>JAGPOW010003310.1:19349620-19368083 GCA_030014935.1 Caiman crocodilus
AGCCTAAGACAGAGGTAGGGCGGGAGCTGTACTTAAGAGGACTTCTTGGCTCCTAAAATCATGCTTACTCACCTATTCTGACTATTCTGCCTGTGCAGGATTATCATCAGTATTCAGTTCAGATTGCCAATTATCGGCATTTATGCCCTTAGGGACTACATTAGCCGACTAGAGATACATTTACTGATTACTGGAGGGTTCTGCAAACTCAGTATCTGTCTCCATGGCTTTTTTGTGGTCTTATTGCCTACTGGAAAAGCAGCGCAATACAGTTAGGGTATGGGAGTCTAAACCAACCCGCTCTCTCTGTTAGTGGACCTCAAATGCTAAGAGACTCCTGCGTCATAAACTGCCATACAATATTTTTTGGCCCTCTCCACAAGAAAGGCACCTGAGAGAGGTACAGAAGACTAGTGACAAACTGCCAATTAATTTATTGGGATCACATTTAGCAGCTGTCAAACGTCTGGGGTCATTTCCAAGCCCCACTGAAATCAGTGTCAAAATTCCCATCAAGTTCAATAGGATCAAGATTTCACCCAAAGTTTATTTTCTCTCTCCCAGGAGCAGACTTCAATTTGATTTATCATATTCTTTTGGCTTGCTGGGTACCGTGACGCTTAGAGAGCAGATTCCATTCTAAGACCCATTTAGTTAAAATAGGATTTATAGCACCCAGCAGGGATGGGCAGAAATTCTGACTTGTGCTGATTCATTTTATAAATGAGACAGTCAAAATCAGTTATTTGTTTAAGCAGAACAGGCACTGGACAATGCAAATCAGTAACGGCAATGCAGTTTAACTGAGGCCACGTGGCTTTGCGCCAGAGTTTTATACCCACAGATTATAGCCCCCTTCATTTTTGAAGCCCACCCCCACAAAAATCTACTGGCGCACGTACTGACAACTCTGCATCTACTTAATTGTGTTGCAAGTAAGCAGCTCTTGCATAACCATAAAAAACGGGGTGTCCAATCCCAAGGCAAGAGCGAAAAAAGGGGGCAGCTATTACTGAAGGGTGCAAAATCTGCTCCTATAAAAGCAGTCCTGAGCCCAACGGCTGCAGGAGAGATGACGGAGACCTAGGGACAAGGAAAAAAGCAAAAGATCTGCACGCCTGAGTGAGTCCACAGAGCATCCCATTAAACAGATCCCTGTTTTTCCATTGCTCCTAGTCCCACTGAAATGAGGAAGGGCTTGGATTCCTCTTCCCCTCTGCAGGCTGTCAGTGCTGCTTGTTAATCGCTGGAGATGGCCTTGTTGGGCTACACCAGGGACTTCTCTTCCCCTCCCCACCCCCCAACTGGTGTCTCCCCGCATGGTTTCAGCTGTGATAATCCTTTCGGCAGGGTGGGGTGGATTTTACAGAAGCCAAATGAAAGGAACCACATCAGATCAAGGGGAGAAGGAAATAAAAAAAGATGACAGCAATGAACATGTCTTGCCTGGTCCCATCTGCAGTGAGCCTTGAAGCCGCAGAAGGACACAGCATCAGGGCACAGTCAACCTGGGGCACCATCAGGGCTGCTGAAATTTTTGTTCTTGCTGATTCATGGCACCAGATCAAGCCTGCTGCCTAGGGCAGGGGTGGTCCTGAGGATGCTAACTAGAAAACAAGGTGAATTACCACCAGGTATCAGAAGAGCCATGGCCACAAAGCTTTCATAAGGGCCTCGGTTGGCTCAATCCCTCTCGTGCAACCTAATTAGGGCGAAAGAAATCGCTAAAGTTGCTTTTGAAAGACACTCAATGGTGAGGTCTTGAAGGCCCTGGGCTTGACAATTGGCTGCCTACATGAGGCCTAGAAGTACAGATGGAAGGCAGCTTGCTCAGGTGCCAGGCTGTCAGTTGGATTAAAATGACTCATTTATTTACCAAAGAACCTCACAAAGTGCTTTAGCTAACAGGGAGAGAGGGCCTAACGGCTCTCCAAGCTGGGGAAGGAGCTCTCGCGCCTTCCCGGCCTGCCAAAAGTCATTACTGCCGAGTGTGGAAAGCCATCAGCAGGGTAGAGACCCCCGTCGGCAGGGTGACAGATTGGGCTGCGTAATCAGAGGAGGAAGGAGAGAGCACAGAAGCTGTCAGAGGCGAAAGCTCTTGGCTGGGGCCGCTAGAAAACTGGCAAGATGAGTTAGCGTGACTGAGTAAACAGCAAACAGTCTCCAAATGATCTTTCCTCTCCCCCTGGAAGAGATGAACTTGTTTAAAAGGCACATCCCGAAGGAAGCTGTGCAGAACTTCAGCAAAAGAGAGAGAAATAAAATTGCAGGATACCTTCAGAGATGGACTACCTTTTCTTTTCAGGTTATACTACATGGCAAAAGAAAAGAAAAGAAGTAAAAATAAAAACTATTAACAGAAAGAATGCATTTCATGGACTGCCACACCAGGAAGAGAAGCAAAGGAGACAAGAGAGCCAGAGACAAAAAGGGGAGAGTCTGGTTTTTTTTTTTTTGGTTAGTGGTCTTTGTTGAGCAGCACAAGCCTGCACTGAGTGAGCAAGACCCTGGCACTTTGTGGGTACAAAGCACTTCACAGTAAAGAGCCAAGAATTCCTGCCTGTGAAATATCTGTGCTGTTCCTGGGGCAGTGACGACTGTCTGACAACCCGTGCCTTCTAAACACAGTGCCGGAGCAGCAGGCTAGAAGTTATCACGATTCCCGACTGCCCTGTGGTATCAGTGCGGAGGGGCACGTGCAATTTGGAACTATTGTCTGGCCTACTTCTTGATCCAAACCATCTATACAGACCCCATCAATACAGGAACTGGGTACCTCACACATCTTTCATGTATTTATCCTCCCATCCTGCCTGGGAAGCAGGGCCGGGTGCTGTTATTCCCATTTTAAATAGGGGGCACTGAAGCATAGAAATTTAGTGACCGACTCAGAGCCACACAGGAGGTCCACAGTAGAGCAGGGAACTGCACCCAAGTCTCCAGCACCTAAGACCAGCACCCAGCTGAGTGGTCTTCCTTCCACTCTCCCCTTTTTCATCCTATTTATCTGCCCAAATCTCCCTTTTTTGTCTCTTCCCACCTTGCCTTGCTGCAGCTGGAGACCATAAGCAGACTCATGCCACCCAAGGAAACGAACACTAACTTCCCCGCTGTCTATAACGCATCCATGCCAGATAGAAATATCATTAACTAAAGATTACCAGTCCCCAGAGAGACACCCCTGCAGCCACCTCATCATGGCTTGAAACAACGCACGTGGCTTAAAGAACAAAGCAGAACACAAAACACAGGACTGGTCAGGACAAGTGTCCTGACCTACATTTGTGCTTAAGGTGGTGACAACGCCTGCTTACAGGCTGTTTGAAGGAAGCACGAAGCCCCCACATCAGCTACTCTACTCTGGCACAATCTGGCACAGCATCCAGTAGGCACTGTGGGGCTCAGGGATTAAGAACCATCTAGTTAAACTATGGCACAAAGACCGATGGGTTAAGTCATTTTTTATCTCTGGGAATCCTGGGTTTCAAACCCAGGTGGAAGCCTAGGTGAAAAGGCGTTCTCAACCCAGCCATTTGTGAACAAATGCCCAGGTGGCACAGGCTGGGCACACTGACTTGGAAGAGGTGGGAAGAGATCGAAATTCAGGAGTGAGGTGCATTAGCAGAGCAGAAGCATATTCAGTTACATTTTACCTCCTCCCTTCCATGAATGAATGAATGAATGAATGTCGGTGCTCGCTACCTTTGTACTTCACCCATCTACTTAAAGCAGTTGTGAATTTGTATATTGATGGTGGGAAAGGAGACAAAACCACAGACCTGTCAACTCTGAACATGCGCTACATAGAAAAGCTGAGGTGTTTATGTTCCTCCCGCATTTCAGCAGAAGAGGGAGTGATAAGTTGTTAGCAAACTCGCATTTACTACCCATCAAATCTTAAAATAAACCTGCCTGCTGCTTTTTAAATTGGAGAGGCAATGCAATGTCAGTAAACGTGAGTCTTCCTGGGAAATTCTTCTCTTCTATCCAGTAGATGCACAGATCACAATAAATATTAGTTAGAGGGTATTTAGCATTTACCAAGTATTTTCTCCCTTCAAAGCATCTCATGCAAGCCAGTGAATTAATAAGCCTTGCAGTGGTCTTGATGCTGAGGAAGAAAAACATTATCTCCATGATATCTGGGAAAACTGTGGCACAGAGGGTTTCAGTGACTTGATCAAGGTTAAAAAACAAAGGGCTGTAGGTTCCTCGGGCGAGGGCCAGCTGAAGACAAGTATGCTTTGCAAGTCATGCCATAAGTCATTTGGCAGCCCTAGGTCCAAGCTCTCCCAGCACCTAAAGGGTAGTCAAACCCACTGCAAACAGCATTTCCATAAACTTTGACCTCCTCTGCAGCCCCCCACAAGCTTGCAAGCCTTTTCCTTTAAGAAGCAGCCTTCTGCACCATTGCAGCAGGCTGGCTGTGGCACCGATGGGTCAGAAGCGAGATGCGAGAGGTGCTACCGCAGCACAAGGGAGCCACTGAACTTCCAATGGAGTAAAGGTGTTTCCCTCCCCATCCTTACAGGAAGCTTGAAGGGCAAACAGAACAAGTGCATTCCTAATGAAACAGTCCTCTAGCTATACTGCCATTGTATCCCAGCACGTTTTTGTTTTTTAACCCTGGAGTAGTCGTCAAGACTGGAAATACCACACTGCATCCAATTTACCTGGCAGCTATGGGCACAGTACATTATCAGGCCTGCTTTCTGTCTCCTGCACACGCAGGGCAAGTCATGAAGAGACACCTTTTCCAAGATGGGCAGCTGTACAGCCAATGCAATAGATTAGTAAGATTTTGCTCTTTATACTGGGTGACTTCCACCAACGGTTTGCAAAATAGTCTACAAAGAGGGAGCTGTCGGTCTGCTGCACAAGGGAGAGAAGGTGAGACAGAACACATCATTGACTTTCCCAAGGTCGGGGGCCAGGATTAGATTACAGCAGTGGTTTTCAACCTTTTTTCTTTTGCAATCTCCTAAAAAATGTTGAATGGAAGTGTGGGCCCCTCTGAATTGCATGTGTGAGTATCCACATACTTTTGATTGATCAGTCATCTTTCCCTAGACCCCTTTGATATAGTCTGTGGACCCCCATGGGTCCACGGACCACAGGTTGAAAACCACTGGATTGAAGCAAGGTCTTCCAATACCCTAACCACAGACAGCACTGCCTATCACACGGGGACTCTTATCATCCTTTCTGTGACATTCAAAGGTACCTACTGTGCAGAGTAAGATGCCAGTCTTGGCCTGTAGGAACTCCTGGAATACCGCAGTCCTTTCCTAGAGGATGAAAAACAGGGCACAATATGGTCAGTTGTAAAGTAATGGACCAGACACTGTAGCCTATAATAAAAGACTATCCACGCTCCATAATTTCCTGGCCAGCTTTGAGAAGACAAGCAGATGGGTTCCTATGGTTCTACCCAGTCTGCGGAGGACTTCTTGGATTTGGAAAAACAAGGGCAACAGTGGCTGGCATCATGGGAGGCACAGAGCCTGGGGCTAGCCCAAATCCCTGGGTCCAAATCAAGATGTGCTGGGCTTGTGAAACCTAAGCTGACAGGAGTATGCTAAAGGGGTCATATCTGGATCTGTGTAGAAAGGACCTGCTAGAGAAGGCACAAGCTTCTTAAAACGGATTAGAGGGAGGCCAATTTAGGTACTGCCTCCTCAATCCCTGCCTGGAAGAGCACAAGAGGTTCCCCCTAGCGGTCAAGTCTGAATAAAGCACCGTGATCGTGAACGAGTTCCCCCATGTTCCTGCTACAAGAGGCCAAACCACGCAGAGCTCTTGCCAGGGATTTCATTCTCAAATGGTGAGGACCCTTCCAAAGCAAGACCATCCATCAGCTTCCCCAGGAGGACACAGTGGGCACATGAGGAGGCCCTACAGCCATGACCCTTGCTATTCCAGTGCTGGACTCCCACAAAGCTCCGTCGATGCACTCTCCACACCCGGCAGATATGTCCCCTCCAGCACCCTGCACAAGGTTACCCAGGACACCTTCATTTTTCCAGCTCAACCTCTTGCTTCTCCAGTGCCAAGACTTTCCTGAACAAATGCTGATTTCTAAATTGCAAAGGATTTTCTGTGAAGCAAGGAGGTGCTGACTCACACAACTCCCTCAAGCTCATGTTAAACACCATATTAGTTATTCGGAGACAGACTGATGAACCCACTTACTCTCACCTGGTCTCGCTGCCCGCTAATCACTGAGGGAGATTAGTGCACACAGACCAGTCTTCTTTTCTGAACCTTTCTAGATCTCTACCAGCTCATGGTTTCTCTAGCCTCATGCGGAATGGTTAAATTGCCTCCTAAGGGAGGCTTACCAAACCACTGAGAAATAAGCTCCATCTATTTCATGCCTAGGCATAGAAACGAATGGAACAGATACCATGGAGCAGCCCTAAGCACATGGCCAGCACCACAGTCAAGCTCTCCTTTGAGTGGTGCAGTTAGGAGAAGATTTAGATGTGCCTTAAGCATACCACCCCCTCTATTGTTTCTGGCTCTAGCACGTTTCCATCTGCCCCCATCCCCACAAGCTTTCCTTGCCTTCATGCTGCAAGACTTGCTCCCAATCTGATCCCAATTAGCATAGCAAAGAGCTGGGTGAAACGGTCATCTCTCCTAATGGCGCAGAGGAATCCCTGGCTGGATAGATCGTTCGGCACTGAAGGAGGAGGATGGAAACCTGGGTTTCTCAGATGTGCTCAAACCTCTCCCAACAAAAATTCAAAAAGAGAGTGCTCTGTATCTTGTTGACAATGACAGCAGCCGTGCTCAGCAGTACCATATGGGATCCACAATTTAGCTCCATTAATGCTCTTAATTTGAAGACATCAAGCACTAATTACACACTGGGTACTAAAAAGGCAAAACCCTTCCCCTGGTGCCAGCTACTTAGTGGTGTTCTGTTGCCTTAACAGCTGGTCAGGCTAGAGCTGGGCCAGGCCAGGCCTGCTTGCTCTCCCAGGCAGGCAGGGTGAGGAGAGGCCAGACTGCAGGGACAGCGAACCACATGTTCCTGGTCTCCGCAGGACAGGAACGAGCGAGAAAAACGATGGCTCTTCACCTTTCGCTTTGCTGCAGGAGCGTTGTTCATTTGCTGTCACCACTGTGCTGTTCAGAGTAGGGCAGTCACTCCCCACCCTGCACAGGCTAGGGGCAGGGAAAGGGTTACCGAGCTTTCAGGGACCTTCCTCTCCTACTCAAAGCCTCTGCTGTGAATGCTCACTTGGATACGCTTCTGCCCTTGTAAATACTTCAGTATCAAATTCCATTCTAATCAGCAAGTCAGCCAAGCTTGGTATGCTTACGCCAGTACACCAGCCCTAGTCGATGGGCAATCTCTGCTAATACCCTCCCTTGGGGAGGGGGAAGTCTGACTGTCAGGGCATTGTTCTCTGCAGCCGAAGCCAGCCAGTTCCGCCTTCTACGTAACAGGGCCACCAACTTATACAGTGTAATACTTGGACAGTCAGTTTAATCAGACTGACCGTTTCTTTGGGTTTGAAAGCCATTCTCTGCCTAGCTGGGTGAGATGGATGTACACCTACACAAAAGGGGGATGGGTTAAGTGTGAGCAACTGCACAAACCTGGTGACACACTGATATTTGGCCCTTCTGCAGTGACTTCCAGGTACTGAGTTCAAACATTTTACACAAGCAAGTCAAATCTCTCTCTTCTCCTTGGCAGATGGAGAAACAAAGGCCCCTAGGGCCTTACTGACTCACTCAAAGTCAGAGAGCAAATCCGTGACAGAATCAGGTACAGAAACCAGGTACAAAAACTAGGCCTCCTGTTTCCCAGTCCTGGGCTACATTTAGAAGGGCTTGTAAGGGATGGAATCAGGGAGGAGGGGGAAGGTAACTCCTGCAAGACTCTACCTATGGACCTCTTCACCTGCAGGGTTTTTGCTCAGCTTAACACCCCAGAGCATAAAAACACGTACTGCATGACTAGAAACACACGTGCATAGACTCAACGACACAGCGAGTGACAAATGCCAATTCTAGTAACATATACCAGTAGGACATCTTCCCTTGTATCAGTTTGACCTCAGACAAGTTATGGGAAAGTGTCTGTGGAACCAAAACCAACAGAGGCTTTGAAACCAGTTTCTTCTAGGAAAGGGGATAAAGGCAAGTGAAGGCAAAAGGCAGCAGTTCTCACTACAACTCCTTGCCCTTCTAATGGATATGTGTTGTGCTCACCTCCTGGTCCATGTTGCCATGTAGTCGGAGGAACCTCAGGCCTGGCAATGGAAGCAGTGGATGCCCAGGCTGGTCAGACTCTGCACCTCTCAGCAGGACTTTTAGGAAGAGTTCATGGTGAAATTCCACTTGCTCACAGCTGGAGAAAAAGATGATCATCTTGTGGCATTTTTCAAACTGCAGGGAGGACAAAAAAATGCACAAGGCCTCTTTTTTATATATCTGTGCAAAGGACTGTATTTTTAATATCCTGGAGACAAATAACATGCTGCAGAAATGCACGCTGTGCCCATGCAGCAAGGCCTCAAACACTCCCCTGGTTCCTGGACCGCAAGTCCTGGACGTAATCCACATGGTCTTGCATGGCCTAGGACCCTACTATATTAAAGACTGCCTCTCTCTGACTGCTACTGGGGCACTGCAGCCACCAGTGCCTGTGCCAAGAGTCTTGGACATCGATGGCAGAGATTGCACAGCGGATGGCCCCTTGCTGCAGGACTCCTGAGCAGAGGAAGTCAGAATAAGCCCAAGCCTGACTCCTGTTAGCATTACAGCATGCACATTTCCAAATGGACTCAATGGGTATGTTTATACCCCACCTGTCCAGTTTGCCACCAGCTCCAGAATTCCTTGACTGAGCCCAGGATGTGGATTTAATGCGGTTTGGCCCATAAACAATACTGAGTTAACCCACACAGCTTTCAAGCCGCTGCATTTCAAGGACCACTTGAAGGTCTCATGTTCTGTTCCAAGACCACACAGATATGGAGGAGCTGGAAAGGCCCATAATCCCTCAAAGCAAAGACACAACACAAGTGGAGCCTTACCTTGCACTTCCCGAGGATAAAAGCAGATAAGGTGACAAGCCTCAGCTTGCTGGGAACAACCACCACGTGCTGCTTGAGATTCTCTGGTACAGCAAAGCTGCTGTGCCCCATGTTAACTGGGGAACAAACTGCTCCCTGAACTGGTTCCAGCTCAGGTTCAGTTCTGTCCCAGGTTTCATCCACAACAGAAATGCTGACTGGATCGTTCAGACTGATATCGGCCAATCTTGTTACACCTAAAGTCACAGAAAAACCATTATACCCAAAGCAGGAGCTTCTTTGCAAAGCAAAACATACTGCAATTGTTCCCTATCACCTCCTGGGAGAATAATGAAGTGGGTAATGATAGGTGGACTTTAAGACAACTGATGCAGCTTGAAAGGGACAGGAAAGTACAGCGAGAAACTGGAGTGAAAAACCTTCTAAAAATTGGCAAAACCATGAGACAAAATTGAGTATCTGTGGCATGAGAAATGTATCAGCCAAAAAAGGCACATAATCCAGTACGCCAAGCCCAGGACAAGAGCTAGAAGCTCCTATTCTCTGGCAACGACTCTTTTTGAGACCTTACAACTACTTCACAGTCACCTGTGCTTTAGGTTGCTTAAAGAGGCTCTATGGCCTACCTGGTGTGAGCGTGGCAGAAAGCAAAACAGTCTGTCGCTTCTCTCTCTCTGCATTTAAGGCATTAAGTATGACCGTCACATCCTTCTCAAAGCCCATGTCCAGGATCCTGCAAACAAGGGAAAGACCAGGAAGAAAGCTATGGAAGGAAGAATAAGAAAAGGCCCAAAACTTCGGGAGTCAATTCAGAACGCTGAAAGTCCCAAGGCAGAGCATGCCAGGGGCCTAGCTCCAATGATGGCCAGCACCAGATATTTCAGAGAAAGGTGCAAGAATTCCCGTAGTGAGTAACTAGAATAATATGACCATAAGGGACACTTCTTCCCAAGCCAAGGCACTTGGTGGTTGCCTTAAACCCTAAAGTACGCAGGTGTTACCTCTATTAGCACTTAGAAATGTACCTGTCTGCTTCGTCGAGAACCAGCCATTGGGTACGATGGAAGTGAATGCACTTTGTAGATTTGATGTGATCAACCAGGCGGCCAGGAGTGGAAATGAGGATATTTATTCCTTTACGTAATCTGTTTAAATTAAATCAAATAATTGACAGCTTATTCCTAGTTCAGTAAAAGCAGATATCTGGACTTGAGAGTTGATATCCACCATGTACAATCTGGACAACGTTTAGATTAGAAAAATAATTGAAACCAAAGGTTTTGGTAGCACAGAAAGTTCCAGTTCCATATTTTCAAGATCTAAGATGTTGATGTTTTCTTTTGACAAACTAATTTGTAAATGTATTTTATATTATCAAATTAAAAGGCTGAAACTGAAACCGAGTATTTTAAATGAACTAAAACTAAATGGGGGGGGGAATTATTTTGCACATAATAGCAAAATTCTTTGTTTTCAGCCCAATTTGGCAGGAAAAAAATGGAAAATGTGGAAATTGTGCAATCTCCTACACCACTCCAGTGTTCACATACAATCCTGAAAATAATTCAGGATTATTTTCTTACATTTAACGAAGACCATTTTAACTGCAGAAAAATAAAAAGCAGTTGTTTTCCCTAGACAAACACATTCTCATCGCAGCCAACATTGTACACTAAGCAAATATAGGTGTTTGCCAGAGAAGAAAAAATATTGACATCACCAGGGATCATCTCCTCAGAAGGCTCATCAACATTTTAAAAATACAGCCAACGGAGGGCTTTGAATGCTCCCTGCCGACCCAGGCACTGGTTTTGTGTAAGATCTGGGGAGCTCACAGCTTGATCCAAGTCACAGGCTTCTCTCCCAGTAAAAAGTCACTCTAAACAAGAGTGACAGATGAAAGGGCTCGAGGACACAAAAGAAACCCAAAATACAATTTTAAGAAGTTGGCTTCCTACCTGGCTTTTTCCGATTTCCTCTTTTCTCCCCCCATTAGCACTCCAGGCACAATCCAGGTAAATGGCTACAGTGAGGAGAAAGCCAGACCAACATGAATTCTTCTTAATAAGAGGACAGATACTAATCAAAACCTGATTTTTCTTGACAAAAAGATAGAGGACTCGGGTGTATAGCTGCATGCATCTGATTTGATCTAACAGACAACCCACATGCACTGTCCCACCTGCAGTTAAATAGCAGCAGTAGCTTTAATTCTGGGTATGAGACTTGCTTCCAGTGTTGTTTGGGAAGATGGAAATGCAATCATTTTTGCATCACTTCTAATAACATCATAATATTCTTTCCCTCCTCCCCGCATAGCCTAAATGTTCAAAGACACAGCATAATTCTATGTCCTTCTCTTGGCTTTTAAGAAAACAATCTTCCTACAGCCAAGCAAAATAAGAAACAAAATACAGTTTAAACAAAAGACCTTTATATAAATGTGTGTGTATGTGTGCGTGAGAGAGAGACTAGCAAAGGCTCTTAGGATGAAATCTCATTCCCCCTGGAGTTGGCAGGAATTTTTCCAACACTTCAACCAGATTATTATGGTCTCCAGCCAAATCTAGCACAGTGCATTTTTCACAGATGAAAACAAAACATGCATCTCCTTCAAGAGGGAGGAATGAAAAGAGACAATGCAACTTTTACAGATGGCATGTATGCATCCAGTGCTTAGGGAAAGGCTGGACGTTTGCACAACTCTCAGCATGTCAAGCAGCCATAAGAGCTGCCCTAAAGGAGCAGGCCATTCGAACACCTAGACCAACATCCATCTTTTTTTTGGAATGATAATGAAAGGCTGTTGAGCCAAACCTCTAGACACCCAACATCTCTGGACTCCCCCCCCCCCCACAAATCCCAGGAGCTTTAAAGTGCCCATCTCAAGAAGAACTTCCAGCCCTGTACAGAAGCACCTTTTATAGGTATGGAAGCATAACCTATGCTCCTTCTCCAAAAACACTGGATTACCAAACGATTTAGGTCTCATTTGAAAATGTTACCAGGCCAGGTCACCGTGCAGTACCAAAGCAGTGCTTCATTTCTTTTATTATAACACGGTTTATCCTGACCTTGTTTTTAATTCTTTTTGTGTAACATGTAAAAGGTGAAAACCCCCAATTTCTTTCCCCTTTGGAGGTTACCATTAACTGGGTGTCCTAGAGATCTTGATGGAACAAAAGTGGCCAGTGCTAAAGTCAGGGCTCAACATTAGCATCAAAAGATCTTCTATCCGTGACATCTCATTACAAATTTTTAAATGGCTAAACTATTTTAAGAGAGAGGCAAGCATCCTTCTGATTGATACTTTTTATTGAACCAACTGCATGTTTGGGATAGACATAGGCCAGCTTTTGGGTAGCACACTACTCTTCCCTGGGGGAAATGAGCTGATCAACATCCCCTCAATCTACTAATGTATTTAACCATCTTCATATAATGAAACGTCATTTTCTTTGCAGTTTTGTGATAGAAGAGGACTTGGGGAACCATCTGGTTATTAGGAAACATGGGAAATAACAGACTGAAGTCCCAATCTTGCAAATGCTTGCTTATACATGTTACTGAAATACTAACTTACATATCAATCAAATGTCTCATGGTAGTCAAGTTAATCACAAGTCGAGGTGTTTACCGGATCAGGGCAGGAAGTGGTGGTGAGCGAGGTTCTATTACTCTTAACAACATTGAGCCAATTCATTTTAACAAATTAAAAAAGGAGATGAAAGTTCAAGTGGCAAATTGATCCCTTAATTCCCAGTCTGCCGCAGAACCTTCCCGGTCTAGTATCAGTTTCAGTAAAAGGGTACCTGCTGCTACAAGCGCGGCCAGTCGCAGCTACAGAGCCTACTGAAACCGAGGCAGGAACCTCCAAAAACGAAACAGTACAAAAGTCCTTTCGAATATCCTCTGGCCTTCTGTGAGAATTATAATATCTTAGAGAGTTGTTTAAGCACCTATGTGCTCATCAAATAGCTGGAAGCATCCAAAGGGGAAATCAAACTCAAATGTACTGTGCTTGCTCTTGGACACTAAAATAAAAGTGAACTGGATTTATTCTTGAAGGACCAGATAGCCTGCCAGATGCTGTGTTCCTTCAACTCCCACCTGACTTGAAAGGGGAACTGAAGGTGTTTCGCGTCTTAGAACAAAAGACGCAGAAATAAGCAGGAAGGAAATACAGGATGCAGGACTTACCTTAAGTAATTTCTGGACTGTATCAAAACTCTGTAATACTAGCTGTAGATATCAACAGAGGAGAGTAAGTGTCATGAAAGCCTGCTAGGTCTGTACTAAAAGGTACCACCCAGCAATCTGGGGGCTCAAAATGTGCTCTCTTCACAGTGTTATAATCCAGTGATTTAAGTTACTAGATTTCAAAGTATCTCTATCATAAACACCCAAACAAACCCCAACCCCATATTTATCCTGACCCATTGAATATTCAAGCCAAAGGAAGACCCTTCTATTATACCTGGACCCATACCAAAAAAAAGAAAAGAAAAGGTGGTTTGTGCTCCCTCTGTTGGCGCGGACTTATGAACAATCCTTTCCCAGCAGTGCCCACTTCTGCTGGCATTTTTGTTCTTGGTGATGCACTGATAAGCCAGCTCTCCAAAGCCACACTGGGTTTGCTCCACCGAAATGGCACAGAAGAAAACGGAACCATTTCCAGAGGAAAATTGTGAGGGAAAGGAAGTATAAAGCAGGAGTTGATGAAGCAACCAGTGCCCAGAACTTATGGGTCTCTCTCTCTCTTCTTGCAACCATTTACTTATAGGCTGATATTGGGTCACTTGAAGTTTCTATGATTCTGTTTGCCCAGCTGCTAATAGTTGCTACACATCCATCTTAGTTTATGGAATCCACATACATGAGAAAAGTTTATTTAGAGGAAATATAGTTCTTTCAAGTCCTCTGGCAGGAAAGACTAGTAAACTACTAAACATTATTTATTTGCCAGGTTACCAAAGAAGCTATTGCAAACCATCAGAAGAAGAATGCCAACAGTAATGACGAACCAGCCTTGTAAATGTACTCAATGGTATGCCTTCAGAACAAGCTTGAGAACTATTCTCATATGCTTAGTATTCATGTAGCATCCTAGTGAACCAGCAAGTTTGCTGCTGTAAAAATTTAAATAGCTTCAGAGCCTTTCCCTTCCTCAGTATTGAGCTGAGATACTGTACTTCAGGTTGCATAAAATATCATGCCAAGAACTAGATACCTGCAATCAATTTTCCATCCGGAAGTTATGGAAAAAAGGTTGATGCCCTACTCCGAAATTGTCTCTGGAAGGCAAATAAAATAAAACAAATAGAGGAGAGTTTAATGAAGAAACAAACTCTGGTAGCTTCATCCTCAGCATTTGCTGATGGATTTTAAAAGAGAGCTTTTAAAATGAAGTATTTGCATAAACTCATAAGTTTGCAAAGTAAGTGTGTTCAAGGCTATCGCCAGTTTTACTTGCAAATGTGCCTTTCCTGAGCTAGACACACTAGTCCTTTCCTGAGCTAGACACACTAGTCCTTTCCCATGCCTTCCATCAAGAAGCTCCTCTAATATCTCCAAGTAATTCTGAAACACAGGGGGAAACTTAGATATTTTTCTCTGGCTCATTACTGTACAACACTGACAGCAAAAGAAGAACCTAGAAGCAGATCTGAGTAAAGGGTTGAGAGAAGACAAAGAGACCAGGTATCAGACTCCTGTACTTTACATGCCCAAACGGAAGACAACTGAACTGTTCCCCTGGCTCTTCAATTCTTTTTGGTTAAATTAAAGGTGAAAGGAAGACTTTCAAAGACAATTCTCAGGACGCAGCATCAAGGTGAGACTGATAGTCCTCAGGATTTTAGGGTGAGGCCTCTCTCAGACAAGATGACGAGTTCTCTGACAAAATGGGATGTTCTCTGGAGATGGGTATGGAGGCACTTAGTTAAAATTCACAAATGGCAATTGCCAGAAAAACTGCTGACTCAGTGGAACAGCAGACGCTTCCCAATTATAACTTGGCCCATAAGCCTTCAAGGGCCCAACCCTGCTCTTCTTGGACTCCGTGTCAAATGTTCATGGCTCTTGGAAAGTAGCAGAAATCAAACTCAAACATGCCTGCACGACCCTTAAAAGACAAGGCCACTTACCTCTCTTGTTGGAACCAATATAAGTGCATAAGGCCCATCGCTGCGCTGCAAAGAGAGGAGACAGAACATCACTAAGGTGAACGCACAGCAAAGTCAGAGAAGTCAGAAGTGGAAAGGACCCACTAGTGTCCCAAATCCACCCTGAGGGGGTCTGGTGCAGGAATGTGCCATTTGGGATATTCCCCGGTGCTTTGGCCAGGCCGGTTTCAGTTTCAACACATGCTTTCTTCTGCGGTAAGTACCTGTATTTTTGACTTCATCCCCTGCAAGGACTGAACCAGCGGGATGCCATAGGCCAGAGTTTTACCTTTGGAAAGAAGACAGTGCAAGAAGTTTGTCATTTAAAAAAAACAAATAAAAATTGTAAAATTCAAAAGCTTCAGGAAATCTAAGTGTACCAGAAGGAAACATGCATCCCATCGCTCTCAAAATGATGTCAGGGGCTGGAGGTTTTGGGGACTCAAAGTGAAAATTTCTAATGGTGAGTCTGATGGGGTCAGATGGTGGAAGGGAGACAGTGAAACTCTTCCAAACTCTGTCCATAAAATGTTCCCACCCAAGGGAACTGAAAATTAGATATTGCTCTGAGGAGACTGAGTAGATAATTCAGTTGCTGGATCTGGACCTGGGCTGCTGCTGGATACACTGGGCTTCTTGAACCCAGCATCCACTCAAGATGGTCCTTATACAGCACAGGTCTCCTTGGACTTTGCAACAGTTGGCAACTGCATGTCAGAGTTGAGCCATGTTGGCAGAGCTGCATAGAAGAAGTTGGCCTAGCACCTGTCTACAGTATGCCTGCCTATAGCTTGTGCTGTCGGTCTGTCAATTTGACCAACTGCAACAGGTGAAGGCAATGCTTTGGGTCAAATCAAGCAACCCACTAAATGTGTTCCCTTAGGCCATGTGTAGATGAAACAAGGGGCATGTGTGCACAACACTTTAAAGCAGGCTAAATGCTTTTGCACTGCTTTACAGGTGTGCACGCCTCAGCGGTGTACTGCACATTAATTCCAGCCGCTGTAGAAAATTCGGCGTTGTAATGTGCCTTAAATGACTTGGGGTGCAGCAAACTAAAACTCCTCTGAGCAGTTTTAGTTTGCTGCCCCTACAGCTGCAGAGTGAAGCACTGGGCTCCGTGCAGCTCCACGGCTCTGCAGCCTGAAGCCCTGAAGGCAGCCTGGCAGGAGCCCGGGAAGACAGGCTCTGCCGAAGAAAAATGGCGAGCCTGATTCCACCCTGCCCCCCTGCAGCCTACCTGCCTGAGCTGTGCAGGAGCCTGGTGCTTCCTTCCACAGCCGCGGTGCCCCATGGGACCACCCAACCTGGGTGCCACCTGGGGGGAGCCACTACTGCTGCAGAGGCAAGCACCAGCCCCCCACCACAGCCCAGGGACTGTTCCACCTGCCAGCAGTTTGCCTTCACCTCCCCACCGCCAGAGGCAGCGGGGTGTGTGCAAGACAGGAGTGCAAGGAGTTTAAATGGCCCTAAATGGAAGCAGTGTTTTCAAAAACCCACTGCTTCAATTTAGAGCCCGTTTCATCTACACATGCCCTTAGTAAGAAATACTGGCAATTAAATGCTGACCTGAACCTGTCTGGGATCTCACCAGGGCATCCTTGCCTTGTAGCAGCACAGGAATGGTTTGCTTCTGGACACTACACAACAAACAAAGTAAGTTTAGAAAACACAAACCACAGCACAGCCTCACCACAGATACACAACTGCAGCACTGTAACACTTTTCAACGGCTTTAAAGTTTATGCACCTGAGTCTACATCAACCTAGGTCTCTCCAATCACTACAAAAGACTGTATCACAAAAGGCAACTTTTGAAAATACAGTTAAAAAAAAAAAACTATGCTAAATTCGAACAGGGAGGGTTTTGTGGCTAAAGCCCAAGATTAAAAGCACAGACTCCTGGGTTTCATTTCCAGCACAACGATGACTTGTGTAGCCTGCAAGTGACTTTTCAGCCAGGTTTTTAACAGTGCTGAGCCTTCACAGTCCTTATTGAGGTGTTGTGGGTGCTTGCTAAGAAATCAGACTTGCAAAGGGCTTGGAGATCCCCAGCTAGAGTGATCTATTGAAGTCCAAAATATTTGACACATTAACTAACTTACCGAGTCATACTAGATATCTGCAAAACAGTGGTTATTGTGGATACCTGAGGAGTCAATGAGAGGATGAGAAGGTGTTACTCACACATTTGTCTTTGGTAATCTTTGGATTGCAGAAGATCTATGTTCTCTCTTACTGGTCACTACTTCAGGACAAGCACTTGGAAACGATTACTGATGCTTGACCTATTTGTACTAATCCATCAAAATACCATTAGCCCTCGTGGGTCAAGGAACACTGGACTATAAAATTTAGTCTTCCCAGTGGTACTCAACACTTTCAGTACTGCAACATGAAACAATGCTGGGAGGACAATGGGAAAGCTTTGGGTGCTCTGCAATACAGGATGGGATGTGGCAGGGATCGGTGTTAGCTGACAATGCAGGATTAGGGGCTGGTGAGGCATGGACTGCTGGTGCTGAAATGGGCAGCTGCAGGTAAGGCTGATGTGATTTGCTGGTGCTGGATGGGGCACAGCGAGGGGTGCTGACAGGGTATTAATGCAATGGTCACTCTCAGAAGCTGCAAAGTTCATACATCTTGGTGTTTACAGAGAGTCCTCCTCTGCATCTCAACACCAAATACATGTTCTCCCAAAGCAACGTCCATTCAGAACCAACAAATAAAAGCAGCCACACACCAAGAACCCCATTGCCAGCCCAGACTCACCAGATGGGGATGAAGATCCAGCTGGGTGAAAGAATCGGAAGTGAAAACCTTTTCTTGCACCAGCTGCACTGTACCTCTGGAAAGCAGGTTAAAAACAATATATAAACCAGTATAAAACAGGGTAAAAGCAGTGAGTCCCATCACCTTCCCTCTGCGGTCCACATGCACTGCAGTCTGGCCTGACTTTCCCAGTCAGAGAAAACCAGCCCAGAACTAGAGGCTGTAGCAGTACAAAAACCAATCGCAGCTTCCTTTTTTGCATGGGCCCCAAAAGACCAGCCCCACTCAAGGAAGGACTACGATCAGTCCAACCATAAGAAAAGGCCCCTCTCAGACACTGAAGTTGCATGCTGCTTTGGAGATCCACCAATTAAAAGCAACTCTCTGGGACAATACAAAGAAACCCAGACTTTCACTTTTAATATTGGCTTTCCTTAACGATGGCTCCCATTAAAACCTACTTGTATGACC
>JAGPOW010003310.1:19375700-19422931 GCA_030014935.1 Caiman crocodilus
GTGCATTTTTTGACTAACCAAGTTAAACACGAATGGAACAGATGGTAAAATTCAGGCTCGTTTTTGAAATGGGGATTGTGGAAGTTTCTCATGTTTGGATTGAAATACTGCGGAATAAACTCAAATGCAGCTGCAGTATTGTTAAAGCAGATTAATCTGCAAGGCAGAGATGGCTGTATAGCTTCTAGTACAGCTGGCCACTCATCCTGATGGAGTGTTTCTGGGTATTAAGGAAATATATACAGTTGTGTCATCTCTGGCAGGATGGCTACCAGCAGGACTAATTTGGATATGTTAAGTTAGATGGCTCAGTATAGCTGGGCATCTCAACCAGTTCATTTGCAACAAATACCCTTTAAGTACCTACTTAGGGAAGGGGATTTTGAAAATGCTCTCTTGAAAGTAGCAGACAACTATATAGCAAGACACAGCGTCTGGTAAACTCAAAGTAACAAGGGACGAGTTCAACAGTGAGGGTAAAAGTCTTCGGTACATTTGTTTACTTCTAAAATGGAATGAATCTTTTAGAAGAAGACCTACTGTACAGCAAACTAATTGCTCTACTTGCAAACAAGAATTTAGCCAGGTTGCCAAGCTATATAAAATGACAATGGAACCATCATGCTTTATCCAGAAAATGCTAAAAGTGCTATTTAGGGTTATAGGTGGCTAAGTTATAACCAGTTACCTGTTCTTCAAGTAGCGTTATTATCTGTACTGGTGCCTTTTCACAAGGGAGCAAGAATTAAAAGATGCCTGAAGTCTCAGTCTGTTTTTGTGACCGAGTCTCAGAACATAGTTAAGGCACATTGGCAGAACAATGTCAAGAGGCTTGCACCTCTGCTGCTTGTAAATGACCTGTTTTGCGGTTAATCAAGAGTAAAATATTTCCGGGGCTGGTAACCAAACTAATGTGATCAGCAGCTCTGCAAGATACCGAGGCAATTGTACGTTGCAAAATGTAACTATATTTGGCTGCTTTAAGATGGGTTTTATGTATTAAATAAAATATACTGTGTTAAGCATATGAAGAGCCAGCTACATTAAAACTGAAAGACTAAAGGGGAAGAAATGAATAAAGTGAAGGTTTTACATTAATCTTTTGGTTTTATAGCTCGAACATTTTAGAAAACTGTTGTAAGCATTGGCTTGTGTCAGACTGGAAGAGGTCATGTCGTATAGAAGTTCACTGCTTACTGCTTCCTTGCAGTAATAGAAACTTCAAGTCATGCCAATATGAAAACACTTTATTCATGCAGGGCTTGTGCTTAGTACGCTAGAAGAAAGCCATCATTGGATAACAGGCCCTGCAGACTAGGAGCATGATTTTTCCAAACCAGAAGCGAAGGTCATTTAAACTTTATGTATGCAGTTGTTCCTACGAATTCAGTCAAGTGATGCCCCAAAACAAACTAGTTTGGAGACTTGTTTGTCATTTGTAGAGAGAATGGGATGTAAAGGAAGGGTTAGATTAAAGAATTGTCTCCACAAACTTCTCTAGCTACAGAGTTCATTTATTCTGTGAAGGGTGACACAGAGTACTGGAGAATGATTGACGTTCAGATTTGAGTGTTTTATACAGCATAAGGCTCTTCAGTTCTTCCAGTGTTCCCTAATGGACAGAATATATAGAGTTATTAAGCTGTGTGCATTGACAGTATTGAAATGTTTTTATAGAAGTTCGTACTCTCTTTCAGGTTGGTCCCAAAAAGGAGGTTGCAGAATGTAAGGAAAAGTTTGCCAGCTCTAAGGATCCAACAGTTAGTCAAACGTTTATGCTAGATAGAGTATTCAACCCTGAAGGAAAGTCACTGACATCAATGCGAGGATTCAAGTATTCAAGCTGGTCTCCTTTGGGCTGTGACGCTAATGGAAGATGTCTACTAGCAGCTTTAACGATGGACAATAGACTGACTATTCACGCTAACCTCAACAGACTGCAGTGGGTGCAGCTAGTTGATCTGACAGAAGTTTATGGGGAGCGTCTTTGTGAAAGCAAGTACAGAATTTCTAAGACCGAGGCACCCCGAGGAGATCTAGGGGACTTCTCTGAATTTCAGAGAAGGCACAGCATGCAGACTCCAGTGCGTATGGAGTGGTCGGGTATCTGCACCACCCAGCAGGTGAAACATAACAACGAATGCCGGGATGTTGGTAGTGTGCTCCTAGCAGTGCTCTTTGAAAATGGTAACATTGCAGTTTGGCAGTTTCAACTTCCTTTTGTGGGTAAGGAATCCATCACTTCTTGCAATACCATAGAGTCTGGAATAAATTCCCCTAGTGTCTTGTCCTGGTGGGAATATGAACACAACAACCGAAAGATGAGTGGACTCATAGTAGGGAGTGCTTTTGGACCTGTTAAAATCCTTCCCGTCAATCTAAAAGCAGTTAAAGGTTACTTTACACTCAGGCAACCAGTTGTCTTGTGGCAAGAAATGGACCAATTGCCAGTGCATAGTATCAGATGTATTCCTCTTTATCATCCTTACCAGAAATGTAGCTGTAGCTTAGTGGTGGCTGCAAGAGGATCATATGTGTTTTGGTGTCTTCTCCTGATATCCAAAGCAAGCCTGAATGTTCACAATTCCCATGTGACAGGGCTTCACTCTTTGCCAATTGTATCTATGACTGCAGATAAACAGAATGGCACAGTATATACGTGCTCAAGTGATGGAAAGGTAAGGCAGCTGATTCCCATCTTCACAGATGTTGCATTAAAGTTTGAGCACCAGCTGATTAAGCTATCAGAAGTGTTTGGCTCTGTGAGGACTCATGGGATAGCTGTAAGCCCATGTGGTGCATACTTAGCAGTTATCACAACAGAGGGTATGACAAATGGCCTTCACCCTGTTAATAAAAACTATCAAGTTCAGTTTGTAACTCTTAAAACTTTTGAGGAGGCAGCCGCTCAGCTCTTGGAATCTTCTGTTCAAAATCTTTTCAGGCAAGTGGACCTGACGGACCTTGTGCGCTGGAAGATTTTGAAGGATAAGCACATCCCTCAGTTCTTACAAGAAGCCTTGGATAAAAAGATTGAGAGTTGCGGATCCACTTACTTCTGGCGCTTTAAGCTGTTCCTTCTGAGGATTTTGTACCAGTCGATGCAGAAGACTCCCTCAGAAGTCATGTGGAAGCCTTCACATGAGGATGCAAAAATCTTGATTTCCGATTCCCCTGGCATAGGCAGCACTGAAGATGATCAGCAAGAAGAAGGAACTTCTAAACAGACCAGCAAGCAGAGTTTGGGTGATGTGAGCAGAGGCATGGACACGGAGGACCTGGCAGATGACTCCCTTCCTCAGTCAACTGATGTAGGAGGCCGGGAGCCAATGGAAGAAAAGCTTCTAGAAATACAGGCACAAATTGAGGCAGTAGAAATGCACTTGACGCGGGAACACATGAAACGGGTGTTGGGAGAAGTCTACCTCCACACATGGATTACAGAGAACACCAGTATTCCAACCAGAGGAGTCTGCGATTTCTTAATGTCTGATGAAGGCTATGACGACAGAACAGCACGAGTAAGTGCAGGTGACTGTTTTTCAGACCCCCCCCCCCCCCCCCACCCCGAGTTTGGTGATTTTAACCACAGGGGGGGGGGGTGGAGGATAAAGGGTTGAAATGAGCAGTTGTTCAGCAAGAGAGATGATCCAGGGAGATAAGTTGTCTGCCCTTCCAGTTTAGCATGATGGGTGGGATGACAGTACAGACCTTGGAGTTTGGGATCAGGCAGAATAAAGTAAACCTTGCTTAAAACTTCTTCAAGGTTTGGGGTGGGGGTGTGGAAATCTATTGTTATTTGTTAATGATGGAAAGACCATATGGGTAAAGATATTATTAAATAGGGTCTGTAAACCAAAAGAGGAGGAATGTCCTCCAAATGAGAGGCAGTTGAGTCTTGCAGTTCTAATTCTTCAGAATTTCTATCAATAGCTCTTGAAAATGTAACGCACTTCTTACTGGTAATAGTTACAGCTTAGTTTAAGAGAGACAATTTGCATTTTTGAAACAGTGCTCACTGCCTGAGCCTCCCAACATATCCCTTCCTAATGTGTAAAAGAAACCCCATCATTTGTCATTAATGTTGCACAGCAAACACAATCCTTGTCCCAGCAAGAGCAACACCCAACTCAATAATCCCAAGAACTGTTGGTTATGATCCATACAGCTGTGCGTAGAGAGGCTATGCTGTATTTCTGCAGTAACTGAATCCTTGCATCATTTAGCCTCTTGAAGTAAACAAACCAACCAATCAACCCTTAAACTGCTTTTGGAGAAGCCAAGGTAGCTTCCGTTACAGAAACTGAGCTTTTCAATGCCAGGCCTGTAGGCAAGGAGGCTGCAGCCTTGTGGCCTTTAATAGGTTGCCAAAGAATTACCATCTCACAACTATGTTCTGAAGTGCTGCACACTGGAAAAGCCTGAGCAGTTGCCCTTCACACCTCATACGCAGGCTATTATTTCCTTTTGCTGTGGGTAAAGCATGACTTTTGAACACAGTTTATATAAATCTGTTAATCACAACTGCTGTCACATACTAAGATATTCAGTATAAAACCATGGCCTATGATTTATATCATGCACTGTGTCAAAGGTAATGAGTGACGTGGTCATAAATTTAACCCGTGTTTTAAGTTTAACAGAATGGCTACATATTTTTTAAAGATAAAGTCATTGCTAAAATTAAATTGTCAGACTTCTAAATAATAAATAGGATTTTAAACACCTCTATTCTTAAAGGCATAAGATTACTTTAAAAAAAAATCCCTTTTGCATATGGCATTTGATGTTCTCTAGGATGATGTAGTGCACTGATCCCAAGTTCAGTTTCCCTTTTCAAACAGCCTAATTATGCAGACTACTGGTTACTTTTAAACAAAGTCTGTGTTCCTTCCGGCACTGCAAGGCTTTAAGGCAGTTAGATCCATGATGAATGTGTGGAAAGACTAATCATTCCATTGCTTTTTTTCATTTGAATCCAGTTAGATGCCTAAAGTTCTGCATTTTTTTCTGAAATCATAATATCCTATGAGATGTTTCCACCTTTCAGCGGCAGCCGTCTTGCTATAAACGATGCTGACTGCTGTGTGTTCCCAGGTGCTGATTGGGCATATCTTAAAGAAAATGAACAAACAGACTTTCCCAGAGCACTGCAGCTTGTGTAAAGAGATCCTGCCATTCACAGATCGCAAGCAGGCAGTCTGCTCCAATGGACATATTTGGCTCAGGTAATCTGTTCTTTTGAATGAGTAGAAGGCATGCAAATAGCAAGAGAAATACATTCTTGTAGCATGAAAGAGTAAGAGCCATGAAACATGCTGTGCATGCCACAGTGAAGACAAGACAGCAGAGCAGTCAGGGCAAAGGAGAATGTAGCAGATACTTATAAGGGGTGAATTAAGGGATATTTGACAGAGGTAGGGCAAAATTTGACTCTTTTCCTTTAAACAAAAAAAAAAATGCTCCAATGCTCTTAGTTTTCCCACTGTCTCTCCTCCCCCACAGTACAAATAAGGTGGGGAGGGAAACATTAGCCCTCAAAACTTCTCTCCAGCTTGTCTGTTGGCTAAAATTGTAAAGCCAGTAATGAAACATTCCAGGCATCTCTCAACATTTATGCTTTAAAATTTACTGTTATAGGCATCTGCATGTGTGTATTATAAGGCACTCAAATTCAGGGCAGCCTTCCTAAGCCAGCTTGGTACAGTTACATACGTGCCTTTTATATTGAATGTTAACTCGTTTTGAAGAACTGCTGACTTTACTAGGAACAGGTAATCAGCAGGATTGGCCCAAGTGCTGCCTTTACTCCCCCAGCTCCCCAGCAGCACGGGCATTAATTGAGCAGAATTCAGCCCTCTGTCATAAAGCATACAAGTGGGAACTCAGTTTTGATGATGCAATCTGCCACCTTTTCAGGTGCTTTTTAACCTACCAGTCCTGCCAGAGTTTGGTATACAGAAGGTGTTTGCTTCATGACAGCATTGCACGACATCCAACCCCAGAAGGTGAGCTACTTCCGTGGCTTGAAAGGGCAAGACAAGATAGCATGTTCTGGCTCTGTAAAGGCATAGATCATGTTCAGCAGCTTGCTGTTATTTTGGGGAGTTATCAAATGCAGTAGAAATGTTCAGCTCTTTATGGTGCTCCATTGTAGATTACGCCTTGTTTGCACAGTTTAATTAGAATATGGTAATTGGGAAAAGTGATGTGTAAGTATATATTGCACTTTAAATATGAGCCAAGTACACATGCAGTCTGTGCTGGAGTGTTACAGCAGACAGCTGATTAGTACTAATATCATCTGATTTCTGTGTGTGCACAAATTGCTTGTCCAGTCTTACAGATGCTGTGTCCTTGACTCCTGTTGATTTCAATGGAAGGTCACTCAGCCTAGTGCAGGATGAGATGGTGAATGGTCATGAACTGTCTTGCCTAAGTGGTGTAGTAGAGGGACGAAACAAATCAACTTTATGATTTTGTGCTTTCATACTCTTCTGCTGAGCAAGATAAATACTTTAACAGCATGTTGTTAAAACCCAGATACCTTCAGGCCTGGGTTTTGACTGTCATGCTTAGCTTAAGCTGCATGCTTAGCTTGAATTGTGGTCCCAGATGACTCTTTAAAAAACAAAAATGTTGATATGTTCTGTTACCAGTTTAAAAAGCATTTACAGGATAGGAGGCTGAAATATTTTTTAAAGATGCAGTGAACTAAGCATTTAGCAGTACTGTCTTTTAGGAAGGATATGTTTTGGGTTTTTTTTGCCTGTTTTACTAATGCACTTTTCTGCACAACTATTGCACTCTTAAAGGGCTAAGTATTCCCTTCCCACAAGTCTCCAGTTTCTAGTGAGATGTGATCTAATACAGATAACACAGTCTGGAGAAGTGTTGCTGGTTGCTTAGTTCTTTTTTGTTTGTTTTCTACCCTAAAAGTAAAAGGAAACACAAACCACATGCTGCAGTAGGTCAGATTTAAAACTTCAGCCTAAAGAAACAAAACCCACTTAAATTATGACAGGATCATCCTTTAAAGGTTTCCTATGCTGCATATGCATAGCTGATGTGGCTGTTGACAGTGTGCAGCTAGATAGATAGGTGCTGGTGCTGTGGAGACCGCTTCAGCCTGAACTTTGCCTCCTGCAGACACGAACTTTAAACTAGCATTGTTTTAAGTTTCACAAATTAGTGGAGCATACCCTTCATTCTGATCCTTCAAGTACTCGTGAGAGAGATCTGTCAGAGCTTAGCTTCCCGGGATTTCTTATTTTGTTCAATGAAGTGACATCAAGCCAAGTATTTTCATCTAAATTGCTGGATTACCTTCCTCCAACTCATGCTTTTAAAACTACTGCTTTTCTCATTTACAGACCCTGAGTGGATCAAGAGGTTATTGCAAGGACCTTGTACTTTCTGTGATTCTCCTGTGTTCTAGACAACAGCTGTGGGAAGCTTGAGAAGGCATTTTCTCTGCTGCGTAACACTCCCTTCAGTCTGGAAGGAGAAAAAGCAGCGAGAGCACGCACGCTGCTGGAGGGGAAAAAGACATTCTCCTTAACCCTGTAAATAGGACATTGGAAGGCCAAGCAGCTCACAGTCCAGAGCCCTGTTTCATACTCCAGAAGCAGGAGTACATCTTCTAGGGAGTGTCTGGCACAGGGGTTTGACAAAGCAATTTTGAGACAACCAGAGCTCCCGTTACAGCATCAGCACTTGATTGGGCACCTTTCCTTTCACTGAAAGAGGTCTGAAATATTGTAAGCATGTAGTCTGACCTACCCCATCTGTGTGGAAACCAGATGCTTTCCTCCTGGCACGTGGAGTGCTAGAGGTGCTTACTAAAGCCTTGGTGGGTAGAGAAGGCTTCAGCCTGCAGTGCCTCTTTGTTTGCTCTTCATGAGCAGTGGCACTTACCGGACCACCAAATATTAAACTTTCAGAAAGAATGCGTGGTTTTAATACATTTCTTGTTGAGTGATGTGCATGCCACTTAAGTCAGCCATTCCGTTAGGTGTCTTGCTGCATATCTACCAAAAGAGTTCCCAGTGTCTTTCCTAGAATAGTTTTCAGGTATTTGCAGTTAACAAGCTGAAACTGGCTGTTAGTGCCAAATACATTCCAGGAAGTTTTACATGCTAATAGTTATGTAAACTGTATTAACACTTGTCTATTCTGTGTAATAAGACACAAACCTAAACTGTAGAATATTCAGTGCTCTTAAATCTCCTATCCCCACCACTTCCTCTCTCATTTCTAGTTTACCAATTTTGTGCCAACATCTATGCCTTTCAGTTAACTTCACCCTCTGCCTGTTGGAACCACACTCTCCTTCATTGTGACCAAGCAACCAGGATGTTTCTTCTTCCAACTGGACTGTGAGTGTCCTCAAAAACATTGCAATAACTTAGTGCGCAAGCAAGCAGTCACTTTTACTGGTCAGCTGTTCTCCTCATGAAAGCACTAACTTAAAAGGAAAATGACTGACTGCCACACTGAAAGCTTTGTAAGGAATAAGAGGCTGTTCATTCTAAGTCAGGGGATGGATGAGTGATTACCTAAGGCAGCCAGCAGCATGCCTGTGAAGGAACATGCTCAAACCTGTGGTTAACATGGTTGCTCTCTCATGGGAAAAGTGGCCTTTGTATCATTGGAACCCAGTTCATACAGGGCAACTTTTCTTTTTAACTTCTGCAGTGCTAGAGGCATGAGGTTTCCAACATGAGTATGACTCTGGTCAGATCTGGTTTGGTTAAGAATCACCCCCCAATAATCCAAACTTCTTTAAAGGAGGAAGTGAAGATCTATATAGATGCCAGCTCGCTGGATGCTCCCCACATATAAAAAGGCAACTGAAAACCCCTGATGGAAGTCCTGACTTCTGACCAGATGCATGAATGCTTCCATAAGCTGTTGAAAACAGCAAGGAATAATCAAGATGGCATCCAATACATATATAAATAGGTGCTTAAGTTTCCTTCAGTTACTGGCTATGCATATTGTCTTCACACTCCTTGACCCCTCATTAGGAACAGACATTACTCAGCTAATGTTCAGACAGACTAGCTGCTTTTAGAGTTCAATACTTCATACATAGGGCATGATAGTGCTTCTACAATAGACACTAGTTCTAATATTGTACCAGAGATTAAAATGATAAAGCACAGATGCATTTGTAAAAAACCATAGCCTTGTTTGTAAATATCCCTGGAAGTGAGACCATCTTTCTAGGAAAAGAAATATTTGGAGCTTTTTATCATTGTGCATTAGAATGAACTCGCTTTCATGCTATGGTCACAAAAAGAATTTGTAGATCCCAGTGGCAGGCACTTGGCAAAGCAAGACATTTGAATCAGAGCCAGGTGGAATGGTCAGAATTGCCTGGCACCTAACCTTGTCACTGAGGCTGGTACAGCAGCCATGGCAGCTGTAGGGTTCCTCTCTGAGAAGGAGAGTGTATGCATCGGCTTGGACTCAAATTGGATGCAGTCATGTTCCAGGCTGGGCAGGGCAGAGTGATTTTGCAAAATACAGTGTGTATAGTCTTGTAAAAGCCAACCTGACTTAAAAGCCAGTGAGTGTTCTTCTGCTCTTTCAAAGGGACCTCAACAAGGGAAAGGGTTAAGGAAGTTTTCCAAAGATGCTTCCAAGTCCAACTTGGATGGCAGGCTGGAGATGTATTAAATCTTTGATCCATGAACTGGTCTACCAAAACATATTAGGTTTGGTAAATGAGAAGGTACTAGATGAGCACATTCTAATTAGTCTTACTTCAGGTCTACTATAACACTTTATGGCAGTTGTTCTTTCAGACAGTTCCATGTAGAAGCTAGCATTCCAGGCTGTTTTCAGCATTGAAAGCTACCAAGACTAAGCTATCAAGGTAATGGACACTCAAATGACAGTCAACAAGGGTGGTTGTATATTAAAGCAATAGGGATGGTGGCATGTTAGCTCCTTTTGTGCTGTGTTTGGCCAATCAAAAGGAATTGGGGTATAAAGCCATCATTTTTGCATGCTCTTTTATAATTTTATCCAATTTGGAAAATAGGGCAAAGTTTCAGACAGGGCTAGTTTAGGCTGTGGTTTGGTCCTGCTGGATTTTCCCATCTCTCTCTAGACCTGTCCTCTTCCTCAGGCTGCTTTCTCTAGCAACACAGCTTGCATCTGTCAAGTGATATCTATTCTAAGACTGGGCTTCGTCTTACTACTTTAAGGAGTGGAAAGCCTGAGAAGACTGTACCAGCACCACCCTAAGCTGCTGTTCTGTAGACGTGGGCAGTGGAGTAGGGTCTTAGCTTAAAGTACGTAGTGGAAGACAGGCCTGAACACAAGTACAAGAGATGAAATTCTTGCGCTACCCCAAAAGGGTGCAATATCCTATAGCCATCTTCAGTTTGCCATACCCAAGGTACTAATTAGGTTTCCTTTCTTATACCAGTGAGGAAGAAAAATAGTAATGCATTTGATGCAATAATTGTACAGGAAGGCTAATGCACCTTACTCTTGTTTGCTACTTCCAAATTACGTATGACAACAGCACCTGTAGTCAGGACAGTTTTTCTAGAATAACGGATGCTCAGACTGTGGGGGAAGCTTACTGAAATTTTGCCCAGAAGTTCAGAATCTAGCTTCATCTTGACCTTTCCCTAGGAGTCTGCACTGGTCTGAAGGAGACCAGAGTAGTTTGGGTTTTTGGGAGAGACTTTTGGGATCTCCTTATCCACAGGAAGATTTTTCTGTTGATCTGCAGCAAATGCAGAGTGAGCACTGTGTGGCTTGCTGCTCTTGCTGTGCAGCTTTGCTTTGGTATGCGTCACCTCAGAGGATTGCTCTGGAACCCTCCTGTGATGAAAGCGGATATACACAGCAGAGCGTGTTCTGCAAGTGTGAAATCAGGGCAGGTCTCTGCTGTGCTGTAATCTGGATGTGGTTACCAGCAGAGGTGGACTCTTAACTGCTGCTTCCACCCAACCCACTTGAACAGCAGTTCTTAACCTTTCTAAGCCCAAAGCATGTGACCTCCAGAAATCAGAAGCAAAGCAGGGCAGTAAGTTAAGCCAGGCTTGGCACCACCTGAATGTGACTCCATTGCTTTTTCTTAAGGAGCAAGGAGGTGCAGAGCTGGTGAGGGTAATTGCACAGCATTATCACTGTTAGCTCAAGTCAGCTCTGTACAGATTACCTCCCCAGCCTGGAAGCTGGTGCTGTACCCAGGCTAACTAGCAGCATCTCAGCAGAACCAGGTAGCCTGCCTGCTGAACCCCATGTGGGAAGTACCGGTAGCTTGCACAGAGCTTTGCAGCAGCTCAGCAAAGCACTTTTTTATCATGGGTTCTCCACCAACATTCATACCTATCCTTGTGGCCCAGCCGGGTCTACAGAAGTGCCCACTAGTTAAAAACCATGGTACTAGGAACATGGAGACTAGCATCTGGGTCCCATAGTGACCTTAATCCTCAAGGGCAGGCTGCAGCTGCCCCAGAGAGACTGAGACAGGTTGCAGGGGACATGGAAAATTGAAGTTTTCCCTGCAACTGTTTCCTTTCCTCACCACCCTGCTTTCCTGGAAGCCCCAGTCACCACCCACCCCTGACTAGAAGAATGGATGTCAGTGCCTACAAAACACAGGTCTAGGTCCTTTCTTCCTTGGAATTTAACTTCTTAAACTAGGCTGCTGTTGTATGAAGGTACACTCTGATATTGGTACTGAATGCATTATGTTTTGTGGGAAACTCCATGTCAAGTGAAGTTTAACATTTCAGGGCTGGGAGAAAAACTGAGCTGCTGCTGTTGTACTAACTTGAAAATACACTAGAGGTGATGACAAGGGCTGAGTTCAAGCTATCTGCTCTCCATTGAGGGATCATTAGCTGCAGACATTCCCTATTCTCTACTCAATTTAACTTGTCGTTATCCTTGATAAGAAACAGTTTCTTACACCATTTAGAAAAGCTGATACACATGCTGAGGTCTATCCATAACCCTAATCTTGCGTGGTTGGTATGAATCCCAACACCTTTGTGTTTTCACTGAAGGTCGCTGCAACAGCTGAAGCAGCTAATGTTTGCTAGCATAGCGTTTTTCCAAGCCTCCCTCTGCTAGTAGTTTCAGGTATTCTTTTATGTTCTGCCAGTTTAATCTGCACTAGAAATGACTCTGCATTGGAATAGTATAGAAGACTGATGAAACAGAATAATTTATTCATACTGGGGTAAGGCAAGCAGGAGAACTGAGGGAGTGAGAAGAGAAATGCAAGCTGCCATGTGGATTAGCAGAACAGCTTCTGCAGGCACAGCAGCTCCAGATGTGCAGTAACTTGGTGTAAGCCTCTTTGCTAGCTGCCAAAGCAGCCTCCCTTGTGCTGTGGGGAAAGCACAGAGTGGTGCTGACTGGCCTATGGGGGTCCCAGCCTTCCCTCCTGAGCCTGGGCTTTTGGATGCAGGTGCAGTGAAACTCATAGCCCAGCCCAGCCTCAGCCAGGAGATGAGGACTTAATATGGGAGGGCTCCTAATTTAGAAACCATGGCACTTAAACCCCAGTATTTCAAAAGGAGCCCAATTTTGTGTCCCTTCCATATGGCAAGTGTATCCCTGTTTGTTTCTAGAGGAGAGAGCTTAATGGTTACTACTAGAGAGTTACTACTAAGGCACATCCATTCAATATTTCCTTGTGTTTTCTCAAACTAAGAATTTCCCCAGTGGTTTAAGCATCAGAATAACTTTAGTTGTAATGAAAGAAAGTGATAACACACTGAGTGAGCATAAGGAGTCCTTGACAGGAAGGAATACAATGTAAACGTTGATAGTTCCAGCAGAAGGCTGACTGCCTATTTTTTTTTAACCTTTAAAAAACACTTTCATATCAGTTTTGTGCGATTATTCTTCATATCACAGAGAGTTGGTTGGCACAAGAGATTAATATCTGAAACACAGCCCTTCCCTTGTCACTGGATCCGATAGGTCCGCATCTGTATTTTGGCAAACTGGAATTTAACTGTAGGTACAACTTCATGACCGCTTCAGCTGCCCAGCCCTCTACTATGTAGCCTTGGTAGAGAAGTCAGGGAAAGTTTGCCATCTTTTCCTTAGGAGTACAAGTGGGGAGAATGATACTGCCCAAATGTAAATATTTAAAAAGCACTTTTTTCCCCTCCCCCTGCCCCAAGAGGCTCAGACAAAATTCCCTGTGTATAAGGCATACAGAAGTAACCACATCTTGTCCATGACTGGCTGTAGAGTTGGCATCCTCTCTTTACTTTCACTATCCTACCTTCTCTTCATGGAGCAGCCAGGCACATGAAGAGGCAATACCTCAGCTCTGCTATTCCAAATTGAGCAGCGGTAACTAGCTTGTGCTTTATCTACTAGCTTTTACTGTCTTCATTTAGCGTTTCAGTTGCCCCTTCATTCTGGGAGCTACCTCTGGCTTCGTTCAGATGTTAGGGTAGACTTGCACCATATATTTTACATGCACACACACTGGTTACTCTATATAGCATGAGCTTTTGTGAGCTGAGGCTCACTTCATCTGTGCTGTGAGCTTCAACTCACAAGCTGGTGCTGTGTATCTACTTCACTTAGTCTATAAGGTGCAAATCTACCCTGCCTTCTACTGGTCTTCAGATTAACACAGCTAACAACATTTCTCTCAGATCAGGTGCTTTCCAGAGAGTAGAAAATGGAGAAAGGGGGTGGGAGGGGGGGGTTAGCTGTCTTACAGCTAAGAACTTGGCCTATATTTTTATGTATTTATTTATTTATTTTGCAGCTGGGGCTGGGAAGCATGAGTGCCCATCCTTTTTATCCTTCCAAAAGATGGAAGTCAGAGACAGGACCTAAATATTTTGGAAGTAAAATAGATTTGTAGTTAATTATAATTAACTACAGGGTAGCTCCTGTTGTTGGCTCTCCCCCTGCAGTCACTCCATTGTATGGCATCTCAGATCCGATACAAACGCACAGGAAGGCTTGAAGGCTGATGCAGCTGATGGGGTGCAGCTCTAGGCAGAGATAAGTTTATGGTGGTTTACAGCTGCCTTAGTAAAACTTTCAGTGGGGAATCTTGTCCTGGTTTTTAGGTAAAATGGGAGGCCCCACATCAGCACTGGTGAGGAAAAACTCAAGCTCCATTTAGGATGTCAGAGTCAAGTGGAAAGAGCAAATACAACCCAGGCTAGTTCCTTTCTTTAATCATACAACTGTGTACTCTAGCATAGTATCTGCATTTAACTCTAGCAAGGGCCACACATGTATATCTTCATTACAACCATTACAACTACAGCTGCAACCTGTACTACTCCTAATCTGTGTTCAGCTTTCAACTGTACAAAACGTGTGACTATTTCTACACAGGAGATGTTCCCAGACCCTCCGAGAGAGACTGAAAATTGATCCTGTTTTCTGGGGAAGAAAGAAAGGAGACACGGGGCTTTTCACTATTTTTTACTGTGATGTCAAATGTTACTGTTCCAAAGCTCTGAAACCCCTGCTGCATTGAATCTGACATATGTGAGCTCACTGCGTCACTCCCGATTCTGTGCAAAAAGGGAGTTGCTTTCATTGTCGCAATGCAGCCACCCTCGAGGACGTTCATGGCACACATTTACTAGTGTGGATTACACTACCAACCAGGGCTGGATGTGAAGTATTTCTCCATGTTACCTTAGACTTCAGTGGGATAATCCAGAACATAAATACTGGAATTGGGAGTTTCCGAATTATGAGAGACTAAAGCACTGCTGTCACTTGGAGGTGATGACAAGGGGTCACATTAACCCTGGGCCATTTTTATTGAACACTATTGCCAGGTAGCCAGCCCTGGAGGAGTCAAGAGCCATCCAGTGGAAGGCTTCAGTGAGTTGGTATTTGAATTAACCTGGCAATCTAATCTTCATATGCCTGAGGCCATTTTTGAACTAGCTTTTTGGGCTGGGAAGTTTTTCCCTGGGAGGCCACACGGCTGCCAGGCTGAATGGAAAGGCGTTTGTTTGGTGGGGTTTTTTAAATCCCTTCCATTCCCAGATTTCCTGCACATTTCAGATTTGGTTGGTGGGAGGGTCTGACAAAGTTGCTGTGAATATTGATGCTGTATATATGGCGGTTTTTGTAAACGTGAAGCGAACTTGGATAATGTGTTTTGTATACTGCAACAGTAGCATTGTAATCCTACTCCCCTTTTTTAATTCTAAATAAATAAATCAGTAAATACAAGTCCGTCTCGTATTGCCTGTGTGTGGCAAGGGAGGAGACTGGGGGAAGGAGCATAGGCCACCAAAAAGAGTGGGAGCGAGTTTCAAGCCCACAGTTCTCTGGAGTGAGGCCTGTATCATCCGTGCCTTTCCACTACAGTCTGGGCGGGTATTTTTTTTTTAGTACACGCAGCAACACTGGGAGCTCTGCAAGAGCAAGAGCGTAAAAATCAAACCGGCCCCAAAACAAGGGTAATTTACAATACGTGAAAGATCTTGCTTGTTACAGAGGATGTGAGAAGGGTGAATTACTAGGCCAAGAACCTGGCCAGATGCTCAGTTCTTTCCAAAGGAGTTTGTCCGTACAGTTAGTACGCGAGGGCAACACTCCCCTGTATCAAGGATTTTATTCCTCACTGGCCGCCTATCTGCTTAAGGTTAAGGGACTAAAGTTTTCAAATTTAGTGGCCTGTTGCCTTGTTCTGCTGAGCAGCAGGACCATTCTTGCACTACAGTTTAGGTGCAACAGACTGTAATCATAAAGACAGAAAATCCAAGCACAATCCAACTACCAAGTAAAATTCCATAGCAAAAGATTGTTTTAGTCTTTCAGGGCACCGGCTCAAAACAGAGAGCCATGGGTATATGTGGAAGTCTTGTAAATGCCTCGGATTTTTTAGGCAGACAAGGTTCTTTGGGGAAATCTGATATCATGTTTTATTAGACCAACTCGAATCTAATAAAAAATAAATATTGCATTTCCCCAAAGAACTTTGTCTGCCTATGTCCTTAGACCAACATGGCTACAACTTACACCCTGAATTTTTGAGAGTATTCAGAAAAATCAGCCATGTAATCTGTACACAGTCCCATTTCATTTAGCTTCCCATAAATTCAAAGCCTAACTCTGAAGACTTTGGCTTGTGCCGATAGCTGGTCATGTTTAATAGCTGCAAAAGCCGTGGATGCTTGGTTTGTATCTTAGGGGGCAGGAAAGCTGGGAAGACAAGAAGATACTTTGAAAAAAATGCCTGCCTGACCTTGCAGCATCCAGAATATAACTGGCTCTGGCAACAACCTTTATCTTTTGCTCACCTACATTTCCTGGACTGTTTTATAAACACACAGGTTTTCCACAGACTGAGCTTGGTTGGTGCCGATAATGAATACCCTCCCTTCTCACTGAAGTTGCTGCCAACATTTTGGGAGGTTCAGTAGCTGTCTAAGCCCCTTGCAGCTCTCCAAAATCAGACCAACTGGAGGTGGAATCTAGGGCCCTACTGCCTCGCCACCTAATGCCAACTCTTTCTACTAACAGCTTTGCTTTGAACAGGACCAAAAAGTCCCTCTCCCTTTTAAGTACCTCCCTCTAGATCCCTCTTGCCTCTTAGATGTGGATTGCTCTACCATTTCTGGGAATAGCCAAGCTTGGTCTCCCTCTATTTACATATAAATAAGGGTTTAACTTTCACAAGGTGGCATGGTGGAACTGCAGGGAGGGGAGGGATGTTAGCAAATGGAGGAGACTTCAGCTTTGTAGTCCACTGGACTGATTTTACATTCTGTCAGCTTGACAATCAGTTAAAATAAATGAATAGCTTGAATGTCAATAAAAAAAATAAATAAAGACAAAACTTCATGCTGCCACCTTCAAGTCTGGCCCTCTCTCCTGCTCCTAACTCAGTAAATCTCTCCTTTGAGGTTGACAAGTCTGCTGTAAAACCAATTAGAAAGTGGCTCGCATGTGAAGGATACTCATCTGCTCTCTGGTTTCTGTTTACTTCTCCTGTTGCTGAAGGTGAAGAGATGGTGTTTTGGTCCCCATTGTGGGGAAAAGTCTAACAAAACACTTGTTAAGCTTATAAAGAACTAAGAATTCTAGATGTAGTAAATTAAAGACATGCTATCCACTTCCAGATATGCAGGTGTGAGGATATTAGCTCTGTTAGCAGCTCCGTAGTTCAGGGATGCATTGAGATGTTGTACTTAAAGCCAGGATTTAAGTTTCATTATGCACAACTTCTTATAAAGAGGACACTAAGCCTGTAATCTTATTTTCTCACTCACTATCACCCGTGCTTAGGCTAAGTATCTGCTCCCGTAATCGGATCTGCTCGAGCGGAGCCCTGTGCCCAGCCAGGCTCCCAAAGTAAAAACGAAACAAAACCCAACAACAAACAATTGAGGCTGCCAGCAATGGTTTTATCATGCCAGAATTGTATGGTCATTGCCACTTCATCTGGTTGCAGGCCTGTGGTTGCATTGCTCACCTGTGAGATGGGTGGGAAAGAGGTTCCCCTTGTTGTGTGGGTAGCTGCTGCTATTCTTACCTATGAGCCATCTTAGTTTTCCAGAGCAAAACCATCCTGCCCTGTAGCTAGCGCACATTTATGAGGCAATGCAACGAACTCCAGTGCCCTCAATTTTGTTCGAAGTGAACACAAGACAAACAGACGCTCCCGCACCGCAACCAGAAATCTGCTGAATCCGACCGGTGGAGAAGAATCCCAAACCACTTCCCGCCCCCCAGTTGCAGTGAGCATTAAAAAATGTCCTGGGCCATACCCAAGCCTACACAAAGCAACAGCAGAGAGAACGGGACAACAGTCCCGAGTCCTGGTTGTGCTGTTCTTTGGTTACAAGGGATGTAAAGGGCTACCGAACAAAGTATGCGTGAATAAGATAACCTGATGCATTTTTCCTCTCCTCCCCTCCTAAACTACCTGTCTGTAAGGAGGAGAGAGGAAAAAAACCCCATAATTAATATCCAATTAAGGAAAGCTCTAAGGTCAATAGTTATCAAACTGGATAGTTGTAAGACACCTGCTCTCAGGCTCTGCCCCAAGTACTAGCTAACAACTGGATTTCTGCTTAGCTCAGGACCTGACGAGGTATCGTAACCTCTGATTTTGAAGCTGCAACATCAGATTCTGCTTCTGCTGGTATTTGCAGGCACAGATAAGCGGTTTAAGGTCAGGGCCCCAGTTTGATCCTACACAATGCCAACCATGTCCAGCCGCACCTGTTGGAAGCGTGCCTGGGTTGCAAGAAGCTGTCTCAAGACTGAATCTATTGTCTCAACAGAGCTGCAAGGAGGACTCAAACCAACAACAGCCTTCAGAGGAAGGAGGGGAACCTGGAAGTTTCTCCTTCCCACCTCCTTAAGTCTTGGAGTTTCAACAGCATCGTCTAAATACCTACCTGTTCACCTTAACGTTCCATACCGGCACCCAGCACTTCAGGAACAGCATTTCACACCCCTGTAATCAGAATAAAGACCTGTTTCTCTAGGAGGTTATTCCTTCTGAGGGGTCTGGGGTTCCCCTGCGGACACAGGAACAAGATCCCTGCTTGCAGACTGGCACCTTTATCTTACTGAGCAAAGCGATGAAGGTGCTCAGAAGTTTGGAAAGTGACTGGACCACCTCGTTAGCAGCCAAGCACATGCAGGGTGCACCACCACCTCTGAACAGGCCTTCCACAAAGTGTCTGAGGAATGCAACCCAGGAAAACAAGGCTGATATTTATTTCAGAGCCCGGTGCGTGTTGTAAAAAAGGTGAAGTCCCTTCCCTGCTGTGCTGCTACCTTCTCCTCTTTACCTTGTTTTTCTCACTGCTTAATGTTTGTTTTTGCCAGAATCAAATGCTAATAAAAATCAAGCATCGCTTCCAAATTGGTTTTGAAGCATCGTCTTCCAATTATAAGGGCCTAATTCCTTCTCCCATCCACTGAACCTTTTTGGTATTAACAGGCTTTACTATGCAAAGTGATGCAAGGGGCTGTTTCATTTACAGTAATTAAATGAATGTCAATTGTTTTAGTTGTTTCCGAGGGAGAGTTTTACAAGAGTATTAGCATGTTCTGCTAACCCTTACGATCTGCACTTCAGGCCCGCTGCAAACCCTTGGGGGTTGACCACTGACCTGAGACTCCATGCACAGACATGCCAAGTGCATTTCAATGAGATGAGCTCTTTTTCTCAGTTTCTATGGAACCAGCAGAGCGGAACTAATATAGCATCCGCATATAGATGAAAAGAATAGAGAGGAAAAAGGGCTTTACAGCTAAATTAATTAAGCAGATGTACCTGTCTAATTAAAGATGCGCCGTCCCTTTTGTACCCGTGCCGCAGTGCAAACAGTATTTAAATACATTCTCAACCCATTTCATCTATCAAAATATTTAGTAGAACACTCAAATGGAGGCGATATTAGCACGGCGAGTTCCCCATGTATTATTAATAGACGAGTGTCCAATTATGCACGGACGCTACAGCGGATCTTTATATCCGCTGCAGAAACACAGCTGCCCAAGTCACATTTGTAACGGGGGAACGGGAACAGATGCAAAGGCTCAGCCATAGGGGAAGGTCCTGCAGTCAGGCCCCAGCACCGTGAAGGAAACTACAGCAACTATTAGATCTGGAATTTCCCGGCATCAAACCCAGGAGGGACTCCAGCCCTGCTGCTGCCAGAAGGTTTTGCTTTCTTAGATTCCAACTGCAAAGCCTTCAGCTGAGTGTCTCAGCATTGCCCAAGAGATTTGGATGCCCAGTTTGCATTCATTTTAAGCTACTGGGAGGCTCTGAAATTTTCAGCCTTAAACTCTGATTATCAGAATCCCAAATATCCACACTACTGTAGTATCCCCTGGGCTATTTGGATAGAAAGGGCCTTGGTTAATACAGTCTGCAGATGCAGGGAGAGGAGTTCTCAGGTGCTTTTCTGACAGTCTGGGCAAAAATCTTGCACAAATGTGCTCACAGACAGTCACAACGTTACAGCAGCTTCTTCAGAGTGATCTGGAAGAGGCAGAAAAGGTCTGGGGAACAGGGGTGCTTAGGGGGCAGCATGGCAGGGTGACGGGTTTCTTGCCATACTGTCTAGAGAGCCAAGTTTCAGTAGGAAAAGGGGGAAGCGCCCTTTGGCCCCTTCCAAGGTGCCTTTTATTTTCAGTGCCTTATTTGCAGGGACAAATTATATTGAGTTGCATGGGGGATGGAAACCCACCCAAGCAGAAAAACTGGCAACTAAAGGAGTCTCTTCCTGTTTTCTCTCAGTGTCTGCAGACAGCTGCTACCCTTGGCAAAGGAACTTGGACCCAACATTTCCACAGTTAAAGAGCAGGGCAGAGTAACTAAATCTTAAAGGTCTTCTAGTGAAGACATGCTTACCTCAAAGAGCAGCTCTGGTTGGCTCCAGAAAGCATTTGTATCAGCCCCAAGCACATGGTCACTGGCTGCTCCCAAGCTACAGCTGTCCCAGCTGCTCTGGTTTAAAGGCAGTAACAGGTGTGGCACTCAAGCAGCCAGGCTCTGGGGCAGGAGAGTCTGCTGCTGAAGCCTGGATGTTTCCTCCACAAGGGCAGAGGGTGCCAGCAAACGGTCTCTATAGCCTGGCCCCTGTTCCACTTGGCCGGGCAATGGAAGGACCTGGAATCCACTTTCTGTGATAACAGACATTTCTGTTTTACTTCCATGTGCTCTGGGCCTTTCTGCTGAGCCTGCCTTAGTTGCTTTGTTCAGACTTATCGTGCTGCAATGCCAAGTATTTTCACCCCTGCATTATCTAAACTTAGAACACGCTTCGCTGACAGGGGGATGAAAGTGCCTGTATCCGGCCTATGATACAACTGCCACGGTTGCTGTCTTGGAAGGAGCTTTGTGGACCCAACTTTTCCGAGGCCTAGGGCCACCTGTTCTGTCATGCCTAGAACAGTGCGACTGCAACTCCCCTCTCCTGATTTGTATTAATTCCCCCAGCTGTTGCTGCACAGCCTTTTGGAGGCACCGATTGTGACTCAAGACCTGTGCATTTGAAACCGTTTTAATATTCCAAACATGCACGCTACATGTGTGCTCTGTGCTTGAGACAACGCTGCAGGTTTCACACATGGCACTGAACGTTCATTAAACGTTTTCACACGTTTTATTGAATCCCCGCATTGGCAAAGGACAAGAGGGGAGGGGTTAAATGTTTCCAAAAAGAACAAACTTCCTTACCTGTGCCACTTAGTGCCTGGGATCGTAACCACAAAGGCCTTGAACCGGCTAAACATTTTGCCATAGATGCTGTCACTTTATTTTCTGCACTTCACTTCACTTAGCTATAGCTAGTCTGAGTCCTAGATGTCTTGCCCTAGCCTACTGCTCTAACAACTGGTTTGCAAATCCTGCAAGGAACCTTGAAAACCAAATGGACCTTTCACTTAAAATGAGTTCACAAAAACTGCCTACTAATTGTGAGCCTTTGCAATGATTTAATTATCCTCAAATCTGGGGCCAAAATCATCAACTTGCCTACTTATCAGCTTGGCTTAGCTACAGCTCTTATTCTTTCTAGGTCAGGACTTGTGTGGAAGGGGTTTAATGATACAGCTTTCAATATACTCAAAGACAACATGAGGGTCTTGGTCAGCATTGATGTAAAAGGCATTTTCATAAAACTCTTCCAGGTCCTTGATGTCTCTGTAATAGATTTTCAGACGCATCTCAATCTTTCCTTCTAAGTCTTTAGGGTTCTGCCTGAGACGGGCTTGGATGTCTGGAGAGGGAGCTGGTTTGTATGTAATGTGGTACCTAGAGATAAGAGACAAAGCCCATTTCAGTTTATATTGACAAGCCGGGAAGGGACAGAGCTTACCAATACATCCCTTGCTTTCGCTCCTCTGTGTGTTTTCTTCTTGCGGGTGGAACTCAGTAACTTGCCAAAATGCTGGGTTCCAAAAAAAGACATTGGGGAAATTCCGGACAAGTTACTTGGTGGTGTTACTGCCAAGGATACCTGACAGATGAGAGGTTTTTCTGGCAGCGACCCAGGTCCTACATGGTGAACGGGTATGATCAGCCCCAATGCAACTGCCATGCAAGAAGCAATCTGAATTCCTTTGACAGCTTTAAGGGCTTCCCAAATTTCAACTGTTGCAAGTGCCGGATCCAGATTCAATTGTTCTAGTTTCTACATCCCAGTCTTGGACTCCTGTTCTATGCCCAACCCTCACTTGCACAGGTCCTCTGGACCCATCTCTTCCACAAAGCCACAGAGGGAAGTTAGCTGCCAGGAGACCAGGCAATTGCAAGGCTGGCTGACAGCACATTTACAGCTGATCAGCCCGAGAGATTCTTGAAGGAACAGACATCACTAATTAAAGTCATGATGCTTTTCAAACAGCTCCTGGACCCATCTTCTCTCCTGATCACATGCTACTCCCCACTTCTTGATTTCCAAAGGTTTTCTAGATTATGAAACACTGAAAGGGGTTGTACAGAATACAGCTGGTGCAGAGTATCCTCCACTCCTGCCCTCTGTCATGGGTAGGATACCAGGCAGAACATGTTATGTCTTGTTAGCTTTTCTATGACAGATGAAGGTAAATCAGATTTGTGTTTTCCAGCATTACGCACTGGTGTCAAAGAGTTAGGATTTACGATATCCAAAGGGTCGGGGGGTTGGCTTTGCTGTCCCAATAGCAAAGTTCTCTTCATCCGCGTGGCAGTGTTTAGCAAGCCAGAGAGTGGTGTTTATCATCTGAACCCATGCAGTAACGCTGCAATGGAGTTTGGCTGGTGGGGGCAGTGAGGACCAGAACGTGCTGTGACCATGTTTGCAAACCATGCAACAACCTTAGAAAGGACGTTATACAAGCTAATTTGCAAAAAAGGACTTAGGCTTGATGCCAGAATCAGGCTATTTCTGATTGATCATCTCTTTTGCTTTAATGAAAAAAATAAGTTCATCTCTCTTACTGGATCGCATCAAAAGCAAGCATCATAGTATCATAGTACCTAGGATCAGAAGGGGCCTAGAGCAGGCCATCTAGTCTGACCCCCCGCCAATGGCAGGAACGAGTGCCAGGGTCAAGTCTGACTTGCAAAAGATTTTCATGCAACATGGTGGGAAACATGGGGAAGCAAGAACGAAAAGCAGAATCCTCCTCTACAGAGAACTTCAACACAGCTCCGGCTAAGACACTGTGGTGGGTACTACGTGTCCATCCTACCTTAGTGTAGCTTAGAATAGAGCTGAAGGCTAGTCCACGCTCTGCGTGGCACTGGATCCGGTGACACAGTTTTAGCATAATGGCTAGGATTAGATGTAGCGCATCTGAAACAATTCAATTCACACTGAATTTGGAGAGAATAAAACCGCGACTGGAAGATGGAAAGCGTGTTAACTGGAGCAGATACTGTACAAGCTAATCCTAATGATAAAAGATGCAAAGATGTGGGAATGATTTGCTCCATGGTATTAATTTCTTCTGAATAACTGCATCCCTCATTACCAGCACAAAAGGAGAAAGAACAGTTATGGCAAATTAATGTTGCATCCAGAGTGAAATGTCTGAATAATAGTGTACCACTTTGGCATGAATAGAATATTTATATCCTCAACTGATGAGGACTAGGAGTCCAAAAAATCCCAGCATTTGGTACTGATTCAGTAAGACACACTGAGGCAAGGACTCTGGAATATTTTAACGGTGACCAGGGATAAGGAGAGGGTTAATCCTGCTCACAAATTAGATTTGCCAATAGCAAAAACAGGGCACAACTACAGTGCCACTCCTGGTGGGAAGTGAGGAAGAGGGATCGCTGTTTTGCTCTCACAACAGGTAGGGTGGATCAGTCAGTGCAGTGTGAACACCACTGACCCAACCCGCTGGAGTGACTGCCGGCAGGAAGAGCTGTCAAATGTGCAACATTTCACATTTCCAGCGGTTCAAACAGAAGTCTGATCTACGGACTATGAGAAACACATGAATACCTCCCAGTACACTGAGCCATCAGGGAGAATGGGGAAGGAAAATGCAGCAAGATCTCCATCTCCCTTTGTTGGAAAGCCTCCAAGCTTCAGGAGCAGGCAAAAGCCATCTCCTTTTATTGCAGACTAGGTTACAGACATCTTCCGTTAGCATTATGTTGTCAGCCAATTTAACTGATAAGTGAGAGTCTGACCAGTTGCTGCTGCGGCTCTCACTATGAGGGATTTAAAACTGCACCTTTCTGAGAACTGGAACTTCTGGCATGGGGCCTTGGTCCTGAGGGCTATGAATATTTGAACTCAACTTTTCAGGATTCCTAATGCAAGACCGCAGCCTTCTTGATTTTCCTTAGCCTTCTATGAAGTCTATCAGAAGCTTTCATCTTGCTGACAGCCTTACAAATTGTCAAACATGAGACATTAGCACTAACCTTTCTCCCGTGGCTGGATCAATCCTCCGCTGAGCCAGACGTTCCATGATAGATTCATAAGGGAGAGTCAGGAAAAATACCCTATTGTAGAAAACCAGTAACAAACAGCATTAAGACCTTCAGATCAGCAAGTGGAGCCTTCAGCACATGAATCAATACTTACCCTACAGGAATGCGTGCAAAATGACAAGGAAATTATTGTGAACAGCTCAGGTGTCAGTAGCAAAAAGCACAAGTGTCTGCACAGGAGTTAGTTTCTCTTTTTTCTCACTGCATCCTGGTCTTGCACCTTTTACTCAGGACGCTCACATCAGGATGGGAAGCTCATAAGAACAGCGCGATGCAGGTCTCGTGCATCACTTCACATCCTATCGGTGTCTAACAGATGACTAACGGGAGACAATTCCTTATTTCCACAATGCGCAAAAGCAAAAGTCAGGGGTTTCCTGCTTCACATGCAGTCTGATGGCCAGTTTTACCCCGGAAATGTCTCAGATGCTGCTCATTACACCCTCCCAACCACACAGATCCTACCCTGCCAACTATACAGATACTCTGCAAGTCAGATGGACGATCATCCCAATGCTTGGCCTTTCCCTGGATTGTCAGGCATAGGAAACCAGCTTGTTTTGTAATACAGACTGGTGCAGCAGGATGACGAGTGCCCCCTTACTCAACCTTTCCCCTTCCTTACAGAATAACAGCATTAGAAGATAGTTTATCCTCGTGAGAGGTGCCAGTGGCCATCTCACGTCTGGTTTCTCTTCCTCTCCTTTGTCTTCCTCCAGAACAATGTACAGCTTCCCTGTCTCAGTTATTTTCCTTAATTAACCTCAGCATAAAGTGTTTATTAATTTTATATTCAGGTTCAAACTGTTAGGCAGGAAATTCTCACAATGAAGTTTCTGGAGAGCGGATGTAAACTGCTAGGCTGTACAACACTCCACCAACTTTACTGAAATGCAACAGAAAACGAGATCTTTCACACAGGTCACATTTAACAATGTCTGAAGAACAAGAACAATAAAAAAACCCTCTCTTTGAAACTGGTGGAAATACATTTTTACCAGAAACAAAGGACTGTGGGCTTTAAAATACAGCTTTATTTATCACACAACTTCTCCTTCTACTGCATTCAAGGCCAGTCCTACCATTTTCATTTTTTGTCTAACTATCTCAAAAGATACTGTATGTTTAGACATTCACCAAAGGAATATTTTACGCTGACTGGGTGGGATCAGACCAGATGAAAGGCTGAGCTTTACCTTGGCATGCACATAACAGATTACCAGAATCCTTTGTAGGACTTAAAGTTATGAAAATCATCTCTCTCTTCAAATGTTTACAGATAATGACTTCTATTCACATTGTGGTAACAAAATAACAGCCAGGAATAAAACATTCAAGATCTGGGAGATTCCAAAGACAGGGAAAGAACAACAGTTTCAAGAGTCTTTTATCCCTTACACTCTTAACATTTTGTTTTTCTTTGTTTCTGTTGCCCAACAATGGCACAAAAAATGTGATTGTCAGAACGGGTAACATCTGATGATGTATCTCAAGATGAATATTCTAGTAGAGAGGAACAACCGTTATACAGCCATGATAATTGATACAGCTCCCTATTATATTCTGAAATAAACAAAAGCGTTAAAGGATTATAACCTGGCATATCAAGAAAGCTTGTCGTAATTCATAGTTACTAACTCAAAAAATATTATGGGATTTGAAACGGAAGAGCCTAAAAACCTGCACTTAAAAAGCTGCCAACAAAATGAACTCTGAAAGCCTTGTCTGAGATTCCCTTCTTTTTCGTACAGGATGCTTCTTATTATCCAGCCTGGTGTCACCATTAAAGAAAATTGTGCGAGGAAGGTATAGGAAACTCGGCTTAGACATCGCTGGTAAGATGTGTTACTCTCCCCCCCCCCCCCCCAAAAAAAACAATACATGGCAGAATACAGCATACAACATCCCAGCCTCCAAAGCTGATGGCCTTGCCAGAGCAAGGGCACGGCGAGGCATCTATACCGTGCATGCCCCCAGACTTGGACAAATATTTCATGCTCCAGGGCTGGCCACTTAAAATCATCCAGGAGAAGTGAATTCAGTTGGAACGAGTAAATAAATAAATAGAATGAAAGGAAAAATATAAGTAGTGGCTGCATTTAAAATGCTTCTAATTACAGCACTTTTGCCAGTTGCATCTTGCACGGATACAATCTCATTGCTCAACTCAGGGGACAATTTAGCTCATCATGAGAAACATGGCGAGTGGTTATTTAAACCAACCTACTGGGCACGTCTGCACGTGCCTATTAATGCAACATGATATGTTCCAGCACTTGTTGTGCTGGCATGTCCTGCTCCTGGGCACTGCATTTACACATGCACCCAGGACTGCAGCAAGGTGAGCGGGGCCGGAGCAGCCCTGACTGGCGGGAGACCCAGGAGGTCAGCCTGCCAGCCCAGGGCTGCTCCAGCTTGGCTCAACATACTCCAGAGGGGCGGCTGGGGCATGAGGGTGCTGCTGCAGCCCCCGAGCCGAAGCACCCTCATGCCCCAGCCAGGTAGGTCAGCAATGGTGATGTGTGCACATGCACCCCCTGACACGCCATGCTCCCCGCTCAGGTGACAGACGGGGGGGCAGGCAGGGGTGCTGGTGCCCCCCTGTGAGTGCCAGCTGGGCAGTGGGAGCTCCATGGCCACTTCTGAGAGCACCACAGCTGCTTCCCAGCCAATGCCCCTCTCCCAATCGGCGCAATCAGGCATGGGGAGACACCCCCAGTCGCTGACTGGTCACTGGTGGGGCACGTGCCCCCCCTGACTAAGGCAGCACCAGTCGCCCATGCAGGTCAGCATCTACACGTGCACTGCTGTGGAGTAAGACACTCTGCAGCAAGATAGTACTTCTACTTACAAGTACAACCTTGCTGTGGAGTTTATTAGCTTACTCCAGCCTAAAAGGGCCACACATGTAGAGGTGGAGCTATTTACTGCGGAGCTAATTAGTCTGGCCTGCACTAAATGCTTGTGTAGATGCACCCGCTCTGTGGCTACCTCTTTAGCACATAATGATTCTCCTTCAATTTAGATACCTGTTTCTGAGCAACAACTCCCAATCTCCACCCACACATCAGTTTCTTCTGGGTCCTGTGATTTTGGTGAGGCAGCTTACTAGCTCTGATTGTCAAGACGTTATTGCTGGAAGATTTTTGTATGGGATAACTGTGGATCACACCTATAGCCTGGCTCCTTACTCTTGAAGAATGCAAATTGTTCACACACATGTTCTCCATAAAACCATCCTAAAAACCCAGCCTCTCTTTGTGTGCTGCAAAGCACTGCATCTTCTATCAAGGGAAATTTGCAAGAGATGCCACTGTGGTTGGAAGGCAGGAAGGCAAGGAGAAGTAGCTTAATATCAAAGAATAATACATTATAGTGATAGACTAGCATCTAGTACAGCTTGTTTCAGAGCTGGCAAGCTGCTAGTTTAATTATGCAATGTGTGTCATTGAAAAATACTGAACAGTGGTTATGGCATATATTAGAAAAGAGCTGAATGATATGGGATATAGAATCTTTCTCCTTTTTATCATCGATTCAAATCTGACCCAAATCAGCAGCAACCAAAACTGCTACCTTCCATTTACAGTTTGGCGGGGGTGGCTTAAATGATATAATTGGATAGATGCTCTTGCTACAATCCCCTTTGGACAAATGTCCCCATCTCTCCCACTGGTTGCCAAGTCAGAGGCCAAAGACCGAGTGGAAACACAACAGAGACTGTATTATTCTCCCTCCTCTACCGGTGGTTCCTCCAGATCAAAGCTGAGACACACTGTCTGAACAATATGGGGGAAGTACACGTTTCATCGACTTATTATGCACAAAGAAGATGTAAGGCTCCCGTGCTGTCAGTCCAGCTCTCGCAAGCAATAAAACCCTAAGCCAAAATGCTAGAAGGAAAGAACTGAGATAAGCAAGAACCCTGCCTCCTTCCCTCTGCTTCTCACATAACTTAGCCTAGACCAAGAAAGTTTCAGGATGCAGCAGTAAGGCTCACTTCCACAGTCTGAGATGTTGGAAGGTAGCCATTGCTGTCTATGAATGTGGACACTGTTGTCTACCTGTTTGATGGTCAGCCCATCCTTGAATGCTAATGAGACTTACTGGGCTTCTGAAGGCTGTAAGGCAGGATGCTGTCCTGTCCATATTAATGGTGGCAGAATCATGACCAGTGACATGACAAACACCATAGTCTGCACTTGAATTGTGACTGAACTGCTGGAGATGCTGCATGCCACAGCCTACAAGTCAGATCAGTGCTCCTCTTGGTTAGTGCAGACCCCTGGGAAAGCAATGGGTCCATGTTTAGAGATGACATCTAACACTTCTCTTCAGAAGGAAAAGGTACCGGCTGCTTTTAAAGAAGTCATGGTTAATCCTTTGCTCATCTCTTGATATGGATACTGGCCCCAATTATTGGTCTGGACACTTCCTTATTTTCAAGGACTCTTAAGCAATTGTGGCAAAACATTTTGAGCAGCATCTAATGTTCTTAGGTCTCCTTGCTTCCAGTTCCTTTCGGCTTTAGGCATGAGTATACTGTAGAGGCTTAGCGGTTGCATTTGTGGATATTCTCCTCGTGAGAAATGAAAATCAGGTAACTGTCTCATTTCTATTAACTTGAATGGAGTTACTCCAAATTTATTCTGCCATAGCTGAGCCCAGACTCTGCTCTCCTTGTCTAATTATCATCAAGGAATGTGTTGATCTGCATCCTTAAAATAAATCTAAATAAATGAGTAACTTTTTATTATTTACAAAATAAAACAGATTGCAGATGGAAATCTCAGAGGCAGAATTCCCTCTCCCTGGGGCCCAATTATAGGCAAGTGAGGACCAAAGACAGGAGACCACTGGTGTTCTTGTAGCAACCTTGGGTTTGGACCAAGTTTGCAGTGAAGTTAGAAAGCTTGGGTTTTTCACAATTCTTTGCCACTTTTAATGCAGCATTTTAACTTTTAAGTTGAAACTGCAACTTTAAAAATAGCAGGCGATTCATCTTTTTCTCCTTTTTTTAAAAAAGTCCTATATATCTTCCCTTTTGCACTCAGGTACCAGCTGCCGTATTCCCATTCTGCGCAGTCTGCACTCCATAAAAAAAAGAGGCCCCTGCTGGCCATTTCTTGTTTAAAACTGTGCATAATTGATAGTGGCAAATCTACCCCAGCTGTGTCTAAAACCTCTCCAGGGGCAAGAAAAACACTCTCTATGACTGTCATTAACTACTAAATTAGCAAGCGCTCCTGGCAGTTTACAACGCACCACATCAGTCTGCTTTAAAGAGAAGGATCCGGAGATCAAATTCCTGTGTGATCTTAAAGTTACGGCAAACTTTGCTGTCAGAACTTTAAATGCCCCCCAGCTGAATCTGGGGCAGGGAAAAAAAAAACCAAAATAAAAAACCCCTTACCAACTATGTCCAAGGCAGACAGACAAATAAAGATTGTCAAAATCAGTGGGAAGTTAGAAAGTGGGAAGTTAGAAAAGGGAAGTTACAAAGTGGAGCCATTGACAAGGCGCAATGCATCTAATGGGAGATGTAGATACAAGTACAACAGACTGAATTCCCCAGCAGCTCACATTGTCTTGAGCTATGGCAGAATCCCCAGCGGACAGGAACTCTGCCCAGAGGACTTGGTTCCAGCTGTGCAGTGGCCACAGTTCTATTTACTGAGATAAGAGGCAGCGCTAGCTGAAAAGCAGGTGAGGCAGCTGAGAGTGTACTGATGCAGCAGCTCTGACAAAGCAGCCCCCTCTTCACCCTGTGGAGCGCCTATGTGCCCACTGGCACAAATGAAACCTCCTCCCTTTGGCCCACAAAAGAGAGCCCTGGTGGGTAAAGAAGACAACACCTCAGGTTTTACAAAGCAGTGGGAAAGCCCTGGGGTATTGTGGGCTCAGGTGGTGCCGGGTGATGTATTTTACACCTCCCTCCATCAGCACTGCTGGGGTTGGCTAAGTTGCATGGCCTGTGGTCAGAAGCGACCCGAATGCTCTAGTTTAAAAAGCTTTCAAAAAAAGCTCTTTGCAAAAACAGGTTGTGTGGAGCAATCCTAGGAAAAGCCCTTGATCGTATCACCCCATGCTGGATCAGGTCAGGTCTAACCAGCCAAAGCAGAACCAGGTTGGGGCAGCGGAGGGTTTAGACATAAGGAAATGTCTACACTGGACAAGAAGCAAAAAAGAAAAAGCTTTTTAACTCGGCTTGGTTCTCCTGAGTTACCTAACTCTGGTTAAAATAGCAGTGGAGACGAGGCAACTCAGGTGAGCAGCTCAAATTAAAGCCTGCAGGGAAGCCTGGGGCTGCACTCAAGCTGCAAACCTCAGTTAAAACCCTCTGCTATTTTAACCTGAGCTAGCTAACTTGGGCTAGTCAGCTCTCAAGAATGCATCCTCCTTAGCTACACAGACATACCCCAAAACAGCCCCAGACCAACGGTGGTCACTGAAGGTTACATGCCAGTTCTCAATCACCTAAGTGCTCGCTACAGTGTCTTAGGCACATTTCGGTTTTGCATTGACAAGCTACATCCCTATAATGCCCTCTGAAAGTCCAACCGGCTACACAGATGCAACCCCCCCCTTTTTTTTCTATCTTGCTTAAGTCCCCCTCAGTGTGGGTATAAGCTCCAGGTATTGCTGCCGCTGGGACCCACCTCATAAACGTTTCGATGTGGTTGTACTACTGACCAGACTCTATTCTTCTTTACTTCCTGCCTCGAATATTGCTGCTACATTGGTCCTCAGTGATGGCTGAAGCTGCTTCTATTTATCCCTTGTTGCCGTAAGAGGAATGTTGTGTGGCTTAATTCTCTCGTGTCTTTGAAATGCTCAGAGATCCTCTGATAAAAGATGCTTTACAGGAAACAATTTGACTCTACTGGTTTTAACCACAAAGTAAAACGCTTAGTATGAGTTCGCCAATGCAGCTTACGCTAATTAGCCCAAAGAGTTCCATCAATGAACTTCTGTAATACTTCATTTGATGTCCAGCTATTTCCAGACACTGTATCCTTCTCTTTAAACATACATTTTTGTCAAGTAGCTACAAAAGGCAGCTACATGGGGCACTAATTTTCTGAAACTGGCCTCTGTCCAAGAGAGCAAAATGAACAGCTTTCTTCCTGGTTTACAGGCATCCTACTCTACCAATGAGCCACTAAGGTAGGTCCAGCACCTAATCACTCCCATACACCCAGAGCATCTCTACTGAGATACACTCCAACTCCAGCCACACAGGCAGCCAAAGTACCAGCAGCCTCCCATACCATCCCGCCCCATTCTGCTGGTCACCAAGACCATCTCCTCCATGCTGAGAACTGCTGTGGCTTTGCTAGGTAATCATCAGTGCCTGCTTATTTTGTGGCACACTAAGCTGCATCTTCAGCAGGTATAAAATCAGTGTCATGCCAGGGACGTCAACAGAGCTATACAGATTTCCACCGGCTGAGAATCTGGTCCCCTTTATTTTATAAGGGAAAGCTACTCAATACAAAAATGGTCTGAAGAATTATCTGCTGTGCAAATGTTATATAAGCATGCTGAAAAGCGCGCACACACACAGAGCAAGTGTTCCCATTCTGGGGGCTTCAATGCATTTTTAAAGCTTCTTTTGAGAACTCAGCTTTAACCCCTTGTACATCTAGTCAGGGACTTGGATGCATCAGTATCTCCATTCCAAGCGGCTTTACATTTTTTTCCCCTCATTTTTATTCTTTGCCTCCCTCTTACTCTCAGCTGTTATTCCAGCATCTTTGCATTCCCCCTGGAGTTCATTCCAGTGGTGCTTTATGAATCACAGAGTAAGATGGCAGCAGGAGCTGCTTTAGAGTAATGCGGAGCTGGCACAGTTTCCGCTATCTGTACGCTTAATCAAACCTTGTTTCAAGATAGTCTAAAGCCTCCTCTACCCCAAGGCCTGAGGTCAAGAAACTGAATCCATTCCCCAAAGTGTACTCTGGGCTTCTCAGAAGCTTATACCGCTCCCCTCCAATAATTAGGTTCTGCCGAGCAAAATTGTGAGCCGCGCGGGACATTTAGGACTAAGGACCGGCAAACTTGTATCAGAACTGATGTCCTTGTTACCTGTTTGCAGCCTTTCCATTAGTACCTGCTGTTCCTAAGAACAAAGAGCCATTCTGGGTTTCCTTTTAAGCAAACTATCAAATTTATCAAAAATGGTGTGTAATCCTTGTTATTACAATGAAATATTACATTAATGTTTTCCCCAAAATGATATAAACAATATTTTGTGTTCTTGGTAGGATATTCGGTTATAATATAAAATAAATAAAAGAAATGACACCAAAAAGTGTGCTGTTTGGGGGCTAGGGGGAATGAAAGAATGGATTCTAATGTGTCATCTTATATATGTGTCAAAGGAAACCAATTTCATAATAGGGAATAAAAATTCCCTGTTTAAATACTGTCAAATATATTCTCAAATCTAATAGGGTTCACTTCTGGGGAAAAGAAAACTAAATCTGATTAAATATTAATATGGAGTAGTATTAATTAAGAGAGAAAAAAGTCCATCAAGAGAACCCCAATATGTTTACTGTGTCCCCAGGAAGCTGGAAAATTTCACAATCAAGTGTGTAAATGTTCTAAAAAAGGGTCCTGAATATTTTATGAATATTTGTCATAAAACAGAAATAATAACCACTGTGCAGAGCTATTAGAATTAATATTTATGCTGCCCGCCATGAAATATTCATGGGGACAGAGAAAGGGGGGCCCGTAAGACAAGAATTAATTTACACTGGGCTCGGTTTACCCGCTGGCTTGATGTTTAAAGACGGGTTGACAAGCCTCCATATGAATCCGTCAGTCACTTTCAGCAGTAGGTGGGGTGAAGGCAGGAGAAGGCGGAGGGGGGGGAACGGGTCCAAGCTGCTGACAGCTCACAGATTGAGTTTCTGACAGCCCTTAAAAAACCTAAACGGCCCCCCACCTTTTTTTCCTTCTTCCATTGCCCAAGGCGCTCTGTACTGCCACCGTTCATCCGATCTCCCCTTCCATCTGCTGAAATTAAGGAATTAATGAGCGCTATACACTTTACAGTGGGCCCCAGGAATGTTTACTGGTGATTAAATTATAATGCGGCAGAGCTGTATAATTCATGAACCAATTAAAGGAAGTGTTAGTTGATTTGATGGGATGAGGACGTACAAAAAGCATTTAACTAATAGGGAACCGTGGGCTGCCGGTCGCCTCGGCTTTCTCGGATTACGCGGCTAATTGCTCTGCTTTATAGGGCTGTCACAGATAGCCATGCATATTTCATTGTTCTCAAATACTTCAATTGTTTGCTTTCGTGTCGCTGCTGTAATATGTAGAAGCCCAGCCAAACTTCAGTGTAGTTAAAGCACTACTCCGCAAAAGCAGGTTGCTTTGGGGAGGGTGGGGGAATGAGAAGGGCAGAAGGGGAAGGCTGGCTGACAAAGGAGTAACTTAAAGCCTCAGAGTTAAGTGTCACTCAGCAATTACATGATTAAAAGGCGCAACATACGATAGTCTTTTGTTTTACAACTTTTTGGACACTAATTTTCTATGCTGACTTCACCATGGAGAAAATATTAGTAAACTAAACACTTGATGCCTTTTTTTTTTTTTTTTTAATACAATGAAGTAAAATAAAATAAAATAAAAAAGGCCTAGCAGGAAGAAGCTGAATTGCTATGGATATCAGGGATAATACATCATGTTTTAGCTTACATGGTTCTGTATTCTGAAATACATGAGAGATGAAGGAGGCTGATTTCCCATCTGGGAGAATGCTCGATGTCTAATTTAGAGAGCTGCTGAGTCGTGCTAGCAATTCATACCAACAACTTCAGTTTATTACGCAAGGAGTGGGGGAATTTACCATCTCCGCTGTTTTACAAAGCATATTCCCCCCTAGCTGACAGGCCACTGGATTTGATGAAACAGGCCTACCAAAACTATTAACACCCAATCGAGTAGGCTATTCCAGCAGATGCCTTCATCTAACAAACCAAAAGCACTAGGCACATACAAAATGCGTTTATTACTGAAGGAATTAAATGTTACAGGTGAGCAGACAGCTAAAAAAATCATGTACAAATCAGTGACAAGTCCAGGAACTCAAACACAACTCAATGCATAGACCCAACATCACACGGCCCCTTTCCAAATCATCCTGAAACCTCACACATGCACAGCACCTTGGTGCCATAGCCTGGGAATCACTGGCACTAGCTGATGGCATAAATAACAAGCTGGGTAAGACAGAAGCAAAAATTTAACTAGACGACAAGGACATCTAGCTTCAACTGTTCTCTAATGAGATATAATAGCATTTACCAGGTGGAGCAGTGGGCTAATTTTTTACCTTATGCCTTAGTCTGGGCTTTTCAGAGTGCTGTAAACACATTAACTAAGGGCTCCTATACACGTGCAGGGACACTGCTCCAATGCGCTGATTACAGACGCGATTAAGCGTGTCCACTGGTAATTACCACGCTCCAGAGTCACGTGCATCAGTATCCCCGCACTGAAAAACGACGGCAGGGTGCTTTAAAGTAAAACTCATTCAATGAGCTTTAGTTCAAAGCGCCCTGCTGCCATTTTTAAGCATGGGGATGCTGATACATGTGATGCTCCTGGCATTTTTAATTAGCATGGCTCTAGGAGCTGCACTAATCAAAATGCCCGCCCCCCCCCCACTCCCCCGGGTGCACATCTATAAACATCCTAAATGATTTTTGTAACACCCCTATCAGAAAGCAGAATGGTCTGGATCATGCCTCTGCCATGGGAAAACCCATTGGGGTTTTTGAGCTCTACTGCAATATATATATAACTTGCAGACTGGGAAATAGATATAGAGCTAAACTCAAAGGCAAGTTGAAAGGGAGCTTAAGGGCAAGTTTAAAGAGTGCGGAAATCTCCATCTTCTTCTGGACATCTCCACATGTTACATTAGTTTGGGTTTCTTTTAGACTTAATCAAGTCCATCCCATGGCTGGTGCAACCTCTGGGCACCTTCAGTGCTACTGCAGCATTGGTGATTCTTTCGGCAAAGTGACCTGGTGGCATCCATCTCCTCTCCAGGTACAGATGGCTGTTGGCTTACGGGGAGCTCATCCGTCCTTTGACAGGTCTTGTTTTTAGTCCTGCTGTGCGTCCAACCACTGCTGTAGCAAAGCGGGGGCAGGTGAGACCACCCCAGGCACCAAAGCAAAGGGGTGCCAACAGGCACTGCCCAGCTGGGGCAGGGCACAGGACGGAGCTGCAAGCGGCTTGTTTGGTGAGGTGCGGGGATGGAGGGAGGGTGGCTACCACTGCTGCATGCACTCCCAGGTAAGCATGGGAGAGTGACTACTCCCCAGATCTGTGCGCGGGGCAAAGATGGTCTGCCACTGTGGGCTTTGCCCTGGGCGCCAAACTTCCTTGCCACGGCACTGCAGCCACAGTAATCATCACACCATAAAAATGACTGTCCAGCTATAAAAAAGAGCCAACCATCTATAAAGTTAGTGCTTGTAACAACGTGTAACAACTCCATAGCTGATTTCTATCCAGTTTTAATTTGAATGTATAGCAGGGCCCTGAGTGACTTGCCTGGGTCATCACCAGAAGTAGGGCATAGATTAAAATGTAAGAGTTCCTGGATTTCTGCCCATGGCTTAAATAACTAAAACATGCTCGCTCATACTGAGATTATGATCTGATTAAGCCATTCTGGGATCCATATTATGTGGCGTTTGCTTGGCAGCCTATTGCTACAGTGCAATACCATGCATGGTGGAATCTGAGTTTGAAGCTTACCTTGAACCTTAACTCCCCAGGTTGGCTGCTGACAGGAAACCAGAAGCTGCAGCTCCTGGGGGCGGTTCCTCTAGATGCACTAGTTTCTCCTGGTGGTTTTGTAAGAAAGTTCTACTTAGTGGCCCATCAACACTATAAAAAATAACCTGTAAACCTATTTTGGTCAAAGCATACCTTTTCCTTATTTGCACAGACAGCAAAAGCTGTTATAACCTGCCTCTATCCTTGTTAAGCATCTAGACTAATTCTGGAAGGCCATAAAACGTAACACATTTTGGCCACAACCATGTTATGTAATGTGATTTTGCACGGTAGAATCTAACTCTGGCATAAGGCAGAAGACAAACGATGGATTTAGGAGACAGACTTGAGCATGCTCCTCTTGGATAGATAAAACTCTGGCTGGTCCCAGCAGAATATACCTCATTCCTCCTATCAGTGAACCTACAAGGTACTTCTACCCATGATTAGACAGCCCTAGAAAGCTACTACTGTGAAGAAACATATCTAGGAAACACACAGGCAAGTGGCCGGAGGATTGGAAAGCAGCCAAAACCCACTGAATTCTGGAGTTTACATCTTCAACTGAAAATACAAGGTCTGTATTTCAGGACCAGTTATTTAGTCAGAGGGACACCGGGGATTTCAAAAAAAGTCCCATAAGGCTAAGAGAAAATGAAACAAGAGAAATACCTTGATGGAAATATTTGAGCATGGTCCTGTTGGATAGACAGTACTTCCTGGATTTTGAGCAATCCAGGAAAGTAATATGCCAAGTACTCCAGTCTGGTCCAAAGTTGTGATCTAAGCACGTAGCACTCGGGTATCAAGAGAAACAGACCAAATGCCTCTTATTTAGTGAAATCAAATTGAGAGCAAGTCAACTGTTAGAATATGCAGGCCCCTAAACAAACCCAATAACTAGCAAAGGAGTGAGCTCCCCTATTTTGTAACATGCATTTAGCAGCCCCTCGCCTGTTATACAGTGCTTTCATTTGCAGCTTGGATTTAAACAGCTGAACAACAGATTTTAACCTAACACTGAATTTCTTTGAATATGCTGGACTGACTTCTGTGCAGACTTGCACTCCATGGAGCCCCACTGAAGACAGGGGGACAATTTTTAATTAAATGCCTCCTCTCCCCTCCCAGCATTTGAAAATGCTGATTTGTCCAAACTTTTGCATGGGAATGTATCAGTTCCGGCTCTGCCTGACTGGAACCTGGTCTTCCTTATCCCAGGTGAGGGCCACAAGCACAGGGCTACAAAGTCAGCCTCTGTCGTTCCCTTCTGTTGGAGCGGTTCCACTTAACATAAATAATTAAATACCTGTTCTATAGCCCAGTGGTTGGGGCACTCACCTGGGAGGTGGAAGACCCAAGTTCAAGTCTCTGTTCCAATGAATATTTAATTATTTATACCAAGTGGAACAGCCCCAACCACTGCCTGGTCTGAATCAGGCAGAGCATGAAATGGAGCCCAAGTCTCCTGTATCATAAGTGAGAACCCTGCCCACCAACTGCACGGCTATTTTGGGTGAGGGGTGATGAAAAAATTTGAACAACCTTGGTTTCATCTAATATGGCACAGGAAAAGGTTGGAAGTCTCAAAAACTTGTGCAGGACAAGAAAGCCATATCATCTACCTCTCTACTCAAGTTAGCAAGGCTGTATGTTAAATAAGAATTTAAACTGTTCTCCTTATGCAAAACTATTTAAAGACAGGTCAACGCCTAAGTTGCTAGTTTGCCCCCAATTTCAAATTAGGCCTTAGCTTTAAGTCATTAGCTAAACAGGTAGGCACTGAAGTAAAGGATAATGATACCAGTTACACAGTCAGGGAAAATTTGCCATTTATCCCTACCGCGTGGCTGAGCAGAATGGAAATCCAATTGCCTGTTCAGGAAGAAAGAAAGGTTAAATCGATTATTTGGGAGAATAAAGATAATGCCGCCTTATGTGGACAGTGCCTGGAATTTGAAATCTGAATCGTTAAATAATCAGCTGGATAGCTATGCATACAACTTAAAGCCAAGGAATTATATGGATGGGTTTAGAATTAAACCCATTACTGGAGCAAACATTTCTACAGCTTGCCAAGATGCACTAAATGTCAATGTTACTCTCCCGGGTGCCTTTATGACATTCTGTCCGCACCTAAGGAAGGAAACTCCCAAGGCCCTGTAGATATAAACTAAATGACGTGACACACTGTTCCCCCAAATGGAAACTACACCAACATGCAGCCCTTGGAGATTGCACCGTATGCGGCGAAGGGGAGAGGCAAACCACACGCACAGAACTAGTGTTCTGCCAACAATTGCTAACAGGAGACATCAGAACGTGGCGGTGTCAGGAAATCAGAAGCATCGCAGAAATTATTTTCTTTGTTGTTTTTGAAGTGCCCAGGATACAAATCAATCATAAAAAAAACTTCATATTTTGGCTCAGTATGGAAATGGCTATTTGCATTTCAATATGTTCAACTCATCCTGCCAATAAAAACATGGAACCATGAAGAAGAGATCAGGCCGCTGGAGTGAAAAACAAGAGATGACATCCTGCAGACCTTTCAGATAAAACAGCTCCTTGCTTGTAACATTTCTGTTGACTTCCCAATATTTCTGAATGATTGGGTTTTCAAATGAGATCAGTCAGCATGCAAATAAGGAAACAGGATCAAGACGTCTCCCTTATCTGATTGGATGGGGAAATTATCAAAAGGCCCTTTTTTCATATCAAATTTCCATCACAAAAGGTCAAACTTTCAACTCCCATTACTCTTGCTAACTGCATTTCTCTGTGCCTGCCAGCTCATTCCTGCTGCTGTTTTAGGAGGGGGAAAAAAGGATGTAACAAATTACAGCATTTTCTCCCATATCTGTCATATAAGATGGACAAATATTTTCTAATCTTATTCTATTTTTCTCTGCAGCCCTCAAAAATCCTTGCAGCCAAAACATCACTTCTAACCCGATTAGCTATTCCCAGCTTGGTTTTATTTTTTTATTGGTTCTTTTCTTATTTTTCAGCCTACATACTGACAGGAGCACAAACTGTGTTGCCAGAATGTTTTGTTCTACAATTTGGTCATTTAAAATATTTAAGAGCTATTTTTTTAAAGTATCTTTTCCCGTGTTATCTAGCTGGATCAGTGCCTAGATACTAGAGTAATGGATGGAGAAAAAAAGAGAAAAAAAGACAAAGCATCATTTCCCCCATAATTCTCATGCATCTTTTTTTTTTTTTTTTTAATTTTCAGTCATTCCTTTAGAAAGAAAAATATCTGTCTGGATTTTTGTATTTTGCCTTCTACTGTGTGCTCAGAATCACTCTCCCAAGCCGTTCACCTTCCTTCCCTCAAGTCCTGTCATGACAGCTGGTTTCCCTGCAGAGCAGCACGAATGCCTGACTCCCGTGGTAGTGTTCCTCACTAAAGGGTTTGCAAAGTTCACATTATTTCCCCCAGTGCAATCGCTTGCATTTTTTTAAATGAATCTCCTTTGTTAACACCTGCCCACAGGGGGTGGGGAGTGGGATTGGAGGGCAAGGGTTGGACTTTTAAAATTTTTTTTTATCTTCATGTCCTTTTTTACTCTAGACTCTTTGCTGGTACAGTATTTTCAACGCCTCCCAAACTCTGTGGAGTCTGGTCATTCTTCCCCGACAGTGCACCTTCTGGAGATTCAGCCTGCACCCATTCATTTAAATCCTGTACCCGTCTTGGGCTCATGAGTAACTAGCAATGCAACACAAGGACGCATTCCGGAAAGAGCCAATATCCAACTCTTGGGAGCAAAGAGAAAACTACCCCTCCTTGCTAGGGGACAATTACCCCTAGATAGGGCTCGCGACCTCTTCCTCTAGGTGGATGAGGTAGCGGCACTTCTTCCTGATGCTCTACTTGACCCCAACTGGATCAGGAAGACCTCAGTCATGTTTCCCCCCGATCTTGAATGGAAATCGCAGAAAAGTAGCAAATTCTAAAATCGAACGTGCACTGGTGCAACAAAATCGTGTCTTCTGTCCTGATTTAATCGAGTCCATTAATGACCAGAAAGATGGATACATTGCTCTCTTCTACCGATAATCTACCCGTGTCCTCAGACTATTGAAACCAGCAAAAAGGTCTCAATCTGAATCTTATCCTAGGTGCTTCACCTTACATCCTGAATTATAAAGATCTTACTATTTAGGATCCAATACATTTAGCAAGACATCTTGCCATAGACCAGGAAATTGTCCAAGCGGGTATGTCTCTTGTAAACACAGAAAACATTTCCTGAGGAACATCATACCTCAACCTGTCTCATGTTTTGTCTTCATTTTCTCTATTCTGGACTATTAATTATTCCTGAAGGCTCTTAAACCCAGTCTACTCACAGTTTTTGTATCACTATAGCATCTTCAGTTAGGGGTATGATTTTTTTACCCAAACAGCACGAGCAGCACAAACCCTAGCATGGATGCAGCTGCACCAGCAAAAAGTATGCGTGAGTTGAGTTTATTCTCTTCGCTCACAGAAATAAGCTGCATCTATACATGAGCACCTTTAAGCTGTAACCACTCTTCTCTGGTATATCTCAAGTGGCACAGCTTTGTGAGCTATACAAGTCTGGGACATGGAAATGTAAGGGCACCTCTGCCATTTCAATACATCAGTCCTCATTATAAAGTCTTCTGCCATCCCAGAGTCAGAACTTTTCCCAAAGACCTGATTAAGATATCCTTTGGTCAAAGAACATGCACCGATGGAGATCTCAATTTAATGCTGACATGCTTAGCAGATGTACCTTTTGAACCACCTTTGAAACACCTGTAGTTGAAGGTGGCACTTCTGTATCATGACTTCTGTAAGATATCAAGGCTGTCTCTTTTCTGCTAATATCAGAAGCAGCTCACACTTGTTCACAGGGCTTTTGCCTTCACTCTGGATCCTTTTCCTGGAAACAGAACAGTAGCTCAGCTCTCCCACTTGATCCATTAGCCCTTTGGCTTTTAAAGTTAAATTTTGGGGCAGCAGTGAACACTATATGTGGAGCAAGTACAGGGACATGAAGACATTAGTAAAAACTGCAGGACTCTATGTATTTGTTGCCATTACTGCCATAAAAATTCTCTCTCAATAATATTATCATTGCAACATATATAACCCATCAGATTAGTACCTAGAGATTTCTACTCATCTGATTTTCTCTGTTCTTCTTCTTACTCAACAACTAAATGTTTCACAAAGCCATTTCCCACAGAAATATTTATGTTCCTGAATGTTTATTGGCCTCTCTATCATGATCAAGATTTTATGAGCACTCTATACACAACTCTGAATTAAATACATAATTCCTGATCTATCAAATCTCAGCTTGATGCTATGCTCGTCTATTATACAGTATGCCATTGCAAGGAGACACAGAATGCCTTACAGAAAAGCTAATTTATATAGGAACGATATTTCCATGCTGCACTGGCTCTGTGGGTTAGTGATTACAGTGAGATAATGAGGACCAGGAGGATCCTCGGTTTAAATTCAGGCTCAACCACTTGGCTCATTGTGCTCTATTCCGTGAGCAATCATTTTGTGTAATTTCCACACAAATATGGACATTAGAATTTGTACCATCACCTGCCAGCCAGAGAAGATGGAAACTACACCTGGCAAATGTTACATAAACATTTTCCTCGTCACTTGGTTCACAACGCACACAGGTGCACACCGCTGCAGAGAGCAGTTCTCTCTCTATCACTCTTTAACAGTTGGATCCTTTATTCCGGGCTTGCAGCTGCTAATTACAAACACTGGCAAACAGATCAGTCTGTTAGCCATTGCTAAGAGCTCCACTCCAAGATCATTTGTTTCATCTTTGGTTATCCAGGCTTTTAATTGTAATATTAGGGCAAGCCCTGACCCTTGTTTGCTTTGAACCAAACACACACAAATCTCATAACCAGAATCCAAGAAGCATTTAGGGACATTCAGGAGGTTCTCCCCTAGAAAATGATGGGAAAGGGAGTTTGACCTCGGCTTTGACTCATTCTGTTATTGCTGGGCTACAAATCATCAAGCCTTCACATCCTTTCTCATTTGACTCATACTGTCACTTGATTAAGGGCTTAAAGTTTAAAATTTTCAGGCTCCTCTCAGACTTTTCTGGTCAGAGTTTGGTTTCAAATGCACCGTGCACCTCGGACACATGATTTAATGGGGTCATCAGTTTAGTAGTAAAGATATCATTAGATTTACTAGCTGGAAGTTGCAGTTAGATGAACTCTGACTAAACCCAAGATGCATGTTTTTAATTGTGAGGGTAATTACCTGTCACAACTATTTACAAAGGGTTGTGATGGATTCTCCATCACTAGCAACTTTTAAATCAAGAGTGAATGCTTTTCTAAAAGAGATGCTATAGGTCAAAGAAGAGTTAATTCAGGGAAGTCCTGTGATCTACATCACAGGAGATCATACTCAGTGCTCAATGGTTCCTTCTAGTCTATTAATGTTATTGTGTTTGGAGTAAACTGGAAAGTATTTGAAATCAAGTGGAAAAGACAAGGGTACATTTTCATCCTGAAAAGTGTTCTAATAGAGAGCATCCACCCGTTTTAAAACACCCAGCATCACTGTGAAACTGTTTATCACTGAACTTATAGTAAGATCATCAATCTCCACTCCCATTTTATACACAGCATGAATCTGCAAAACCTCAAGTTTACAGTAATTAAACCCCAATAACTCTCACTCGAAAACAAACATCAAGGAAATATTTTTACAGAGCCCAATCCTGCAGTCATTATAAAGGCAAAATTTTTAGGACACGTAAGAATTCAGTATCTATTACGTGTACTGTTCCTAAATACAGTCAATCAAATTCACAAGCTTTGTATTTGTTTGTGGGTTATTGTGAGAATAAAATATGTGCAGAAGTATTAGAATTTCATTAGCCACTTCTGGTGAGGCTTTTGTGCAGGCTTCCAGGAAAGGGCTTGCTCGGTCGTTACCATAAATTACACCAGAATATTAGTGATGATGTAGCATCTTTCATTTAGGGAAAAAAAAAAGAAGAAGAAGCTGCAACACACAAGTCCTTTCAGGAGGGCTGCCACTTGCCATCCCTTCTAGGTAATCAGATAGCCGTTAATTAATAAAACTGTCAGGTGAATCGTCCCGCTCTGGTCATCATTATCCATTCTGTAACAGAATCCTGCTATCATCACCACTATCCACCCCATAGCTTCCAGCTCAATTAACTTAATGCTATGCAAATGAGAGGCTCTCCTCATCATTAGCTTATAGCCCACGAATGTTAATAACATAATTGGGCCTTCAACAGGGTAATTAGACACGATTTCTTCCATTAGTCTTACAAGGCTAATTATTGTTGATAGGAGAGAGGGGACAAGTCCCAGTGCTGCATGCAAAGAGGGGCATCTGGTTAAAGCAAATATAGACAAAACATCAACAAGGTAAAACAACAGTTGAGATCTATAGCAAGGTCAGGTAGGGGTGGGGGAAGGATAGCACTATGAGAAACATAGGAGCTACTGCAGAAATTCTCCAATGCATGGAAACAGGGAGCAAAAGAGAGACCTCCGAACTGGATTTGGTGCGATATTGTGCGTTGTTTATGTTTAAGGACTCAGTTCTGCAATCCTAACGCAAATAATCCCATTAGCTGGGATTGGCCTGTCTACCCGAGTAACAGATACTCAGTGCAAGTAAAAGTTTGAAGAATTGGGATACCTAATTCTTTAGTAACCAGTGAATAGGATGCAATTCAGGAATGTAGTTATATTTTTTCCAAACATGAATAACACTTTTTAATGGTATTCAGAGAAACTCAAAACATCCTGCTTTTAGATATTCCTAAAATTGGGCTTCCAGTAAAGTTTACAGCAAAAAAAGCTGGGCAGGAAATTTTTTAATCTCTCTTTTATATGAAGATATAAAAACTAAAGGCAAAATTGGACTCCACTTACGGTGAGGCAATCTCATTTGTGGAAGCTAAATGTCCTAACTGGAGACAGAATTTTGCTGAACACTTTGTATTTTGAATGGGAATAGACAGGAGTATGATATTTGCCGATTCTTAAACACCTGCAATTTAACTTCACCAATCCAGTGCTTTATCTTCTATAGACTTAGGAATATGGGTAATTGAAGGGAAATATGAGGAATCCCAAAGTGTTGTATGGTTGAGGAAAAACATGATTTCTATATTTCAGCTCTGTGTTTTAAAACTTGGGGGCCAAATTCATGTCCAGTGCGAATCCACTGACTTCACTGTAATTATACTAGGATAAACTCTTTTTTTTTTTTTTTTAATGTTTAGCTGGGAAATTATTTTAATTTAACTGTCCAGTCTTATATTTACTAAAATTGATGACATTTACCCACTGGTAGTTAAATCAAATACCAACTATTCTGTAGTCTGCTCTCTGCTGAAGGTTAGCTTGACATACCATAAGAACATGTTTTAGTGAGATTTCTCAGAATCGCTGATTTAGCGGCCACCAGTAGAACATTTGTTGGCGTTCATATTAGGAAAAATAGCTATTTTGATTCCAAAAGAATGAGTCCAAAAGCAATTTTATCATGTTAATTTTGACTATGTGCAATGTGGGACGTTGCTTTTAAATAGCTGGTAAGCTCCTGGGAAATAAGTAACTGTAGGAAAATAAGCACAATAGGAGTTCAATCTGGAATCAAAAGAAACCTGCTTCAAAAGATATCCTAAACCACCCTATGGAAGTAGGTCTAAAATGGCCCCGGATTAGGATGGTGGTGGTTTCCATGTGTACATGATAACATGAGATACAGAGCAGCAGAGTCAGAACCTGTGCGTGCATCTACACATGCAGTTAGCAAGTAGCAGGAAACTCCAGTGCAGTTTGCGCTGGAATCAGCTGCTCCCAGGTGCAGCATTTTCACGTGCGCCTGAGACAGCTGTATGAGCTGCGGCAGACCAGCTCCAGCTGGCAGGGGGCCCCAGGGGTCCCTAGGCTCTGGATGGCAGCATCGGGCAGCGGATGCCTAGGGGTCCCCAGGCTCTGGATGGCAGCATCGGGCAGAGGATGGGCTGGCTGGGGACAAGGGTACTCCAGCTAATCCTTAGGGCAATGGCCAACTACTCTCATTCAATGTGCAGCATTCACCTGACAGTTATAGTCATCCCATCCATGTTATATTTGCCATGTGTCTTTCCAAGTCTTCAGAGCAGAACAGGTTTCATAGTCCTAGGTAAAAGCAGCACAGTCCCTCCTCTATCTCTGGATTTCACTATGGGTCACGTTCCGCCAGCCATACAAAGACCGAATAACACCTTACCCCAGAAGCAGTCTCCCTTGATTCCAAACAAAACTTTCAACATGAAAACGGTGGGCAGGAGCCTGCTCTAAGTTTTTATTCCCAAAGTTCCTGGAAGCTGGTAAGCACAGAGTTCAAAGGTGATGTACATTTCTGATGTAGTTGCTTCAAAAGTAATTGCCCCTGTGCTCTCCAAGGCAGACAGCAAACGTAGTAACAGACTTTCATAAACTAAGTTTTAACCCACGGAGAAGTAAGAATGACCTTTCCACATTTACTCAGAATAATATTCACCAGGCTTTTTCTAGCACAAACACTGGAAATAAATGATAAAATGTCAACAGTCAATATGCTGGAAAATAATGGAATATCTTTCCTTTCTCTACTACACTTTTTTCACTGTGGGCTCCACTTCAGAGTTCTTACGGAAATAAAACTTTGATCAACTTCACCTGAAGCATTTGGAGTCTTCGCGGACCAGTCCCAAGAGGATTAACACAGTGCATCACCAGTGCAGCTCATATTTTCCCATCACAACCAAGACAGAGAGTAACGTTTTGGTTGCCTAAGGCAAATTAATTTTTTTTTTTGAGGTTTTATCCAGAGACAACCACATCAGGTCAGCTATTAAACTCTAGGGTGTTTGAGACAAACATCTGATATCCATCTGGCTGGTGTAAGGTGCCTAGTGTCTTTGGTCTTAGCTAAGTGCTCTGAGCCCCCTTGTTGATTTGTATGGGATATTATCACTGTGTGTTTGTCACCGTGAACCAGAATCAAAGGTGAGTCTGGTGCATCTTTCAGACAACCTCTAGTCTTCATTTCTAGGGCAGCTCATTTCCCTAGACATGTGTGGCAACAGTGTAGGCAATCTGGAGCTAATTTATGTTGATTCTCATCACAGATACAGATTCCTATCAAGGGACATGTCTATACTTTCCCACCCTTAGAAGAATGGCTGCACAGAGGAGTGTCAAACTGTTAAGATGAGTTTAGGGTCTGACTCCCAAGGAAGTTAAATGCCAAGGAGGGGTAAAGGAATTCTTGTTTCAAGTGATTGCAAATCCCCAGTTCAGAAGTATTTATACTTCCCAATGAAACTCCAACTGCATTCTGCATGGATGACAACCAACTTAGCAGAACTGGTAAGTAACGGAAAGGGAACAAGAGCAGGGTGGTTGAAGTATCTTCCTATGACTCCAGGAGTGCAAATCCCTGTTCTGGCCTCGCGGATCCCTTTAGCTGCATTCAGCATCTACATCCTCTTCTAACAATTCAGGGCTTGGAACAGGTTGGTTTTCCATACCCTTTTTAATTTAGAGCAGACATCTCTTGGGTGAATCAGGTGACGTGTCTGTCTTCTCACTCTCAAGCACCTTGGTGATCTCAGAAATAAACTTGTCCAAATGATCCGATTCTAAAAGCCTCTCTCGTCAGGGCCCCACTCTTGGTCCTTGGAGGAATTAAGAGAGGAGCAGAAGACTCTACCTTCCAAGGTGAAAGAAAGGTTTCCCCTTCTGATCAGATCTTTACCCTTGCCTTTATCTCTTTTTCCCTGCTGTTTTATTCTCATGAGAGACTCTGGAGGAGGGGAGTCCATTCCCAATGTGGGCTGGGAAGAGAGAAGGCTAGATGAGAAATGGAGGAGGAGGGAGAATGACTCCCCTGTGGAAACTAAGATGG
>JAGPOW010003310.1:19425914-19482982 GCA_030014935.1 Caiman crocodilus
TGGGCATCTTCAAGAGTAGATTGGATAGGTACTTGGCTGGGGTCCTGTGACCCTGGCACTCGTTCCTGCCATTGGCGGGGGGTCAGACTAGGTGGCCTGTGCTAGGCCCCTTCTGACCCTAGGCACTATGAAACTATGGAAGGTAGAGGGCTAGAAAAAGGGCCAATCTGTACATTGCATCAAATGATCATGGTGCTGAAGGCATCAGTGAGAAAATCCATCCAGGCAAACACATTTTGAGGTTTATCAGCAAAACTGCCAACAAAACCCAGGCCACAGGGCCACCTATGGTAGAAAAGTCCACTAGAAAGGTTCTGCAAGGGCACATGATGATCAAACTTCCATTTTCCCAGGTGTCCAACAAAAAGCAAGAGGCCAGCAAAAGTCTGGCACGGAGCAGGACGTAGCTCAGCTGTGCAAGGGCCATATGATTCCCTGAACCCTTCTGCTCTCTTGGCAGTCATGGCTCCAGCAATACCCACAGCGGAAATGAAGGCCAAGCCATCGTTTGAAACACTTTCTGAAGCAAAGTCTCCAATGAGGGATCCAAATATGCCAATGTGGATTTTAGCAGGTGTTGTGTTTAATTATCAAAGCATAAATAGAGTCTGAATTTAAATAAGGGAAACGTGTTTCCTTTTGCTCAAATAACTAAAAGGGTTTTATGGATTATACCCAAATAAAAAAAAAAACCCAACCCATTCTGGACTTATCTAAGTCATGAAAATTAGAGCTTGAAAAGAAATGATCGAGAAAAGTTTCACTTAGTAGAAATCAGAGGTCAGGAATAGTTGTTCTGCTAGTTTCAGGGGAGGGCATTGAAAAAAAAAAAACTTTATAGTGAAGGGCTTGAGTTAAAGGTCAGGCTACTTATACGCTCTGTGTAAGTCCGTATACACTCATTCAATATATAATATTAATGAAACAAGTGATTTCTCGATGTTTCTTCCGTGTAACGGCAAGTTCTATTCTTTAGCATGCCTGGGCCAGTTCAGTCAGTTTGCAGAGGAACGTGGTCCTGTACCCCGAACTGAGGAGAGCGTGGTCACTGTCATTTTGTTTAGCATTGGCTGAGACAAGCTGTGGGAGACGAAGCTAGTGGCAGGAGATATAATAGAGTAGATTGTTGCTGGTGAACTTTATTTGAGTTGTAAGTATGGCAGAGAGCTACAACTCTGTCTCACTCAATCCTTACTTTTACAGAAAAATCCAAGTTTTGATACTTGATTTGGCTTCTAGGTTTTTTCCAGTTGTTTGGAGAACAATTTGCCCAGGCCTACTCCATGCTTACTGCATACACAGGGTGGAAGAGGATAAACAAGATAATGCAAGTTGTTTTAAAGAGAGGCTTAACCATATATCAGAAACATTCAGAGCTGTTACTGCTAAGTATGAACAGCAGAAACAGTTGAAACAACATATTACACCTGCTTTGATAAAAGACCAAATTAAACCCTTAGCACCCACTGTCCAGGGCTTCTGAAGCTAAGATCAAATTGCATTTGGACTCCTGTTACTACTGGCACTAAGTGGTTAACAGTCTTCTTTTACTAGGTAGCTGAGAGACCATTAATAGATTCAGCTTCTTATTTGCCCTAAAGGCTGCCACAGTTCAACACGATTAAGATCCTGTCCACTTACACAGTTACTGCATCATAAGGAAGACTGTAGAAGGCAATACATGTCTTCTCAGAGCACAGAAGACTAGTGGCACAGGAGGACATTCGTGTTTGATACAATCCAGGCTTTCCTGCTCCAGTCTGTAGACAAGCCTTGCTCTCCTGCAAATACTAATTTAAAAAAAAAAAATCGAATACCTTACATTTTCCGTGTGAAATGAATTATTTTTCTCTTTGTTCTAGGGCAGTTCTTTGGATGCAGTGGTTGATGCTGTATGAGAGGGATTTTTTTATTATTATGTTTTAACAAACTTTATAGCCTATTTTGTTTTGTTTTCAAATAACTTTATTTTCCTTCTTTTCTACCATCAATTACTAGGTTTGTTTCTTTTTTCATAAGATGGAAGAGTCAGGAGACTGATCCTGCTCAATGCTATATAATTTAGTATTATGTGCACTAGGTTTATGAGGTGGGAGTCAGATAAAACATAGTATTTGAACACTAACCATTTATTAGCTCTAAAGAACAGATTTATGACTTGACAACCAGACAATAACTCTGTGTTCTGATCAGCCAAAGAGGTCTACTTTGAGTTCAAAACACAGTATAATGTACACTTTCAGAAATAATTTTGTTTACAGATGTGACTAGATTTTAATAATAAACTTGATATATATGTAAATTTATTTTAATCTAATTTCATCAACAGAGCCCTCCTAAAAATGAGACTTTGTAGATTGTTTTGTGTCTGATTTATAGATTTCTGCATGCTATTCCCACATTGATTTCAAGGCTATAATTCTATCAGAATTTTCTCCTGATGTCAAAAACACTACCACCGCAGATAGTGCTTTATAACTAGCATCAGAACTGGAGCTGAATTACTGCCTTGCTAGCCTGTGCTGTTCTACGTCCTTTTGTTTATAATCTCCCTCTCTTTTTGTATATATCTGATACTTCAGTTTCATAGAAGGAGTCAGCTCCAAAATCAATCAGGTTAGCATGAGGTCTATTTTTTGCTCTTTACTTCAGTCCTGGTGTAAAATAGTCAGGGCCAAATTCTGCACTTGGATACACATGTGCAGCTCCTATTGAAGTCAATGGAAATGTAGTGCATGGGTGAGCACAGGATTTTCACCGCAGAGATATTACAAACCAGTCACTTTACGAGCACTATTAGGCTTTGACCCTGCACACATGCACACATGTGAGCACTCCCACTGGATTCATTTACTCCTGCATGTTTTTACACATTCAGATCCTTAATTTTTTAATTGTATTTGAACGCATCTCCTGGGAAGCTCATCTAACATGTTTCAGCCTCTTTCCCTCTCTATCTGAAGTCTCTCAGGAAATTATTTCACATTTTAAAACATTTCTTTTAAATTATCTTTTTATACCAAAGGCCTTTGTTTTTGCATAATCTCCTTTTAAGCTGCACCTGCCATGCCTGCTAGCTCCCTACCCTTTCATATCCACAAGTCACCCTCTTTCCATCTCACTCCAGCAAAATCCTACCTTTACTCTTCCTACTGTATCCTTGGGTACAAGTCACAAGGAGAAGCAGTTTAGGGAGGAAAATTGTGGACAGTTAAGTGTTGTTTTAAATATCTGTATGTTAGAATTTCCTTTTTCAGCGTTACTCTGGGGGTGGAAGGGAAGCCTTCCTGAAACTATAGGAATCAAGAATTTCTAATGTCAGCACTTATGATAGCCATTGGCTTGATCAACACACGAGGATGAATGGGGGACTTCTAGAGATGAACGCAGGAGTCTCTGCAGGTTACACCAAAGAACCAGAAGCCCCGGCCTGTGTCCTCTGCAGACCAGACAGAGAGGGCACATGCAAGCATTGCATTTAGATCGCCCTAATCAAGCTTAGGGTGATCTAAGTGGCTAAACATGCAAGCACTCATGAGGCTGAAATCACAGGGCTAAAAATGGTGTGCCCAATCTAAAGTTAGTTCATTTTAGAGGTGAATTAACTTTAAGTCTGCCTGGATTAACGTTATGTAAAATGAGTTAATCTGGTTAAACAAACACCTGCAAGGAATCAACAGCATAGCCCCAGGGTTGGGAAGTCCAATCACATCCCCATAAATCTCCCCAAAACTGGGTCCCCCCCCCGGACTCACCAGCTCCCTGTCCATGGACCTGCCAGCTGTCCACACAAGCATCTTCAATGCAAGAGAAACCAGTTGGTTTAGGCAGACCAAAGTAATCCATCTACCCCAGGTCGGGTCATTTGAAGACTTTTCACACCTGAATGGCTGCATACAGTATAGTCTCATGACGTCATAACAGTCCTGTTAAAATGGTTGAGTAATCTGTCTCCCAAGATTCGTTTCCCTAATACTTCAATCCTGAACACTCTTTTAATAAGCTAAAATAATAAATAAGTCTTGTATTGTCTTTAAGTATTTGATGCAAGACAGAAAAGAAACTGAACTCATGGTGAGGTCTTAGCGATAGTAAACCTTTTCTATGAGAGCTCACCAACACCAGTGTAAATGAGTGTATTTCCCACCCTGCTGTAAACGACCCATACACACTGGATATAATCCAGTGCATTAATGGTAACTCACATATGCAACCCTAAGGCAAACATCAACCACAGCTTTCTCTCCAAAGTTTGGCTGCTTTTATTGTTTCTCTGCAAGATCTCCCTACTCTAGCCTCTATTTCTCTTCCTTTCTTTCTGGGAGAAAGACTCTGACTCCTACAACCCTGGTAAGAGTTAATGGGATGTTATCTGTCACTGTGATTCCCCTATAAACATCCTACAAGAAGGGTTCAAGCACCTGACATTGTGATAACCCATTCCTAGACTCCTAGACCAGGTCTCTTACAACTAGCATAAACTAGTTTGTGGTTTAAAGCTTGCATAGTCACAATGGCACACCTACTTCTAAGTACAAGACTTCTCAGAGCTTCTTTATATAAAGTGGGATTTTCTGAAATGCTTAGCACTGGCCTAACTTTGCACCCACTAAAGTCACTGGTAAAAGTCCTGAGGATGTCAGTACAACCTGAGTCAGGCCAGTACTGAGAGGTTTTCAAATCTTACCCTTAAGTTCCTGGCCTGATCCTGACAAATTAAAAGAGGATCACCCAAAGGGACAACAGTTTAGCCATAGAAACGCTAGCTTTTCCAGGAGCCCAGAAGAAGTGGATGAAAGGAATAGCATGCTCTGCTTCTGCAAGGAAGCATTATTTTTTCTATTTTATAGCTGATATCACAAACTCCCCAAGTTAGCAGAAGCAAGTGTCTGACATTATTCTTGCTTGCTATAAATGAATAACATGGTTACCACACATTTTGTGAAAAAGTCTTACCTGTTTGGACTCATTCGTATTCTTTCCAGTTGCTCTGCCTGATCTAGGTCTCTTGGGAAACCGTGCAGCACCCAACCGCTGGTCATGCAGTCTAGTCTGTTTAGACGATCTGCCAGTATCTTTAGAACAATGTTATCTGGGACTGGAGAGGATTTAAAAAAAACCACAAAAGCACTTATTTCATATGCTGAATCTCCACCACGAAGCACACAGCACAACAGTACTTTTGCTTAGACTGTGATGTGAACTTTAATATAAACAGGTATTATCGGTAACAGTTGAAAGCTATAAGGAGTAGTCAGTGTGTGCAACTACACAGTGAGACCCCAATGAATTGAGCACACTCAGACTTGTGCAATATAACTGATAATAAATAGCTGACAGAGTGTGAAAAGTGATTTTTTTCTCAAAGTCATATAGCTACATCTAGGTCTATCCATGTTTTCACACTGTTGTGTAGTCCTACATTGTGAACACAATCACAAAGAAGCAAAGAAACAATGAGTTTTCCTGAGCTAAATACCCACTTTTTGAAAAATAGCAATTTGAGCAAATTAAACTTAGCAAATTGTATTGGTTCTTTCAGATCAGGCTATTCAGGAAGTTTTCCTAGCGTATTTAGTGGCCTGAGGCTTTGATGCATACACACACATGCACACACAGATACACACATATATAAATGCATACACACACACATACATACAGATAAAATGTCTATGCCTATAAGGATACATTTCCAAATGTGAAATAATTGTAAGGTTTTGTACTCCTGTCTTCCCAAGCTTGCAGTTAAGAGTTCCAGTTCCTCTACTGCTGTTTACTGTTATGGCAAGAGGGTAACATTAACAAGTGATCAGATTCACATCTGCTTTTTGGAACCAAGATATCCATTCTGTATGTTATGAAATACAGGAAAAAGGAGGGCTGGGTCAGGTTTTCTCTGTACCTGTCGTGAATTAAAATGGGTCAATCAGGGGGTTGGACTCGATGATCTGCTTGTGTCCCTTCCAATCCTAACATCTATGAATCAAGATGCTTAACTTTCATTATTTATTCCTGCTTTCACATAAAAACAGATAATTTAGCAGTTAAGCAAGGTTAGCTGCTGAACTTCTAAAGGCTGGTCTGATGTATTATGATTATAAGCAAATACCCATGTTGCACCATGAAAATAGATAATAAGCATTACTGAAAACAAGCATTTAAAACACTTTTTAAGAAGCAAGGTACATCCCTCCTCTAGTATTTGTACAGCATGGCTAGCACATTATGGGCCTTACAGGAAACAAATAAGAATAACAAATCGCCGCATAAATTCAAACCAAGGAACATTGATGTTTCATGATTCGGCCTGCCACAGCATTTACACACAACAATACAACAAGTTCTCACACCAGAGTCCATACTTCAGCTCTGTAATGCCATAACTCATGTTAGGGCAGGCTACAGGGAGCACATCTGTATTTCAGTTGGGTTGGTGTCCCCAGTACAATAGTCCTGCTAATTCTTGAGTACTGCAAGGTGCACAGCATATCTCATGTTTTTAGCAGTTTTTAAAACAACAATAGTCTAATCCTTTTCCTGCCTCCTTTCCCTAAGCTCAAAATTCCTGCATTTCTCAAAACCTTATACCCTTTACGATATAATTCACCATTTCTCCTTCTAGAATGGAATCACTCAGTTTACAGAATTGCTCTCAGGATTCAGTGTACCAGCAACAATGAAATAAAACCATAGGGAATTAATTAGAAAACTGATCAGGACATTAATTGAGGGTACCCACTTCACATTACACAAAAACAAGTTAAGAATAATACTGTTCTCCACAAAGCTTCTGCTAAAAGGAAACTGTAATAGAATATAATCATTTCCAGTCACTTGATCCACTGTAAAAGGGCAAAGTCAAAATAAGTTGTTCCACTAAACTCCAGATATAAAATTAACTATGAAATAATGAAGCAGGAAGCAGCCATTTTATTAGGTAGAGGCAATGAAGATCAGAGCTGCAGGCAGACACACAACGGATAGCAGGAGACTCCCAATGCTCTTTTTAGCAAATTCTGTTTTGTCTCTTAGTTTCATGGATTAGCACAGAAGCAAAAAAAGCCTGGGGAAAAAAACACGCAGAAGTCCGAACTCACATCAGCGGTGACTCTGAAACACTGTCAGGAACCTTTAAACACAACTTTAAAAAGGAATGGAGATGGGTGGATTGTAAGGGATCCTCTGAATTTAGGTGCCAAGTTCTTTCCAATTTGCTAGGGGTAAGAAGGAACCGCAAACCCCAAGAAGTGGTCCAATGGAAACCGTGAAGGAAGTCTGGTGGAATTAACTCTGCCCCAGCACAGGGCTTGTGACAGAGCAGGGGATGACTCTGACTTCTTCATGCTGCACTAACTGTTTCTTTGAGCCAGAGTGAAGCAAGAATAAGAAAAGGGGAGTGGGGGGGAATTTGACCGTAGACTGAATCAACAATCCATCAGTTAATAGGCTGACTGCTGTCCAATGCATCAGGCATCTCCACAATGCTGTAGGATCTCTCCGGTATTCCCAGAAATACTACTAATTTCAGTGAAATGCATCTGTATCACAGCAACAGAAACGGACAGCGACAAAGCACTTTATTTATTCAGTAGTGTATAGATGTATATACATGCATCCGCACCCAATATATATGTTTACACATCTTCTTGCATCTCACTAAGCTTGATGGCAAGAAATGAAGCATAAACAAGTCAGACAGCAAGCTCTGCTCTATACCTGATTAGAAAACATACCTATCACTTTTACACAATAGGGGAAGATAGCTTGTAGGCTGTTCAGTTGCATTACAAAGTACATCAACCGCCCTTAACAGACATAGTCACATTTAAAAAGAGTTGCATTAAAACCATAACATCCCTGGCAGACCAGGAGGGGAAAAAAGAAAAAAATGTGTATTACTCTTACTTCCCTGTGTTACAGAATAAAAAAAGAAAAACTGGGGGATCTGGAATTTTTTTGTGCTTACGTGGAACTCTGTGGCGATTGTGAGGATAATTAATAATGAGTAATTGGAGTGGCTCACAGTCTCAAGGTAACTAGCCCTGGTTCTGCTGGCCTCATGCACATGACCCAGAATGGTAGGCAGCAAAGTACAATTTAGTGCCCTTCTGATGAGGCAGTCAATCTACATGCTTTGGGAGGATTATGAAGCACATGAGCCTTGAATAATCGATTCCTTTTCAACCTCATCTTGTGCGAGTTTCCACCTCTGCCTCTGGAAGTTGGGTGAATGAGGCTCCAGAGAGGTTTTTCATCTTTAAAGAAGTCCAAAGATAAGATTCTTTTAGAAATTCCCATTTGTGAAGACTATTAGCTGAGAAGGATGTTCCTATTATGGAAGCATAGCTCTACTGAGTGGTGAGATCAAGAAGCAGGGATGAAATTCACCCAGTAGCATATAGCCCACAATACAGCAGAACAAAAATGCTACCAATGTGCTAGAGAGGGCTAAGTAGCTGCCATCAAGGGACACAAGGGACTTCACAATCTGCATGTGTGGCGGACCTGAGCTCCAGACCTCCAGAACAGCCCTATGTAGAAGAGCAAGATCCCGAATTTTAACGAGTCCTTAAGAGAAGAGGAAGATCCATCATATCTTCAATAAAATATGTTTAACTTGCTGGGATCCTATGATCCTTGCTGACTTCCTGCCCCTGGGCAGGGGGCTGGACTTGATGACCCTCCGGGGTCCCCTCCAGCCCGAATGTCTTTGAAATCTATGAAAATATAGATGGATAAACTTTAGCAACATGGTGGTATGTATGGTAAGAACCACTGGAAAACCCTTACGCCTGAACAACAGATCTTATATACAGCACTACCTGCAATATATTGTGATGTTTTGCTGGTGAAGTATGTTCTTAAAGCCAGGGTACATTCCTGCCACTATATGCTTAATAACTTAGCATGAGTCCATTATCTCAGAGCCATATGTCCACCACATCACTTGAATTATATGGCTGAATTCCTCGAATTAGATAGGCAGATGGAACTGGTCTCTTAACCTAAGAAGTGATCCAACCAATTAAAGACTGAAGCCCACTGAAGGCACAGGGGTGTGAGCTGCCACTTTCGCGCTGTCACCTTTTCTGTGAACAACCAGACTCCAGGAAGACAGCATAGGATGCTTACTGCACACCGCCACGCGCACGTTTCAGAAGTCTCGAAGTACAGGCTGCTAAGAACAGGCTGCGGGCACTGACGGGAAATCATCTTTGAATCTACTACACTTTCCAAGAGCTCCAAACTGTCCTGCAAGTCCCCACTCAGGAAGCTCACAGGAATGTGGCCAATAAACTGGAACCCTTCTAAAACATCTATAGGAAGAATATAAGACCAGCAGAGGGATGGGTTTAAAAAACGGCATTATTACAGTCCGTTAAAGGAAGCAAGTACAGGAGTAAAGAAGTAAGAGCAGAGGCGCTGAGGCTCACTAGAAGCCACATCAATGAAACTGCACTGAAAGGTTTCTCTCAAGAGCAGCAAGGTGGGAAAGCTCTTTGCATACCTACCAAGGAGGGAGGAAAAACACTTCTGAGTTTACGCATGTTATTCCCCCTGCATGCATGTACAACTAATTGATCAGGCACTATAACCTTTATTAAATAAAACCTGCTAGTCAGCTCCCAGAGAAAAGCACCCACCTGTGCATGATCCACAACTATGGATCAGCAAAGGATACTTTTGTAGAGCTGCCAACACGCATATGCTCCAAGCTGAATCTCTCTCGTATTTCAAATGATTCCTCCCCAGTAACTTCTCCTTTAAAATGTAGACTTGAAGGATATTGACTCTCTCCTCTAAACCTATAAAACCTTGATTCCAAGTACAGTACAAAGGCATTTACAGATCTAGATCCTGTCAGCTTTATGCTGCAAAAAGGTTAAAGTCCCTTTGATAATACTGTCCACTTAGCCTTTATCCTCCTCTTAGACAGAGATTTTTCAGCTAGGTCTAAAGTCTTTCCCTGTTAATTCAGATGCCTGAGGCTTGATCTCAAGGCTTGACAGTTAACATTTTGCCCTGAGTATAAGCTACTGCCAAAGGCTACTTCCCCGGATTGTCCTGTCAACCCTAAATTTAGCAAAGTGAGATATGAAAATCCTACTGTTCCACGAGCATTCAGATTATCCACACTGGATAATTTTATTTGATTCTTCCAGGGAAGCTGCCAGTCTTCTTGCTGAACTCAGGGTTGTTAGAGACCATATTCATTTGTTTTTTAATGTGCTGAAGAGGGATTTAAACAATGATCTGTTGCAACACAGACAGACCGATACCTTAATTCCATCTTGCCAGTGAGCTGGGTTTGTGATAATGATAGGGTTTTCTCATCACATGCCTAGGGAAACACATGAAAAATACAAGTCTGTACCATTGCAATGGTTGCTCAATGTGAACAGTAATAACTACGGGAGAGAAGCATGATTTTTGCTCGCCGGCACAAAACGGAAGGAAAAAAAATTCTTGCAGTGATATTGGTCGGGGCTTTGGGGCAGTTTTCACTTTGCGCTGGAGCACTGAGCGGGAACATATAGGTGAGTGACACGTGTTCAATTCCCTGCACTGACGGGGGGTGGAGGGCATCAGATGCCGGTGAACAGCAGTCATCTAGTCTTCCGTTGCTTTGAAAGTGAATTTATTCATTCAGAGGCTCAGACACAGTCTGTCTCAACCCCTGGGGTACGTGTATGGACTCAGGTACAACTCTAGAAAACTCAGAAAGCTTTGAAGATGACTCCCAAAGCTGCATTCAGTCCAAGGCCACAGCATATAGGAAGGAGGGTTATATAAATTAGGCTTTCCAGCGGAAACTGAGGCTTGGACTTCAAGGGGCAGCTAACACAGTAGGGTGATAGCCGAGCACTTATTAATTCCTTAACACTGCGGCTGCATTTATGGTTAGGAGCCCCCTCCCCTGCTTGTTGCTCTCACATGCTCCTCAGTGATGTTACCCAAAATCAGAACTACTATAGACCTGCCTATGATACTAATAAACCCAGCAGCGACTGCATTAGACGGGCCGCTCTGACGTGTTGTTTGTTTATTATTTACTGCCACCTGCCGGTGAAATATTATTCCTGCACCCGGCAGCTGATCACGCCAGCCGCGAGATGGAAAAAGGCAAGGTAAAATATTATGAAACGGAGAAAACGCCGGGTGGAAATCTCAATTATGCATTTCTCCAGAATCTCATCTGATGAAGGCTGAAAGAAGAAATACGGCCAGCCCTATAATAGGCTTTTTGTTGGTGTACACACTCCATCGAGTTTCACATGGTTATTTACCTATTGATAGCTTGCAATTTTAGCTAATTGGCTGGTAGGGATATTTTCAGGAGCCCTTTTCCCAGTCTTTTGTTAATTGTAGAGATGTGGCTACATCTAGCGCCGTGATCCTAGAAGCATTGCTATTTATTTATTCTGCAGTTCATTTTAATAGAGTTGGTAAAGAGACAATATAATAAATAACCAAAAAAAATATATCTATATATGTAGCATTTTGGAGGCACTATACAAATATTAAATAATTCAATTTAAAACATAAGCAACAAGGCATCCACCTACTATTTTCTCAGCACATATTCACTCACTCTATACCTTGTTATGATGATGTGGGATTTTCTGGTAAGAATTTGAATAATAATTTTCCTGCAGTAAAACAAAATCTAATCAACGACACAATTCCATTCCACAATCTCACTTTATCTCACTTGGAGCAAATTTGGAGTTTTTCAATTCTGAACATTTTACAGAGATAATATGAGAGAACATTTTAAGAACTGGGGGCAGAGGGGGTTGTTCGTTTTTTAAACAGAAATTAATTAAAGGTGGAATTAAAAGATTTTTAAAAATATATCTAGGATGTTAAATCAATGACAAAATGCACACCTAGAAATAAATTAAATACATTTTAAAGTGAATGGTATTGATCATTTTTTTTCTTAGCTGCTAAGCCTGAGTCAAGACTCTTTGTTTGCTCCATTACCTGTGATGGTAACCTTTACATCTAAAAGACTGTTAGGAATACAGCTCCCAGCACTGCTTTATCTGTTAGGGATATTTTCAATTGTAGCAAGAAAAACACAGCTACTGGAGCTGGCACATAAAAACCAATCCGACTTCCCTCTTAAATCAATTGCAATTTTCCATCCGTACCACGTTCTGCTACAGAGGGACCCCCTCAAACACAGAACTGCAACATGATCTAGTGAACTGAGTCTGACGGTAGGAGCCAAATGCCTATGTTCTCATCTAAGTGGGCTTATTTTGTGGCCTGAAGGGAGTTACTCAGGCTGTCTGGCTCAACATTTCCATCTGCAAAATGGGAAGCTACTTCTGCTAAGCAGTAGTTCTAAATTAAAAAATTTTACATCATGAATCTGCTCTTCATGTGTGTTCGGAGTTTTATATGCTAGGATTAGGGATAACAAGATACCATATTTGGACAAGAGACAAGGGTTTGTACTATTTTTTTTGTCTTTTGCTTTCATACTATATTTTACTCCTGTTTGCTTTCACCTTATGAGAGCAAACTGGTTGTTCCAGCTCCTGAAGTATTCCTAGAATGGTTAGTAAAGTTCCAGCTAAAGTGCAAATTCTTTTCCTTTATTGTCTCTACCTGTATGGCTTCACGAGACACATTAGGGTTTGTGACCAAGGGAAAAAATTCGACCTGTGAAATCATGCCTGGCAGTGATCCTACGCAGGAAATGAAAGACTGCAGGCAGATATTTGGGGGAAAAAATCTTTTAACTTTGAACCTTGGAAAATTAAAAAAAAAAAAATAGGTTATGGTCATTGGGGCAATAAATTTGGAAGCTTAACAGGCTCAGTTTAAAAATACCTGGATAACTAAACTGCTTATTCATGTTAAAGCAGTGTTTTTGCAAATGGAAAATGTTACACAAGAGGTAAATGTATTTCATAAACCTCTCTTTTAAAAGCAATTCAGTTTTACAATACGGCCTGATTCTGCTCTCATAAAATGTAGTCAAGAAACCAAGTCAGCAAATTAATACCCACAAGCCACTGGCGTATTCAGCAAGGCAACAGGGGCAGTGGTAGAAAAGGGAATAAGGCATTTGTAAGCATTTCAATAATGATCGTCAGTAGAAGGAATAAAATATATGTTAAAAGATTAACACTTGGTGTTTGCACTGTGCTTTATCTCTGCAAAGCACCTGACAAACACAAGGCCCAACCCTGGCAGGTGCTGGACATCCTCAACTACCCTGAAGTCAATCAGGATATAGGGCACTCAGCACACTGCAGGATTAGGTCCACTGACTTCAACAGGAGAAATGGGCGTCCGCGTACATTTGCATATCCCATCTTGCACCCTTTACTCGTAGGAGTAAGGACCACCAATTATGTGCCACTGTAGTGCAGATAATAATGGTAAATAAAAGCTGTAGGATCAAAATCCATGGCAAAACACTCACTAGCCTCAAGAGGAGCTGGCCCATTAACTAATTCATAATCCTCCAATGTGCTCTAGAAAACACCCTCTTCTAGAATAGTCTGAAATAACCATGAACACTATGTCCCTTTGCTCTGGCCTGGGCGTCTGGATGAGACCTTCATCTTTAATGCAACGGTCTTCAGAGTTTTTTTGTTTCTTTGTAGAGTGATTCTTATTGCACCCTATTTCCAATCTGAATATTTGGTAATAGTATCTGTCAATTTTGGCAGGTCAGTGTTATATAGGAAGACAAGCAACAGATTCTCTGATCTTAAATTAAAAGAAAAGGGGGCACTAATTTCCTATCATTGTAGTGATTCAACACATCAGAAAAAATTAAGACTTAAAGTCCGGCAAGCAGCAGACAACCTACAGTCCACGTAGGGCTTTTTTACTCTATAGCCTCTCACCCTTTATTAAAACATTGGCATTTAAAAAGGAAAAAATAGATATATTTTATTTTATTTTGTTCTTCTGACCACCAATTTTCTACTAATGGAAAAAAAAAAAAGGCTCCTGCCTATTTTCCATAAAGAAATCTTTGTAGCAGTCCCAGTGGAAAAGTCAGAAGTTTGACTTGAAAAATGGAGCTACTTCAAAAGCATTGTCAAACAGAGGTGAAGGTTTCTTAAAAATGCATAAATTAAAGTATGGTGTATTAATAAATATCTATATTACTTTACACACTTCATGTTTTGGTATCTCTCTCTGTATATATCTAAACATGTGTATAGATTGTCCAAGACAACATATAGCATTGGTGTAAATATAACTTTAATAAAAAAAGAAAATCAATTTGTTTATTAGTTACAGTTTGGACTCTGTGTGTGTGCGTGCGCACGCGTGCGTGCGTGCATGTGTGAAAAATGAAAGAAAATGGAGAGATTTTTCAATAATAAAAAGGGAGTTGCACTGCAGGGCCCCTAAAGCTTGTGAAAAATTAAACTCGACGGATTCAAACTGTCCTATTTCCACTTCAAAAGAGAAGAGGCACTGAGCTCTTCCCAACTTATCTTCAAACGCCCAGCACCCTAGAAAGTTTCTTTAAAAAAAATAAAGTCTCTAGTTCCCCCAAGCACTGTACCCGTTACTGTAGCTGCTGTCTCTCCCTCTTCTAATTATACCCATGTGAGTCTATTAATCAACTTGTAAATTATTTAGAGAGCCATGCGCTGTCTTCAGCTAGTACAAACACACTGCATGCAAAGACTTGCTGAAAACCAATGGAGTTCCCAAAGGGTCTCTACAATGTTCAGACGGCTTGCAGCTCGCCAGCACAGCGCTGTTAAAAACTAGAAATAACACTAAGCTTACCTCCTCAGATAGAAAGATTTACTTATCCTTTCAACTCTGAAACTCTTTGCAAGTTTTTAACAAAAGAGGAAGCTGCTCTATTGTCAAATCTTTAGCTCGCACTTAGTGATGAGAATATTAATTTGACGGGGAAAAAAAAAAAAGCAAGTGCTTCAGCAAGGCTCTGATCGCAGTCACTGGGGACCCCAACTTTCAGAGGCTACACCAAATGCACCCCTTTAAAATAATTCTGATTTAGAATAAATAAATAAACAAACAAATAAATCTACATCTGCGTAGCACTAACATTTTATTAGAAACGGGAGAAATTAGGAATGCACAGATTTTACCCCCCATATACAGAATGCCACTGGGGACAACTTCAGACATTACTATTTTATGAACAGAAAAAAGACGGGTGGGGGGGGAAAACCAACACAGATTGTTTGTGTTCATCTTGAAGAGGCTGGAAACAGTGGGATGTTGTCTTTCTTCCGCAAATCAGCTATATTTACCTCCCGAATCTTCATTTCGGTGGAAAAGCCATTACCCAAACTAATAGCACTTTTCCCAGCTGAGAAGCAGCATCTAGCTTTTTTACATTTTGGTGCTTACTGTTGATGCTTCTTTCTAATTTTTCTTGGTTAAGGATCCTGCAGTCTAGCACAGAGGGGTGTGAATAGGCAGCAATTCCTCCATCCTATTTATTTAATAAACACCAGCAGAGCATTGAAAGGGATGGAATGACGCATGGGTCTGCTTCTTATCTGAATGATAACCCTAAGGGTCTTGCAATGACCACACTGCCCAGCAAGTTACTGGTTTTATTCTCATTAATAAAAAGCAAACACCTCAAATGCCTACAGCAAGATTAAAAAAAAAAACCAGATATCCTTTTAGCAGTTTTTAATGTCCTCCTGAGGTATCAAACCCTGACAGGCATCTGAAAAATGGTAAACATATATACTGCAAAAGCAGCATTAATGCGCGCCTGTGTTCTCACCAAGACCAACTTCACATGCAATTTAGCTCTACTACGAAGAATATCCTGGGGAGGTACAGCCATGCATAACGTCACTGTCATGTCAACGGCGGGTATATGAATGGTCCCCGTGCTTGTGCATCCATCGACCATATCCCAAATGGGGAAGGGCCCGTGGTGGAACGGCTACTTTGTGACACTTCAGAAGGGAATCAAGTGGAAAGGATCAGTTTAGGCCTGGGCACCTGTTGCTGGGTGCGGGTTTTCTAGCACATGCCAATGCACTGAGATATCAAGAATTTGCCTTTAAACACCTCTGATACAAAAGTATCAAGAAAAAGGGTGAGAATGGTAACGTTACCAACTGCAACGACACCCAGTAACTCTGCTAACCAAAGGAGGGCATGGCATTTTAAACTAATTGGATTTATCCACCAGAAATCTGGGCCGAGCCACTATTTCAGTCTGCTGTCCAAAGCAAATTAAGCAATAATTCATGTTTAAAACTTGATGAAAAAAAAAAGATCAAAGAACCCCTAAGAAAAAGCGTATGCATTCTAGATGAGTTACCCAAAGGATGACTCTATGGGTATGACAGGCAAAATTTGGTTGCTAAACTTTTTACAGAAAAGACATTTTTAAGTATCCAGTGGGCACTGAGTGTAGAGTAGTGGCCTGGGAAATTAAAAACGCATGAACTCAAGGATATCGTTGCTGCCTCATTAAACAAAATAAATCACCATGCACAAAATGGATGAGTTAAATAAGGGGAGAGTTCAGAACTTCGGGAGAGTAAGGCTGCCAGAAAAATGCAGAGAATAGAAATGGACTGAGTTTGATTATGGGGTGAATAATATAACTATCTGAATGAAAACCTGGGGTCCTCCAGCGAGGTGTGGGGTACGTGTAAAAGAAAAAAAAAAAAAAAAAATCACAGAAAAAACATCCCTCTGCAACACCAAGATTAATTCCGATTATTCATGAATCTCTACCAACGAGGAGAGGAGCTGAGCTTGTGTACCAGAACACTGGAATGGATACAATCCGGCTAAATGCCAACTTTGAGAAGGAAGCACAAAACTTTTATGATTCTGATTTCAGATTTAACATGCAATGCACAAAAATACTCGTCTAAACTCCACCTCCTGTATGCTGGGTAAAAGAGCTGGAGCAGTGCAAAGAGGTTCAAAAAGGCCCAGCCCTAGATCAAAGAGAATTCTTCCAGCATAGGAACCAAGGAAGGGGGACACAGGCTGTTTGCTGAGGAACTCTCACAAGTCCTGGCATAAAGAGTATATCGGGGGATCTGCACTGGACCTTGAAGATGAAGCCCTAACACTGAGAAGCCTGAAGTTGCCAGATAGCATTCGCACTGAATCCAAGAGAAAAAGGGCTGAGCCCTGTGACTTCTGGGGAGGCAGGTTGCCCAGTGGACAGAACATTGGACTGGGACCCAGGAGATACGACTTCCATTCCCAGCTTTGACATACGATTGCTGGGAGACCCTGGACAAATCATCTGACTTCTCTGTACCTCAGTTTCCCCATGTATAAAAGAGGGATAATAATACTTCCCTTCTTTGTAAAATGCCCCTAACATCTACGGAGGTAAAGCACTCTGTCAGAGTTAGCACAAGGTTTTAAATTAGATTCCCAGGGGAACCGCCAGAAGCACCATTGTATAAGTCATCTTACAACTGGATAAAGCATTCAAGGGTGACCTACAGTGGAACAGTCTCGAATAGATTAGGAAGCAAACTGGATGACTTTATAGGGCTATTCCTCCTGTAATCTCAGTGATAAAAATCCTGCTGAATTTAGCTTTCAGTCCTACTGCTGGTAACTGGCTTCCTTCAGTATTATTGTTGTTGAATATTATGCTATGTGCCTGGGCTAAGTGTTAATTGCTCAGCATGTCCTGACTTTCATGCACTGCTGTTGTGCCTGGGTTCTGCTTTTTAAAGAAAGACCTCCATTTTTATACCTGTGATTTGAAAGCACAATGCAGTTAGCACACTTAATGTCGCTGCAACATTGAAGTGCCTGATTTACAGGTACAATCACGTACTTTGATGGCAAAGAGTACTGCCTTGCACGATGCTGTGTAATAAACAGGCACCCAAGCTAGTGAGACAGAAAACGTATGTACCAATACCAGCATGGCCATATCAATACAGTGCTCCACCCAAAGCCATTTACCCTGTTGCAATAACCAGAAAATTAGCCTGGAAGAAGGTTTACTGTAATGCAACTACACTGCTACTGGTATCTGAGCTAGCTTGCTTAGGAACAAATGGGACTGGATTGTCCTGTGCGGATTCTAAAATGGTACCAATGGTGTCTGTCATTATTTTTGTCCCCAGATATCTGGGGGATGACAGTCTCAAAATTGCTCCCAAAAACCAAATATTAACTGCCTTTCAGTTTGTGAGCACTGCCAGGTAGTGGCCAATTAATTAATTCACTTTGAACAGGTCCTTCTCGAAAACTAAATTTGGCCAAATATTACATCTGCTTCTTTTCTGTTTCGACCTGGCTGCAACTTTGCACCATGTTTGTGGGCTTCTTCACCGTTTTCCCTCCTCGCTGCACTATGCTCTTTCATTTTCTCCAAGGCCTTTGTGAGGGCAGTAATGAATTCTTGTTAGTGTTTACTAATGTATATTCATTCTTTGTTATCCCATAGAGAGGAGGATTAGCAAAATGACAGAACTTATTATTTTCTGGTACTGCTTTATAATATTTATTTTTATACAGCCCTTAATCTGGTAGTATGCCCCACCAAAAATACATGTCCGTATAAACAAAAACCATGGGGGAATTTTTCAGCACAGTGCACAGAAACATAGTTGTGACTCCCACTAATATTCCTAAGCCCTAAATAGTTATATCCTTGCATGTTACATGAAAAAAAATCCAAATAAATTCATTAATATTTGAAATAGTCCCTAATTTGGAGAAGGAAATATAATTCCAGTTTCATTTTCCTGAAGTGGAATCAGCTCACTTGAACTCAGGATGTGTACAATTTTGGACTGGCTACACATTAGTATCTTTCCAATTATTTTAAGCTATTGGGAATGCTTCCAGTATCTTCTCTAAAAAGAACCTTAATGGTTAAGAAGGATTTTGCAAAATGCACACAAAGCATTCATGGCAAAGCTCTTAAAGGACTTACCTTTGAGGATATAATTCACCCAGGTTCCCAACTCAGCCATAATTGAAATCTAGAGGCATGTCTTTACAATAGTTATTCCCTAGTCTACTGGGCTGAGGGGAAAGCGAAAACGCAGAATGCACATGGGTTTCTAAAAGTACTAACAACTGTGAAAAGAATATAGGTCCTAATCCTGAAAATACTTTGGCATGTAAGTAACATCATATGCATGAACAGACCCATTGACTTCAGTGGGACTACTTGTGGGCATAAAGCTAATCCTATGCATAAATAACTTATCTGTGATTGTTTTCTGACTAAATATAGGTCTCCTACCCTTGAATCAGATGGCCACCCATGAAAATATCTTTAATGTGAGAATGTTGTAGAAGCCCCTCTTAAAAATGGCAGCTATAAGCTTGAAAGGCACTGGTGATGGAAGAAGCAGGTACATTATTGTAACCCACTCTGCCAGGAGTCCTACAAGTTCCTCTTTATGCCCACGCTGCTGTCACAATAATGTCACATGCACTGAACTACACAGAGTGAATGCATCAGGACTAAATACGACCCATTCGCTGGAGATGGAGTTTCAAGTTAAAGCTCTTACCCTGTGGTTTGACAAAGTGACTGATGGAGGGATAGAATACCAAAAGTGCAGCCTGCCAGAGGCCTTTGCAAAATGCTTAGAAAAGTCCCAAATCTCCTGACATGCTATCTGGGGAACATCACTTAATTTTATAGGCTCATGCTTCAGCTTTGTGTAATTCAGTCTCAGAATTAAGCTACTGTACAAAAGAGGGGACTTCCTGGGTTTTCCACTTCACCAAATGGCTTTCCTTGCCGAAAATAAAAGACAATGCAGATTTCTGTGCGCTCAGAGGGAGTTTGTTCAAAACTCCATTAATACGGGAGCTTAACTGAGATTTCTCTATCTTCAGCAAGGCTGCCTCCCTATATTTGTTCCTCTGGTTACTATTTGGCATATTGCCAGAAAAAGGACCGAGTGTTCCTCAAGTATCTAGGTCATTGCAGCCCTAAAATTAAGGCATTCCTTCCCCCTACCAATACCCAATTTACCCTTTGGTGTAAAAGAGTCTTCTTACTAGTTAAGGATGATTATTTATAGAAGACCATAATAATATAGGGCATTGAGCGAACAAATACAAACAGGCTGCTGCCCTGAGGAGCTTGCAATCTTTACCATCTATTTTCAATGCAACTACTTGACATGCTTCCGGAAGCAACATTACATGAGTCTTCCTATGTATTAGCTCACCCCACCATCAAATAAAAAAAAAAAAATCTTTTTTTTTTTTAACATAAATTATGTATTTGAAACCAGACAATCTTGATCATAGCCTGTCTGAAACTAAAACAAAACGAAACAATAATATGCTTTAAAAAAGGCTAATGAAAAACAGCCAGGATCTCTACATTTCATTTAGGAATAAAAAAGACAGTGTAATTCCAATGTTGGGATCTGTCTGTAAAATGTCTGCGCTTCACTCACACAGGTATTCAGTCTCAGGTTTTTTGAAGAGATCCTGAGCAAACAAAGCTGTTACACACTGGTGTAAACTGGAGTAACCAAATAGAGTCAATGAAGTATCTCCAGAATTGTACCACTATAACTAGGATCAGAATCTGACAAAGGGACTCTTACCCTTGGATTATTTTCTCCCATAAATGCATAACTACAGTGCAGTAAGATGACAACATGCCCTACCTGGGCATCCATTGTCAAAATAAGGCTTAACGAGTTCTCCAAGTTTCGTCTTGTCTGCAACAGCTTCCTTTAGCAGTTGCCCGCAGCAAACTAAGAGGAAGGAGGAACAAAAAGACACAAGGTTAAATTTTAAAAAGGAAGCAAGAAAGAAAAGAAAAACCCCCAAGAAGCTGCATATTGGAAAAAGGTCACTGAATAAAATAAAAGTTGTGGGGGCTTTGGGTTTGAGGGTTTTTTTGTTGTTATTATTATTTTTTTTTTGGCCAAGCAAAGCAAAAAGCAGAGAGACTGAGCAGGGAAGAATACTGAATAAAAAAGAATACATTTGGCAAGGAACATATTAAAAACGGAGGCAGACAGAAAGATACTAATCAAATATGTTACTGAAATAATAACTCAAGGGATAGCTGGTAGTCTTCACTTTTTATAAACTTATAATTACTGAATAAAGTTACACCTGCTGAACAGCATCTGAACTGCTCTGCTGGAGGTGCAAGATGATATGCAGTTTGGAAAAGTGGCCCCCTGGATCATTTAATGATCATGCAAGAATTACAGTGAAAAAGCTGTACTAATGCAGTATTATGGCTGAGAGTTCAAACACAGAGAACACCAGGAAATTCAGAATTAGGGTACCAGTCAGAACAATTGCACATTAAATAATATTTTGTACTTAGAAAAAGGTGCTGTACAAGCAAATTAATTAAGCCTCACTACTTTCGTGTATGAGAGGTATGTGTTACTCTTGGTATGCAGATGAGGGAAGTAAGGCATGGAAAGGTTGGGACTGGCATAAAGCCAGAGCATATCCTAACCACCAGCTCTTTATGCTGAAAATGAGATAGCAGTGCCTTTTTATGCATTACAGCATAATCTCTCAATATATAATCCAGAACCAGTTCTATTCCCACTAAAATCAATTACTTAAATCCCACTGATGTTAATGGGAGTGTAACTAAGCCTAAAATCATCTTAATTACTATTAATAAACCCATTCACCAAATTCACCAAATAAGCCACTCTGTAGAGAATATATATTGCACTATGCTGAGGAAGTTTAGTATTTAAGGAACAACGAATGTCTGTAAATACTAACAGTCATTAGCTGGTCTTGTAAAAACAAATTCATTCCTAATTGGCAATTGTGTAACATTATTATTCAAATTGAATGTATACACCCTGTAAGCCAGTGCTTACATCCATCCTTATTCTAGACAGCACTTAGGCGCGTGCTTTATATATGCATTTTAAGTCTGAAAATAAAGTTTGGTGCTTATACATGGATTTAAATATAAGCATGTGCTCAGAGTACTATCTTGAAATCAGAGGTGAATCACAGCTATGATGAGTTATTTTTTTCTCAGTATCAGTATTAGCTGTAACATGTTGTAGACAAAGTCATGGAGCTGTTTTAAGGTACAATAAAGTGCAAAATTGTAATTAAGATGAACTATTAATCAGTACATTATTAAATTATATTATTTAATTAGTGATCCTGTTATAATTACTGATGATGTTATTAATAAAACGTTTTAAATACATGCAAGATAATATAGAACATACTGGAATTAAAGTATTTCATGACATAAGTATTACTGTATCTTTTGCAGATTTCATCTTTTGCAGAATTTAAAAACTATAAAGCTTCTTAACCCCTCTTATTAGATACCAAATATGGCAGATATAGTATATATTTTCTGACATAGCTAAGTAATAACCATTAGTTAAAATAATAACTAAAAGGGCCAGAGATCTAATTGGTACACACTTAGGTCTAAAGTCTATTCACTTATGTGGAACTATATCAATTTTGGACTCATTCCCGCAAATCTTTTCTTTTAGTTGAAAGGATGTCACAGAATTTATGGGTCCAGGTTTCAATGCAAACCATGCATGGAATTCCCACAGAAGTCATGCCAGGATTTAATCACACAAAAGTGCCCAGATTGGTCCCATTATTAGGATTAGCATAAATAGCAGGGCTATTAAAAACTGATTTTTGGCAGAAAATTGGATTTTTCCACTAAATCTGTAGGTTTTTTGGAAACCTTTTTTGTTTTTGTCTAGTGATGGTTAGGATTTTTCCTACTATCCCACAGAATATTTTGAGAAAAAATAATTTTTTTTTCCTAGCCCCAACTCCTAGTTTTTAGCCCAGGTCTACTAAACAGTTTGGATGTGGGGCAGGTAACAAGAAGGGTATCCTGTAGTTCCTATTCACATAAATAATGTCTTGGGACAACCTGCTCTATCTAAACCCACTGAAGGCTTTCCATGAACTCAGTTTTAGCCTATAAAGACTTGTTATATCAATATAGATGATAGGATCAGGACAATTTGCTTTGCTTTCCCCCTTCCCTATAATCTTGTACTTTTAATTATTATGATGTTATTTTTTCATGTGTTCAAAGGACACTAATTACATCTGCTTACTTTAAGGAGAGGTTGCAATCCATTCAGTTTTGGAGTGGAATGTATTTGCTTAAAATAATCTGAGATTCTTCAATACTCCATAATATTATAGAATGTGACAGCAAATTGCATGATTGATTCTATCACTCAGTCATGTGCTAATTCAGCCTACTTTAAGCATTCGAGACTATTAACATGCACCAAAACAAGCCCCATCTGGCATCTTCTGAGGTTCCCTCATGAATGGGAGAGAAACATCGTTTTCATATGTTTCTTTTTTTTAAGGTACTATTTTAAATGCATAGAAACTAAGAGTCTTCCTCCTAGTTGAGAACCTTTTTTCTTTTAAAAGGATCCCAAACCGAGGCAGGCATGTGAAATTGCAAAGACATTATGCAAGACCCACAGATACGATGAAGAATTCAGAGCACTACAGGCTGTTCACAGGAGTACAACACATGAAAAACTACTGATCTAAAGGGTGTAAAAAATGATGACTAAAAAATGTTAGAGCTGATTTTGGCACAGGATATATGTTTTTATTGGTTAATATTTTTCATTGCAAGACTTTTCAGCCCCCAAAAAATTTGACATCCACAGTGATGGACTAACAGGGAAATTTTATGAGCAGGGAAGAAAAGAAGACAGCAAAAGATAAATGATCAAAAAGAGAGAAAGAGGGAATGGAGCAAAGTGCATATTTACTGAGAACTTACTGTTGACAATGCCGTATTTCTGAGCTATTAGTGCTGCCTGCAGGCTCTTCCCACTGCCTGGGGGTCCACAAAAGAGAATCCGTGGTGTAAAGGGGGCAGCTGATCGATGCCGGGTTTGGACATAGGCAAGAGCTAGAACATAACAGAAGGACAAAAATGCAGTTAAAATCCATTTACTGTTTTTTTTTCCTCAACGAGCAACACTAAATGATCAATTTCTTTCTTTTTTTTTTTTTCCAAATGATGTAATTATTGTCTTCATTTATTTGTATTTCAGAAGTACCCAGAGACCCTATTTGAGGCCTGGACTCCAAGGTAACCAATATACTCTATCTACAACTTACTTACCACATTGTAAAGGCAGGCCCTAAAGAAATCCTAGTGCAGTTAAACTATACATAGCTTTCATATAAATGTGGATCACAATTATACATAGCTTTCATATAAGTGGATCACAAAAAACTCTAAAGGGTAGTTTCAATTAGTAACTTGACTTCCAGCGTGTAGTTTTTAAGAGACATATACCTGATAGCTGCACTTTTACCAAGCAAACACCAAAGAGAAAACAATTATATGTAGCACTTTCCACAATGTGTAAACGAGCATTGGTGATCATTTTGCAATGCTCACATCTTATGGCATTCACTCATTTAATACGTGATTAATAATGCCTATTTAAAATATACTAAGTATCTGTGGCACTACTATTTCATGGCACTGTGATATAGCACTGATGATACACAATTAAATGTGATCTTATTCTTGCACACATCATTTTTGTATGAAAGGTAAAAGCCCCTTGCTGGTCTCACACTGGCTTCACTCTACTTTGGGACATCATTTTATTTTTTCTAATCATGTCTTGCATTGGGCAGGAGATGCCGACCATGCCTATATCTCAAACTTACAGTTTCAGGCAGCGGTATCCTGCCACAAACATGGCACACTACTCCTTGCTGTCTACCTCCTGAACTAGAAGTGGGATAGCAATGTCCTAGCAGTCCTAGAGCGGCCTAATTAGAGCTGTCATTCAGCAGGGCTAATTATCCCAGGTCAGTGCTACACAAACAAAGCTACACTGTTTCTGACTGGGTAGATAGGCTACACAGAGCAGCATGGTGTGTTTGAGGGTGTTGGCACCCGGCACAGTAAGACTGTGGTGCAGGCATGACCACTGTTCACTTTATTTTAGTTTAGGACTATAGAATGCGAATAGAATAATCCCAACCGCTGCATTATAGTATCCCCAATCCTGTTGCAAGTTCTCAGAAGACAACTTGGTCAGTGAGAAGGTACAGGCAGGTTTAGCTTGGTAGTGGGAATATATAGTGATCACAGTGTTCAATATAAAATCTGTCAAAGCGCCGATTATCCTCAGCTCCTAAACTCCTTTCACGGTCACTAAAGCAGTGAAGGCAGACAGCACGGACTGCAGCATGGCGGTACCAACTCACTGGGGATCCTGGATACATGACCGAGTTGCTAACCTATGCTCAAACCCATACTACCTCACCGTCAGTGCTACTGTACTCACATTAGGTGGATTACAGGTAAGATGGGTATACCTACACAGGTTGCAATCTTATCTTCAACTGCCATGCATGGTGTTAATGTCAGTTCAGACAGCTTTAAATTCAAACAAGCAGTATACAGAGAGGTTGTAGAGTCTCTGTAACAATAATGCCTTTAGGTCTAACGAAGCAGGTACAACAACTAGATACTAATTTTCTTATAAACAGGAATATTTTAAGCAAGTCTTTCACTCCACTTGAGCATTTGAGGGATTGGTATTTTAACCAGATTTTTTACATAGTTTTAATGTACTAACAAACACTTGCTTAATTACTCCTCTTGATATTTCATTTCTGGATCCATACAAAACACTTCCTTTACTCGGAAGAAGTCTGAGCACTGACAGCAGGATACAGTGCTGGCATTTCTAGCTTGTGAAATGGAATAGTCTTTAAAACTCACTTACAGAATCATAGAAAATGAGGGCTGAAGGGGACCTCAGGATATCATCTAGTCTAACCCCCTGCTCAAAGCAGGACCAGCCTCAATTAGATCATCTTGGCCAAGACTGTCTAGCCAGGTCTTAAAAACTTCCAAAAACGGAGATGCCACAACCTCTCTGGGTAGCCTGTTCCAACGTTTTACCACCTTCCTAGTGAGAAAGTTTTTCCCTAATATCTAACCTAAACTTTCCCTGCTGCAACCTAAAACTATTGCTCCTTGTTCTGTTATCTGCCACTATTGAGAGCAGTCTAGATTCATCATCTTTGGAACCACTCTTCAGACAGTTGAAGGCTGGTATTAAATCGCCTCTCTGTCTTTTCTTCTCTAGACTAAGTAATCATGAATCATGACTTGAATCGTGCTGCAATTGCATGGAAGTTCACACTTCCCTTGCTTCCAAATCATAAGCCATGGTAGAATATATTATAATAATGAAGATACTGGACAGAGGTCTGATCATGCTTACACCAGAACAAATCAGGAGTACTTCTATTAAATGCAATTAGAGTTATGCTGGTCTAAAATCCGAATCAGGCCCACAGTCTCTCAAAATGCTAATGTCACTGAAATTTCTCAAGTCTTTTACTCACCCCTATAACTAGCATGACACACACATGACAAATAATAATGGAAAATCTTAGGCAGGAAATGGCCTGTTTACCACCTAACTGTCCAAAACCAAATATCAGCAAACTAAAGAATGCTTCAGTTATTCTAAGCATTTTCCACAACCTAGTATATCCAAAAGCACAAACACTACAGGCAAACCACCCTGCTTACAAATGATGCTTAATTTGCAGTAAATAACCAAGTTAATTAGGAGTAATGATCCCCCAGACAGTCTCCACATCTAATTATTCTTTAAAAAAAAATATCTGGCTGCTTGATGCACTGCAGAAAAAAAGATCTAGAGAGGATTTTTTCATTCCAATTTTCAATTTATCTCACTACATTATTAATTAATAATAATTAATATTCAGGCACTCACATTTTTATTTACAATTCAAGGCATGAATTCTTTATGAATGATGATATGAACTTTTAAATTTAATTAAGTAATTTAGAGGTAATTAATGTGTAAATTCAGAATATAAACTTCCTTGTTGTTTATCTTAAAAGTGCAGCACTTGTCATTAAAAAAAAAAGACCTTTTTGAGATGCAAAATTACTAGGCTATAATAGACCAACAAGAAACTGACAGCTACTGTGCACATTATCAGTCGGTTTTATTGGCAGTTTCCTTATTTTGCTTGCAAGGAATCAATGTTAAATAGCAGACTGCATCAAAGTAAAGACAAACAAAAGCAAACGGGGGATTGTTGTATAGCAAACCTACTCGTGCAGACAGCTGCTAATTAACAGTAGGCCACCTTCTTTGAACTACAACTACTGCTACTACTGGTTAGTAGACTTGTGTAAGGAGACTAAGGAAATGGACGCAAACCTGCATATTTTAAAGTTATTTATATTTACCCTGGACCTTAATCCTTGGTAAGTTAGCACCATTATGAGGATCTGAACACACAGCCAGCTCTCCTAAGGCAGTTGGTGACATTAAAAGCTTGACTACCTACAGATGAAATTGGTTATGGCAACAGACACGGAGAAAGCGCTACTATATTTTCTTCAAGTGGTACATTTACCATAGGTTCACTAACATCAGGGATCCGAGTCATCTTTTTCCTCCAAGTTAACTATTCAGGAAAATCAATTTACCATGGAGTAATTGTGCTGTTTGTCTGTCCTCTAGCAGTGGTTTCAGTACGTGTACAAGTACTGATACGGCAAGTTTTTATGCCTGGAATTTTAGGCTTCCCAATGAAATGATTTGTATAAGTGCTACCCAGTGGGTGTGAGCACTCAGGAACTGAGACTTGCAGTGAACCCTGGATGCTTTGACTGTATAAAAGAACAGGCTGAAACAGCCCAGGCTCTGCAAGTTAGAGAAAACATGACTGAATTGGAGGCGGTCAGCACTGACAGACCCGGGAACTGGCCCGATTCTCTCCAAAGGCTAAGAATCACCTTCAGATCAGAGTATGTCAGCTGCTGAATTTCCCTGAAATGCACTGAGTTGATACTTACCTTGTGAGAAGACATCTACACAAGGTTGGTCTGCATTGATCGATTTTAATATTTTATGGAAGGTCTGGAAAATCCCAGGGAAATTTCTGTGATAATCCAGCAGTCTCTTTGAGGTCTCCTGTTCAGATACACCTTCTGGCTCCACCAACCGCTGCTGCACCAGAGAGTCACTTGGCCAGTCAAAGGTGGTATGATACACCTCTAGAAGTTAGACAGCAGTTAGGCTCCATTGGAAAAAAAGGATGTGGCACAATTTGTTCAGCTAGCAAATACGCGTGCAACTATTATCAGGATTTAGAATCTGTTTAGCACTTACATGGGATGGGACATGGGAGAGAAGAATAGCAACAGCTTCCTAATCAGCACTCCAAAGTTGTGCAGTGCCACAAATAGTGATATTGATAATGACCCAGCCCTGTGGCAGTGAGAGTATTAGCGGGGATCTTCCGCATCCCTTAATAGGGTGCAGCAATAAGTGTGCTTGCTCAATACACTGAGCACTCCCATTGCACAGCTGTGCCTGTATGGCACAATCAACAAAGCTGGGAACCAGTCTTAGGTTTCCTGACTCAGCCTTGAACCTTCACCAGGGCAGGGAACCCTTCCCTAATGCAAAGAAAAAAAAAATCATTCCTATTTCTCTGGTTCAGCGTGACTTCCTCAATGCTCCTCCTGAACCATCTGACATGGAGTCCTGTGGAGTAACATGAGGCTCAGCCACAGCATGCCATCCCTATTTCCTGTAGGCTCAGTGGGAGCAACACTGAACACAGGCTCTGAAGCTGGGTTCCCCACTCAGCATCCCCATACTGGAGGTTATCCAAAGGAGGCCCTGCATCTCATGAGAATTGGCTTTTACAGAGAGGCAGACATTCAAGGTCTGTCAAAAATGCCATGGCAAACTGTTAAAAATTGCTATCAAATGATCTCACCTTAGAATGACCTGTGCTGTTACGGAACGCTGCTGTTTACCGCAGTCTGGGTCTTTCACATATTTTCCTTTATTGTATTGACTTAGGGACTGATATATATTGAATGATATTTTAATCATTCATTGATTTAAAAAAAAACCACCTGATTTAAAAAAAAAAAAATCACACTACCTGTTCGTATGTTAAAGAGGCAATATTTAAAGGATTTTAAGAATATCAACATTTCAATGCCTTTTGGGTTGAGAGAAACATTTTCCCCAGAGGCAAGCAGGAACAAAAACATACTGCACCTTCTGTGAAGGGATCAACCCTTTTCCCAAGGTTCCTCTCAATCAGCACCATGTCTGGAGCATACAGCACAACTAAGCACCAAGGAGATAGAATGAAAATACACTTTTGGTTAGTCATGGACTGCATTTCCTGAAGCTGCTTTCCAAGTATGCTGTAGCATTAAGGATAGCTTGATGGAACTTATGCACATTTAACTGTCTTCCCCATTTGCTGCATTATTTTCACTTCCCTGTACTATCCCACGTGTTTGATTTTAAGGGATATCTCAGACAAAACTATCCACGAGATAGTATTTTTAAAGGAAGCTATACTTTAAAAAAATGCACAGCCCATAGTGTATTGTGTGTGATACATTAATCTCCCCTTTTTTTTTAATCATCATGTACTTAGTTCATCAAACCCAAATGCTTTTGTCATTGCATGAGGTCCTGCAGCTGTTAACAGTAATTAGCAAGGGTCTCTCTCACTCATACTCTCATTCATTGATTTTAAAGCTACAAGGTCCTAGTAGATCATGCAGTCTGATCTCCTGAGTTCACCGACCGTTACATTTCACCCAGTTACTTTTGTATTGAGCTCAACATGTTTTTGGCTCTCGCATACGTTTTTACAAGACAGTTGCTCTTGATTTAGAAACAAAGATTCAGGGACTCTATCACTTCCCTTCCATTGTTTCACAGGGTAATCACCTTGATTGTGCCCAATTTCCAATTTAAACATGTTTAGCCACAAATTCCAGCCACTGCATATTGCTATGTCTTTCTCCACTATACTAAATAGATATTTAATTTCCTTTTCTCCCTGCTAACATATTTATACACCTTAGATAAGAGAGACTTTTTAATCTTTTTTGTTTTATTAAATAAATTTAGCTAAGGGATTGATTTGGTTGTGTATATTTTCCCCAAACATTATCAAAGTGCTTCAGGCCCTTTGGTAAATGTGGAGTTGTATACAATCAAATCCAAAGTGGCAAAAGTGGCAAAATCATCAAATCCCTGTTGACTGTAATTTGGGCAAGTTGGTTTGCTCAAAACGGAGCTGTGAATCTTCTTATTTTCATCTGGTCCCTGGCACTTTTGCTTTTCCTCTTACATATCTGATGGGTCCCTAGCCTTTATGACTAAGTGAATTACTGCAAAGTAGGTGAGAGCTGATAACAAGGTCTTGTTCTTCAAGGTTTCATCATCATAGAATAATCCTTCCCTTAACTTATACTAGATTTCATCTGTAGCATCACACTCAAAGACTTTTTCATGTTGTGTTTGGTGAATGACCTGTATATAATATTTTATTACACAAAGGAAAGGGTTTGGTATCTCTTTGGGATACTTCTCTTCCTAACCGTTAATTAAGGTAGAATCCTTGAGATCTCGGTTCTGACACCAGAGAAAGTTTGGATTCGCTGGTGACGCAGACACAAGGCAGCACAGCTGTTTGCTTGCCACTCACCAGCGTCTTCTGGAAGCTGCAAGACTCCAAAGTCTAAGCTGACAAGAGCTAAACAAGGGAAGATGGCGTTAAAAGTCCCATAAGCTGCCCGTATCTTTTGGTGGACCTGGATCCTGTTTACCTCCAATCCCACTATTTTCTCTGGTCTCATGGAATTTCCTCGAGTTTCTCTGACACATTTTACCCATTTAGGAAATTCTTCTATATTCTTTATTTATTGCTTTTTTGGTGGGGAAAGTGCTTAAAGGCTTTTGCCTCCCTGATGCAAGCGCAAAAAAATCATGTTTTGCTTACCAACGTGCCTGGGGGCAATGCCAGCTGACTGCAGCATCCATGCTTGTTCTCGGTTTTCAGGAAAACCTTCCAAAACCCAACCCTATTGAACAAAAACATGAAAGAATTATTGATCCAAACAGAGGGAATATAAAAAATTAAACCTTCAGACTAAACATCCCATTCGCTGAAACGAATCTGCTTGATTCTGATCTTATAGTGGTGTAAGTCAAGGTGCTTACTCAAGCAAAAATAACGCACCTTATGTGAGAGAGGAAATCAGGCCTCATGTCACAGTTCAAAATCCTGGGAAATCATTTCATTAGAATAAAAGGGAGGTTGACTGTGAAGAAAACACTACAAGACACTGGTTCCCACATGCATCTAGTCAATGTACTCCCTTCTCCAGACTTGGGGTTAGTCGTCACTGCACTACCTGGCTGTTTAATCCACTGAAGTGGCTCTACCCAAGCTAACCCAGTCTTGGAAGGAACCACCACTCTGTGAAACAGCCTTCACATGATGCACCGCTACTGGACTAGGAGAACAGTGTAACTTGATTAATAGCTCAGGAGCTCTTCTAACTTGAGCTGCTGCATCCCCACTACGCTACCAGCTCAAGTAACAAGAGCATCAGGACTTCAACCCCACCTCCTCCAGATGGGCCAGACAAAATGAGCTTAAAGTACTGGTTAAGACCAGCTAGAGATTTGTGTGTGTGGACAAAACTCAAGTTACAAATCAAGCAAACAACACAGTGAATACAAGCACTAAGACACCAGCTGATGTTTGAATCCTTCTCTGCATCTTGGAAGCAGTGAGCTATTACACCTGTTCTGACAAAGTGAATTATAACCTAATTTCATTTGTTGTAGTTCTTCCCCAGAGGACAACCCATTACATTCTTTTTACAGAGGTTCAGAATTACAATCTTACAGCAACCCCAACCAAAAGGAAGATTTGACTAACATTTAGAGCAGCCTCCCAAGACATGCAAGGGAGACCTGTTTTTAGTATAATCCATGCAAAGCTCAGAAATGAATGACTGCCACAGACAGCCTTGAGCTTACACGTGGTATATCACGTTGCCACATGCACCATGCAGAGCATACAGTTATAAGTGTCATATATTTCAAACTGCCCAGTTCTAGTATTGGGACCTTCTGAGTCATTTTGAATTTAGAGAAGATTTAATCATATCAAGCAAACCATTGGGTTGGCCAACCTACAAGAAGATCAGAGCCCTTGAGTCTGAGACCACTGAAATCAATAAGAGTGAAAGATATTGAGCATCTTTCAGGATCAAGTCCTGGATAATAATGCTCTGCAGAATATACATCAGGTTACTACTTCCTAAGTGTTAACTTGGATGTCGTCCTCAAACGCAGGTCTGATCAACCGTTGTTCAGCAAAGCACCTGAGAAGACAGACATAGCTGGGATGCAGCCCATCTTCAGTGATGCTCTGCTTTCTGAAGTCTTATAACTGCTTCCCTATTAAGCTGTCTGGAAATTTCTGGACTATACCATGCTCTAAGCTTATCGCTGTTGGCATGACCCCTACCTGGAAGGGATGTTAGAAATTAGGGTGGAGTACACTAGCTGGCTGTACACTAGTTGGGTGGCAATGGTCTGCTTGCATCAGTTACTCCAATTGTATGCAGAGCGTAGCCTGCCATCTCAGCACAGAACTGGTACACCTCTGTCTGCACACGTAACACTTTGTTGCACAATGGGACTTAGTGGGATGAGTCTGAGCCACTGCAGAGAAATGTCACCATTTAACTGTTATGGGAAAATAATAGTCTCAGTGAAACAGGGCAGTGATTTTCAACCCCATGGGGGTCCATGGACCATGTCTATGGGGTCCATGAAAGATGACTCTGATCAATCAAGCATATGCTAATACACTACCTGTTCAATTCAAAGGGTTCTGCACCCCCATTCAAATTTCCAAAGGGATCTAAGACGCCATTTGAAATGTTGTAGGGGTCCGCAGATGAAAAAAGGTTGACAGCCACCAAAATAAGGGCATAAAGTTGGGTCCTTCTATGAGCAAAGAAAGTGACCATTTGTAATGTTGCCAGTAAAAATGGCATGCGCTAAAATATTACCTCAGTGGAATGGACACTTACATATTCCAATAATGTGTTTTTTAGAAGTTTCAATCTGAAAAAAGGCCAAAGATCCAAGTGTCTTCTTTCTTGGGGGAAAAACCCACAATTCCCACTACTTTGAAATATTCAAAAGGCTACCAGCCCACACTGTATATAAAAAAGAAGCTAAACAAATCTGAAGAGCCAAGAGCACTGAAAAAATATGCATGCTTTCATTATTTTCTTAAATTATACAGGAAAACTCACAGTAATGGAACCAAAGCTCCCAGAGCTAATGAAGCAACAGAGCAAAAAAAGGAAAGAAAAAAATAGAAAGAAAAAAGAGCCTTTTGCTCCCTAAAGTCCTTGTTATAGCCAGCTAAGTGTTGGATTGACCATCTTTAAAAAAACATTTACAGATCTATGGAATACCAGAGGAGTGCTGCAGCAGTACTTAATTTCTATGCAATGCAGTGTTTGAAATCTACTTCTCTTACAACTCAAAACTAAATCTCCTAAACTTGATCTAAATTCCTCTGTGTTAGTTGTTAAACTGAACAAGTCCTTGTCACTGTACCCCCAATAACTTTCTGATGCAGTAAAGAAACTGGAAGAACAGCTTTCATTGGGGGGTAGGGAGGATGGCATTTTAATATTGCATTAGCTAGGAATCATTATCATCTCCCACATAAATCTGAAGCTGTATCAGTCTGGGGTCCAAAGGTTGGCGAACTGTTTCAGAGAAACACATCTGTGGCTTCTGTAATAAGGAATCAGGACTTTCCAATTACATAGGAAAATAGAGTAGACAATTTAAAATCTCCTAATTAGCCCAGTTTTGTAAGTATGCCATCCTGCAGATATGTGCAAGAAATCAAAAAAAAAAAAAAAAAAAAAAAGGCTCACGTAACTAACTGCAAGGCCATTTTGGCCACTCCCAGTGGTATACGTTATCAAATTAGGGGGAACTACTGGATAAGGTTGCACAGGTGCTAAAGAATCAATTTTTCCCTCGGGAATCACAGAGGCGTGAGAACACAAACAAGTTGCAAAATGTTTGTAATGGGACGTTACAAACCTTGGCACTGCCTTGCAAACGCACTCTGTACAGTCATAGGTGAGAAACTGATTCTTGTATCCATATATGGCCAGATTCCCAGCTGGTGTAAATTGATGCAACACCTCCAGGGGCCAGCAAAGCATCTGGCCCATTATCCCCAAGCCTAGTTTAATGGTCCCTAGATCTCAAACAAAAATATCAGGGCAGTTTAGAAACATCAGAGCTCAAAAACAAACCCACAGCAAGAAGCAACACAAAGGAGCATCTTTCTAACAAGGTGCAACAAACTTTGAATGGTTTATATACAGTTAGAAAGGCCCCAAAACCAGACAACATGCGACATAATGGCTAAAAGTTCTAGCAAAGTGGGAAATCACAGCTCAGCAAATAGCTGCTGGTAGCAAATGCCATTTAGGGCACTAAAATGCATAATAAATAAGCTCTATATACATAGTTAGCTTTTTGGACTTTCTTTCCAAAGGTCTCTGAATTCCAGGGTATCAGTCAATCCCTAATTAGAATACATTATCCATCTACTTGACACTTCAGTGAAATGTCTATTCCACCACAGAGCTGCAGCTTTGTTCAGAACAGGTTTATTGATATTCTGATGCATTCCCTCTCCATACCCCCAGTGGCTTGGTTCTGTTTTATCACACATCAAAAAGGCCGTATGCTCAGGGCACCCCATGCACAGCTCAGAGCTGGAGGTCTGAACAGCTGCAAGTAGTATGGTATCACAGGAGGGACAAGCTCCAAGCAGATGTCACAGATAAAAAAAAAAAAAGAGACAGTAAAAAGGGAGTGTGGCTTGGGAACTGAGCAAGAGGAAGCAACACACAGCAGAGCAAGACCTGACTTAAAATATGCCTATCATGCTTTATGCAAACACTGGTCTTTTCTGCCCTCATGACTAACATTAAAGTGTAATTAGTAACTTCACATGGTAAGAATTTGTTTCTTTATGAAACCATCAATATTTTGTTCTGGATGGCAATAACCTTCAGGCACCTCATCAGGTATAGCCTTGAATGAACACAATGAGCTTGAGAGCTCCATAATGCTTTGTTTGGGGGCCACCCTTCCCTCCCCCAACTGGAGCCCTAAATTCTGCCCTACATCAAGACTGTGATAAATGGTATGCTGCATTCAGCTTGTGCTTTAAGAGCTGGTAAAGTGCTCCTTGGAGACCTATGTTACTCTGTAAATCAGCAAAAAGAAGGTGTTTATACAGCTGTCACCTCTTCCTCCAAGTTCAAGGAATATGGAGAGAAAGAAACTCAAGGTCACTGCCAGAAATGGGGCTCCTCTGCTGCAATGCTGCTATCAAACCAAAAGGCTTCTCCTTAGTTAAAGTAAGAAATCAAAGGCCTGTCACCGCCTTCTGAGCAGATACCGGTTACCTTGATACTCTGCTGTTTTGTTACACTGTTCGGCCTTTGCATCCTCAATATTCAATGCTCAGAACAGAAACTATCAACGCAGATAATCTCAGACTATGGAAAGCAATGAAGAAGAAATGCAAAGAATAAACACCCTAAATCTGGTTGATATTTAAAATAAATTAATGCATCTCTGATGCGGGCCCACGGCTTTGCAATTCCATTTCATAAAAGATAAATATAGCCACAAAATGGATTGCCTTCAGGGGGAAACGTCTTCCCCATAGCCTTCTCACAACACCATTCAGATTCCTATTCTTTTCATTCTATTCAGAGAAAGAGAGACAATCCCATGTCAGATGATCAATAACTGGACCCAGAATTTCTCTGAGGCTCTTAGAGAGCAAGGTGTGGAGGGCAGTATAAAAGCAGACAGTCTGAAATGTTGCATAATCATTTTTATTAGAATCAGGTGTCCAGACTTATCTAGGGAAAAAGGTTGAAAACCCAGGGGATAAACATCTCTCATGATTGCAGCTCTTTTTTTTACCAGTTCCATGTCTTGCTCTGGCCCTGGCCTTTTTTGATGCTGCCTCTGTAGACTTGCATCCCATAATCTTTTCTGCACCGAACTATTTCTGTATTTACTTTGTACGGGGCTCCTCCTCCTCCTCTATTCTTATTAACTTGTGGAAACAAGAGCAAATGGAATAGGGGCGAAATGCACACGGCTGAAGTGCTGCAACAACTGCAGCAGAGAGCTGCTTGACCCAACCGCTGGAGTCTGTCAACAGTAAGAACACCGGAGGTTGGAGTAGGTCACATTCCACCAACCTCGCTATTAGAAAGGAAACTCTTTTCCCAGATAAACTACAAAAATGCTTTTTCTTATTCAATAATGAAGCTATGTTTTGCTTGGAAAGCAACAAATTAAGGTGCATGGGCTGAATCCTCCCCTGAGTTAACTTGCTTAATGCCATCAACTTCCATGAGGTCAAACGGAAACAGGATTTAGCTTGCTGATTTCAAAGGCTCGCCCTCCCTAAGCCAACACTAAGGTCCTGGGGTCACCACAAGAGTTTGTTACGGTGGTTTGGTTATTTTGTTTTACACCTGCGCCCCAGCTTTTAGTAAATGTGCCCTGGACCCTCCTGAGTTCCTTAGGTCCCAACAGCTGGAAGATTCCCACTACTCAAATTAATTAGTGATAATTTAGGCTTAGTTTCCCCCCATGACTCTGCAACTGGTGCACAAGTTTGCTCAGCTGCCTCTCTCTCAGCTCTCCCTAAGGCTGCAAACACACCATCCAGCAAACTCTTTGCCAGGCTTCTCCAGTTCGATAAATTCACTCTACAACATTATAGCCCAGCAGCACCAAGAATTAGACAATAGTCAGTGGGCCTATAGCCGCCATGTACTAACTCTGTAAGATGAAAAGTCCTCATATCTGCTTCACAAGTCCCTGGTTCTAATATAATGCTTGCAATAAGTTTTCTGTGTGTGCTGTAAGACCTACCCATCTGATCCCTTGCAGTCCTAACTGCATTTGTATTAGAGGAACACACAACACACAGTCTCAGCAGAGCTGTTGATCAATAAAATTGTACTCCTTAGAGGACGCCTATGACATCTATAAACCTGTGAGTGTCAAAACAATGGAACAAAAAATTCTGTATTCCTACTGTCAGTGGGATGAAAGCTGTACAATTAATGCCAGCTCAATGACACCACAAGGAGAAATAAAACAAACAGCTGGTGGTACTGTGGTCCGGCATACTGCTCCTACAACCTATTAATATTTTCAGTATAAAATACTGACTCATGTTATGAGCTAGAGAGCATAAATCTATACAACAAATCCAAAAATCTACAGTTCCCAATATTAATTGTACTAGCTTTCACTTAGAAAAATACAAATGCACAGGCCCCCCTTTCACGAAGAAAGCAAGCACACACACAGTGAGGACATTTAATGGCTAAGAATCACTGTCTGTTGATTAGGGAACCATTAACAGAATCAAAACTTTGTAAAAGTCAGTTCCTAGTCAGTGAACTTACTTAAATCAAAGCAGACTGGTAGTACAACACACTCCCTTTTTAACTTAGTTAAGCTTTCTTGGCTATATCTATATGAAGTTTTCCTTGCTGTGTGTTACCGATCACTCCAAGTTTTGGTTCAGTACTGCTGGTAGTAACAGTGACAGGAGTGTTGAAGTAGACCACGCTCTAGACATGGAGCTGCTGCACATAATAGTATTGAGAGCAGATCAACATAGTCTAAAGCATCAGCTACTGAAACTGCCTTGTCTTACTAGAGCTCCAACCATTGCTACTCTGAGCAGAGCTGAAACAACACCAACAACTGTGGGAAACATCTGGCAAAGAAGCATGGTGCAGACAGGGCCTTTGGAGAAGACCAGAATTTGTCTGCGTGCCCAAGAATCTCAGCACTCACCTTCGTGACACCACAATGAACATGTTAAAAGCTTATCCATTAAACAGATGTGCTTCCTTCCACCAAAAAGAACAGTTTCTCAGAAAGACCAGAGCACCTTACAGAGGTACCTAAACTGAAGAGTTCATTCACCCCAAACAGAATAATGTTTGAAGGCCTTGTCTGCAGTCATTTTCCCTAAAATTTCCTACCACACCTACCACTAATTCAGCTCAGCTGGCAGTAGTATTACTGCAGAGAATGCACCAGCAGTTACCATGGCAGACAGGCATTTGATACACATGGTTAAACACTATCCCATTTAAAAAAAAAAAAAAAAATAATAGTGGCAGCCTGAAAACTTCATGTACACTCATGCCCCAACCACAAATAGCAAAAAGGGAGCTGCATTGCTGATGGTGCGGGTAGCAAAAATCTTAGAATAAACCATATATTTTCAATTGTGGTTGATAAACAGAACACCTGGGTTTTAATACTGGATTTGACATCTTTCTTAATTACTCTTATTTCTCTTATTTTAAGAAGCAGCCTCTGAGAACAAAAAAAACCCCATAGTTCTTATCCATCATGTTACAGCTCTTTGGCACCATGAGTCCTAGTACCTTAGTACAGGCATTAGATGCCACTTTTTCACTTGGAAGTCAGAAGTGAGATGGCTAGAGAAATGTTAAAAATTAGTCGCCTACCATGAGGACAATAAGGTAAATCAGGTATTAAATTGATTTATTTCTTGCCATAGAATTGCCTTATATATTTGACAGACTCAGTCAGGACCCTAGCCAGAAATAACATTTCAGTTGTTTCCAATTTGCACATTCTGCTTGGTTTCTATTACATCCAGAGACGATAATACTGGTTTCCCGGTAGAATTCAGCAGTTAAGATATTTATTTCAAAATAGCACATAAATGCGCAGGGATTGTGTAGTGTATTTTTTGTGTTTCTAAACACATTCCACAGCTACACTGAGAGGTTTAATTCTAGAGTGAATTTAGCGTGTTTATGCAAATACAGTAAATACTACCAGACATTTGGCCTGGAGAGATAAATATCTATCACCAGTAAAAATAAAATTAAATAAAAAACAACTCAGCTTAAAAGAGCTCCAAGAGAAACTAAGCAGACCCAAATAATACAAGCATAGTGATTTAAAATGGAAAAGTTTAATTCTACTTCGCAAATTCAAAACAAACAGATAAATTATGGATTAAGGCACGGAGTATTTTGCATAGGAAAACTGGCAACCACTTCCTAGATACTTAGGTTTTCATCCAGTGTCATTAATTCTTTCTTTTTAACAATTCAGCAAGATTGTGTCAACCTCCCAGCGGCTGAGAGGTGAAGTGCATACCACAACCTCCTAAAATGCAAAGAAAATGGTCCATTGAAAAAAAAAAAAAAAGAGGGGGAAAAGGGGAACGAGTGGTATGGGAGATTGTGGTATATAATGTACTGAAAAAGTTTTTCCATAATTTTCTCAGTTAAGGGAAATAACAGGTAGTCTTTAACAAACTTTAATTAATTATACTATTCAGTTTGTCAAGACTTGGGGCCTGTTCGCCCTAGCATACTCCTTGGTAAGTTCCTCGCGTAGACAAGCTCTCGATAATATTTAGACATTTGAGGCCTGTTCAGCACTATGTTACTCCAGTTGTATGCACATATAAGCCCATTAATATCAAGGAAGCTACACAGGTGTAAATCTAGAATTAATGCAATGATGAAACAAGTCTTTACCTATGATTTTTCCTTGGGAAAATGGTTAGTTCTGTATTTGTTTTGGGATTTTTAGACTAGGCACTTTCTAAATCATCTTCAGGAATGCGTATAAGACTTTTTTGGGGGATGATTCCCATCTCCTTGAAAAACCAGGTTTGGCTAAATATTTATTGAGGAGCTGGTAAAACACTTCATTTGATGTGTATGTTTCTTTACTTGGACAAAGCCTTCTCTCTTGAATCAAACTACTTGAAGTGAGAGCTGGTATGAACTCAGACAGCTGGTAGGGCAAGGTGGCACCTTAACTGGTTCAGAAAGACATAAACTGTCATAGGCAAGAACCTACCTACCTGAGAAGTAAAATTCTACACTATAAAAATAAGGGACAATGGTTGGGGCTTTTGTGACTTGCAAACAGGTATCTTTGACGGTGCCTTAATGTTAGGTTTTGCATGTTACTTCCTTGATCTTTGTTGTTTTTTAAAGGATTTTTCTCTGTTAGCAAATAAATGGTTCCAGATAGGGTTTAAATTCATACCTCACTGTAGTGAAGGGAAGGGGCCAGTTCACAGTTTGGCAGAGGTCTGTGGAATAGCATATTTTGTGCAAAAAACCAGCCATACCCCATTTATTTTGTCATGGCTTTATCTTTGCAAAAGAAAAACAGAAGAGTTGATACTTTGTGCACTACATACATAACTGTGTTTAAATACTGTGCTAACACAAGGTAGTGACTCAACTGTATAATTTAAGTGGACTAGTTTTCCAGATGTGCAAAAAACTAAGACATATAGTCATACTCAAGACCTGGGAAACCTAATTGTGGCGGCAACATAGAATAAAACAGGGCATCAAACAGTCTTCTTAAAATGGAAGACAGAACTTACAAACCACTGCAGAAGTAAGGCGACATGGAGTATGGGACATGACATTTCTGGCATCTATCGTTTTTGCCATTCCTGCTACTAAGACAATTTTACAAGACAATTTTTCAGTATTTCAGTGTGACGTTATTAGCTACTTTATTTAATAAAGAACTCAGGCGCTGATGTCAAAATGGGACAGGGTCTTATAAACTGTGAGCTTCACAACATCTCTGTGAAATCATGAGTTGTTAATTATAGCACCCTGCAGGAGGGTAAACTATGTGACTGGTCTGAGAAGATGTATTATGTGACATACTACAGACTGAGGATTTTTTAGTCCTCCATAAATTTAATGTCTGTGTTGGACCACATAGTTGGTTTGGAGTTCACCATATACAGTATAGTCTGCATATAAAGACTCCCTTAAGAACAGTCTTCATACCCTATCGACTGTAGTGGCTCTTACAATAATCCTTCATAATGGACTGATTATTGACTCAATAAACCATAACAACTTCCTCGGGTTTAAAGGAAATACACAACAGGGGGTTGACTATTCTGTAGTCCATATTCAAGCCACTCAGTCTGACCGATGTTAACCCACTCAAGGAATCCTTTTTTGATTCTTTTTTTAAACGCCTTACTTAATTTGTGCAAAGTACACAAAAAAAATACCTTGCATTGGTGGGTATCTCAAAATCCCTTTCTGTAAGCCAACAAGGAATATATTAATTACTACCTAGAAGGGAATATATTCCAATATAGTATTTCCTGTTATAGAGGGAAAAAAGACACAGTGAGAAAAGACTGAAATGGAATTATAAATATTAGGGCTCTTTCCCCTTCTCCCCCCAATAAGAGTTGAAAACTTAAGTCAATATATTGATTTTTATATTTTTCTGTTTATCTGTTTTGTCCACTAAAACTCCGCCAGTTGCCCCAGGCAAACAACAAAGCTATGCTTGTTCAGCCTTTGATCATCGCAGTGCTATAAGATTAGCATATGCATACTCTCATCCTCCCCTTTATCCTGTTAATAAAGCTCCAAACTCCCTCCGCTGATGTTCAAGAAAGCAATCCGCTCCTAAGCCCCCACTGATTTGCCCCCATTCCCTCCTCTGCTCAGGACTCAGAATGCTAACTACTGTGTGCGAGTTGTGTAAGTGCTTATCCACTGGCCCTCTGAGGAGCAATTCTTACTCGTTTGATGCAGTCCACATTTGACAGACGTTCCTGGATCAGATTGGTCCACAGAGCGTTGGGAATTTCCTAAACAAAGACCAAAAAAACGAAAAGAAAAGAAAAGGCTGAATATTCACAGAGGAGTTCAAAAGGAATTTTATCGTGCAGGCATGATAAGTCAAGCCAAGCGAGCCCCAAAATCATTAACAACATATATAGGAAGTGTTACAAAGTACCAAAAAAAATCCATTTTAAAGGTAAAATACAAGCCTCTTTACTTGTTAAGGTCCAAGTTCTCCACATTTCCCTACTTGATCTAAACCATGCAACCAGTGCCAAAATCTGCACTCTTTCTGTGTGTTAGACTCCAAACCTCCCACGAGAACATGATACCCTTGGAAAGTACGTTTGACCCTGATCCATCTGATATCCTGCTTTATCGTATCAGGGCATGAGGCATTATTCGCACTAGCACAAGAGAAACAAAATCTTGAGCCCAGGAATGGGAAACATGAAGAACCTTGTTTTCTAATATTATGTTTTACAACCTATTTTTATAACGTTACATATAGGATTTGCTAATTGTTTTGGATCTTAAACCAAATTTTTGTATTTTTTTCAAAAGTAGCTCTGTTTTAAAACTAAGAGAAGCAAGAGTGACATTTACTTACACAAAATGAGATCAGAAGTAGATTCTTTAATAAATGAGAGAAAAATGACTGCGATGTTACAATGGTTACAGGCTTGGACTGCTATTTGATGAACAAGAGAAAACAGGTGTGGACAGTAAGGAAGATATGAAGGATACTTCAACAACAACAAAAATGAACCAAGAGCTCTGGGTGATATATTACAGAAGGTACAAAGTTAATTACTTGCTAACAAAATATTACACCTGACACTTTTATGGAGTGAAAACCGATGACGAACCAAACTATTGAGGGAAAAAAAAAAAATCAACCAACCAAACAAGCTCCTGATCTTCCAAAAAAGGGAAAAAAAGAACAATCCTGGCAATTACTCACTTAGGTAACTTCAACAATGACTCAATTAACTGAACGATTGAACATCTCTCCTCACATCTCAAGTCCTCTGGACTCCTATTTCTTTCTGCTGCTTCCTTCTAAACCTGACTTTGTTCATAACTTTATTTTTTGGCAATACTTTGTAAGAAAGGATTTTCCACACCTGACATCAAAAAGGATAGTATCGCTCTAGATGATGAATTATTTTTTTCAGAAAATTTGTTCCATTATTTTACTATGAGGAACACCTTTCTTTCCTTTTCCAAAAGCTTTTATTACATTGGCTTTTCTCCTGCAAGTGGGTACATCTCAATTTACCTTTCAAAACGCACAAATATTGCTTTGGTAAATTACTTAGCTAATTACTCTAACTTCATAAACCAGTATCAGATGCATCAATGTTGGAGTGACTTTGAGTTGTTAGGACTTTGTCTCTCCTTATTTCTATTTCTCAAATCTCAGGAATGATGACAAACAGGTCCTTACTTCCTAAAGTGAGCAGTTACAAGCAAAACAGGATGCCGACATCAAAGGTCAATAACAGTAGCCAAGTGAGTGAGCTAACCCTGGAAGCTGCTCACCTGGTCTGCAAAACCAATGTAAATTATACATGGGTATATTTTTGGCCATGGCCTGAGCACCCCCATGAAGAGACTGCACACTTAATTTTCTTTGGAAAAATAATATTAGTCTTATCCAGGCTATCCAGACTGGTGGATGTTAACATCTCCTCCTATTATCCCCTATCCACTAAGGACCCTCATCCTGCAATTAATCCTGCAGAGGCAGATTCCTATGTCTATACAGAGTTCAGGGCAGGATAAGGACTTTATTTTCCTAGTTTTCCAAAATGTACGTTCCTGAACTCTGAATATTGCTGTTGCTTTAGGCAGTGAAAGTATTACTCTGCTAAATTTAAGTATGCTCAGTATGCTCACATTTGTGGTATCAAGCTCACCTAATCATTTTCACAATCTCATACTGTTCCTCATTACTGGCTAGAAGTAATCCAAAGAAGATTTTTCCAGTTGGAGACTTCAGTTTGAGAGTCATGAAGTTATCCCCCACTTAATTTAAGGAACTGCTGGATGACGTGTGTTTGACTGGATTAAATCCAAACAGCTGCATCCTCTATGAGTTCCCTGTTCCGTGCTCAGACCAAACAGTCTGAAGGGTATAAACCTCTGGTCATTTAACAGTGCAGGATGCTGGATATTAGTAGAAGTCACTGGACAGTAGGAAGCAACAGACAAATTGGCTGAATATTGGGAAAGATTTCCTGGCAACAACCTTTATTATAAAATGAACACTTCCCCAGGGAGTAATGGAAGCCTGCTTATGCAAATCACTTTAAAGGACACTAGAAGATACCGCAGAGAACAATCCTGCACCTGCTTTGGGATGAACAAGATGACCCAATTAAGTCTTCATTGTTTCTAATGTCTCCAATTCTCAATCCTTTTCCTAATATCAGCCATTCATGAGGCAGCATTCAAGCAAGTAAAAGAGAAAAAGGGAAAGAAATTGCAGTGTTTCTTGAAAGTCAGCAGGTCCCATAGGGTGGTGCGTCAAAGCCTCCCGCAGCCTCTCCCTGCTGGAGCCTGGGTCTGTGGCTTTGAGTCTGTCACCTTCCAAAGGTACGTCACGCTGCTATCAGAAACAGCTAGTGCCTTGCTTACTACTTTGATGTGTCATGTCAAGAGAGGCTAGCAACTGCCAGGGGGTCCACTCTGCTAAGCCTTGCCAAACCAATTTAAACCAAAATTATACTAACTTCTTTCAGTACAGTGGTAATCAGAGTCCTCCCTTTTGACCAGACTCTGCTGCAAGGAAATAATCAAGGACACGTCTGGTTGTTGCAGTACATTTGCACTCAGACCAGGTCTTTCTGAAGCCTGAGCCTCAGTCCCAGTTTTGTTTCCCCGTCCTTTTTATTCCCACTGCGTGATGGTTTTATGAGGTCGCCACTGCATATTATTTGAATGGGAGATCTTCAGTAGGTCAGACTGCCAAACTCAAAATGACTACACCTGACTGACAACATCATATAGTATGCTATTTAGAGCAATTCCTTGTCCCATTTGGGAAAATAGTAGCAGGAGTTAATAATGCTGCTGTTATCCTATATGTGCACGCAAAACCACGCACAAAACCCAAGCCTATTATACCGTTACACCTCCTTCTGATCTGTGATTTTGGATCTTATGGCCCTGCATGCTTCAGAGCAAGAAAATTGTATTCCTATCTAACAAAGGCACTCAGGGCCTGATCTACAGTCCAATGAGTCCAGGAAAAAAAACCCAAACAACCAGTTTGAAATGTTAAACTTTCCAAAACCATGGTGGTGTTGTTTTTATGCATGCACTTTTTGGTCAGTTCTATTAACAATTCTATCGTATTGATGGGAGATGTTGCACTCGTTCATGATTAGCTTTCAGTATTGTGCAGTACTCCAGGGACAACAGACTGCATCACCTGATCTAGTTCTAATCAAGGCAGTTTTTTTTGGAAATGCCCAAGTAAAATTGTTACAAAATACGCCTGGCTGTCATGAGAGGAACATGACTTGTGCTTGATTATTTTGAAAATGGCTGTCATTAGAAATGCTAAATTGGCTGGCTTTATAATTTTTGTCATAGAGGAAAGAGCATTACAGTTTGAAGAAATATGATCAGTATTTAAAAAAAAAAATAAATCTGTGTTTCAGTTCATCCCTTTCACACAATTACACACAAAAAGGAGGAGACCTGTTTAAGTATACACAAAGGATACATATTTTCTGATTGTTTTTTTACAGGGCTTTCTCCTGGTATAGATTAGACTACAGACCCTGCATACATATAGCTGCCTCCTGTTAATTGGTCTCTATATTTTGTCTTTCAAAGTACAGTACAGCAGTGCTGACTTGCAACTATACAGCTCTAGGTAACTGCACAGCACACAAATACCTGAACTGCAGTTCAGTAATAGTCCTAAAAGCACACATTAAGTGCAAGCCCAGAGTCACCATGGCTGCTTCAACTTCTTATTCCATCTAGTTAACAGATGAAGTGAAACTTTAAACAGCTAATCATTAGACCTCACTATAGGAAAATCTTGAAGGTGCTTTCTATTAACATCATAATAACTAGAGATGAGGGAATAATTTGCCATGATTTATCTAAAAATGTAGCCTCTTTTTCTGTTCATGGAATATTTATTAGCAGCCCATGATTTCCTCAAATTTATTCAATACTCAAAAATATTTCACTTCTTTTTGGAATATTTTTAAGCATGGATTGATCACACTTTGCTGTGAGTATTCAATATTTAAAATTCACTAGTTGAGCTGTGCTCATTAGTTCATGGCCAGATGTGCATTAGTGGGTGCTTGCTCGCATGTCCAAATTTAAAAATTCAGTTTCTGAAAATAATCAGGTATTTGAAATCCCCTTCCATGATCTCCTGTGCCAGTAAAATTCAAATGCCTGAACACTCACAGGAAGTGAACACAAAAGACTATGGTCACAGTGAAGTCAATAAAAGAGTGAAATCATATTTGGGGAAATTTGTTCACAGTGTATCCTCAGTTCTAGTAACCATGTAATATTGTACTTATATAATGAACGTCTGAACTTCAGGCTTTGCAGTTAATTTAGCCCCTATTACTTCAAATACATGAAATATCATCTAAAGTAAATTGCAGCAGATGGTCTTTGAGGCAGATTTTCAGAACACATACTTATTTCATGTCACCAGGTTTTTCACTTAGCAAACCAGCATTGTGTTAACAGTTGGTTTTGTTCTCTATTCTCTGCATAGACAGCCAATTCCTATTAGTTATAACGCTAGTAAGGGATCAAACTCACCACTGGCTTTAGTGGAATTGCAACTACTTATGCCAAAAGTGTGTTGGAGCCAGTGGACAGAGGCAGTAAGCAAGAGGGAAAAAATGCTCTTCGAATGTGAAATCTTGGCCATTTTTGAGCCAGGGCCAGAGTTGTCACCAATGTCACTGGAGCTAGAATTTCATCCTTAGTCTTAAAGGTCATATATGAAAAGCACAAAAGAATTGGAGAAAGGGATTATTAAGGGCCTCTTTCTAGCAATGACTATCCTACAAAGGCAGGCTTAGACAGCATAAAGCTAAAATACACTAGGAATTTCAGCTCTTCAGGCACTCCTTACTACCTGATTAACCCTGATATTTTTGGCTTTCATCTTCTACACCATCCATGTTTTTGAATCAAGTAAGCCCAAAAGCACACCACTGAAATACTTCTGTATAGTCTGAAATATGTTAATAATTAGAGTAATTAAACCAAAGGGACTTTTTGTTTTAAATCCCCCCTCTACATTGAGTTTTATGAATCTAGTATAATAATCTTTAATCATTCCAGTAAAAAAGTAAAGTTCCTTTTTCCAATATAATAGTCATTTGTACACCATATTATCCCACCCCAGCTAAAAGGAGATATTTTGACAGTAACCTCAATGATTTAATGGCCTCTTCGTTTCCACGTCCTTAGATGCTACTTAAGGCATCTCTAGGCTTCGCTCTTTGACTCCATGTAATAAGCAGTGAAGTTCTACTTTTTTTTGTAGGTGGGGAGGGCAAGGAGCATTGAAAAGCACAGGAAATATCCCAATTTATTTTGGACAGACTTTCTACATTTCATTCTCTTCTATTTTTCATTAGCTGTCAACACTGTAGGCTTTACACCACTGACCAACAAGGCAAACAACTTTCTGTAAGTCGATAGCATTCCCTAAGGTAACTGGCAAGACTGCTCATTGAAGAACTCAGTTCAAAAGAGCTTCTATTAGGGAAGAGGAAATAGCTGGTCAAGGCTACCGGGTTGTATTGAGGGCAGGGAGGATTAATGGCTTTGCACAAAGAGGAACCAACTGCTCTTCTGAAAATTGGATAAAGCATTTCAGTTTGGCCAGCCTTGGAAAGAAAAGTCCTCTCCAGCTTGTTGTGGGGTTTGCAGTAACCAAACGGCTGGCTCGCCACACTATTTTGAGTGAACATGCCCAGTACATTATTTGCATCATGCTACAGCGCTAACCAGCTCCGTCATGTCAAAAAAAGTCTTCTCCACAAATGCATCGTTTGGTACTACTTTGTACTGAAATAGACGCTAGAGGTAATGCTCACTTTATGGAGGTCATCAAACATGCTAAAGAAGGACAGGCCTTGTCTTGTGAAAGGAAAAATTACTCTTTAAACAGTGCTGTGCATACCCAGAACCATCCTAATTCCAGTGACCAATAAGAATCTAATATGAAGATTTATAAGCTCATCGTTTCTGTCTCTCATGCACCATTTTTGCCTACCTGTGCTGAACCATATTTTTACCTTTGTTCAAATCATCATTTATGAGAAAAGGATATCCTCTCTTTTGGGAAACATCCTCACCCACCAATTTCAAAAGGCAGCATCCAAGCAGCTGTTGATAGGAAGCGAGATACTTCAATCTGACCAAGTTGCATGCCAATGGAAATTAGGCTAGTGTCATACAGCTTCTCTTCCATAACTAGAACATGCAGAATGGGAGCTGTTACTTTCCTCTACACACCTGTTCTCTTTCTTTACATGCTCTTGCTTCCTTTGTCAGCTCTAATAATTCCTCCAATAGCAAAGTCTCTGGAGAGACGCGTACGGCATCCAATTGTTTACAAAGCCACATTGCCTGAGGGAAGAACAGGAAAAAAATAGATCGTTCTAAATTTTTTGCCAAGAAAATAAAACATGTTTTTAGAAGCCCACCAAAAGCTAAAAAGTCAGTATTTCCTGGCCTCCAATTAAACAAACAATCCACATTTGTAAGCTTAAATAAATATTCAGGTGCTTTGTTAATGCAAATCTATAACTACTAAAGATTAAATTTAGGGGGGAAACAAAATAGTGCTGAAGTTTTCAAAATCACACCCACTGAAAAGCCAGGAAATGTTAACTCGTGGTATAACTTAAAAAAGGAAGTTAATTACAAATCTGCAGAGTTAAGATATACAAAAATAATTTTAACTCTGTATCTCTGTCCAAATTCATGCCCCACCCCAATATCCAAATTCATGACACAAGCTTATGACATTCTGCATTCCACCTTTTGTTGCTTAGAAAATAATCCAAGGGACTTCTTATAAATACCATAGACATGCACGGAAAAATGAGTCACATTTTCCCATTACATATGGACCATATTCAGTATAACCTATGAAGCAGCCACTCGCACTGTGGTCATAGATGGACAAGATGGTGATACCCACAACCAAAGCCTCCTTTACACATCACATACACAAAAAGGACCTATTCAAACATACAGAGAAAGCAGAGAGATTTTTCCACCAATTGCCATGGGGTTTACTTTAGATCCTAAAGATTTGCAGAATTTCCTTCCCACTTCCGCAATACAGTTTCCTGTATATGCCTGCAAGTCTGCTACATATGCTAGGACAGGGGCGGGCAATTATTTTGGGCGGAGAGCCGCTTACTGAGTTTTGGCAAGCCATCGAGGGCTGCATGACAGGCAGCTGGGGCAAATAAATATTAATTTTCTAAATTTTTTAGGGGCCTCACAGGCTGGATAGCATGGCCTGGCGGGATCCATCTGGCCCGTGGGCTGAATTTTGCCCACTCCTGTGCTAGGATATATCGGTTATGGGAGGAAATTTTGCAAAAGACATCTTGGGTTTTCAGGCTTATAGATGAACAGCCTGTAAGACAGAGCCTTAGAGATAAGGAACATACACGTTTCCCATTCATTGTACAGGACTCAAGATGTCCCTGGATCACAGGATTTATGACCAAACCACAAAGACACAGGTTTAATAGTGCAGCTAACTGTAATATACTTCTGTATCTGTAAAACAAGTATACCTTTGACATAAGATATATTGGATCTGTATAGAATATACTGAACATGTATTGGATATATCAGAATGTAATGATGCAGAGTATTTCTGTATTTGCATACTTTTTTGCTTCAAATTTTAATTTAGCATTTCCTAGCTTTTCAATGGTTCAAATGCCAATATTGTTCTATTGTTTGTTTGTTCCTTCACTTTAAATTATAAATCCATAGTAAAAAGAGTCAAACACCATTTTAACAAAGCTTTTTTTTTTTTGCCTGGGAATCTCCTAAACTATTATACTCTTGTCAAGGTAATACATTGGTTCCATGCCATATAATGGAAATATTTATTTTCCTTATACCATGCAAATGAGATTTCAACTGTCTTAATCCACTTAATTTTTCAAAGTCCTTCAGCCAAGTGAGTTATGGCTATAGTCTATAAACTATAACAATTCATTTTGGTAAAAAATGTGTGCAATCTTAACTCATTTCAAACACTATGTGGCCCAAAAAAGTAAAAGCAGACTAAGGATCACATTTTCAAAAGTAGCCTCTTTCTCTGAATGCAAACTTTGAATACCAAGGCTGGGATTTTCTGAAGCATTTAGGGAGTTTAGGGACATTGACTTTCAGCGGCACTTGTGCTCTTGAGTCATGTTGGCATTTCTGAAAAGTTACATCTGCGGAGTAAGATTTTCACAAGTGTTAAGCCCTCACAACCACAAGTAATTTCCCTGGGAAAAACAAGTGCCACTGCAAATGTAGCCCAAAGCATCTCAAGATAGATACCCAAACATTAAAAAACAGTTCCAGATCCCAATCTCTCAAACCCAACAAACATAACAGTCCCTATAAGACAGAAATAACAAGTATTGCTATTTTATCACTGTCAGAAATCTTCCACAGTTATGCCAAAGTAAGTTTTTATTGGCAAACATTTGCCAATGTAATACTTTAACACTTACAGTAATATACTTACAATTGTGGTTTTGCCAGAAGCAGGTGGACCAACTACGCAAATTCTTGGAACTATAGAATAAATACGAGAAAATGTTAACGCACAGAAAGACAAAACAGCCTCCTTGGTTTCCATATGTATTATATACACACATAATACACATAATTGCAGTGCAATACAGTTACAGTGAAGAGTCTGCCTGGTAGGGAGTAAGGGGGAATCCACACTAGTCAGATCATGTCTTATTTTAATTTCCATAATCAGGTATTTAAGCCAGGTATTTAAGCACATGCCTAACTTTAAGCACTTCAACAGTTTATTGGACAATGAGGCAGGGCAGAAGCACTGAATAAGTATTTTTCTAATGTATGTTTATTCCCAGCATGTTAAATGGGTTAGATCAGATGCAACAAGCAGTTCAAAAAGAGATTTATTTCATTTTGTATGTGTAGTCCAGTGACAAATTAAAAGTGACTTTTCTTATATTGCTTCTTTTCCACAGCTCTGCAATAAAAACACAGTTCCTGTTTGCTCTTTAAAAAGAGGTTTTTCACAAACAAGAGTAATACAATTGCAACTCACACCTTTGTTTAGCTAGACTGGGTCATGAGTTGGTGAGGTTCAGACACTGCAAAATCAGAGCTTTCTCTTTCCTATTGAGCCTATCTCCTGGGTAGATCTAGTAACACTTCTGAGATTGCCTCTGGGGCACAATGTAAAACTTTTTGCAGTCACAGGAGAAAACAAGTTACTCCGTATTTTGTCTCTGCATTACAGTTTGCTGCCCATCCTTCCTCTAGTCGGGATTTACATCCAGGCTTTTTCCCTTTGTCCCTTCTTGTGTTTATCAATACATGAAGAGGAGGCAACAGCAGGGGAGGGGTGGGACGCTCTGCTTGCCAAATCAGCAAGCTCTTTTCCTTTGGCACACAAACCCTGTTCTCTCCCCACTGTGTACATTTCTTAGTATTGACTTAACTATTCTGTACATTCTGCCATAGCTGTGCAAAGTGAATAAGAGTAAAATGCTGGATAAGGTCCCTGTTCCAAGGAATAAGCAATTTAATATATACAGACATCGCAAGGAGTGGAATCACTCTAAAGGGCATGGGGGACAATTAGTGGTACGACAGAACAAGGGGGATAGGGGGAACAAACTCCTGGAAAAAAAATTGGGGCTATTTGGCTGGAACATCTTTTGGACTGTGATGCCTTGAATTGTCATGTTAGGTTAATATCTTGAGATTTTTCGCTTCTTCTTGCATGAACACAACCCCCCAGCCCCAGCCTTAAAACAGCAGGGATTGCTAGGTATTTAGTAAGGGTAGCATGGGTCATAGGAAATGAGTGGAGGCTCTGTTCAGCCAAAAACCTCTCCAGCTATTCAGCACCAGAAGGAATCAATCCTCTGATGTCAGCAGACAGGAAAGGATGTGAAATGTATTTTTATGAGGCCCTGCAAGCACTCAGCAGTTGTTGGGCAGGTGCAATTTTTAAACATGCATGGAACCCAAATTACAAATTCATCTTTACAAAGTTATTTGACTTAGAAGGTTTAAGGAAAACTCCCCCCTTATTGGTTCTTGCAAGTGCAACAGAACTAGTACACAATATAGAAAAATACTTTAAAAGGATACATCAGCTGTTTTTATCACCTAATTTCTTTCAAATGTAATGTGATTAAATCCTGGTTTCTTAAAATCTAACACCTTGAAACTCCAGCCCGGTACTTAGGAATTATTTATAAACAGCGTCATAAAAGAGTGCTCGGGTGCCAACACTAATCAACTTCTTCAAACCACTTCAAAGAAAATCAAAAAACCTTTCCATCCACAGATCCTTTTGAGGTTTAACTAGGAGCATGATTTAAAATTCACAAGAAAACCCTTAGGTATTGAAGCTTTAATACACAGCTTTCTTGGACAAACGTTTGATAAAAAACGAAACATACCATTATATACACCATATCATGCTTTAATATTGCCCAGGGCTACTGTAAATGCTCACTTTGTACTAAATCTGGTTTTCTCTCTGCTTAGAGGCTGGCAGCAGATGGGGCAACGTAATTCACTGATTTACTCATTTGCACACTTGTAAGAATCTTCTAAGGCATTCTCCCTAAACATATGACACAAGGGCACAGCTAGGACATCACTGTATGTAATGTTTAACCCCTCAAATCAGCATACACTTAGTATTAAGTGGTTGAGGTCCACACTGGTACCTAAATGAATACAGGGAAAACTGCACCCCCCCGCTTTTCTTTGGTTGAAAACCAGATTTCATTTAATGTTTGGTCTTCACGAGATGTTACAAAGCTTGCTTTTTCCAAGCCATTGTAAGGTTTAACATTCAGGGACGGTTTTAGCAAGAATGAACGTAATTCTGTCATAATGTGAAAGGATGAGCTGGACTCACTGGGGTTCTTTCTCTTGGAGCCCAAATGATTCTATGATTAATATTAAATATGACAGCATTTTTAAGGCAAATCTTCTGTCTGACAGGAAAAGCAAATAGTGCAAGATGAACCTTTTTTTTTCCCCAGCAAAAGTCTGTTACATTTTATCATGGGTATGATTATAAAGGAGGAACTTAGAAAACAAGTGTCATATGGATCCTGGAAGCCTTTTTATTAGCACAAGCCAGAAAAACACATACAAAGTAATATGCCAGTATTGGAGAAATAACTTAGCTTTCATGGGTTTGGGGGTTTTTTTTGCTTTTTTGAATGATCACATGAAACTACAGTAGTGCATAGCTTTCTGTACGAATACCCCATCGCCTAATATTTGACCTAAAAGCTTCATGATAATTGTAGCATTCAACAATTCTTATCAGGTTTGTTTATATGTTTAAAAGTACTTCAGAAAAACTTTTAAATTAATAATCAGCTCTAACTTCATACCTGGGATAGATGTTATGTCTCCCTACCCCCAGCATCTCCGTTTGAAATTTTCTCTGGGGCTAAAAATGTGTAGCAAGGCAAGATCATGAAAATTCACTGCTCTCTTGATGGCTCTAATAAGAGATTTATTTTTCCTAAATAGTCGGCACCTTCCACCGTGATCAAAAAATTAAATCAACTCAACTGCAGAGCATCACTGTTACAGCATTTTTCCATATACTTTACCTTTAAAACAACAGATAGGTTTTATTTTATTTGAAGTTCCTTACATGCCTGCTTCTTTCAACCAAAAACAGAGAGCAAGTTTTCACTTTTGCAAACAGCTACTTTAGCGGTATCTCTAACTTTGTTTTACTGAGATTATGAAATGGCAACCTGCCTGATTCCATTCAAATACTACTGTAGGGCTAAAGGACAAGTCTTAGCTCAATGTGATGGGGTTTTATCAGCATCCTATAAAACTACATGAAATGTCTCTTATGTGTACTTTCAGTGTCTGTAAAACAGATCAGATTGCTCATGCTGCCCACATCAGGAAAGGCTGGACAAAATTTGCAGTTTGATTTTTGCTGTTTAGCAGCATTTCAATTGACATCCATCTGATCATCCCTACTATGTACCAAGAGCTCTCAGCATCTCTAGTGATAATGATTTCATTGATGCTGCGGTATAACTTTCATAATGATTTACTATGGTTTTAAAGGCACATCAAAGCAACATGACACCAGCTACTCTTGACAGCTCATGCAGAACAAAAAGTATAGTTCAGTTGTGCATATACAAATATAATCTGCCTAAGGGTGAACAGTTTGTAAATCAAATAATTTGATTGAATGTACATGCTTTTATGGTGTGGAAAACACCCTTCTTATTCAATTTATCAGGTTTTGTTATACATCTAGATAGGCAGGCTCACTGTTCCTTCATCTGAGATACCAGTGAGCTATGGATCTCATTAACAGTCGCGGGTAACTAACTAATCAAAAAAAATAGAGAAGCTGCCAGCCCAGGTAGAATCGGAAACCAAATTTATACCTGATAAAAGAGGTAATTAGCTAGCTTAAAGACAACAGGAACTATCAGATGGGGCACAGAAAACATTAATAATTAATACATGAGAACTCTTTGTTATTCCTGTACAGGGTTTCATTTTTATAACTGTGAAAGTGCATTTTTTATTAGATTACCCACTAGAAAAGAAATTAAAAGCCTACTGTTCCAAACTGCTCACTTTTTTGAAGACAGACTGAAAAGTTTTATCCATTTGCTAAATGAGCTGCAGCTTCGCATCAATTGTTCATAAAGAATCACTTGAACCGCCTATAGTCTCTCACACACACTCACCATCATCATTGTCCTGCTTTAAATGTGTTATCATAAAGTCAATGGGATCATCCGGTTTATGGATCAACAACTTTTCAAGCATATTCTGAAAATAAACAGGATGGCTTCAGAAGAAAATTTAACAGCGCCACGAAATGACAATTAAAGATATTTTCAATTTTTATACTGAATTTTTACAGCAGTCTTTTATTTGAGGATCTTAAAGAGTTTACCAATATTACATCATTAAGCCCATATTCAGCCTATTTTAGAAAGGTGCAAACTGAAGTACAGGTAGGTTAAAGATGATTCGTCAAGAGAAAGGGAATTAATTTGTGTTTGTTTTAGTCAAATTCTGGTGCATAACAATGGCCTGAAGCAAGATTTCTTTGGTAATATCTTTTCTTGGACCAACTTCTCTCTGAAAGACATGTTGGACAGCCTCAGTCTAGGGCACAAAATGTTCTTCCTCAGATCTGGTAGGCAGCAGATGCAGTTAGAACAATTACTTTTATTTAACCTCACTGTCTAACATCTCTTCCAACGATAAATTTCGTCCGGTAAAAGTTATCACCTAACAAGTCTCTTATCTTGGTTTTTCCCTGGCCTGTCTTGTCTAAAACAACACTACTTTACTAGAACCAGGAAAAGCATCAAGAACTCCTAACTGCCAGGTAATTTACTGTAATCCCATTAATTTCCATGGGAGAACTCACATGTTCTCAGCATGTCTGTGACGTGCAAGCTGCAGCTTTTCTTGGAAGAACAAACTTTATACTTTCAAAATCTATTCAGTAGGTATAGTGTGTCTGTAGAGAATAATAAAGAACAGAGGCAGGAGAGAGAAAAAAAGGACACAGGCAACAGAAAAAGGGTAGACTCCCTTCCAAAGCTAGGAGAGGAGCTGGAAAGACCTCACCACACACAAATTGAAGATGTGAGAAATGTTAATATTGACGCGTGTGCACTTATGGACAAAGCAGTCTAAGAGTGATGCTGTAGCTGTGACGGGCCGAAAATTATGTAAGAGGCAAGGACTTCTTAGGATGATATCTTTTACAGGACCAACTATGTAGCTGGGATAGAGTTAGACATGCTTTCAAATGCAAGATATGCTTTGTCAGGTTTGTCCAGGTTTATGGACAGTAATTCTAACAAGCTACAATGATATTCAACGCGTATCCCTCAACCAACTTCTCCATGCTGAAGTGAAACAACTAAATTAAACTTAAGGACCAGACTGTTGCCTCCCTTCCTTCCTTCTATAGATAATTCCGCCCCTGCCAAAAAAATAACATAATGCAATTAAATTCTGGTGGTAAGTGTACTTTTACAATCTATAGCTTGTCTAGCTTCCTTGAGGACAATGTCCCTGCTAAGTTATCCACAGTAATAGCACAATGATAACAGATCAAAATAAGTAGGATGACAAGACAAGCTCCACGGGAGATACAAAAGAAGGGTGCTTTATTTTTTGGTATTAAATGTTGTCAGTTCTGACAAGATGCCTTCTTGCAGACACGCACAGTGTTCCACACTGACGATAATGAGGAAGTACCAAAGGTACCAGTCGGCAACTGGAAAACAACTACCCCTCCTGAAAGACGCTCTAGCACAGCATTTCTCAACCCGTGGGTCACGACCCAAAAGTGGGCTGCAAGAATAAATGAAAGGGTTGAGAACAAACTTTTAAAATGCAGAAAAACATAATCGAGGACTTTAATGGAGGAAAAAAGTGGAAACCTGGGGCTTTTCCTTTGCAGGTTGGCGGAGCTCCAGCCTGCAAGGGGCTGCTTGGGCCCCCCCACACCCGCCTCTTTCCCCACATACCGGGGGGCTGGGCGTGGGGGCACCGGGCAGAACCGGCCGGCCGTGTTTACAAACAGGTCCTGATACAAACATGGTTGAGAACCGCTGGTCTAGCAACCCCTGGGGCCGTCCTGTCACCAGATCTCCAGCACACGCTTCCCAGTCTCGCCCCGCTGCGGCTTCCAGTGCACGCTGGGGCTGGGCTCGCTCTCCCCGCGTGCACCGGGGCACTGCGCCACACGCCAGGAACACGCCTCCCACCCCGACTGGGAGCGGTGACTGCGCACCCCCCCCCCCATGTGAACAGGAAGGCAGTTCGCGGCATTAATCTGAAAGCCTCCCTTCCTTCTATAGATAACCCCCCAATAACATAATGCAATTCAGTTCTGGCGAGACGTGTACTTTTGCAATCTATACTCTGCCTGACAGATCTGTGCGTGTTCCTATACGTGTGTATGTGGATATATACAATTCCATTCGTGTCTATACGGATACACGAATGACACACGCATAGATACACAGACGCGCACACACAGTATACACAGACACAAAAGATCCATGCAATGTACGACACATGCACGCACACCCCACACACATGCACACGCACTTTGCACACGTCATATATATGTGTGTACACACACACACACACA
>JAGPOW010003310.1:19502129-19539912 GCA_030014935.1 Caiman crocodilus
CATCGTTTCCTCTTACCTTCTGGGAAACTTGACTGAGAAGCAACTCTGTGTGACACACCTTGTTATTGGCCTTCTTTAATTCTAACCTCAAATCTGCAATCATATTCCGGCAGTCCTCCAGCTTGGTCTGTTCAAAGAAAGCAAGCAACTCAGAGCTCTAGAACTTTAGTAAAGACCTAGATTTCACACTGGTCAGACAACAGTTCTCCAGGACCTCAAGATTAACAGTTACAGATGAAACAAAGTAATCGCTACTCCCAAAGGATCTGGTAAAGCCATGCAATCTGCCATTTCTAAGTCTGACACTAAGTGAAATAAAAGATCCACAAAGGAGGGGGTTCAACTTGACCATATGGCTCTTTCCCCTTTTTACGTGGTAACATACCTACGAAAAACCATTTTCAATCACAATTTTAGAAGGGTTAATTTTTAAATTTTCATTATCATCTCTTGACTATGGCTTTGTTCAGTGTTTGTGCCTCATACCTGCAATTCCTGGCTCTGATTGAAGAATTCCTCCCGGTCGTGCTGCAGCTGTCTGATCTGGCTGTGAAGCTGAGCCACTATATTATCATGTTCTTCTTGAAACTGGTGGTACCTGGCCTGCTCTTTCTGCAGACTAAGCTTCAAGAACTGGATATCCTTCTCCTGTAGCTTCAGCTGATCTTTCTGTGCAGAACCATACATGAAATGTCAGATGACCAAATCTTCTCATTTCAACTAGAAACCTCTGTGGCATGTCACCAATTAAATTAAGGCCCCCCCACCCCCCCAAAAAAGAAAGCCCACCAAAAGCATGCTTTTAGCCTTCAAACTTATGAGAAACATGCTACAGGTGGGGTTTCGCTACACCATTTCTTTAAAGGGACCAGAACTAACATTGAAAACAGATGTTGCATTCATGAAATTAGGTTAGCAGTGGTGCATGTTGCTTCACCCCACCCCATTTCTCATCAATGATTTCAAAGGCCACAGGATAGAAACAATGGGTTTTTTTAACATTTCAAATGACATTCTTTAAACATTTTAAAATTCCAGCAGCTGTTGTCTGGAGCAAATAGTCATAGATTTAAGACCAATTGGTTTACATCACATCCTGGCATGCAGAGGTATATCCTCCCTCACCATAGCAGCATTATGTTCCTCTAGTGCAGTTGCTTTGATCACTTTCCGCAGGAGGCGCCGGTTCCGAAGGGCATGCTGTTGTCTCTTGAAGCGTTCATACAATAACTGGCTGTGCAGCAAAAGCAACTGGTTACGCAGGGTATGAATCTCATCTGAAGGGGGAGAACCTAGCCAGACAAAAAAAATCCCAAGTATTTAGCAGTAACCTCCAACGCAGACTTTCAAACATCTACCCATATTTGAGCCAGTCTCCATTTTCAGTTTTTTAGCGTCCTACTGAAACAAATGGAGCACTCAAAAATTAGTACAGAACTTGACAAACTCCTTCTTTCTGCTGCTCTGACTAATTCTCACCTCACTCAAGGTTTTACAGCTAGTAATGTACTACCTGCATTTCCCAGGCAGGGGTGAAGTTAAGCAGTTGCAGTTAACTTTTGAAAATGCAGCTTGGGCTTCAAATCCTATTAAATCGTAATGAAAGTTGGGTACTCTACAAAGTTTTAGCCAGAGAGACTGACACAGAAGCCATCTGCTCAGTGACATAGCAACAATTAGAACTCGAGACCAACCAGTTCTTAACCTTAGCTGTTCTTCCAGAACACAACCTTCAGTTCAAAACAAAGGCCTTCCTGAAGCCCCAAATTAAGAATAGTTCCCTAAGCCTACAAATTTCCTCAATTGTAGGTTGCTCACGGATTGCTTTGCTGGTGGCTGAAATGATTATTTGATGGAAAAAATATGAACATTTATAGGACATGCCCTTTATGGCAACAAATTGAGAATTAGCCCCAGGCCATTTAAAAAAAATGTCTGTTTAATATTTCAGGAGAATGTCCTTGACAAAGCCATTATAGGAGAAAAGGTTTTAAACAGAACAGTTTCACAGCTCTACCTCAGAATGACAATTTTATCTTAAGTATTCCTAAATGCTGTAACTATTTGAAAGTTTTCTAGCATGACAGAATAATTTCCGATTGCCCCAACTGTGCTGAAATTGATGACTTAAGCAGAGCTCCATCAGGGTTCAGGAGAAGTAGCGACAACATTATCACTCTGTTGGACTTAAAAGAAACCAGTTCTGTGCTTCCAAGATTTCACTCATCTTCTTTAATATTTTATTTTACAAGTAACTCAAGAAAAAGGCCAATAGCACAGAGGTCACAAACTTAACTGTGTGGTGTCTATATAAAAGGATAGAAAAGGTTCCAGGTTAGGACTATCAAAGAATTATGAACCCTGGGGTGGGAAAACATCTAAGTAAGAAGCCTTTCAAGCCAGATAAAAATCTAATTTGTAAGCAGGTGGTCATTCAGCTTTAGGAGTATGTATATTTTTCCATAATATACCATAAAACAAACTGTTGGAGGATCAGCATTTCCATGAAGGCCAATACATACAACAGAGTTGTTCAGCTGACAACCAAACTGAGTAGCAATATCCCTAGTAGCGTAAGAGCGGAAGTTCTCTATGCTTTTTATGCAGCATGGTGCAAAAACCCCCAATACAAACGATACTGTTTAAGTAACCTAAACAGTGGGAGATACAGGTAAGTCAAAATACATCTGATTAAGCTGGCAAGTCTCAACCCAGGGAAATTTACTTACCTCCAAAGTGGGTCCAGTCAGCAGATTTGCTTGGCAAAGGCAACCTGGAAATGAAAACACAAGATTGCGTTATTTATGAGGCAAAGTTACAGGTCCTCCCCACTGCAAATGCCATCCAACAAGTACACCAGAGCAGTGGTTCCCGAGCTGTGGTATGTATGCCACCAGTGGTATGCAGACAACCTGCCAGTATGCAGCAGCAGCAGCAGCACATGGAGGCACTCAGGGCACCCGTGCCTGGTGCAGTTGCTTGGCCGGGCATAGCTCTGGCCAGCACTGCACATCACAGTGAGGGACACAGCCTCTGCTGGGCCATCTATTGCTAGCGTTCCCCGTGTGCACGAGCAACTCTCACGCTCATCGAGCAAGGAAGGTAAGCCCCACGTGCTATAGTTGGCTGCTTTCCCTGTCGGGACTGCCCTGGGGGACAGGCAAGCCCTGCACGCTGAAGCCAACTGCCTTCGCTCCCATGCCCGGTGAGTGCAGGGAGCACCAGTAATACTGACTGTCCAGTGGAGGATGCATCCCTTGATGCAATGTGCAGCTTTAGCTGAAGCTGCACCCTACCAGACACCCTGAGCAACCCCACCTGCTGCTGCACCATGGGGAGTGCAGGGGGTACCCATCCATCCCAACACATGTACACAATCCGCCCCCCCAGCTATGCTTCCCCACACACACACTGCCACATCCCCTCACAACCCATCATACACACATCCATGCCCTCCCTGGTGGTACTTAAGGTTGTATTGTTTTAAATTGGTGGTGTGTAATCTGTCAGAGTTTGGGAACCGCTGCACTAGAGAATAATTTGAAGAAGATGATATAGAGAAACATGGAAAAAGATTTTTTGGGGTTTTTTTGCAAAAAAGACTTTATATATGTATTTTAAAGATGGCAAAAGGAAAATGGCAGACAAAAGTATGTCTTAAATATAGTAAGAAGCCTAGGAAAAAGGGTGAAGCAGACAGCAAAATAGGATATGAAAGGTGAAGGGGTAAACCAGGGTTAACCCTGGTTTACCAGTTCCCAGGCACCTCTGGTATCTAGCAAAGTTGACTTCTTCTCACTTCTAGACTTACAGGTCACAGGATTTACCTTATACGGAGTTGTTACCTGGTTAATGATAGGCATCAAAGCCACACTAGGGACAATGGGTCCACCTTGTATCCCTGAGCTCTGTTGGGAAGGATGGCAAGAGGCCTACTGTCATAAGATCATTTTACTTACTTTACTAGCTGTGAAGTTCACTTCCCAGAACTTCAGTCAGCAAAGTCTGAAAAGATGCCGGCATAAAGCTCATCATTCCTTTGTAATAGAAAGATTCCAGAACAACATTTGTGGATCCTCTTCATTTCCACACAACCACTTTCCTGGCATACCTACCGACTTGCAATTATCAAGACAAGCAATAAGGAGGGAAAAATAACTTTAAGCCAAGCAAATTTCGTAGTCACGTACTTGTTGAGCTCCTTGGTATGTGCATCTGCTCCTTGTTGTATCAGTCTATCCAGTACTTCCACTGGAGAGGTGGAACACATGCAGTCTTCATCCAGATTTCCCTTGGCTTTCTTGAACAGCTCCTCAGTTTTCTTGCTGACAAAGAGGTAGGCAGTCTTTGGTAATGCAACCTCAAAAAGATGCTCATATTGGGGAGGCTGACAACTTCCAAGCTCTATCCTTCTCTGTGCTGGTACTTTGCAAGGGCTAGGAGTGAGGATACTGGTCTCCACAGAGGTTTGGCCTTCCCCGTTACCAGCAGGGTTCTCACCAGTGCCTCCAGACGGCTTGTCTATAGGAGTAAATGCTTGTTTAGGTGTGTCTCGTGTACCCTCAGGACCAGGTTTGTCCAGAGAAGAGGTTAAATGCTCAGAAGTTAGACTGTGTCCCTGAACACCCAAGGCTATAGATTGGGGCTTTTTTTGACAGCCTAGTAAACTCTCGCAACTTCGATAGAATGGAGAGTCAAAACCTCCTCTAGGCACCATGGGCTCAGCATCTGTTGTGATCTCAGAGATTTCTTTCGATATTGCATCTGAAAAAAAAAGGACAAGACAGAACCAGGTGGATGAGCTAAAACCAGAACTGAAAACTACCTTTGCTGTTGCATTAAAACAAATCTGCCTTTCACCATTGGTGTGTTCTGCTCCTAACTAACTCCCGTGGGTGATTTAGGCATCGTTTACCTGGTACATACTACAGCTTGCTCAATATAACCTGGGATACAAGTCCTGCAAATTGTCTTGAAGTAAAATTAGAACAGGGCACCATGTCAAGTTTATTTATGGGGTGCTGGAGAGGACAGCTTTTTTTCCCTGCTCTTGCCCAATATCAATTCCTCAAAGTTTCAATGCCAACACAAAGTATTTAGGATAACTTTTTGCTGCCTACCAGCATGTAAGATTAAATTTTAGACTACTATTAAAATAAACCAAATAAGAGTAGGTAATTAGGAAGACAAACTGAAAACCTCTTGGCTATGCCAATTTAAAGTAGTGACATTTCTAAACGTATTGCTCTGTTTAGCCAGGTAAAAAAAAAACTTCCCTGAATTTACAGAGGGGGAGGATTAAGTGTGAAGAAAATGAAGACTAGTTAATCACAAATATGGGAAAAAAATTGTGTAGTATTGTCTATTCATATAGGTTAAAAAATAAATTTAAAAAACCCAATCACTACAGTCTGCAGATCTAAGAGGTACTCTAGTCCTCCAAATAGATTTTGAATTGGCATATAAACTTTGCAAAATATTCTTTAAGGAGGGATGCCATTTCCTTACAGTAAGCACAGATATGCTTTTCTATGAAGACAGAATTTATATATTTTAACAGAGGTTTGTTTCCTCATCCTTGTAGGATGGAACGTTCCCTCCTCCACCCTACTTTTAAATATTTTGGCAGAAAGTAAATCTTTGTCCATTCCTGTCAATCTTCCCTAAGAACAATAATTTTGGATTAAAGGTACTGTAAGTACTGGGAGCAAGTAGCAAACACTTGAGAACATGGGAATTCTTCCAAGACTTTGGATCTAGCAACTATACATATCTTATGCTGTTGATAAGACAGAAAAGCAAATACAACAAGGACTGAACTAACAGAGGTTAACCTATGAACATTAAGAATAATAGTGAACCAATCAAAGCCTGGAGCAAATCTCAGTCTATACTAGCTTTAAGCCTAAGGAAGCTGAATGTTATGGTGTAAAAGACATATAAAAGATACCAGATGTTACCTTCTTCTTTGTCCTTTTCAATACTGTCCTCATCATAGGCCAGACCACCTAAAAATTCTGGAAGATCTCTCAACGGTACAGAATTTTTACTGCCAGGTGCTTCTGAAAGGAAAAGGAAAAAAGAAAACAATTAAGTTGTACATATGCTGCACTTCACAGGAGGACTTGACAATACAATAGCATATCTTCCAGTTCTGCTTGAAGGGTGTTACAAAAAGCTTGCCCCTTCTTTCTCCCTGTACTCCTCATGTCTGTTCTACCTGGAAGTCAAGAGTCCTTAAGGGCTAGTCTCAGGTCCCTCCAAACCCAGTCAGTATGGTTCTGAAGTTGCCCTTGCAGATTGAGATGAGGTAGACTCCTCCACAAAAGAGAAGTATCATTTACAGTTGTACCCATTAAATGGGAAGCCATAACTTTAAGGTTCAAAAAGACTATGTTTTCAGATAAGCTTTTAACTCCTTTCTGAATTCTGATTTTCAGTAACCAGTACTTACCTAAAAAAAGAAAAAAAGGGAAACAGAATGGATGCATAGTAGACTGAATCAAACACCACATCAGACGCTCAAGACAGCTGCTGGGAGGCACATACTACACGGTGCAGGGAGAGAAACCTTATGTTTGCTGCTCAATCAAAGTTGGAAGCCTACTAGAAAGCTTCGCATATCTCCCTAGCCAACTCATATGCTAGGAAATTCAAATACCAGTGTTGCAAAGCAACTCCACTGGGGAAAGCCAGGCTTAAAGTGAAAGCATCTTCTCCACCCTTAAAGATACATTTACAATAATTCTTTACCATCTTAACAGTTGTGCCATCAAATTTGTTTTCTATCCTTTCAGCTTTATGTGGTTGGGAGGTTTGAAAAAAAAAAAAAAAAAAAAGGCAATGCTAGATCCATCTCCAATAAGAAACTCCATTTCACAACCAACCTCTAAAAGATTTTAATATTTCTTAAAAGGAACTGGAAAGGAATGGGGACAAGCATGTTCCACTTCTACACATATCTGAGAAGATTTTTTTCCAAAATGCTCCCACATACGGGCAGCCTTTGGTGGATCAGGATGCATGACACTACAGGTCCTTTTCCAGCTGTGCAACAAATGCATGCTAGCTTCCAAAAAAAACAAAGAAAAAAAAAAAGAAAATTACTGCAAGAACTTCAGCACTTTTCCCTATCCTTTACAACCTTCAGCATAGCTCTTTTCGAACTTGAAACTGCAACTACCAAACATGGGGTGCGATAGCTAAAAAAGGAAGCCCACAGAAGCTGCTGATGCTGGAGAATAATACATTAGAAACAAATCACTACTTCACCCTATTAAGACCTTAAGTTGAATCACAGCTTAAGTGGATGCTGTGACTTACTATGGATTAACAGGAAGGAGGAGGAGAAGGGCAGAGGAGAAAAGCTTGTGGCACCTGGACACATCTGTCCACAAAAGAGACTGCTATTTGGGGATAAGATTGAGAACTGGGAGAAGAGGATGTAGTTTACCCAATGCTTTCTCGCTGTTTATGACATTTTGCTGTCGGGACAGCGAAGGCCTCCCAGGATCCGGTTTGTCCTCCTGGAAGAGAATAAGGATTCTTTGCAACAGACATCACAGAACAGCTGCTAGCACACATTCGGCGAGAGGGAATTCTTTCAGACAGATGGCTTAAATGGCAAATCAATGAACAAATGTGGAAGAAACAGTGATCCAAATCTAAGCTGTCTAAAGTCAGAGGCCAACCTGTCAGTGTGTTTAGGCCTAAGCTGCTTTTTCATAACTAAACAGTTTTAATTTATACAAAAGCCACCATGAATGAAGAAAGAGAGATTCTCATGACAAGTTAGTCAGGAGACTGAAGTCAGCTTTGCCTGGGAGTTACAATTTGCTTTTACCTTCTTGTGAGGCGTGGCAGCAGCTGAAGGGGGTGGAACGTGTACAAAGTCATCTGAAATGCAGGACGGAGGAGGGGAGGTGGCCGGTGTCCCCAGTGGAGTCCCTTTCCCACCTGCTCAAGAGGCAGAATAAAAGAACGTTATTCACAAGCAAGAATGATCTATGGCTTTACTCAGGTTCAAAGTTCAAAAAACACATTTGGGATACCCATCTCCTTACTTTCTCTCTTAAATTAAGGTACCCAATCATCTGTCTGTACTCACACTAGAACCAAGCTGTGTAAGTACTTAACAGTGGCATAGTGAAGCTACCAGAAGGCAGCTTCACAATGGACATTGGCATTCAAAAGAGCAATATATTCCATCCAACAGTAGAATTAGGACTGTAGTCTGATGAACTTACAGTCCTTTACACCCAACATGACACCAGTTCTCCATCTGGATTGAACAGAATAGCTTTATAGACAGGTATCAATAAGTGAAAATTAATTGGCTCTGGGAGGAATCAAGGATACAGCACTCCTGCCATTTGCTTAGCGGTCACAGCTCGAAAGTACCACCGCAGCCTATGGATCAGTAGTTTTCAACCTTTTGTCACTTGCAGACTCCTAAAACATTTCTTAGGGCAGAGCCCTCTGAATTGTAAGTGTGGGTAGTCACACACTTTTGACTGATCATCTTTCACAGACCCCTTAGACATAATTTGTGGATTCCCCAGGGGTCTGCAGGCCACAGGTTGAAAACCACCGCTACAGGTCAAAGGGACTAATGGCATCTACTGATATATCCAGCATAATACCTTATCTTTTATTTGCCCAGCTGCTCAATAGGTTTAAGCATTTTGACACCTTTATAGCCAGGAAATGGAGCACCAACACAACCCCTGTAGGGAAGGGGACACGAGGGAAGAACTGGAGACTTTGGGAGAAGAAAGGAGGAATGGCTGCATGCAGCCTGGTGGTGGAGATAATGTAAGAGGGACAAAAGGATGGCATGCAAGGAGTTGGGGAGGAAGAGAAGGCAGCAAGCAGCCAGTAATGCATGCAGTAGGCTCAGCCAGAAAGAAGCAATCAAGTATATGATCCTCTAGTTAAAAACCATTGCATCTTGTGCAGTTTGCTGCTTATAAAACAATTTAAAAAGAAAGCTCTGAAAATGCTAATTTTTTAAGAGCCAGCAGGCACCTTTTAAGCATTCACATACTCCAGCAATCTGTAACATTCTCCCTCATGGTTAATGTATTAAACTTCTGGTTCTGATGTATAATACATACCAGCTGTGCCAAAAAACTTGCTGTAAGGTTGTGATGAAGTTTGCGAGGACTCTAATGAAATCATTCCAGGGGAAGTTGGTGGAGTGGTCATACCACAAGTTATGGAAGGGCTCCAGATGGTAACCTAAGTGGAACAGATTACCAAAAGCAGCAAGTCAATAATGCCAAAGTAAGGAAAAACATACATGAAACAAGCATGTCTGGTACATGTCTCTTGGATTGTGATACTGGCAATCACTTTAAATAAGAATATGACCTTCTTCCATACAGCAAGTTAGAGGCATATTAGGAAGCTTCAAAAGATACTTAAATGAAAACAAACGCACCTATTTCTAGAATATCCTTAGTAAATGAGAAACCAATTAGAGAAGCCAAGGGTTTAAATGTGCCACAAGGAGCTGCATTACCTGCTGTGGCTCAGTTGACAGCTGCATAGATTGTGGGCTCAGAGTCTGAGGTAGCTGCCCTGGCATTTGTGATAGTGTTAGCCGAGGAGTGGAATTAGGTGTAGAAGTCCCTGGAGTAAGAAAAAAAAGTATGAGATTGTTAATCAAATCTGATATAGCATTTGAAGAGCCTTCTGGCCGATATTAACCACTTTAAAAACTATTCAAATCTACTTACTTGTTCTTGCATACCATCAAACTACTGGGTAGCAGATTTATCCCTTCCAATCCACATAAGATATACAAATCACTACAGTGACTAGTGACTTGAAAATAGGCCTCATCATGTCAGCTGAAAATCTTTAAAGTGCTAAAAGCTTTCCCAGCTAACATTTCTGAGCACATGCACAGACACATGAAAACAGGAATGGATTCCATACAGTTTCTACAAATAGGGCCGCTTGCAACAGTGCCAGAGACATTTTTCTTCAAGGCTTTTTGCAAGTTCTATACACAGAAGTGCAATGTTTGTAAACCCACCCCCACCTCACCAAATGACTCTATAGATCTGAACCTGAAGAAGGATCTATTAATAAGAATTATGATCTTCTGCAATATGGCTCATCTGCTTCCGCAGATGAAGAGACTATGAAAAACCATTCAGTTCTTACCATAGCTGCTCGGTGTATCACTGTAATGGCTGGCACTGAGGTCAGTTTGATGATGCTTTAAGTGTGTACAGATTTTCCGTGACACAGAGCAATAGCCATCTTCATATGAGGCTTCTGCTGGGTCGAGGGAGATTTTGGCACATTCTATCACAACATCATGGGTTTCTAGTCTTTTCCACCTGCAGACAGTTTTCGGATCCAAAAGAGTCAGTCAGTCCTAAGTCAATATGATTAAAAACAAATGACCCTAGAGATACCAGGAACTGATTTGCAGAATGCCTTGTTTGGTCAGCCAGCTTTGCACATCTTCAACTGAAACATGAACAAGGCACTCCATGTGCTTTCTGAAGCTTTAAACACTTTAAAAAGAAACTACAATGAGGTGAGTCATAAGAGGGAGCTCCAAACTAGAGACCTAACAGAGAGCACTCTGAGAAGGAAAAACACTATACAGAAGCTTGAGCAGCTGTGATCTTCAATACATTAGGAAATCAAAATCAGCTAGCCTCAGGTGGTGGTGGTCCAAATCTCAACTGACCAACTGTGCAGAACCTTTATTAGTTATTATGCAAGTTAACATTTGGAATAGCAGACTAAGCTGTACTGCACTTGAAATTTTGATTATGCACGTTCTACATTTGCTTCCCTTACTTTGGAAACCACACTGTACATTGAAGTACGTTGCATTTGGTCACCAGATGAAATTGTTAACGTCTGCAATGCCAAACTAAACTATATTCCAATCCAATTGTGGTTATGTGTTCTGCATTTGCTTCTTTTACTTTCAAAACCTCATTGTATGCTGAAGTACATTGAAGTACACTGCTGTTGGCCATCAGATGAAAATTTCGAGCAAAACAGTTTGCATAAGATACTAACCCCAAATGGGCCTTAACAGACAACCCTGTATCTAACACTTTAGAAGTGCCGCCACCCCCCAACCAAATGCAGCTGGGAAGAGCCTGAAAAACTGAACAATGTGATAGTCAATGGGTTCCCATTTAGTAGTGTTTTCCCAGTGGCTCTGAAAGCAGGGCAAGAGCACTACTGTGCAGGAAGAGTCAATTTCTCCTCTTCAGTTGCTGGGCCTGTGGAAACAAGAGAAAAGCAGCAAGTGGTGCTGCTGCTGCAGGCAAATGAGCCTATTTCTAAAAAGAACTAGACCACTTAAAAAACAAACCTCCTAAGAGAAGTCACCAGTAATGTTTCTAGGTATATAGTGAAGGCATTTTATGCACTAAAAATTCCAAGGAACCAAAAGGGAAGACAGTTTAGAATTGGATGCAATTACAGACCAATTTGAGTAATTTCTAGGTCAAACTGAAATAAGAGACAGATTTCTTTCCTATGGTAAGAGGAAAAAAAGGAGAATGGCTAGCATGCAGCAGTGCCAATTGCTTTCTACTGTGATTAAAAAGAAAAAAACCAAACAAACTACTTTCCTCAAGTTCTTTAATTACCTACTCACTAAACAGAAACAAAGCTGCAGCCCAAAACAACTGCACAGGATTTATTCCCACAAATTTTGCATATTCACCCCAGTTACAAGCCGGACAACAGAAGTCTTACATTTTACCTGGGGTGCCTTAGAACATTGATTGCAGAACACCATTGGCATAGGCTTTTCTCATGAGAAGCATAGGTTTCTGTTGTGTGCCTCCTGAAAAGAGCCAGCTCTTTATAGTTTTTTTCTAATAGAAGGGAATATATATACCTTCGTGGGTCCAGTTCATGGTCCTTGGATCCAGTCACTAATTCTGGATGAATTCGCACATGTTCCATCATTGGCTGGAGAAGTGGGGATAAGACAGAGAAACACATTTGGTACAAAGCTTTGCAGATACATTATACTGATGTTCTACTTTCTGGAGTTTAACAAGCAGTTCCAATAGTCACAAGACCTACTCATTTAGACAGAGTATGACAACTCAGCCAAGCTGCTGAAAGTTGCTTGTATTTTTCAAGCCTGTCTTGCAGCTATTAAGATTCCAATCTCTCAGTAACCTGTTACAGCTCTGTTTCACTGCACAGCACTCTTAATCCAAATATAATGAGCGTAGCAGATAACTGCATTCTTGCAATTATAACATGTTCACCTTAGATGATGACAACTTAAGCAATGTTTTACCTTGACCACCTCTTCAAAGGTCTCCAGGTTTTCCTTCATACTGTAGTAAGAACGCAGAAAGGAGACAAAATTGCACGGGTACATTCCATAAAGGCGATGAAAGAGAGCATAAACACTGGCATGGAGGTGTACAAGATAGATCTCTGGAACGTGACCTGTGGGAAACATTTGGGAGCTTTTTTTTATGACTAGAGAAGTAAAACAACTTCTACAGACAAGATCAGAAAAGTCTTCAGTTGGACCAAGTTTGAAAAGAAACAACCTTGAGAATGTCCCTCTTAATTTAAAAACACGCGGGTCTTCAGCTCAAAGTCAAATAAAAATCCAATACCCACAGAAACAAGTTAGAATTATGTAATTAACAGATCATTCTGGCCTGTATGAGCAGCTAAAATATTAGTCAATGTCCAAATAAGCTTCTAAACTACACCCTACATTCAGTCATGTCATTTCTCCAGAAGGCCATACAACCAGAAGATATGCACACATGCAAAGCTTTGAGATGCAGGACTGAAATGTCTTAGAATAATCGTAGGATAACTGGGAAGAATATAGACTTTTTGAGAGGCATTAGCTGAATTCTTATATCCCTCCCCAGCCTTCACTCCAAAGAAACTCTCCAACTTTTCCAGCACCTGGTTCAACTGCTAGTAGTTTTTCCTCTCATCATTTTATTTACCAGCAGCAGCTGCAGCCTACTCAGAGCTATTGCAATTCAATTCCTGCCCAGTAGCATCTGCAACAGAAGCAGCAGCAACACTTTTCAACTGAAACCATGTGAAACCAGGCATTTCTGAGTGCTGTATCAAGGAACACCCATTATGACAAAAGAAAGGGATAAATACAGAGTTTAGGAGCTCATTTTCTGCATTTAAAAACCTAACATCCCACACCTAGACCCACAAACTGAAGGGCTCAACACTAGTCTGAACAATCCTACCGAAACATACTTGCAAGCAGTCAGATGTCTCACCTGGATTCTGCAAGCACCAGGCTGAGAGACGGCCAAAGATAACGAAGAAGTCATGCAGGTACTGTTTGCCAGACTGTGGAATCATTGGCAGCATTGTTATTAACACTAGAACACCTGTGGTGAGTACTACTACATCTGTGTCAGTCTGCAAGGAAAAAAAAGCTGTATTAGTCAATTCAAATGGTAAAGCTTCACTCTGTCCAGATGCAGAACCAGGATTCAGCAAACACTGCATGCCAATGACCTGTGAAAGCTCCTTACATGGAGATTACCTAATTTAAACTCACCTTACCTTGGCTCACTGAGGTAATTATCTCTTTAGCCCCAAGGATCTTCAAAAGAAGATCAGAGGTTCCAGCTACTAACACACCTTTCTGCCTCTGAACTTTTACCTAAAAGCCAGGCTACTTCAAAAGCAGTCTTATCATTGCTCCTTTACCAACACAGTTACAACCAGCAACCCTGACTGCAATATGAAGCACCCTACCTTAGGTTCCTCCCAGAACTAAGCAAACCCTTCCTTCATAGTCTGAGATTTGAAACCTGACCTGGGTGTCCCATGTAGCTGGCATATGACATACATTAGGTTCAGAAGCCTCATATTAATCTCTCTTTTCATTTCATCATTAATGCCTCCAAGCCTTTTTTGTGCAGCAATATGTTAGCCAAGATACCCGTCACAACATGACCACATGTGTGATAAAATGAACCTATCTGGGCAACTGCATAGCCCACCGTATCCTAATTTAGAGCTTTGATGCAAGTTGACACTAGCAGCAGTCATTCAACTTGCCAAACTGCTTGAATGCACAGACAGCTTTGGAATGCTGAAACATATACCCAGAAGATTAAGCACTGCTGAAACAACACACTGATGTTAGGTGAGTGAAGGCACAGTTGTATGGTATAACCCAGTAACCAAAGATGTCCCCAAATATAAATGTCGCTTGCTTGGAGGTCTCCATTTTGTAATTTTTGTAAAAAGTAAGTTGCAAACAACTGTAGAAGCCTCTTGTCTTGCACTACAAAAAGTGGATCGACTGATAGAACGCTTTAGTTAGATTAAGCAGCAAGAGCAAGCTAAATTTTAGCTGATAAAATAAGGTACAAACAAAAACCAGCTGCCACGCAGGAAATATGTGCGCTAGTGCAAGCACATTATTTTTCTCTGAAATCCAATTATGATGCAACAAACTTTGAGAAAACTTTTTAAGCATTATCTTTATACCACTAATGATGTACATTTCTGTCCCTTGCATTCAAGGATCTCAATGTGTTTTCTTAATTTCAATCAATTCACTTAGGACCCTTGTCACACTTGACATGATTACTACCCATTTAACAGATAGGAAAACCAAGGCAAATGGAGGTAAAAGCACCTTCCTCAGGATCCCTCTACAAGCGAGCTGCAGGACAGAGCACCTCCACCCCAGGACTGGAATTAGCAAGGTACGACAAAACAAAACAGTTCCTTCATAAGATAACTCAAATATCTTACGGCATGTCTAGAGGTTTGGATTGAAAACAAGCTACTTCAACAGACGTGCACACAGCCAAGAATTTCTGCATTCAATCAGTGCAGAGTAGACAGTGTTCAGCTCCTTATAAAAACATGCAATACACTGACCATTGACTCATTTCTCACCTTGAGACACTTGAGTAACGAAAGTAGGAGAGGCGCTTGAGAAAGCTTGTGTTTCCAAGATGGCTGTCGTCTTATCACATGACCCAGTAGTGAGAGAGTGGGTAAACGGGTAGCAGCTTTGCCCATATATTCATTAATTTTATCCAGTAGGTGCTGAAACAGAATAAGGGAGAGGAGTGGAAAAAGACATTAACACATTACAAAATAGTTATAGTGATCTCCTTAAATAAGTTGGCACCATTGGAATTGGTGTAGTAGTCTGTATCTTTAGCTACAGGAGTTAAAACAAACATGATATTTATAAATGTGAACTTAGGGATCCAGACAGCCTGCAACCCAAGGGAACAATTAAATACTGCCACTGAGTAACTTAAGTTATTCACCCCAAGATCTGCCACTTGGGCTTAGCAGATCATTCTGCATCAGGAGTCAGTCATTGCAGAACAAATATTTTCAACCCCATTAGTTTTGCCATGAGTTCATTTAGACATGTTCACTTGTTTGCTGGATCCCTTCCTGCTTTTCAAGTTGTGCTCCTGATACCCTTCCCTTTAGCTAACAAACCTAACATGAAATAATCTGCTGCTGCCACTGATAATCAGTAATACTATAAATAAAGCCTATTACATTCCACATGAAACAGGTCTTTCAGGAGCTTTGACTCAAGTCTACTGCAGCCATCAAGCCAGTTTAGATAATTCAGGCATGAAGCCTTTCCTTTAAAGGGTTTTTTTTGATTGGGTGTATTTAAATCAACCTACTATTACTATACAGATATAGAGATCCCTAGATCAACTGATCTAACCATTAAAAAAAAACAAAAAAAACTGGCACTATTCAGAAGCTTCTACAATGCTAGTAGTATCTGCTGTATTTCAAAATTCTGCTACAGCCAACATTGTTTTACCTTGTCATGAGGCTCTTGCAAGCTGGACAGGATGTGCAATGCCTGCTGAGAATTGGATTCCAAGAAATAATCTACTAGGTTGTTCACAAGCATAGGTCCACGGTCTAGTAGTTGGTTGGGCACAAGAAAGCAGGGTAGTAAAAACAGTTAAGTTTAGTGCATACACATCCTGTAGTAAGAACATTGTACAAGACTATAACTATAGTAATGACTACAAACTTGAACAAGTACTGTAGACATACCCCAGATTTTTAACAGAGAATTCCCACTGACTTTCTCCAGTCCCTAAGCATCCCACTGATTTTATTCACAACTTGATGGGACAGCACAGAAATGAACTGAACATAAGATTAGAAAGTTCGCCTTTCAGATAGTTTCAAATCAACAGGTAAAGATGTGGCACCACCTATCCTTGCATTTAGGCAGCTAAATGAAGAATAATTGTATTCATTCCAAAACAAAGCATGACTCATTTCCTCTGTTTCACCAAAAGCATCTCTTCATCTAGTTTCAACTGGTCATGGCTCATAAAGGAAGAGTGCAAAATCACCTTTTAACCTGGGACTGCACACACACGGAAAATCCCAGTGACCTTATAAACAAGATCAAGGAGACTGTTTTAGAGAACTAAACTGCAGAATATCAGACATGTCAAGAAACTCAATTTTTAGCCAAGAGAACAAGGGAGCTTTCAGCATCCAAAGAGTTCGCTGGTGTGAAGTCACAGATGCAGAGAAGACATCACATTTTTTGCTTGCTTCTGTACACCTTCCCACCTCAATTTAAAAATGAGGAACACATACCAGAGTTGAGGTTGTCTTTGAAGGCAGCTGTTATATCTTCCATATCAAGAACCGAAGAATCCAGCATTGAGAGGAGCTCACCAACATTTGCTTGCTGGGCCATTCTGTCTACTAAATGCTTAAGCACGGACTAACATGAATATGCACATTAAAACTTCTGCAGGTTCCTCATTAGTGCCTCTACCACACTAGAGGGACAGAACAGAGCACAGATATTAACAAACTACTTCATTTTCCCCATATTTAAATCTCTCATCACTTCTCTATTGCTTGCTACAGGATTACCTCTCTGATAATATTAGATGAAAATTGTCACTAACAATATTTTACCTGCAAGGAAGACATATGCACCAGATAAACTATTTACAATGCTCCATACTTACTTCAAACACGAGTATGTCACACACACTGGCTTTGACAGTATGGCTTTGTACATTAAACACATTTTCCAGAAAATGTTGGTCAAAGCACCCAGATAATAGCCTTTCATTTACCATTTTGGGTCTTTAGTTTTAGACCAGGACAGCCACTTACACTTAAGAGACGGTAGCTGTGAATAAGATTCTAATAGCTCTCTGAAAGCCACCAATCCTATCTGTTCCCACAGTTGGGAGCTAATGTGGAGGACCCTCCAGAAAGTTCATATCCACTAGACTGCAGCCTCCACCTGCCACCAGATTCACTTTCTTGTTTCCAGGACTCTTTCCTAAAGCACAATCTAACCCAGCTTCACAAAGCCACACACACGCTTAACTTTGTTAGATCAGCTACTCATCAGCTTTACAGTGAACAAAGCTTAACAAAAAAGCAACAGCATGTTGAGTGACTAGACTGAGGAGCAGTGGGTCAGAAACAGGAAAATGAGAGAACACAGCAAAGCTAAAATAAAATCAAAACCACAGGATGAACAGAGGAAGATCTCAGCATGCCAGATCATAAACCATGGGGCATTTCTCAACCCACAGAAAGCGGACAGCAGAACTGGAGCTGAATAAGAAGAATTTATACAAGGATTGCCTGTAACCTCATCTCATTAGGTTTCTTGCTCTTAAGCTGTAAATTGCTCTCAGTTCTGGTAACCGAGAGGGAAACTCAACAAAACATTGCTGACTTGGTCACCTGATGACAAGATTTTTTAGTAACATTAGCTGAGATAGACATCTTATTTTGAATACAGATGTCTAAGAACATCATCATTACATGTACTGCCATGTTTACATTATTAGGCACAGGTGCAACACCGAGATATGATTCCATCTGCTTTTATACGGTGGTAAAATGTTACTGGGTTAGTCTTTCAAAATCCTATTTAAAACACGTGGACCTACAGCCACTGCTAAAAGCATCCATTTTGGCTTCCAGCTACCAATTTACTACAATATAATTCCCACCTTTGTTTTCTTGCGAGCCCTTTCTCATACAGTAGTTAAATGCAGTATAAAAACCATGTACAAATGTGACAAATGCAATTGGGTCAACTTACAACTTGAGAAGGATATACAATAAATGTGTTCAGAATAGCAACAGTGACATTTCATTGATCAGTTGCTTGGCCTTCATGAAACAAGACACAGCTACAAATCTGAACACAACGAGCCAGAAATCTTTAATTCTGACCACAAGCTGCATTCTACAAATAATGAAAACTTTGCATATTTAAAACCAAGCAAGCATCTTGACTGAATTCAAGTCAAATGGACACTGGCTATCACCTGTGACCCATGCACAGATCTCTCCACCTACAAGTGAGGAATGGTATCAGTAAATCTCCTTTTAGGAAAGAAGTTATTTTACAAATCAAGTTACAGCTAAACTGACCATTGCACCCAGATTGGAAAAGCCATTACAGACTTACCAATATGGCAAGCCTGAAGCCATATTTGTAAAAAGATGAGTCCCACCAGCTAAAAGTCAGCACCCTAGGCTAAATAAGAAAACCTATCATTTACCACAAGTGAGAAGTCATATTACTAGGACAGAGAAAATGAAGAACAGTTTAAGAAGGGATAAGAGACAGTCAGCAGAAGATTACATAAAGCAGCAGCTTCTGTAATAGCTCAGAGAAGAAATTTCTTATCAAGTCTACTACAGGCTTGTACAACAGTCTATTCTCTTTGGGGATCCACACAGGACAACCAACAGTTTGGAGGTCTGCCCCTAAAACCAGTGAAGAATCAGGCTTTATTCGCCTCTAGTTTCTAGTTGTGACATGCACCTGTTACAAGCTGCACTTCTGAACCCTCTACATATAGATGGCATATGCAAGCTTTTCAAATTGCAAGGAACCCTTTTCAATAGCATAGCACCCACTGTTGCCAAGTGTGGCAGATGCAATGTAACAGAAGTTTGGCAAGAAGCTCCCAATAAAAGCCTTCTGTAACCATTTTTATCAGCATGCCCAGAGCTTTTTATGGGAAGTTCACACTTATCAATATCTTTCAAACTAGAACTCTGTTTCTAAGAAGCTACTGAACAAGGACGTCCTTTAATCAGCTTCAATATTCATAACTTAACTTGTTCAAAGCAAGCAGCCAGATACATTCTTCCCAAAAGGTTATGATTAACAATGAAAATTCACAAATCAGAAGTTCAAAGGCATGGTTTCCACAGTACCAGGAATTCCACTGTCCTGTGCTTCACGTTACTCCTAGGTTGGTGTTTTAATGTATGCAGTGTAGCCAAGCAGCAGCTGTTAGGAAATTCAGTTATGGTTTCCACAGCTGCTGTTACTTTGCTGTGCCACATGTATTAAGTCAAATTTAGCAGCACACAGTAATACGAACACAGGCAGGCCAGTAGGTTCTGGTTACTGTGGGAACCATTGCTTTCAATTTCCTGACTTTTGCATTTCTCTCTCACAATACTGAACTAAAAACTGTATTTTTTGAGAACTGTTTGCTTTTTCACATACACAATAGAACTCATTAACTTAGATTAAAACAACATGAAATGCATGTGGACAGACAAAAAGGGGACAAAGCCATTTTCCATAAGGGATATGTTTAGTCTTAAACTTGGTATTTGGGAACAAGATAGAATTAAAAGTAAAATGCATGGGTCTGCAGCAAAGACACCAAATAGAATATACTGTTGTGACATGTTTTAGCTCTAACTACTCCCAGCTTTGGGAAGTGGCAAAACAGAAGAGATAAAGGAAAAATATTAACACCAATTTCAAGAAGTGAGGACAATCCAGCACAAGGGGTAAAGTTCAATAGCAGTACAATTGTAATACTGGTATTTACTGTAGTGTCTAGAAGCTGCAACCAGGTTGGGGCTTCATTAAGGCAGGTGCTGTATATACAGAATGAGAATTAATTAGGGATCAATAGGTGAAACTGAATTCTAGAACAATAACAAATGTTCATGCTTAGAGATTAACAGTCCACAGTTCAGACACACACTTTAGAGTTAAAAGGACTGACACAATCCCAAAGCACCTAACCCAGGTCAGATTTTGTTTTGCAATATGCCAGATTGCTACTGAATTTCTGACGGTGTCCTATTCTTCCTAGTTTGACATCACCCAATAGCAACTCCTTTGACTGCTTAGGGAAGCAAAAGTACCAGGCCTCAAAGCATACTGAAGGAAAAATGGGTGGATATGCAGCATCAACAGAAATTCTTAGGAATAATGATAGCAAGAAGAGATTAAGTTAAGATTAACATCTTAAAAATGAAATGCACCATCTTGACTTTACATCAGTTTTCACTTGAAGCAGTAAGAGTTTAGTGTCTTACTCCCAAACCTGCAGGGAGCTGTAACATCTACTGCTCAGGAGCAACAAATGAAAGTAGGACAGTTCACTACTAATGCTGGGAGCAGCAACAAGTAAGGAATCAAATCAACTTTATACTTCTGATACCACAGAGGAAACTGTAACAGGAAACTAACACAACAGTTATTCAAAGGAGAAGAGACCCTTGAAAACAAAAAGGTTAAAAAAAAAATAAAAATGTAAGATTGTGGAAAACCCTCTCTCCAAAACAGTCAACAGCTTCTAGAGAAGCAAAAATAGCCAGAAGATTACCCCTCTTTTCCAGCACCTAAAGTGCTCCAGATAAAACACTTATTAACTACAACCTGAATGTTTCTTTCCTAATAAATTTCCAGACACAGAACTACTCCCCAAAACTGGCACATGGCAAGAGAGGCTTGGCTTGGCTTCTTGGCTGAAATCTCTATACCTGTATCAACTCATTGGTAAGGACTCCATTGTTTTAAATCTACTTCTGACACACAAAAAAAGTTGAAATTCCTGCCCCCAAAAAGAAGAAATTTCTGAAAAATCAGAAGTAGACATGCAATGTCCAAAGACATTTTATACAGATGTTATATAATAGGCTGTACCTGTTCTGTGGACAAGCAGGGCTTCTGTTTTCAGGGTTGTCAACCTGGCACCTTTCATGATCACTGAATTGGAGAAGTGAGAGAGAAATAAACATGAAGTTAACATATGGCACCATCAACATAATTATAATGCAGATTAAGACAACTGCAGTTAGGGTTCCTCTGTAGCTTTACAGTTCCCAAATTACATCATCAGCTCCCCGCTTGAATAACATCTCAAAACATTGCACGGTTACCTTTTTCTGAATTCTTGGTGAATTAATTATCCAAGACAGTGACCTACTGTTAGAGATCAACAGTCTGTATCTTGTTGAATAGCATGACTCTATAAAACCTGCTACACAAAGAATTTTCCTCAAGTTCTATCAAAGGGAAATTGGATTTTTGTAGAAGTGAAAAAGCACTACAATAATCTGCATACAACTACAGAATATTGCTACCCCCCCATACCCACCTTGCATATTATCAGGTAAATATTTCTTAACACTAAAGTTAACTTTTGGGTGCATTTGAGTAGCATGGCAGATAAGTTGTCACATTCAAACACTTACAAGAGAGACACTTTGGGAAACTCACTCTCCACTTTGGTTTAATTTAGTATAGAGAAAGAAGGCATAGTTAGCTCTTAATAACACCTGCATAGTGGTGGTGTTGTTGTTCAAATGTTACCAATTCATCTGCCTTGAACTGGCAACCTCAGGCACTTAAAAAAACAAAACAAAAACAAACAAACAAAAAAACCCAACAAAAACACCTCAGAATTTCAATCCAGTTAGGACACACACAGATCAGGTGCATTATAACAAAAATTAAAACTGGAATCTGAGATCAACACCCATGCTGAACATATTGTTGAAGCATGTATTAGTCCAGAAGTTTCCAAAATTTCAGCTGAGCCCTGCTTTGAGTTACAATTTTGTTCATGCCCACCCGCTGTCATCCCCCCCACTCAGGAGAAGCAGTGCAGCCAGGCACAGGACAGCCCTCATCCTAGTAGCCATTGCAACAGGACTCAGCTCAGCAGAGCCGGCTGCTCCGCCACCTGGCTTGGCCCCGCTGCAGCTCTAGGCTGCATGCCCACCATGCTAGGCTCCCAGAGGTGCACCAACTAGTTGGAGCCTGCCCAGGGCTCCCCAGCCCAGCATCCTCCTATATGGCTGCAGTGGTGCCAGCTCCTTGCAAATGTCTTGCATGCGAGCACCCCACAACGTTCCTTCATGCCCCCCAAGGGGGTGCACCCCAAAGTTTGAAAACCGCTGTATTAGTCCATGTATTTAAGATGTATTTGCTATGATTCTGACAAGAAGCTTCCTTTAAAAATAACACAAAAGAAAAGTGAGACTCCTCCACCCCCAATTTCCCTTTGGTGTTGGCTGTTACCTCTGGATTCTCATGGGAAATACTGCTACAATAGTACTCCGAATCAGAGATTCAGCACATTCAGTATCAGCAGCAATATACTAAGAGACTTGTCCTTATGCTCCAACAATGAGGAAGCATCTGTTCTATGTCAGGATACTGCTCTGCTCTAGAGGGGTATCAGTAGATGCTGCACTTGGACAATTAACACAAAGATAGTCATGTTTTTTTCCTACTATCCCAGAGTGAAGCAGCTGACAGTCAAACCCATCACCCAATGAATTTTGTCATGTGCACCATGTCACGAGCAGCTGTAGTACCTCCCAAGGTCACTGTTACGGAAGCAGCTGACAGTATCAACCTGCCAGCTTCTCCATCTTGGTACAGGTTGCAAGTTCAAAGGAGATAATGTGGTACTGACTTACCAGAAATATTTCTTTGGCAACAAACCTAAAGATATTCCACCGACCAGCATGGCTGAAATATAAAAAAAAACCCCAAACAAACCTGTCTCCCCTTAGAAGTCAAATTTCAATTTTTATTTACTGCACCTGGACAGTCCAAAGGAGATTTCAGAGTGCGCTTATGAACAGCTTCACAGCCAAGTCCTTCAGTTGTTCAAGTGTTTACATCTAAAACCCAATTCCCTTCAAGCATCCATGAAAGTCATCTGACACTCACAGAAAATGCCAACCAGTGCAAAGACCTCTTACAAGCAATAATCAAGAGACTATTAAAACCTGTGCCATATTTTCACCTACATGAAAAAAAGTTGCTCTCAAGTGTTTTGCAAAAGTGCTGAGAAGTTCATTTTACTTTGGATTACCAGATGACCCACAGTGGGCTAGGCCTTCTCCAGATGAAAAAAAACCCAAAAAAAACCCACAGCTGCTTCACAGTCTAGGATGGCTGACGATACATGAAAGGTGGAGATGGATTTAGTACACAGTCCCAGTCTATTAACTGACACAGTGCGTTGGTGAAGTGGCTCTTCACTACTACCCTCTCAAACTACAAGTATGTTATAAAGTTAACTTATTTGTTAGTCTTGGAGACTCCTCTCTCACATATCTGCCAGCACCACTATATTCTCAAATTTAGCAAACCTCTGCTAGAGATGCTGAAAACTCAAAAACAGCATAATACACATCAGGATTGAGGTATTATGGAAGAAAGCTGGTTGCCTGAAAGCAACCTGACCCATAAGTAAACTGTCCTTTCCTTCATTTCTATGGACACTACTGTCATGGTTACAGGGTAAAAGGACTGCATACCTAGATGCTTCCAGATTTTTGCTGGCATATACACTCTGGAAGTTGACAAATCCAGAACAGTAAAACACTTGCTATTCCTGTTTGATTGCCTAGGGGAAGTTATCCAAGTCTGCTTGCCTGAATCCTTTTAACCTCCTAAGGCCTTACAGACACTGCCCATTTCTTCAGATCTCACTTTGCTACACTACTGTAGGCAATTCAATCTGCAGTAGCAAAGGGGGTGCAGGGAGGGGAAGAAAGGCTGCCAGAGCGTGAACACTTTTTGTTGTGACATTTTGTTTTTAAAAAATTAGCAATGCTTAGAGCAGTTGTGAACAAGAATAGTGAAGAACAAGAATAGAAGACAACAGCATCAGGTCTTCTCTAGTTCTGCTGCCATAAATAAAGCTAGAGCAGTGGGCAAAAGAAGAAAAATACCTGTCACCAAAGCATATGGTTTTGTAAAGTGAAAGCTTCTCTGGCATACCCATCACCCATACACAAGCAACGCCGCCCCCCCCCCCACAACCTCCCCATGGGAGCACTCTTTAAGCACTCTGTAGGCGAGAGGCCTTCCAACCTCAGGCCTCATGGAAGCTGTCAGGCAGAAAGCCTAGCATTAATAAAGGAGATGGTGTTCTATCATATATTTGGGTGCTGACAACTTTCCTGAGCTTCCCGAAATTAACTAAAACAAGCAGTTTAAGTAACCTTGTGCCACTAAGCCCAGGCTATTCCAAATGAACCTATCTGTGAGTGGCCAGTGCTCCAAGCACTGCAGCTATTTAAAAAAAAAAAAAAAAGAACAGCCATCTCCACTCCAGCAGCTAGCAACTTAAGACAGTTCTAAAAATATTCCACACACTTCTAAAATTGCAACAGTACTGCATCTTATTCCATCCAATGAGCTGCTGCCAAAAACCATAGTATATAAGAATTTGCCATTTTAAGGCAAATAAATGCTTTTTCTGAAACACAGACTGCCAATGGAACCATCAGGCAACATCCGTCCCAAGAACATCGGGACAGTGGCACTCTAATCAAGTTGGGTTCAAGATGCCCAACACAAGAATAACAACCTGGCAATATCCAGCTTTGCTTTGAGACAGAGAGAGAGAGAGAAAATGTGGCAAGCTCTTCACAAATTGAGAGAGCTACCTGATGCACATCACACCAGGTCAGCACCCTCTTCTCTGCTTCATTTCCAGATCTGATACAAGTTCCCAAATCTAAACTAAGTTACCATCTATGGAGTTAAAATTCAAGATAACCAACACATGCATTTTTACATAGCTTCCTGTAGGAAGATAGCTAAAACAGGAAAAAGAAGACTATAAGAATCTAATTCAGTGATGTTTAGGCTTTTCTTCCAATTGTGTTTTTTTTTTTTTTTACTTTTATTTCAGTCTTCCTCATATGGTTCAAAACAGTTTAGGAAAAGTAGGAGCAGAGTACTCCATTTTCCTATGTAAGCATATTAAATACACATTAGATTAGAACAAGTATGTTTTAAAACATTCCTCAGCTAAACTAAAAAAAGACAAATGGACAGCTCTGTACCCCACAGTGATTTGAGCATCAAGACTCTCCTACATTTTTCAAAATCAAACTTCAGCCACCAACAGGACTCTTGGAATATGTTCAAAAAAGTAAGGTGCAAATCACCTGCTCTTGAATCCAATGAAAGAAAACAAATAGTCTCGTTAGACCTGTTACCTTATCTAAGTATTTTATAAGGAAAATACTGTAATCTTTACAGGCAAGTCAAAGGGCAAGAAGCATAGCCATGTGAAAGACTAAAGTTTATTGAAAGTAAGAATTTGCTATTCTAAAAGCAAGTGTTTTTGTCCCCTGTGACCCTTCTATCCAAAGGAGACAAAATGACCCTTACGTACGGCTACTATATTCTCAACTCCATCTGAAAACTCCACAATAAAAACTCCTTTTTGAACTGTATGCCACTGCCACCCACACTAAAATCTTTTAGCCCCCTCCAACACTATCACAGATATTCTGTTTCCTCAACTGACCTGCTGAACGATTGCCGAAGGCAGGATTACTGTTTTGCATAACAGACTATTCACTTATAAAGATTGATTTCAGTGACCAGGTCTTCCACTGGCAAAAATGATGTAAACATTTTTTTTCTAGTTTAAGCAAACTAAGCTTTGATACAAATCAGCACCCTTGCATTTCAGCTCTACATTGTTCCTGTCTTTGTTTTAATCCAGAAGCCATTACTGAAGCCAAATGGTTGTTTACAAAGCCGGAGCATCTCTAATGGAACAAAGCACCTCAGATGAGAGCCCTGGTGGTATTTTATTTATATGAACCTGTATAAGCTTGAAGTGCTGAATAACGTGTTAGAAAGCTGATAGGAGGTTAAAAAGAAAAGATCACTTGAAGTTTAGTGAATCTTATGACTTACGAAATGTTCGGATCACATTTAAGTCAGAACTTCAGCAGCTCAGACTACCTCATTTGGAAAGCAGGTTCTGCTAAAACTAGCTGGAATGTAATTTACAGAACAAAAGAGAGTGTCTAATCAATTGCTTTAGTTCCCATTTAAACACTGACCTACTAAGCTTGTAGCACTATCAAGCTTTGTGTTCGCACACAACCAACATGCAGCAAAACCCCTAAGGACCAACCAAAAAAACCCCGCAAACCCAGTGGCCAGCTGGTAGTGGGCTATCTGCATCAACTGAATTCCTTAGGGTGACATCTTTCACCGGGCCAATTACACAGCCCAGATAAAACTAGGCAAGCTTTCCAATGCGAGCCATTCTTCCAAGTCCCGGAGGCAAAGACCCATAGAAAAATGTCTTATATGCAGAAGCTGGTCTAACTCTACCCCAACTAGACAGCTGGCCCAAGAAGAGCGATCGCCCTAAAAGGGCCTTGCCTCTTGCATCACATGTGGATCGTCGCAGTCACAACGCGGCTCTCGCTTGACTGCCGAGTGCTGACTTTGCCACGGCGGCATCAACCCTTGAGATCAGTAGCCCTGCGGGCCACATGGGCAGTGCGCAGTCCCAATGGGGTGCACGTAAGGGGGACAGATGAGGTCATGTGCCATGATCAGGAGGCAAAGGTGGGGGGGCCAGGCCCTAATCCAGCAGCTACCGATTTGGGATGTGGGGGGTGTCACCGCAGCACTTTCCCAGCTGGTGGGGACCCAGGGGGGCTTGACACCACGGCCCTCGGGGCTGTATCTAGCTGGAGCTCCTCCATCCCAACCTTTTTTGTACCAGCCCAACCCAGCGGCCCCCCTCCAGTCATGTGCAGGTCAGAGGGTGGACATGGGGCGGGGGCCAACCCGCACGGGGAAAAAAAACCCCCGTTTTTATTCTTTACCCATGTTTAAAGGTTTCGGGAGGGAGTGATTTTCCAAGTCTCCCCGCGACCCTTGCCCCGACCCCAGCGGCCCGCGGGCCGAGAAACGCTGCTCCCCGCGCGAAAGAAAGATCGGGTCGGTCGGGCCTGCCCTCCCCCCAAAAAAACCCACGGGCGCCCCCCAGCCCGGGGGAAGGCCGCGAGCAGGCCCCGCGCGAGACGAAGGGGAAGTTCACGCCAGGGTATCCCCCGAGGAGGATCCGCGGTGCTCACCCCCAGCCCCAGCCGGGCCCCGCGGTGCTCACCCACCTCCTCCGCCCCGCGGCTGTTTACCGCCTCAGCCCCGCTGGCCCACAGGGCGCCGCCATCTTGGCCCGGCCTCCCCCCGCCCCCATGCACGGCTCGGCTTCGCTGCGGATCCCTCCGCCGAGGACAAAGTAGTGCGCGGCCCCGCTTGCCCGCGCCCGGTCTCGCCGCGGCCCACCCCCCGGTGGAGCCTGCCCGTGCTTAGGAAGCCGCCGGCGAGTCGCCGGCCTCGCAGAGGCCGCTGGTTTCGGAGGGAGAGGAGAAGAGCGCGGAGGTATCCGCGGAGAGGGAGCGGTACCGAGAAGGTCTCGTGATGCCGGAGGCGGCCGCAAGGAGGCCCGGCCGGGGTCACGTGACCGCGGGCTGCGGCGGGGGCGGGGCGCACAGAGCAGTGGTAAACAAGGCCCGCGGGCTGCGGAGGCGGGGCCTTCCCTGGGGCTGGCCACGCCCCTGCCCGGGCCTCGCAGTGGGGCGCGGGGCTGCTTGCTCTGGGACCTCGGGTGCCAAAGCCACCGCGGTGTCGTATGGCGGCCCCGGTGATGGTCTCCAGGGCCCCAGTGATGATCCCCTGGCTTGCAGTGGCAGTACACCCCTCAGTGACATCACACCTGCGAGTGCATCACACCCGTCAATGACATCACACCGTCAATGACATCACACCTGTCAGTGGAACCACACCCCTCAATGGCATCACACCATCAATGGCATTACACCCTCAATGAGATCGCACTTGTCAGTGGCATTGCACATGTCAATGTCATCACACCTGCCAGTGGCATTACAACCCTCAATGGCATCAGACCCTCAATGACATCACACCCATCAGTGGCATCACACTTGGTCAATGACATCACACCTGCTAGTGGCATCACACCCCTCAGTGGCATCGCACCAGTCAATGGCATTACACCATCAATGACATCACACTTGTCAGTGGCATCACACTTGATCAATGACATCACACCTGTCAGTGGCATCACACCCCTCAATGGCATTGCACCATTCAATGGTATCACACCATCAATGACATCACACCCGTCAATGGCATCACACTTGGTCAATGACATCACACCTGCCAGTGGTATCACACCTGTCAATAACACCACACCTCTCCATGGCATCACATCAGTCAGTGGCATTACACTCATCAATGTCATTATACCCATCAATGGCATCAAACCCGACAGTGGCATCTCACCCATCAATGTCATCACACCTATCAGTAGCATCACACTCATCAATGACATTGCACTGTCAGTGGCATCACGCCTGTCTATGACATCACACCCATCAAAGACATCACACCTGTCAATAGCATCACAGTCATCATGAGTCATCAATGACATCTCACCCATCGGGGCGTGATGCTGCATAGAAGTTTGGCTCGTGTAGGCTGCCTCCCGACCTCTTCAGCCAGGACTCGTTTCCCAGTTATGGTGTGATCAGTTCCTGCAGGTTCAGTGTGCTCCTGGAAGCAATGGATTGCCAGAGATTGCAGCTCTCTGTAAAAACCATGCGAGAGGGAAGGATTTCGTAGGGTGATTGCTTTTCTTGAACTAACAATGTCACCGGGATAAAGCGAGACGAGGTTTTGGATGTAAGACATTCCTGAAGAATGTCCTATGTTCTTGGGGAATGTCTAACATCCCAGCGACATCGTTGGTCCAATAAATGCAATCACCCTAAGAAATCCTTGCCTCTCCTGCTAAAGGGTTATTTTGGCCCTGCAACACTTTAAAGAAAATGGGCATTTTTAGTTCCCATAGTTGCAGGAAAGCATGCAGTGAGGCTCAGAAAGCATGCAATAAACCACCAGACTCTCCACATTCATGTCATTTTGATCATCTGGTCATTTTAATCCCGCTCAGAAGTCCAGAGAAGGAAGCAGACAGTTTTCGAAAGCTCAGATTTGGCAACGTGGCCTTGATGAAGTCAGGCTCAAAAGGACAACACATCTGTGACATGTTTTGCAACTTGCCTGCATAGTTTTCATTTGCTAATGTTCTTCCATGAACAGCCTAAAGCAGAGATATAAGGAAGCCCCATCTTTGCCTTCCCACTGCTTTCTCTGGGCCATACTGAATTCCATTTCCAGAGGCCTCTGGGGGTTTGGGGCTTTTTTTGGCAAGTTGGTTCCTGTGCTGCTCTGCGCCTTTAACCCAGCATTTCTGATATATGAGATGGGCCATGCTTACACGTGTCAGTCAGATTGTCATTTCAAATTTTAAAGTGCAACAGAAGAAGTCTTTGAACCCACAAAGAAATAAAATCACTTTTCTTGTATCACCTGCGAAAGTAGGAGTGAGCTATGAGAAAACAAACTGGGGGCAGTGTATGTCCATGGCTCCCGCAATGGTAAACAAATGCACACTCATCTAGGTACCAAAAAAAGTCAGTGGTTTTAGGTTATTGATTGCTGTGGTTGCCAGTGTATTTTTAACACAGTGCCAAGGAATGTCTTGCAGCCCCACCTCGTGGGAAACACTTAGTACTGCACACCTGAAAACAAGCATTCCTACAATGCTGGCTGGTTGCACATTGCACACTGGCATCACCCCACTGCCTTCGACACCAGGGTGGGTCTGGGCCAGGAGGGATATGTCTTTGGGCAGACCAGCGTAAAGCAAAGGCACAATCAGCACCTGCCTGCCACTGTGGGTCCCAGAGTCATGTGATGGAGCTGGAGCCTAACCTTCATTTGAAAAAAAAATATTTCCACCCTCACAGTTACACAAAACAACATGAAAATAAGACCCAGGGGTGGCTGATTCATGTTTATTTGAAATAACATTTGAAGGACAGTATAGCTAGGTGTATCTAATACAGCAGTAAACCCCTTGCAGAGAAACAGTGGTCTGATACGCTCAAAATTAATGTTTTTTTCCCTTCAAATGCTAGAAGTGTTCATGCCACTGCTTATATTTTATGGTCTTTTTATACAGGGATGGATCTCAGAGTGCTTTATGAGCTAATATACAAAGGGATCACTTAATCTCTTGCTGAAAGCAGCAGTTGTTCTCAGACGCACAATATTATTCCCTTCATTCTGGAGAGAGGGTGCAGAGTTTGGGGAGGAAGGATGGGATTATCTAATGCTATACATTTTGTAGGCCATTCAGAACCCTCAAACTACAATCTCCTCATAGCTTGGGTCTGAACATCTTTCTTTCTGTGGACTAGCCGGAAAAATTCTGTGGACTTCTGGTGATCCCTGGGAATCCTTGACCTGATTCTTCAGCTCATGTGACTATTCCCCTTCTATTTTATTAGAAGCTAATAGGAATCTGTTCTCAAGGACTGCAGCGTAAAGCCTAGGTTCGATCACAACAGGTTTGATTAGAATAGTACCACCAGTACCCTATCTGTGGGCTAACTACTGCAGTACTAAGTGATATGTTTCACACATCTGATCACTTTTCCTGTGGGCATGAGCTAGTTTCTCCTATTGTACCTGTGACAGGTGACCCTTCCTGGGGGGTGAGCTAATTTAGGCCAGCTTTGTGCAGTCCCATAATTTTGTATTTCATTTTGAGCTGGATGCTATGCTCCCCACACTTGCAGGAGATGTGTTTATTTAATCTGCCTAGGAAAACAACTCAAATTAGGATGAGCTTCAGAAAAGAACTGGAAGCAATTAGCAGTGTTATTCCACTTTGACTTAATTAACATAACATTACAGTTGACAAAGGAAACACACAGGCACTACTAGGGGCTTGCATGTGCTTCTTGCTCCTGGATAGTGAAGCAAAGACTCCTTCAGTAACCGTGGTGTTTGTGCATTCTTATTTATATGCATACTGAACTTAAATACCTTATCCACTGTGTCGGCTGTGATTCACATGACATGTATTTAGAACAGACCACATTATAGTGTACTTCCTTTAAACACATATCGGGGGAGTACTGAAGTTGCTTAGCTGAGTAACACAAGACAAGTCCCTTTTTGTTGCCATCTGCTCATATTATAAGGAACATCATTTATGTGCATACTGGGTAAGTGCATAAACCATTTAAGTGCATAGCAGCTTCTGACCCCACTGTCTGCCTTGTTACCTGACTGTACTCAATTTAACTGCAAAATTGCTGAAACTACAAGCCACCAACTTCCAGGCTCCTAAGGAAGCCCAGACCTGACAATCTGCTATGAGAAGGGTCCTGTCAATTCCAAGACTACAATTACAGGTGTAAGACCTCTCTGAAATGAGGTGTGTAAAGCTCAGCACAGGCTCTTCCTGTAGTCAGAGAGCACTGTATACAATGAAGTGAGGTACATACATGCCTGGATGAGTGCACACAAAAATCTCAAACTCTTGGTTCCAAAATGATACCTTGTATTAGACCAACTGAGAAACTGCAAAAAAACCCCCCTTTTTCTGCAATCTTTTTTGCAATTTCTCATTTGGTCTAATAAAAGGTATCAATTTGGAACCAAGAGTTCTAGATCTTCGCATTTCTTTTTGTCTCAGACCAACATGGCTACCACATACATCCCTGGATTAATGCATAGCCTTCTTCAGTCTGAGGCTGTGCCCTCAGAATACACCATACATAGAATTAAGCTATCCTCAAGAAAAGCAATACCAGCCATGCTTTCAGTGTACCAGAAACTGGCACAAGCCCATACAGTTCCAAATCAGTCATCCATGCTAGCCTTTTTTCCTTCTTCTAGGGCCCTACAGAGATTTTTTTCTTCTGGTCCTGGAACTTGCAAGGGAAAACCGATGAGATGGCATGCGAGTCAGCCAAAGACAGAAATAGAAGCATATACCTTTCAGCTTCTATGGCTCTGCAGAGATCAAAGGAAAAAGGTAATGCATCTTAAAGTTCATCTAGGGTGTGGATCCCTGGCAAGTCTCTGGGAGCGCTGTCAACTGCAGGGTTTATATTCACTGCAAAGAATACCTGGTTATGATTTGTCCACAACCAAAACTTTTAAGATGAGTGCATTGTTGCTTTCAGTTCAAGTTGGCTGGCCTGTCACTGGGCATGGACTACCATCTGGGTTAAGACTAGCAGACTGCTCTAATTTGGACATAAGCTGGCACCGCTCACGGGCCGCTGGCCCTCCCCTTCTTCTCCAGAAAGAACAGGCAAATTCTCCCACACTTCAGTGGGAACAGTATAGAGAGTATAATCAGGACAAAGAACCAAAGGCAAGGTTTTATTGAGTGTATTCCTGGGTCCCTTCTGCAGCTACTTTACCCAGCAAGCAGCAAGCCCCCAAGAGAACTAGCCTGATTGGGTGGTCTGTTTTCCGCAGCAAGAATCAGATGCTGTAGCCACGTCCACTCTAAATCATGGAGAGGTTTGTGCATAAAGGTACTTCAGAAGGTGGCTCCAAGTGCTTCATGCAATAACACATCAGCCCTCTCGTCAGCTTGTCATTTTTCCTTTTCATTTAATGCCTGCAATGCTCTACATATGAAACCCGGACGTTCCAGCGCACATCTTGGTTTTCCATTACAATGCTTGTTTTTGTAGTGGGAGATGTAATCCTTCAAATGCCTGTGTTTAAGAGGATGCAAATCAACTTGCCAGCACAATGCTTTTTGAACAGTTTCTTTCATGCAAAACTCTGCTAAATAAATAAATGTGGGAGGGAGGGTAGCAGGGAGGAGGAGGAAGCGACGCTGCTTCTATAAACAACAAGAATTAACTGTGCAGGGAAATGAGAGAGATGGGCAAGGATCAAAAACCTCAGAAATTTGGAGCCTACATTCAGATCAAAATCCCAGAGCAAGAGCCCCTGCTTTATGCTGGGGAAAGCGAGGAGTCTGTCTGCAAGCTCAAGGTGCAATGGCACGTGGCCATGCATTGTGATTCTAAGTAGTGCCAATAGATGGCACTATGAACAAAACAGCCTGCAAGAATTGGCCTTTACAAGGCAATAAAAGGACTGACTGGTTCAACTCTTCTGTGCAGCGCAGAGCACATTGTCAGAGAACAGCTAATAATAAGTGATGACATACTTAGCACATGCCATAATGCACATGTGTGTGAGGGAGAAGGATAGGGAAAAACAGACACCAGGGGTAGAAAGCATTATATAGATATACTGGCAAGCTTTTAGGAGGATAAACTAATTTTTGTTCAAAAACACGAGAGCATACTAGTACCTCTTGCAAGTCACCAGTATTGAGAACTTGCTGATTCTGTCCCCATCTCTACTGCAGGATCACCACACGACTTTGGGCACCTCACTTTACTTCTGCTTCAGTTACTCCATTAATTAATTGTTTCACAAGGGCATTATGAGGGTCAGTTATCTCATATTTGTAAAGTGCTTTCTGATCCTTGGGAGAAAGGAAGTTACAAACATTAACATTCTTACCATGACTCATTAGCTGAAAAGCATATTGGAAAGAGGTTTATTAATTAGCATGCATTATCCAAATGATCTATCACTACGTTATATACCCAAATAACAACATATATCTATGTGCAACCATGCAAAATTGCAGATGTGCATCCATCGATATACGCAGCTACGTGTTCACGCACCAAAGTGCAATGTACATGTGGCATACAGTCCTAAATTTAGGAAAATGAATGACGGTTTTTCAGTTGCTAATGTGTGGGTATCACTAATTCTTTTTTTTCCACAGAAATTAGAGATGAAGCTATGTTTTGAAACAAAAATAATCTTGCGTGTATTAGTTTGTCAGACGGTTTTATGATGCTAACGTGTGTGTGCGAGAGAGATGATGGGTCTGTACGTAGAAGATGTAAGGATGTGTAAGAATACATGTTCCATAAGAGCCATTCCTGGTTTGCAAATTCCTGTTGGTACCTTATTTCCCTTTGTCATGCTTTCTGCCCATGGGACAAAAGAATATTCCAGTAGAAAGTCCTATTGCCCCAATGAGTTCAGTAAGCTACTCCTGAACTTCAGAGCTGGGCAATGTGAATTCACTTCAAGTTTTCAAAGTCCTGGAAAGTTTTGATAAGCAAATACTGTCTGGGCTCTGCTTCTCCATTGGTTGTTTCTTCACCACCAGATTTTGACACAAATAATCTGATTGAAAAATCAGGGAGGGGAACAGGGGCAAAAAACAGAGAAAGAAAAAAAAGGAGAAGTATCTATTTCAGCAGACAGCAACCAAAGCTTTTACTTTACTTTTTTTTCATGCTTGCAAATATATGATATATTCCATTACACAAGGCAGTGACTTGGGCTGGGGATTTTTTTGATAATAAGGTACTTGGGTAAAACAGAAGAAACATTTCTTAAATCTATATGCTGCATATTCATTCCACACACATGCACTCACCCCGCCAGTTGGAAAAAAAAAAGGTAACAGTTGACAAGTACAGATAAGATATTACCATGCCTTCAAACACACAGGTTGCAACCAGCACCCTGCAACAGAACTTGTTTCCAGACATGCCTCTTTGTACTTAGGCACAGAGGTCAGATTAACAGGTGTTTATGGAGCCAGATCTTCAGTTTAAGTTAACTGGTACAGCTTTATTAACATCAGTGGAGCTCTGCCAGTTTACACCAGCTGAGGTTTCAGCCTATACTATTCAGCATTTTTGCTTCTGAGCTACCAATTTATTTAACACCTTCCCAAATGTTCAGATTGCTGTGACATGACTATTAACAAGCAGACTGAGTTTGAGTTCACCCCTGACTTATAGCCAGGACTGTTCAATACACTAGACAGGAAAGTGACAACCAATAAACTCACACAGTGAGCTGACACGAGCTTATATATTAAAGGACTAGAAGATTTAACATGTGCTACTATGTCGGGCTATTTATCCTTTGAAGCCTGATCCAACATCCACTGAAATAAACGGGAGTCTTTTCACTGACTTCAGTGGATGTTAATAACCAATCCCCAACTCGCTTTTAAAGGACTTTATTTTAAAAATTGTATTTAATCAAGATAGGCAAAGCTTTCCATCCACCTGATGGGGAAAATCATAATGGAAGTGTATTGCCCTTCACACAAAATCCATTGGCCCAAGTGTTCCATGGGGATGGGAAACTAATGGTTTCACTTCTCCGGTGGAAAAAATCAAATACAAATGATAGCTGTTGTGAGTGAGTAGAGTTTTGTTAGGCAGGATTAGTGACTGGATGATCATTTTGGGTGCAAAACAGATTGAATTATTTTTAAATGGAGCCAGTAAAACGTATCTGGTTTGTACTCTTGAGAAATGGAAGACAAGTGGGGAGTTTTCCTTGATGCCCTGCCTTCCAAATTTGAACAAAGAGCATCTGAATTTCAGGAGTTAGAAAAGGATGAAGTCAGCTTTAGGAGGTAATGTACATTCCAGACTTGGGACTTGATACCATATGGTACAGTCCTAAGAACACCTGCTACCAAAGGCAGCGCCTACTGTTCTGAGTAATCCGGATGAAGTTAATGGAAGCACTTTGCTGAAAGTTTGCAGGATTGGGTCCCTGCCTACTGAGACCATTAGGTCTCTCTCCATAATGGCATTCTTGGGATAGGCACAGTACCTATAACCTACCATTCATTCTGTGGGTGCTTGAGCTGTAGGATGTCAGATTTAATAGAATTATGACCCAGAAACCAGAAATGCCTGAAAATAACATGTGTGTCAAACTCCTTGCACAACTCTTAGCTTAACAATGATAAGCGCTGTGAACTGCCCCCCTCCCCTAGTTTTGGTGAGATGTTTCCTAAAGCTGCTACTGGCCACCCAACTGAGGATGGCAAGTAGTATGTAACTAGAGGTACTGTTGTGAGCACTAGGATATGTTTTCACAGGTGAATGGCAACTGCAGGTTGTTCACTTCTAAGGTGCATTAAAGAGGCCTCAAGTATGCAGGTTGTAGCCATACTGGTCTAGAGGCAAAAGCAATCAGGACTCATGGTAGAGGGGACATCTTTTATTAGACCAACTAGCTTTTTGCAAAAAAAAATTTTTTGCAAAAATCTAGTTGGTTTAATAAAAGATATTGCCTCCACCTCGAGTCCTGATTGCTCTAAAGAAGCCTGGTTTTCCGAAAGTGCTGATTGGCCACCCCTTTAGGTGCCCCTTTTAGAACGTTTCAAATTCAGCACCCAAAAATCCAGAATTCCCCAATCACTAGGCACTTCTGAACACACAGGATATTAAATTCCTTCCATATTGAAACAGTTAAATTAGCCACTTACCTACTGCACATGCTTCCTCTGCCTGGTTTTCCTGTGCTGTTAACATGCACTCTAGAACTGATCTGATGCTGAATGTATATTCTGCTGAAGCAGCCAGAAGCAGTTGCATTTGGGACAGTCATCCCTAACTGGTCACTGTATCTTGTGGGTACCCTTAGATGATAATCAGACAAGGCAACAGGCTCTCTAAAGAGCTGGATTCTTAACTAAAGGTTGAATAAAAATGTGCTGGCCACTGCACTGGTGCCTTAGGACAAGGTGTTGTCTGTTGGAGGCGGGGTTGGGTAGTGCTGGTTTCCATGCATATCGCTGGTAGATATTAGGAACAGTTGACCGCTTGTTTCTGCTAATCTCTGTTTCAAAAACAGATAGTATTTTTCTCTCACAATCTGTGCCCCCAGCTTTCCTCAAAGTTGGTCGTGCAAATCACAAATGCAATCCAGTGCAGTTGTTAATTAACTATGCTGTGGGCTCCCAGTTCCTGTTTTCTCTGTAATGTGGGGTGGGGGAAGGTGACTTCCTTTTGTAACGTTCGGTAGTGCATCAAAGATTGTTGAACTCAGCACAGTCCCTTATTGGCAGTGGAGATACTGGGCCGTATTTCGATCTTAAGTACATGGCTGCAAGTAAATCCAGACATCCCGTTGATTTCCATGGACCCTTTTCAGATTAGACTTGTGAGCCAAAATTTGAGCTCTACTTAGGAGCCTACTTGTGAGCTCTACTTAGGAAAGTCCCACAGACTTAAGTGGAAGTTTCACGCACATAGGACTTGCAGGGTAGACCCTGTAACTTCGGGTGTGCCTGCATAGTACAACACAGAGTAGATTAGCTGGGCAGGAGTGCCTGGCTATGGTGGCCAAACTGCTTGTTGCACTCAAACGAGCTCAAGTCAGTTAGCTCCCATGTCACTACATGGAGACATATGTTGTGCGCTGCTTAGGAGGAATTGCATACTGGATTTTGTATTCCCACATGTGGATCAAAGGCCTGGCTCATTTTTAGCCCTGTTTTTTTATTCCCTTTTAACTTCTGAATATCATGTAAAAGCTTTTACCCACCATGCTTCATGTCACACTTCAGGCCCTGGGGAAAATGTGCAGAAGGAAAGAAAAAAGTCAAAACAAGTTAGAAACTCCCAGATTTGGCCCCAGGGATAAATATTGAGCAGTGGAAGCCCTTGGACTAGATTTACAAAGGCACTTAGGTACTTACGGGTGCAGCTGGTTCCTAGTGTAATTTACACAAGCACACGAGTGAGTTAGGCACCAAGATCTCATGGATTTCAATGGGTCTTTGTTGCCTGCTTTTGTAAATCATAGTATCATAGTAGTATCATAGTACCTAGGGTCAGAAGGGGCCTAGAGCAGGCCATCTAGTCTGACCCCCCGCCAATGGCAGGAACGAGTGCCAGG
>JAGPOW010003310.1:19549941-19568930 GCA_030014935.1 Caiman crocodilus
TCCTCGCAGATCTGCCCTGTGCCAAACACAGGCTGCCCACACCACTTGTGGCATGCATGCATGCCACCCATTCGCCATCCCCCCTATAAAGGATATGGATCCTTTAATGGACCACAGGATACCATTGGGAGCTGATCCTGGTCAGTGATGGGGCTTGAAGGATCAGTGTAACCTGGGGAGAGAAGGGCCCTGGGGGCTTAGCACTGGGGTACTGGAGGGCATGAACAGAGGCACACATGCTTCAGGATCAAAAGCCACTTGAAGGATGTTAAAAGTGCTGCCAAAGTATTAAGGAGCTCGCAAGATTATGAACTCCTCCACCACTTCCCCCAGCAGCGGCCCACACTCCCCAGACGTGTGTGCCTGAAGAAGCAGGTGCTTGTGACTGAGTCAGAGGCTGTGGGAAGGCAGGGCAGACGGCTGGAATGCTGGCACAACCTCAGCAGCAGGCAGGCCAAGAGTGCCCATAAAACTGCTTGAAAAACAAATCAGGCAGCTGGACCTTTGAGCGCTGGTGAACAACAGGCCCAGTGTGAAGGGCATTTCCATTGTTATCTGTGGTTTCCATGGCATGGCACAGTCCCAGCTAGCAGAGGGGACTGGGATCTCTCCCCTCTTAATCTGTGCTCCCACGGCTCGCCCCTTTCCTTCGAGTCAAAGAGCTGCTCGGCCCCCGCTGCCGTTTATTTTCATGGTACATGGTGAAGGCAGCAGCCACTCAGCTCAGCGCCACTCTGGCTGTCATAGCTGGAAGCTGCAACAACACAGCTAGAAGATGTCGTGGTCTGGAAAGCCCACCCATGGAGGACTAGTCTGATCCAGAAGCCTCTGAGAGCTTCTCCCTAGGAACTCAAGTTGTGGAAAGAGGCCAGCAAGCAAGGAGATTGGCAGGAAGGAAAGGAACGGGCAGAAAGTGACTTAGGAAAGGGGGAAGATGGGGAAATAACTTGATGTTTGGGGCAAGGACAACCACAGAGTCTTCACTTAGGATGTACCGCATGCTCCAAAAGGCTGCAGCTGTGGTGAGACTGTTTCTGCAGCCTCCTGCACCTGTTATTTCCTGCGGAGCTTCTCTGTTTCTTCCTTGTCAATCCACGCAATGAATTTAGGAGACCTTTCACATTGAGACCCAACCCTGAAGTGCTTGCTGCATTCCTGGTTTCAATCCTGCTTTGTAGCCCTTGTCTGGTAGCCAAGAGCAACTCATGCAGGTGGAGCTGGGGTGTGTGCGTGGCATCGGGGCCTTGTCATAGTCTGAGAAGAAGCTGGGCTGAGCTCTTCTTTGTATAAGATCCTTGGGTTTCTAAGATCATTGCTGTGAGAAGGGGTCATAGAGGCACCAAAGTGGGGTCTGCCTTCAACCTCATCTTATTCTGTAGACAGCTCAATGCGAGGGAGTGATGCAGTTACCCAACTCACTTCCAGTTATGAGATGAGAGAGGAGTAACAGCTATAATGAAATAATCAGCATGGTGTGCACAAGAGCACATGCCCCTGTCAACGTAGCGTGCCCTCAGCTTTGGACTTCCTGCAGCACGAGTGTGGGGCACAGCCACCAGGTTACCTAGCTCATTCAGAAATCACCTTCCTGCTGTGTTGGTCTCTCTCTTCACAAAAGGCTCTTCACTCACGGGAGGCCTGAGCGACATTACTTTACTCTAACACTGCAATTCAGAGGATTCTGCATTGAATTCCCTGTGCTGTTTTAAAGGGGGGAGAAAATAATCAGGTCAAGAACAGCAATGCTACACAGCAGAGCACTTGCTTTTTGCACAGATCCATGCACTTTAATGTGCCCCGCCTGAAGCTTTTGAAATTCCTCTGCAGGAGGGAGGAAGGAAGCAGAGTTGTGCCTACCCAAGCCACGCTGTACGGGGCTGGCGGAAGAGCATTGTTGTCTGAATATTGAAGTCAACCTGTTGTCGGAGCATGGGGCCCTGAGAGTGGGAGCCAGATGTAGAAGGGCCGTGGAAGTAGGGTGCCAAAGTGAGATAGCCTGCGGGCTCAGCTCTGCTGCAACAAGGTTTCCTTTTGGCTCCGATTTAATCTGATCCCGGGAGCTGCTAAACTGCCCCTCGGCTGGTCGTTGGGGGTGCTCCGTACCCAATAGGACCATGCCGTTGATGTCATCAGAACCCAACACACCTGCCCTTGCTCTCCAAACATGCAAATTCTTCTCAGTTCTGACCCCTATGAAAACAACCCCCTTCCACCATCTCTCTCAGCATCAAAAACATTCTGGCTGGTCAATCAAGGAAACAGATAACACAAAGCAAAATCTCAACTAATCTTTGTGGCTGAAGAAAAAGCTGATTGTTTTTGCTTCTCTCCAAGCCCTCCCTACCCCCTGCACTTCCCCACTGCCTCCAATACCTTCATTCCTTTATTGGAGGAAAAAATCCTGATCCTTAGGCTGTTTTGTTTAGCAAATGAGGAACATGCAAAACAATTTTCCTGGCAGCTGCCATGAGAGAGAAAGGTGTGTGTGTATATTCGTATGCGCATGCACGTGCATGTGTATGTGTGCATATGTGTACCCTCCTAACAACCCTTAGGTGCAGAGAGAGATGATCAAGCCTTGTCTACATTATAGAGCCTCCAACATTACAGCTCTGGTGACAGGGCCCCTAGTGAAGTTGTAACACTTAGTGATATAAGGGGGTTTTCTACCAGCATACAATAGCCCCTGAACAGCATAAGCCAAGCAGAGATTAGGGCCTTTTGTCAGCAGGATTAGATCCTCACCTAGGGCTTTGCCAACACTGCTGCGAAACTGTTGTGTATACCAAGCGTCAGGCTGATCCAGCTGGGAGGGGCTGGGGGAGGCATGGAAGAAAGCTCTCCCAAGAGGAAAAGGATCAGTAAAAAAATCATCATGATGTGGGGAAAGGGGTGGCAGGTGAGAGGCCAAATCAGCTTGAAGGTCAGGAAAGCCCCTCTGTTCAGGACAGTGCTTTGTGGTCAGCACAATGGGGAACAGACTCAAGCACAAGCTGAAACTGGGGTCTCTGCAAACAGGATGGGAGACCCTCCTTTCTCTCTGGAGCAGGTTTTGAGGGCATCACCATGCTCCAGGTTCAAAGTTCAAGTACAGTAATGGAAGCCCTACTAAGCCTCACAATGCGTTTGCAGACACGTTCACCTACCAGCACTTTAGCCTAATGGACAACCCTGACTATCACCAGCCCTGTCTGCACAGGGAACTGGGCCAGTGCAAATACTGAGATTGAGAACAGCTCCTCACAGGGGTACTGTACTCCGGAACAAACATAACTGTGATCCAAGACCATTATTCCAGAATATAATATTTTAGTCTGCCATGGAGAGGCCACATCCAGAGGTTGTTTCAGAAAAGGCACCTGGAACAGTTACTCCAGAAGAATTGCCCTGGCCAATTCACCTGGTGTGGACAAGACCTAATAAAAGCACCCAGAGCTATGCAGCAAGAGTAGTGAACAGGCACCTTCTACCCTATCAGTCTGTGTGGACAGCAAAAGCTGATTTTGTGGTTAAAGCACTGGACTGGGACCGAAGAGATCTAGCACAAGCTGTGTGGTACTGTGCGAATAAGGGCTGGGTTTGCAAACCTGCTCAACTTGCACAGTCAGGGGCTGGATTTGGGGTGCTAAGGACTTTTGAAAATCTTGTCCCTAAATATCCAGCGAGTCATTTCCCCTTCTGTCAATGGGAACAAGAATTCCTTCTTTCCCGGGCCTTTTGTCTGTCTTGTTTATCAGTATGTACGTAAGAGATCCTCAGGAAGGTGACTCTCTCTTGCTAGCTTTTGCAAATCTTGCTTACAGTGATGGGGCCTGATCTCAGCTAGGGTTTCTAGGTCTTACTAGAATACAGATAATTAATATATACTACATATAATATATCACTCCAAACACCACACGTGTGCATGCACACACACACCAGTATTATAATATTCCTTCCCAAAAGAGAGAGAGGATGAATAAAGTCAGATGGTGGACAAACCAGGCCCCAATGGTATGTGCAAGGGCTGACAACATCCCAAGGAGAGAGCCCCAGCAGGATGGTTGCTTCCAGAAGCACCTTGCAGTCTGGTCTCACTGAATTTCTCATTTCCAAGGCAAATATCTGTCATGCTTGTCTTTCTGTCAGTCTTCAGCTAGAGGTAAAGCACTCTCTGTTGCCCTCACCAATCAGGGAAGGAAGGACAGTGGAGAGCGAGGGAAGCTAGTGTAAGGGCAGCAGGAGTGGGGAAATCTGAGGCTGGGGAGGAGCTGAGCATGCCTTGGGCTCAGCTTTTGCCTGATAAGTTTATCAAGCACTGCCGGCTGCTAACTGTCAGCCAGTGGAGTGGGCCTGTTAGGGAGGAGGAACAGCTCCTGGCATGAGATAGGACAGCCCCAGCCTTATCGGAGCATCTGAGCAAAAGCGAACTGGAGAGAGTGGGCGCGCTTTCCAACCACTTCAGCTGAACAACAGACAGATTGGCAGGAAAAGAGCGTCCGCCTTTCTTTGCTGCCAGTCAGGCATCAGCAAACAGAACTGTTCCATGCAAATGACTGGTGAATACAACAGGCAAGTTGCAAATTAGAACCTAAAAATCCTTAGGAAATGCAAAGGTGAAGGTCTCCCAGGAGCATAGCCTGTAAGGTACAGTCAGATTTGCACAGCCCAGCCAGCCAGCTCCTGAACAGACTGCCTGTCCCCTGCAGCTTGGGCCAGCTCTGCTGTCAGGACATTGGCTGCACTGACCTTTTGGCATAGAATCTGAGGCCAACACAACACCTGTGTTTTTGCACACACTTTTTCAGGCTTTCCCCCTGTTTTATACAAATAGAAAATAAAACAAAGGTGGTAGGAGAGGGAGGGGGAAGAGAGATTCACTGCCCTGGCTTCTAGTACATACAGCCCTCTTTGAGTTGCATTACTATGGAACTGAGCAACTGGGCCCAATTGCTACTCACAGAAGACTGCTTTACACCATTCTGGCAATAGAAAGGGGCCTTGAATGCGACTATATAACACAAGTAAAGCAAAAGGCCCAATAAGCAATACCATTTACATCCACGTCCAGTTGCCTGAGTGGCATAAGGGTGGACTGGGCACGTCTACATGAGATGCTACATCATTGTAGAGACGAGCTACAGCAACATAGCTCATCACTGTGGTGACATAGCATTGGTGGGCACGAACCATGCTGCTGCTGCTACTGCAGAGTAGCAATGAGCTAATGTGCAATAGCTCATTGCTATTGCACAGTAGGGTCAAAACAACACGTGTGGTGCCGAGACTGTGCAGTACCACTGGTTACTGTGCAGTCATTTAGTACTTGCTAAAGAAAGGGTGGGCAAAATGCAGCCCGGGTGCCAGATGTGGCCCACCAGGCCATTCTACCTGGCCCACGGGGCCCTTAAAATAATTTAGAAAATTAGCATTTATCTGTCCTGGGCTGCCTGTCATGTGGCCCGTTGATGGCTTGCCAAAACTCAATAAGCAGTCCTCTGCCCAAAAGAAGTGCCCGCCCTTGTGCGAAAGCAAGTACTAAATGACTGCACAGTAACAGCTGTGCAGTTGGGTGCATGCATAGGCATATCCACTGAGAATTAGGCTCCTTGTGGCTTTCAGGCAGGTTATACACATAAATAACCACTGTGACCTCCTTGTAACCATCTTAGCAGCCAGGCCACGCACTAGAGTATTGGTTTTCAAACATTTTCACCTGTGGACCCCTTTGGAAATTTCAAATGCAGCTACAGAACCCTTTGAATTGTAAGCATGGGTACTTGTATACTTTTGATTAATCGTAGTCCTCTTTTGTGGACCCCTTAGACATAGTCTCCCCACCCCCAGGGGCCCACAGACCACAGGTTGCAAACCACTAAACCAGAGGGATGGCTGCGACTCAACTCCTCCCTGGATCCTTCAGATCAGGATTAGGGCACACTGGCAAACAACTGCCCACACCGCACATGTTTGGTGGAGACTGACACATATCTGCAGGCAAAGCCAGCGTGCCTCTGACTGCTTGTGTGCAAGGAAGCTGAATTCAAACTTCACCACCCCCAGCGAGCGCAGAGGACTCCTAGGATGAGGAGCAGCACGGAGAAACTTTCCAAAAAGAAGAGGTTATCAGACCTTGGCTTGTTTACTGACAGAAAATGAAGGCTGAGAGGCTCTGAGTGCTCTTCATAAACAGCAGGGAGGGAAAGGAAGTGTTTAAGCTAAGGTAATTCTGGCAAAGTGTGAATAAATTTAAACTGGAGATCAAAAGGCTTCTACTATGTAGGAGGGCCTTGCAACAGGAAAAAATAGGCTAACACCCATGAGAAGCTCGTGAACAGGATTTTGGGACATAGTTGCCAGTGCCAGCAGGGGACTAGACTCACTGAACCAGGAGGTCCCGTGTAGCCCTTTCTTTGTACTGAATTTCTTGCCTGCATCACCTGTGCCCCAGTCAGAGGCAGGGCTGCCCCATTCTTTATCCACGTCTTGTGGCCTGGGACTTGATTTACACAAGTTGCAGCCACAACCTTTGGGCAGAAAGAGAGCATCGCTGCACGCAGCCTTGAACAAAGGCAGGACCTTCTGTCAGGCCCAGCCATGCTCTGGCCCACCAGATGAATGCCAGGTGGTGACCCACACCGGGATGTTTTACCAGGGAAAGTCCTGCTAGTTAAGAGCTACCCAGAAAGCAACTTGGGCAACGTGCATTCATAAATGGCCACTCATGCCAGAGCACTGTATCGCCACAGTAGCAGGTTGGATTGGTAGAAATGTTGCACTGTGGGCAGGTATCCCAATTAGCTGTGCACTGGGAGACACCCTTGCTCTTCTCTGGGAACTGTGAGAATTTGGAGTCAGATTTCCACAGGTCCATCAGGTCCATCTCCTACACTATTGCTCTCTCCTTACCAGTCTCTGAGCTATCCAGAAAGCTGCTACGCATAGCAGAGCTCTACTGCGATATATCCCTCTGCCAATGCAATTCTGAGCTTTGAAGGCTGCAGCAAGAACTGTGAACAAAAATACCTCGCCCCATTGATTTCATATGGTGTTTGGCTAATTTTAAAACAATGGCAGTTATCTCTCCTCCCAGACCCTTTTAAATGAGGAGCTTTAATAGGATTTTTGGCAGTGGCCAAGCCTGTTGCTTTTTTCCCCTTATAAAATAGCAGCTATCTCTTGCCTCACTCGGGGAACAGGAAGCCAAAAAAAAAAGCCCATGGAGCATTACTGCCCCTGAAGGGGCCACATCCTGAGAGGCTGAGGGGGGACAGTGAGTCAGCACATCCATCACTCAGTGCTGCGGCTAGCCATTTATTTAGGTCCAGCTTGCACCAGCTCCGCTGGAAAATCAGTCAACGTCAATGGCTCCTACAGACCTTGCCAGCGGGAGTCACAGAAACTTCAGCTGCATTCAGCAGTCCTGTGGCCTAATGGGTAAAATGCTGGGCTACGACTTGAGTAGTATGGGATCTGTTCCTGCTTCTGCCACTCTCAGGGGATCTAGGCAAGTCATTTTTCTGTGCCTCAGTTTCCTCCCCTGTGAGAAAGGAGTACTAGGAACCCCTTTGTAAAATGATACTCATGAAAAGCATTATCTCATGAAAAGTCATTATTTTTTCCACCTGTACAAAATCCTACCTGAGATAATCTTAAACTCTCTGAGCACTTCTCGGTTTTAGCCTTTCTTTAGAAATGCACGTGACACATCTGAAATGTAGCTTCACTGAGCATTGCATGGGCCCAGAGCCTCTGAAATGCAGCAACTTTGGTGCCTAGCATGAGCCACCCACCTCACCTGTTCATTTTTTTTTGCCTTAAATCACTTGCCATGTACTGGAACTCTGCTACACAGTCAAGAACAGAACACACATAATAACCTGACTTTCCATCCTGTACCCAAAGCAACTGACCATCCTGAGTTCCTGAGGCTTTTTTGACTGGGGAGCTCAAGTTAAAACCTTCTTCTTGGGAAAAGTGCCATGCGTTCTTTACAAGACCCTTATTTTTGAAGCACGAAAGGGCCTCTACACAAAATAGAGTGAATTGAAGTTTACTGTACATTAGACAGATGAAGAGCAGAGCTTATTACAAGGATAAGAATGCCTGATTCCAGGAAGAATGTATATGGGAAAGATAAGATTTATTATGTTGAGTGGTACTTTAAAAATATCTATGAATAGATAGAGTAATAGATAAAGAGATCAACTGTAATACAATGCCCATCTAAAAATGTCTGCTGAAGGAGGCCAGTACAGTAGTGGGAGATTTGCTGTACCTGGAATTTGGGGTAACACTATTTTGAATTTGTTACAAATTCTATCACTTTACATAAATGGGGACATTTTTCTTATTTCCTTTATAACAGGCAAAGAAACTAAGGCAGGGAATGGAATTGAAAGACATGGTGTAGCTCACAAAGCAAATAGGTACAATAACTTGGAACTGAACACAGCATCATTAGCTCTTAGCCCCTTGTCATGATGATTAGACCCACAAGGCTAAATTGAGACCTCTTCTTATGCAGATGGGTATAACTACTCATTTCAGTGGACTTGCACCTGGAGTTCAGTACATATTCTGTTATGTACAATAAAAGAATGAGCAGAAACTTAATGCAGAGGCATCAGCATTTTGGGGTACGTGCTGGACTTAGACCCCAGGATGTCTAAAAACAGCCATTTAAGACTTTAATTGAAAGCCGAAATCTGCCTTCCACAATGAAATCAATGGACTCACCCATGCTGACAAGCAAGAGCAAGCACTTGGTGGACAGTGCCATCGCCCTTTCATGGACCCACTGGAAATTTAATGTGAGAGGTAACATTGACTTATGACTTGTCCTAGACAATAACTGAAGCCTTTGGGAACTTGTCCCCTTGCCCCACTTCCGCAATCCCAGTGTCCACAGCAATCTTAGCTCGGAAATGGAATGTGACTCAGGCCTTAAACTGAAGGGTTGTCATCAGCAAACCATGAAGGCTGGATGTGGCCATGGCTTTATCACTGCCCACCAGCTGCCTCCAGTCTCTTGCCTCCTCCCCAGTGAGTCAGCAAATCTTCTTCGAGGAGAAAAACAAGCAAGTAAGTGAACAAATCACAATGTCAGATTACAAAGACGAACGGGGAAAACTGCGGCACAAGAGAGGGAGATAAAGCCTGGGGGAGTCACATGACCAATGACTGGCAGGACTTAGTGCAACTTTTTTGTGGGCTACATGAGAAAGACATTAAAACCTTGAAAGGATAATATCTTCAAGTATTGTTGGCACCGCAGCAGAATTCAGCAGTGAGGAAGGGAATGAAGTCCATTCTGCTCTTGGTTTTCCTAGTATAAGTACTTGTATCAGGGGGTTGCTCTGCATTTTTATCAGCATAACTGAACACAGAATTAGTGTTCCCATGTGGTGTCCATTCTACATTGCAACCTGTTTCCAAAGGACTTCCTCCATCTACTACAAATAAAAGCCTTGAGTGCCCAGCATAGGACATTGCAAGGGGCCTGGTTTTCAGAAAAAGCTGATATCCTTGCTCCGAAATATGTAGCTTTAACCTCTTTCAAACCAGCCAAGAATCACTACTTGATTCTGAAAAGGATGGATATTGGGCCTTGCATTTATACTGCATCTTAGCAACAATTTTATCCTCTACTTAAAGGCCTCTGGGTAGAATGTGGCAGCTCCTTAAATAGCTCTTAGTAACACTATACCATAGGACAGAAAGTGAAAAAGAAACCACAGCAGGAGTTTAGATAGCCAGAAAGTTTGCCATTTCCCAAACTGGCATTCAGCCAGGATTTACCAGTTAATTACCCCTATTAAAAAAATCACACCGATTCCTCACTGACACCAGTGGAAACTGCTTCTTATGGGACAACAGCTGTTTTGCCCACCTTTGATGATGCTGGTTACCTTGCGGAAATAACAACTTTCCCAGTTTACAGGTAGTGCTCAAGTTACACAGCTCAGTCCAGCAGGCTACAAAATGCCGGAGAGGTACACAAGAAAAAAGCCCACAAAACACAAGGAAATAGGGAAGGAGAGGCAGTAATCCAGCCTGACTCAGAATTTACTTCAAGCTGCTCAACTCAAGTGGCCTGTGCGTGTATGTCTACATCAGGGTGGGATGTAGATGAATAACATTTGCTCTGGTTTTACACAAGCCCCACTGATTTACCAGTGTAACTGAGAGGGAAACAAAGGGCTGTGTCCTGATGATGGAGTACCCCTAGCAGAATAACTGACTTAGCCTGCACATGACAACCTATTACAGTCACACTGCCATAGGCCTTTGGAAATGTAGAATTATAGCAAGCATTCATTCCTCAGCAGAGATATTATAGCACTGGCCGGGGTAATGGTTACAGACATAAAAACAGTCTAATACTGGGATAACTGAGTATTGGGAAGTTCAATATCCTATGACACAACAGTCACCGCTATGTGGCTGCGGACAAAATATATTAAATAAAAGCACTGTGCCAAAGTTAACGTGGCACAAACTGCTTTGTCCCTACAAGTAGCAGAGGGATGGACCATCTGTTCATACTCCAGCTGAGCAAGAGCTTAAACAGGAAGGGCAGCAGGAATGAGAGATGGGAAAGTGAATAAATAAATACTTTTCCTTGGACTTTTTTCCGGGGGGCTGACATGCATTAGCATCTTGGGTCACCTTAGTATAAAGTCCGTACTAGCAAATGTAATAGCCTTGCCTACTATGACTGGGTTTGCCTCCTTTCCCACCCCCAGGTTTTTCTACCGATGTGCAGTTCTAGCTATTAAAAAGCAAGGGGATCAGAGAAATGGGAGGAATGAAAAAAAATTGGATTCATGGGAAACAACACATCTAGAGGCCTGTAGTTTCCTCAGAGCTTCTAGGTACTCACACAATGCACATTCTTAGAAATAATAGCATATTTTATTTCCCAAAAGATATTAGCTCTTTATCTTTAGTTCATTTAAAAGCTGGTGCCTCAAAGGCACCGTGTAAACTGAATTCCTACTATGCTTCTTAGTGAGATCTAAATCTCATTCTAAACGATCACAATAGGGATTTGGCATTAGAAACCACACTCTTGGATTACCAAATATTGTTCAGAGCCCAGCAGCACCCCCTGCCGTAGCACGGGTGAGTAACAGCAACAGCTGCAAGACCTTCAGCACAATAATAAGTCCCTGTTCTACTTGTACAACACTCCCCTTCCAATATGTTGACAGCTTTTGTGATTATTTTTGGACTCGCAAAATAAGCAGCCTGTTTCCTAAAGCCCCTAATACAGGGACGGGCAATTATTTTGGGTGGAGGGCCGCTTACTGAGCTTTGGGAAGCCATTGAGGGTGGCATGACAGGCAGCCGGGGTCAGATAAATATTAATTTTCTAAATTTTTTAGGGGCCCCACGGGCTGGATAGAATGGCCTGGCAGGTCGCATCCAGCCCATAGGCCACATTTTGCCCACCCCTGCCCTAATAAAAGGGAATTGAAGAGGCTTTGAACTTGCCTTTTAAAGAAATACTTTTCTACCAGTGCACCTTAAAATCTCAACCCCAGGTAGTAAATAAAAAAAGTCCCACTTGGTTATTTGTAGAAAATCTCTTGATTAGAAAACTAATCTAATAGATCTGGGGGCACAATTCGACTTCCGAGCACTTAGCACCGGCAGTCCTGACTTCCCCCTTTCTTGGCAGGCAACATGAAATGACTGGCCACAGCTGCTGGGCAACAAAAAGAACAGACCAAAAAAAACAACCTCCAAATAGTGAAGCAATGCATCTATCAGGATGCCAAGGACCTGATATTGCTATTGCGCACATCTCTTTTATGTGCAACTGCAGTTACGTGCCGAGAAGTTACTCCCGATTTACCCAGATATAATGCAGAGTTAAACGAAGTTTGCTGATCCTCTGAGCACTAGGGATGTATTAAAAGTATACTGAAAGCCATGTTTTTATACGTGATACTGCAGCCACCTATCTTTGGTTAGCCTAACTGACCTTGGCACACATCAGGGGGAAAACCTTGCCAGATTTTCTGGTTCCCACCAGTGCTAAGGTGAAAACAAAGCAGGATCTTAAGGTGGAGCGAGCGGGGCACTGACCTGACTGGATGACTTGGCTCCTGGCCTCTGCTCTGCTCTTTAATGGCCCCATAACTGGGGAAAGATCGCCTCATCTTCCTGCCCAACGCGAGGCCATGCAGGTTACTCTGGTCCACCCTGGAAGGTGCATGTCCTACGGCCCGGCTGGAGGCACAAAAATCTGTGAGCCGTCCGTCCACGGGACAACACGACGGCTCGGGGCACGAACGCCACGCGCCCCCGGTGGCTGGGGGGGGCACGGTGACAGCAGTGGGAAGCGTCCCGCGAAGGCGTGCAAGGCACGTACAGGACACGCGACAACACACAGAGGCCGCCAAGCTGTGGCACGAGGGGAAAGAGGCAACCCAGGAGGCTCAAGAGATGAACGGAGGCTGCAGGGGAGTCCCGCGCCGAGCCTGGGGGCCGCAGGCTGAGACGGGGCAGCTCCCAGCCTGCCCGGGGGATCCGGGACAGACGTTCGAAACAAACCGCTGTAACTTAAACCAGTTCAGTCTGACACTGCATCTGTTTGGGCTGACCTTAAACCGGTTTCGGCCATTTTGAGAGCGGTTTACCTGAGACAAAGTTCTGTTGGGTCACAGATTTGAACCGGTTTCCAGTCACTTATACCGGCTTATGTGCTATTTCTGCAGCCCACCGGGGTAGGCCCCGTCTTCCTTCCAGAGCGTCCAGCCCTCCGGGCGGCCGGAGCTCCCTCCTCCCCCTCCCCCCGGAACCGCTCTCCCCCGGAACCATCGAGCGGCGGCGGCGGCGCGGGGGAGCGCACTGAGGGGCGGACCCCGGGAGAGGGAGAGGGGCGCGGCCATGGCGGCGCCGCAGAAGGCGGAGCGGGGCTCGGCCGTGCTGGAGTTCTCCCGCAGCCCGCGGCTGGTGTGCGTGGAGTACCCGGGGCTGGTGCGGGACGTGGAGAAGATGCTGCGCACGCTGGGCGGGGAGGACGGGGTGTCGCGGGTGAGCGGGGCGGGGCGAGGCCGGCGGGTTGCCTGGGAGATGTCTGGGACCGTGCCATGAAGCCCCCCGTGTGGGGAGGGGGAGCAGTGTTGGTATCGCCCGGGAGAGGGGCGGCTCCCGGGTGGCCGGATTGCCCGAGAAGGGGCGGGACTTCCTGGCGGGAGTGTTTGTATTGCTTTGGAAAGGGGCGGGGCTTCCGGGGGTGTTAGTAGCCCCAGGAGGGGGCGGGGCTTCCAGGGCTGGTACCTGGGGGGATGCTGATGGGGTGCTGGTTGGTACCGCGGGGCAGGCGAGGGGGGTCCCGCATCCCAGCGCCCACAACCTGCTCTGCGCAGATCTACGCCGACCCCTCCAAGAGGCTGGAGCTCTACTTCCGCCCCCAGGACCCCTACTGCCACCCGGCCTGCGCCAACCGCTTCCCCACCTCCACCATGCTGCTCAAGGTGACCAGGAGGAGGAAGCTCCCGCGGGCGGCGGAGGAGGCTGGGGAAGCGCCGGAGTCCCCGGAAGCCACGTTTGAGATGCAGATCCTGGGGGTCGTCACCACCGTGTACAAGTTCCAAGGTAACCGTCTCCTCCGCCGCCTCGCTTTGCGTTTCCCGGCTGGCCGGAGCCAGCGCCCTGCCTGTCGCAAGCCGCGGCGGAGTCTCCGAGCGCACGGGGTGAACGGATGTGATGCAGCTCCTCGCCACGTGTGCTATGCAGCTCTCGTTTCCTTCCTCGCAGGGATGTCCGACTTCCAGTACCTGGCAATGCACTCGGGGCCGGACGGCAAGCAGACCTCTATGTACGACAAGGTGCTGATGCTCAAGCCCGAGAAGGAGGAGTTCTACAACAGGGAGCTGCCCCTCTACATTCCCCCACCCATCTTCTCTCGTCTGGACACCCCCATAGACTACTTCTACCGCCCAGATATACACCATCGGTCAGTGCTTTTTCTCATGCATAGTAAGTGGGCTTGGCTCCTGCACGGACAGGTGATGGGACCCCTTTACCGGGCCAGCAAATCGTTTGTACCGTGCGAGCTTTGCAGGTCATTACGAGATCCCTTCTCCAACTGAAGCAGCTTCTTGTGTTATACCTAGTATGCTTCTCCAATGAGGGGCTTTTTAAACGCTCTCTAAGGTCACCTAATGGAGTTGGAGGAAATATGTCTTTCGTATCTGACAGTTTTATCAGGCCTAACACACACGCTGCTCTCTGTTTGGCATGTCTGTGCCCAGACTCCATGTATATAATTAGAGGAAAAATAAGATTTAAAAGTCCAGTTTCTGAGGTATCCGGACATGATATGAAATCTGAGCTCCTGGCGTGGCAGGCGGAGGTTTAAACTATGTCGATTATGTGCCCCCTGCAACTTCTGCTTTACTCATCTCCTTGCGTAAGCCTTGTATCTCACCACGGTCTAGACCAAAGCATTTGGGAGAGAGGACAGGTGAAGCCCCAAGTCTGACCGTCAGGAGCTCTGCCACTTGCAAGCTGTGCGGTGTTGGGCAGGGCACTCATCCACTTTCTGCATCCTTCTGAGAGGAAGAAGGACGTTGTGGTCAAGATTCTGGACATGTGTGTTCACTGTCTCACTCTGTGCCTGACATCCTGGGTGACCTTGGGAAGCTGAGGCACAGACCAAATGATTTACTCACTAATAAACTGGGAATAAAAGTAGTTCCTTATTCACCAGGTGGTTGTGAGAGGCACTGGACCACTACAGAGATGAGCCTTAAAGCTGGCAAGGGTTGTGAACTACCATGTTCTTGTTTTCTGTCCTTGTGTTCACTTCTCTGCTCAGCTTTTTCTCCCTTTAAAAACTCCAGGGGTTTATGTTAAGACAAACAATCTGTCAGATACTGTTTTTGGATTTTAAATGTCCATATTCTTCCCATGTCAGAGATGTACCTTGGGACTCTGTCCCGCCCCATTAAAATTGTGGTGGTGGAAGAACTCAAATCCCATTTAAGTGACTGAAACAAAAAACCTTGAAAACTTTGAGCATCGCATTTGGGCATGGGGCAGAATTCCCAACGCCGGGAACCTTTGCAATAGGCAGTAAATGGACACAAAAGTTGGATTTATTAAGATAATGGTTCCTTTTCTTTAGAGTTTTTGCAAATCCCCCCCCTCTTCGGCTCTTGTTTCTCATCTTTGTGACTTTTCTCCCCACCGTTTCACCCCTGTATCAGAACCGTGGCCCTTAGGACGGAACAGGGCTTGCTTTAGAGCCAGTCGGGTTCATTCACAAATAAGGCACCACAAATGTGTAATGTTCTCATCCAGGGAATAAACACAGAGTAAGAGCATCAGCGTGGGAGTAGGACACCGAGTCACGATGTAGACTACTAGAGGATAGGCTGTTTGGCTGGTGTTCTCAGTGTTTCCAGTGGAGTGGAGGTTTAGGGGAGAACAGAACAGGAGCAAGCGCCACGTGCGTCTGAGCTGGCACTTGCCAGAGCTGTTTGCTTCTGTTTCTTTGTTTGTCTTGCCCCGAGTAGACGGAGAAGCTGTGATATCTCCCACGAGAAACATCTTTCATTTTCTCACTGCTGTCCTTCGTTTGAGCAAAAAAAGATAAATAATGCCAATGACTATAATCTGCCCCCGAGATTAAAATTATAATTGTTTCCCTGCCTCACTGTGTTGTGTCCATTTACTGTCATGGTGATTTTTCAGCCATGGCAAATGTCACTGGCAACTGTGCTGAGCCTGTGCTTATGCACAAAGACATCCTGGTCAGACATCAAAATGTGAAAGTTGCTTCAGGTCAAATAAGCACAGAGCAGCTCCACTCTCGGGAAAGCAGATTGAGGGGAGGCATTTCTTTTATTTTTAAAAGTGATTCTCCTAGTTTAGTCCACTGTGCTGTGCTCCAGACTTTCGCATGGTTGGCTGGCTGGCATCCCCAAATCCGTGTGTGTGTGTGTGTGTGTGTGTGTGTAGTACCAAAAGCATGTGCTGATCCCAGTCTTGAGAGAGAAACAACTCACTTGAAAACCTAGTGCCCCACTTAACTTCCTTCGCCCCATATTGTTTTTTCTCTGTGATTGAAAAATAAACCTAATTTCCAAATACAGTGGTACCTCGGTACTCATCATTAATTGGTTCCAGGAGGCGCAACGAGTACCAAAAACGACGAGTACCGAACAAACCCTTTGTTTCCGCTGCAAAGGGTAGCGAGTCACGAGGCAAGCGACACCGACAAGTTCTTGCTTGCGCATCGAGTACCAAGCAAACGACAAGTACTGGGACAAAATTTTCCCGTCAAAATGCGTCGAGTACCAAATTCGACGAGTTTCAAGGCAGTCGAGTACCGAGGTACCACTGTAATTCAGTGAAGACCTCGAGTAGGTGTAGGGAGGAGAAAGAAAGTAAGACTCCTCCTCTTGTGTTGTTCTGCAGGGAAGGATACAACAATCCCCAGGTGTCCGCTGAGAACTTGATTGGCCTCAGCAGAGCCCGTCGACCACACAACGCCATCTTTGTGAACTTCGATGATGAAGAGATCCCGGATAAGCCGCTGGAGGCAGCCGTGCAGAACTGGAAGAAAGTGTGCACCAATCCTGTGGATAAGAAGGTGGAAGAAGACTTGAGAAAGGTAGGGAGCAGCTGAAGTGACCAGGTTTCCGAGTGCCCCAGGGTAAATGTGGTGGTGAATGAGACACCGAGGTCTGATCATTACTCCAGGGAACGGAAGCCAGGAGTCCTGGGCTGTTCTTCCAATTCTGCCTCCGATGTCTCACATTTTGCCAAGGTTACAATCCCTTTACTCAGCGTCCAGGATAGTATTAGCATACCTTTCAAGGCACTAAAGAAATATCTGGCCGCTGTATGTTTGCAGCTCTCCTTGTTGAGAGTTTTGGGGTTCATTAGGGTTTTACAAAGTTGCCATTGGAGGAAAAGTAAATCTAGCATAGGATGGGGTGTGCTATTAATAAATTCGGGAAGACTGTATGTATCTTGCATTACTTGAAACATGAACCTCCTGGGGGTGGTTCCCCATCTTCTTCCATTTGATCATGTATTTTAAGTTTGGAATGAACTGAGCGCTCAGAAATGATGCATGGGCTAAAAGCCTGTTGGGGGGTGATGCTGAAGTCGGCAGGTGCCGTGTTCTGAAACTGTCCACTGCTCTGAAACTGCATCCTTTAGCATGAATACTAGTTAAAAAAGCATCCTTTACTATGCTTTCTCCTCCCACTTCCAACCCCTGACCAGCTCTCAAGCGTTCTTGGAGCAAAGTTTGCCTGCAACACTGAGTTACTTGGGGGTCTCTTCTTGGTTAGTGAAACAGGTCACCAAGGATTAAACTGCAGCCAGTGTGTTCATTTTACTCATTATCTTAGTTAGGATTTGAGTCTGTCTATGCAGAAATAAAAAGCTAGTTTATGCCCTCACGGTGCCACCATTGCTTTTCCCTTGACTCTGCCAATCTGCAGGGACAGCCTAGGCCAAAGGCTATCCTAAAGAGCAGGTGGCTGTTAGGAAAGTGAAATTAGTAGGAGTAATCTTCTCCCCACCCACTGTTGCTTGTGTCTTTCTTCAGCTATTTGAGGTTCGTCCTGTCTGGTCCCGGAACGCTGTCAAGGCCAATATCAGCATCCACCCAGACAAGCTTAAACTTCTGCTGCCATATCTGGCTTATTATATGGTGAGTCTCTTTGTACATCTCTTCCGTCAGTCTTGTTCTTACCTGAGGCACATAGGGGTCAAAGGCGTGACCATCTTGAGCGCCTGTGGGTAATTCCTCACGATCTGCTGTACAGGTACCTCCACCTAGAACCCATGGATTTGTATTATGTGTAGTTGAGTAGGGGCCGGAGGCAACTGGGTTGGGTCTGTTGGTTCTGACCTGTTCTCCAGTTACAGTAACAAATGATATGATTGTGTGTCCTGCTGGATATGCAAGCTGGCACTCTCAAAACAAAAAGCTTCTGAGCTTTGAGGTTAGCTTCTAAATTCACACTTTTGTACCATGTAGCTTTCCTTTGCACAAGGTGGGATGGTCAGTGTTTGTATTGGAAGGGGTTTTTTGTTTTATTCTGTTTTGTTTTTGCAAAAGAAAATAAGGAAACGTATTTAAGAGCTTATTTTGGCACTCGGTAACCTATTCTTTCCCTTGTAACTAACCCCTGTACACAGTTGACAGGGCCCTGGAGAAGCCTGTGGGTTCGGTTTGGGTATGACCCCAGAAAACATTCCGAAGCAAAGATTTACCAAGTCCTGGACTTCAGAATTCGCTGTGGAATGAAATACGGTAAAATGACCCAAACCACTGCCTCCTTGTCAATTTTGGCAGCTCTTCTGGCAAGCCTGTTATTTGCTTTTGAACTCTAAATTTTCCTCAGGTTTTTGTTTGAAAGAGAGGAGATATGAGTCAGGGTTTCCAGTTTTGCTTCTGTAGAATCCGGGCAGGAGTGTTCCTTTACCCTCTTCAGAGACGATAATTAGCCGCTAGACATGTTCCAAGCCTAACAAAATGCTGCTTGACTTTTATTCTTGGTTCCAAATATGCATGTATGCTGGCAGGCTTTCTTACTCTGGTCCTTCACAACACAGACTCTTCTGTAAATGTCAGCAGGAAACTATAAAATGGTACCAGAAGGTCCATTTCTTTGTCCTGTGGGGGAGCTGAGTGAATATTAAAAGGATGATTTGTCCATTTGGACTATAACACTGTCCTTTTTGGAGGAGTTTCTTGTGCAGTTTTCTCCCCTACCCTGGGGGTCTTCAAGAGGAGGTTAGATGGGCATCTGGCTGGGGCCATCTGAACCCAGCACTCTTTTCTGCCTATGCAGGGCATCAGACTCAATGATCTGTTGAGGTCCCTTCCGACCCTAACACCTATGAATCTATGAGTTTGCACTGTGAACTCAAAGAAGCATTTACTTCTACTCTTTGCTGTTGGGGGGGGGGGGGGGGGGGGGGGGGGGGGGGGGGGGGGGGGGCGGGGGCGGGGGGCGGGGGGCCGG
>JAGPOW010003310.1:19569030-19581700 GCA_030014935.1 Caiman crocodilus
CATTGTTCTGTTGTGGTCCATTCCGACCCTAACACCTATGTATATTTGTTTTTGCACTGTGAACTAAAAGAAGCATTTACTTCTACTCTTTGCTGTTCCCTCCCCCCCCCCCCCCCAAAAAAAAAAAGGCCCACAAAGTCTTATCAGATGCTATAGACAACACGGGGAAGGTTGTATTTTAGCTTTTGCCACTAATGCACTCTGATGCATTTATACAGTTTTCCCCTAGTTTGATTTAATGCAGTGTACTAGTGCATACAGAACGTGGCCTCATAGTACTCTGGTTTTATACGTTTCTGTATTAGCTATAGCTGCGGAAAGTGCATGTCTTAATTTTTTTTGAGTTTGAATTCTTCCGTAGACTAGTTAGAGTAACTACACAGAGGCAATCAAAGCCTTTTGCAGGCTTCTAAGACTTGCTGCATCTCTGAGAGGTAGGGAGGACTACAGGATTTTGGTGCTCTGTTCACAGTCTGCTTGCTTTCTTTGCTTTCAGGTTATGCTCCTAACGACATGCCAGTGAAAGCAAAACGCAGCACATACAATTATAGTCTGCCCATCACTATCAAGAAGCCAGGTATGTGGACCAAGGCATGCAAGTGCTAGTGTTCATTATGTTAGTGTTTTTGACTGCCCTGAGAAAGCTGAACCAAAGTAAAAAAGAAGCTGTATACTGTGCCTTGAAGTTCAAGATACTATACGAGTGGAGAATCTCTTTTCTCTCTCTTTCAGTAAGTCACACAGTTAGCATACAGGACCTAAAACAGGGCCTGGGCTCTTCAAGTACATCCAGTGCGAAAAAAACTTCCAGCCGGTACAAACTCAAGGTAGGTATTAACTCATCTCACCAAACCTTGGAATGGATCGTCGGAACAGGGATCTGTTTTGTTTTGTAAATTATTCAGTGTCAGTGCTGAGACAAACCACAGACATCAGAACGGTTGCAGTTTTATTCCGAGACTGAAGTGCTTTTCTGTTTTTGTGTTCAGTTAGGCTTAAGCGGAAAGTTCCTGCTTATTTACAGCTGCACACTTTCATCTGTTACCTTGAATATGATGGAAGCAGGTTATGGAAACGAATCCTTAGCCTACAGGGGAGCATTTTCCAGTTGCCATTTAAAATCCAGTCGGGCAGAGGAAATAAGGAACCCGAATTCCTGTTGTTATGTTTAACAATGGCAACTTTTACCCAGGGATTCAAGGTATAACGAGTAACAACTCAAACAGGTGAAGGGTTTAAAAAGTGTCCGTCTTTTGAATTAGTTTGTAGGGAAACACCTTTCTAATAAATGCTGAGGCTGTACCTTTATACCATGACCCAAGTGTGGAAATAAGTAGAAATGCTTGTTCAAATCACAGTCTTTTCTCTTCCCAGGATTCCATGTATGTCTTCCAAGAAGGGGCCCTGCCTCCATATCGACAGATGTTCTATCAGCTCTGTGACCTGAATGTAGAAAGGTATTATGAAACGTTAGTTGAATCTTGTCACAGGAGAAGATTTCACAGACTCTGTGATGATTAATCTTAAATGCCCCCATTTACACACAAGCATCTGTCTCTCTGTTTGACCCGAGTATTCAAGACTCCCAGCCTTTAAGTGAGAACACACAGGCTGCTTCACTCACAGTTGCAGTTCCTTCATGATAAAGTTATGCAAGCACCCAAGATACCCTTCTGTCTTTACCTGCATTTTGGAGCTGGTCCCACTCCGCTGAAACTAGTGGGGATACGTGAGGCCTTATTCCCATTGTTTTCCACCTACTGATTACATATGTATACAAAATGTCACAGAACTTGGGAAAGCACACTTCTGCTTTTCTTGGGGTTTCGATTAATGCAAATGTATACAAGCATAAAAATACATGCTGCATCAAGCGCTTAACATGATTTGTCACAAGGATAAGATTTAGAAAAGGTTTCGCTTATAGCCTCCCCAGTTATTATCTATTTAAAATGTTACCTAGGGATGGAGTGAAGACAGTGACATTTTGTAGCTGTTCAGCAAAATTAAATACTCTGGTTTTGGTGGACCCAAGTCAAAAAGATGCTTTTGTTTTGTTTCAGTTTTCCTAATGAAAAGTTCTACATGTTGAAATCATCCAATGAAAAATGCTTATTCTCTGTAGAAATTGCACTTTCTGTTGGAAAGCCACTCTAGCGGGAAATTCATAACCATCTCTGCTAGTGAAACTTCCCTTGTAATGTGCTGGGGGGGGGTGGGCCTTTGATGAGAAGGCACAAGTAGTTTCGACAGTTTTGTTTGAAGTCTGTATCTGATGCCAAGTTGACTCTTTTCTTGGCTGCTGTTTAGCTTACAGAAAATCATTCATCGAAATGATGGCATGGAAGTGGAGTGCAGCGAACGGGATGGCTGGTGCCTTCCGAAGACTAGTGATGATCTGAGAGATACCATGTCTCTGATGATCAAGCAGACCATCAGATCCACGAGACCTGGTAAGGAGAGATGCCCGCTTTTTAAGCATTGGAAAGGATGTTTGGAAAACTTCTAGGTGTTGTAGTGTGCTGCTTTTTGCAGTGGAGCAATAAACGTGGCTTGGCCCGGGTCACCTCCCTTGTTCTGGAAGGCTTAGTCCAAGTTGCTTAAGTATCGGAGTTTGATCCCATGCTTTTCATTCTACTTAGGTCATCACAGGGGGTTGGGAGGTGAGTCTGAAGTCCTCATCTTGGACACTGGCAGGACACCTGCTTTTCTTCAAACAGTCTTTGTTGTGTCCTGGAAAAGATCCCATACTCCGAGAGAAAGTAACTAGACTTTGCCACTTACAACACCAACAAATTGGACTGGGACCTGTGAATAGGTAGGGGGTAGAACTCCCTGCCTTGCCTTCTCAATATCAGTCTCTCTCTCTCTCTCTCTGGTTTGTTTTTTTTTTGCGTCACCCTATAATCCCCTTGATGGTGCATTTATGCATATTGGAGGCAGCAGGAAATGGACCTTTATTAGTAAGTTTGTATGAATAATGTATTATAGGAGTCACTACAGGAAAGGAAAACGTGTCTGTATGATGGTGGCCCATATTGCTTTCTAAAAGAAATGGAGTAGCTTTTTTTGGTGCAAGATGGTGTGACCTCCTGAAAGGCAAAACCTCCTACCATTGTACAGTTATAATTCCTTGGGAAGGAAAATGGACTTTTTTCCTTCATCTTTTGGTTTTATTAAGATATTAACTGCGATCAACACTTCGTTTCCATCTGCTGCCTGGATCTGTTAATGTTATCGCAAATGCATCAGTGGCTTCAGTGATGATGGAAGTAATGCTGATGGTTTCCTCTTTCTCTGTTTGATTAAGCTCTGTTTTCAAGTACATCAGCCACTGAAGATGGCAAAGAGCAGCTGACGTATGAGTCTGGTGAGGATGAGGATGATGAGGAAGAGGAAGACTTCAAGCCATCTGATGGGAGTGAAAATGAAATGGAAACGGAGATTCTGGACTATGTGTGATTCTGTGAGCAAACAAGACAAGGTTGCACAGAACCCATTTTGGGCATAGACATTTTGTTTCTTGAACCCTGGGGGATTTGGAGAGGTGGAGCTCACGCCAAGATGCCAGTTGCATGCGGCACTGGCAGCAGTGCTTGCCCTTGCATCAGCGGCCGGTGTACTGGGGCACCGGCACTCCCAATGGCATTTTTATAGTGCTGGGGAGACCGGGAGCCATAGAAATGACTTTGTAAGGAAGCTTTGCCACCTTGCTACTCCCACTTGCTTGGTCAGGGGGGCTCGGACTGGCATTTCTTGTGGAATCAGCTGGGCCTTACCTGCCCTGGAGAATTTCTGGTGGCAATTGTGTAGCTAGTTGTGCATCTTTATTGCATTTGCCTTACCTCCTTGAACAAGCAAACTGCCATATCTGATCTCATGGGATCTGTGTTTCCCTTTGTGACTATAGTGCTATTTCTGGGATGCCCCTGGGGGGGTGACATCTCTGCACCGTCTTTTCCTCCCAGGAGCTGAGAGTACCTTCGTCCTTGCCAGCCGTATTGCATAAGTCTTCAGCAAGCCTTGAGCCCAGGCCCAGTGGGACTGCGCCTGGCCTCATGCACCAAAGGATTAACGTTTAATTATACCCTTGGAGGCCACAGAACTTGTAAACCTGCTGTCAGGGTCACGGGAAAAAATGTATTGAGATCAGGACAAACAAGGCTAGTATTATTAATCAAGAGGCCGCGGAGCATATCACTTGGCTTGGCATGAATCGTGCATTTTAATGGGGCCTGTAGGTACCAGTCCATGATTGCATATGTACGTGAGAAGCATGTGGTAACTCCTCTCCATTAAGCCAACTGCCAAGCAATACAGTCCTTGCCTGCTTTCCTAATTAAACTTGGTTTTTTTCTCAATAATAACGTATTTTTCCATTACTTACCTCCGCTCATATGCACTTGTTTGTAGTCCAGCTCCCATTGGGGTAGGAAGTGACCGACGGACTTAGCCAGGAGTTGGGTTAATGGGTTCGTTTAACATTTGACTGGGTACTTGCACGTAAACCAACCCAGCCAGAACCCGTCAGGTTTTGAATTGGCATTTGTGCTTTTTACAAGTATCGAGTCAGGCTGGCGACTCCCTGGAGCGGAGGAGAAGTGTCTGACCTGGAATCCTGTGGTTGTCCTTTCCTGGGAAAAGCACTTTGGTTGGGTTTGTGTCCCTGGAGCTGAGAATAAAGAAGTACTTTTAACTCCAGTGACTTCAGGGTATTATTGCCTTTGGCTCTTCCAAGTAGGAATAAAATATATTTTGGAACAGTGGCAGCATCTTCTTTATTCTGTCAGCTTGAGAAATTGGAAACAAGGCCAGAGGAAGGAACTTCAATTAGAAACTGCATCCAGTGAATTATTCACTTCCTTGTGATGATCTGTGGTGGCTCTGCCAGATCATCAACGCCCAGTCATGAGCTAGCTCTTGATTCCACCCATCAGGAGAGCAAGGCAGGAACAGACAGTCCTGAACATTTCCAAGGAGCTGATGGCTGGAAGCTCTGACCATCCACTTGGTCTCAGTAATTCCTACTGAGTTGCATCTAGTCCATCTCCTGATTCCAAATCTAGGCAAGACTTGGTTCATGGCACGCAGTATAGTGCTAAGGCATTATTTTGTCTGTCTTTAAATATCTCGGCTTATATGCGGCTCTGTGGTGAGTCGCTTTTCTTTAAGACTGCTAAGACCTAGAGCTTTCTTCAAGGAGGCAAGCTGCCAGCCCACACAAGAAACAGCTGGAGGGCTCTCACAACCTAGTGCTGGTTATCAACCACGATTTGGCTGCAGCCAGGTGAAGCACAGGTGTGTGCAATCTGTGCGAGCACCCTTGGCACAGGTGGGAGAAGGTGGAGCTCCATGGGCGCATGTGGATATTTGTATCCCAGTGCATCTGTACATATATATAGGCACATAGGCAGGGATCAGTCTGTCAGGCAGGCATCATGTGTCGTTGGGGGATTCTGTGCTTTGCCCTCTTCTGCTCCCTGGGTGTAGCATGGGCTGCAAAGGTAAGGATACAGCAGGCCATTCATTTTCCTTTAGCTTAAAGAAAATTGGGAAGAACAGGTTGCCTGATTAGAGTCACATATTGAAGTTTCTGCGGCCTCTCCCCCAGCTCCTGGCATAGCCGCAGATGCTGTGTTAAATGGGCACCAAGACCTCCATAACAAGTAGCTCCATACAGAGCAGCATCTCGCTGTTTGTGTCTGAAAGAAAGCGGGCAACTGCTTTCTGGGGTCACGGAAGTGGATGCGCGAACCAGAGAGGTCCACTCGCCAATGCTCGTTCTTGTGGGCTGCGGCAAACCAGCAAGGGGTTGGTTTCGGCTTAGATTTGGGATACGGCAATGAAAATGGGTGATCCCAACTCTTGAGCGAAGGCAGATGGCTTGTAGCCCAAGTGTTTTTAAGGGGATGTCCTATTTTTTCTCATGGCAGGCCTCGCCTCTCGTTTACTGGCTTCTGAATATTTTTCATCCTATAAAGTAGCTGAGCGATTTATTTTAGCAAATAAGGAATCCCAGTTTATTTTAGCAGCCTCAGACAGGGAAAGAGAGCTTGGGACCTACCTCATACTGAGCAAGGTTTTGCAAAATTGGTCAGTAGCAACCGGGGACTTCATACTGAGTAACTCTGTGAAGGAATGGATGTCTTCAACTCCACTGACTTTTTCCCTCTCTCTCTCTCCCCCCTTCCTGTATACCTCACTACTCATGCATTTAGCCTTTAGCACGGTCTAATATCACCTCAAAGTCCCTGATGGGGAAAAGTCTCAGCCTAAGTGCAAATTATTTGTCAATAGTAATAAGCGTGGTGTTCATTTTGTAAAGCACCAGTGTTGTCGGGGGTTGATGTTTCAGTTGATGGAAGTCTGCTTGAAAAGACGACTTCTGCGGAGGTAGCTTTTGCAGTCAGTGTGTCAAAGGGCTACATGAATGTTGAAGCATATCTTAGACCTGCTGATCCTGCCTATGTTCATTAAATGTGATTCCTGTTCCCTGCCCCTGGTCTGTTTGGAATATCTTTAGCTGGGTGTTGTGTCCACGGAAGGAGGCTTGGTTGAGGGTGTCAATAAGAAGTTGGGACTCTTCGGGAACTTCATCGACATCTTCAAAGGAATCCCCTTTGGAGCCCCTACGAAGATTTTGGAAGACCCTGAGCCCCATCCTGGCTGGCCAGGTGAGACAAAGATTTTGGACCTCCGTTCTCCCCCCTCTACCTTGGGCTCTTCTTTCTTGTGCGAATTTGGAGGCCTGGGTGCACAACAGGCTGTTGTCTCCTTTCTCCTAGGTACACTGCAGGCCACGGAGTACAAGCCCCGTTGCATGCAGGCCACACTAACCCAGACCGATGTACGTGGGAGTCTGGACTGTCTGTACTTGAACATCTGGGTCCCTCAGGGGAAAAAACAAGGTATGGGCTTGACGAGAACATGAGAGATTGGATGTTTCCTTTCTGTTCAATCCTGAGCAGCCCAGAGCGATTGTGTGTTGGAGCCAGGCCTTCCTTGACACTCGCCTCTGGCCACCAGTCGTGTGCTCCCCCAGCACGCTGGCTGCACTGGGTTCCTTGTGTTACACGTGCGTCAGCCAGTCTCCACCAGCTGCAGTCTTGGAGCCTTGTGTTTCAATAAAACGACGCTCTTCCTTGCAGGGCAGATGGGGAAGTCAGGCCCCCAGAAGGTTTGTGGTGACATTAGAGATGCCATTGGATTCATTTCCATGGAGAAATTGAGCGTCCCTTGGCAAGTAGAGACTGGAGTTTGTGCTGTGTAATTTCTCCCTGCTCGGTTCTATGTTCCCAGGCTCTTCAGCTCACCCTGTCACCAAGTCCTAGGTCTGTCATCGTGATAAATAATCTGCTTGTGCCTCTAGTTCAGTGACCCTGCAGACAGGTACTCTTCTATTCCTCCTAAACTTGCTCAAGCTTGAAGGAGGTGAATCCTGTTAGTGAACATACCTAGAGGTACAGGGTGATGAGGATGTGGAAAGGGCTGGCTTTGATTTGCATTAGCAAGTTTTCTTCTCTTCCTCAGCCTAACATCACTTTGTGGTTCCTCCCCACTCCAGTCTCCACAAATCTGCCAGTGATGGTCTGGATCTATGGAGGTGCTTTCCTCTTTGGAGGTGGTCAGGGTGCTAACTTCCTCAAGAACTACCTCTACGATGGTGAAGAGATTGCGGTGCGAGGCAACGTCATCGTCGTGACCTTCAGCTACCGAGTGGGGCCCCTGGGGTTCCTCAGCACGGGTGATGCCAGCGCTCCAGGTACGGTAGCTGTCGCTCTGCTTTGGAGACGTCAGTTCTGTCTGCCCAGGCTGTCCCGCACGCACCAGAGTGACTCCCCTCATCCACATACACACCATGCAGAAGGGCTGTCTTCCAAGGAAGGAGAGATCCAGAGGCTGAACTTGTAGGAAAGGCGGTGGACGGGTTGGATATTTGAAGCGTGCAAACCCCTTGTGGTGTTTGCCTTGTTCTGACACCACTTCCCAAAATGTGTAGGGCACAGGATCCGCAGATACCTGTGATCTAACCTCAGCTTTAAGACGGGTAGAGATGAAGATGTGTGAAACAGGGACCCAGAGCCTGGAATCCCACCGATTTTGTTTTTTAATTCTCTGTTCCCTGAAAAATGTTGCCTTCTCTCGTGCAGGTAACTATGGGCTGAGGGACCAGCACCTGGCCATTGCCTGGGTGAAGAAAAACATCAAGTCCTTTGGAGGTGACCCCGATAACATTACCATCTTCGGGGAATCCGCTGGAGCCGTCAGCGTCTCATTGCAGGTGCACGGTCAGCGCCAGGCCATGGCTAGGCAGGGTAGCTTTTCCTCTCTGGCAGAGTGCTGCAGGCTCCCTAGCGCAGGGCTCTTCTCGCTGCAGGCGCTGCTCTGCGTGGCAGTGGGTGCAGCTACATGTGGGTGAATAGATGTCCCTCCCCACAGGGTGGAAGGGATCCTGAACTTGTGCTTTTCTTTGTAGCAGCTCCGTTACTTTGGATATGTCCTCTTTAAACTCTCCACACAGATCTGAAGAGTGCTGCTTTCCCAAGCGCTCCTCCTCCTCAGGCTTCCCCTGCTATAGAAATCTGTCTGTGTTTCAGTCTGTAAGACTGAGTTGATGTTGGTTCCTTAGACTGCCCGTCTCTCTGCAGGAGCCAAACTTTCACTGCCTGAGGCCTTGCAGCTCCTTCCTCCCAGAGTTACGCAGGTCGTCTTATGCTGTGACTTGCCAAGCAGCAGCCACTGTTGGGAGCCTTGTGTAGAGCCTGAGCGCTTGGCCTTGGCCTGGGAGACTGTCTGGGCCTTGCTAACAACCAGCCTTTTCTGTCTCTCCTGCGACACAGACTTTGTCACCCTACAACAAGGGGTTGTTCAAACGAGCCATCAGCCAGAGCGGCGTGGGCCTGTGCCCGTGGGCTATCCAGGATAAACCTCTCTTCTGGGCTACCAAGGTAAAGCAAGCTCCGAAATAGGGCAGTAACCCACGGTCGCGCTCGGAGGTCGGGGGGAGGAGCTGCAGGGTGGGTCCCATGCCCAGGAGACTGGGTACAGTAAATTCACAAAGTTGGGTCGGACTCGGACCTGCCGCTGACACCCTGCTGGTATGTGGAAAACAGCAGGCTGAGTGAGTAGAGGCAGTGATGGCACCTGAAGTGTCTAGGAAGGGACAGTACCCCTCAAAGGGAGCTGTGGGAGCATTTCTGAGATTCGAAAAACCAACCAAACGAAACCCCGCTTCCTGTCCCAGTGTGGGAGCTGGGCCGCTGGTGCCTGGCTGCGCTGACCGCAGCTACTTCCTTTCTCGCGTCCTGTAGATTGCAGAGAAGGTCGGCTGCCCTACGGACAACACCACGAGCTTGGCCAACTGCCTGCGTGTTGCAGACCCCAAGGCAGTGACGCTGGCCTACCATCTGGAGTTGATCAGCCTGGCATGTGAGTCAGTGGGCCCTAGAGCAGCGTTTCTCAACCTGTGGGTCATGACCCAAAGTGGGTTGCAAGAATATATGAAAAGGTTGCAAACTTTAAAAATGGATTCTCCTTTAAAGATGAAAAATGTGGCAAACCGTGGTTTTGCTTGCCTCCCACCCCGAGGAGCTGCAGGTGGGGGCAGCGGGTCAGGACTAGTCATTGACGTTTACAAATGGGTCCTGGTACAAAAAACATTGAGAACCGCTCAGTGCCCTGGAGGAACGTGTGTCTGAGCGTTGCGCCCATCGAGCTCGGCCCATTGGCTGTTGTGCAGGCAGGCAAGACACTGGTTTTGAGTTGGAAAAACCAGGATTCCTGCCATCTTCTCTGTGTGAAAGCATACAAGCAAACGCACCCCTTCCGGTTGCTTTGGGCTGAGTTGGGCGTGCCCACAGTGCTCCTTGGGGACCAGAGGCTTGAGTTTTGGGGCGGGAGCGGGAGTCTTACCTACAACGGGGATTCAGAAACAGTCCCTGGCAGCTGCAGCTGCAGCATGGCCTGCTGGCCCTCTTACAGCAGCAGTACATTGTCCCTGCACCCAGCTGCTGCTGGAGCCATGCCGTGGGGCTAGTGCCCTGCTTGCACCCCAAGTTCCTGTGTCATTGGGGACCTGGTTCTGTGCTTCATTTTCTGTAAAAGCCACGATTGTCTTCCCTGCAATTCCCAATCGAGTCGGCAAGTGGCCCGGAGGCACCGCCAGACCACAGGGCTGGGGGAGCCTGCACCATTGCAGTCAGTGTGGGAACACGTCTGCATGATTTTCACAAATATTGGCCCACCCCACACAGCTGGAGGCTGCAGCTTAGAGCAGATGGCTGTGTGCCCCTAGACCAGGCAAAGCCCCGTCCTCAGCAGTCACCGGGGAATCTCCCACTACCCTCAGTCAAGCCAGGAGTTCATCCAGCCTGCTTACCTGAAGCTCCCTCCTTGCAGCTGTAGGGCACGTGGTCGGTCTGCTCCCATGTTGGATCCATAACGATTGCTTGCTCTCCTCTGCGTGCAGATCCCCTTGTCCACTACCTCGCCTTCGTTCCTGTCATTGATGGAGACTTCATCCCAGACAACCCGGAGAACCTCTTTGCCAATGCAGCAGACATAGACTACATTGCAGGCGTGAACAACATGGATGGGCACTTCTTTGCTGGGATCGATGTCCCTCGCATCAATCGTCCACTCAAGGACATCACTGCGTAAGTGCAGCTGCCTTAAGCACACGTGGAAAAAGCAAGGTGGACTTGGGTTTTGCTAGGGGAGAGACAATGCTAGAGAAAGGCCTGGTCGGTCAGTCCCAAACACCTTGGTGTAAGTGAGACCCAGGCCAGAGGAGCCACCTACGTAAGTGTTTTTCCCCTCATGCCACGAGGGGCATGGGCTTGGTAATGGCAGAGCTGCTTCCAGGAGGAGATTGGGGGAAGAGGTTTGGCCAAAGGAACCAAGCTCAGGAGGACCTGGATTTCATAGACAGTAGGGGCTGGAATGGACCTGGTGAGATCGAGTCCAGCCCTGCCACCATAGGCAGGAAGCCAGCTGGGATCTCGCCACTCTACCCACCTGCTTCACCAAGTCAAGATGAACTTTCTTTGAGCTGATGCCTTCTCTCCAGAAGCTGGACTGAGATCGCCAGGCTCTTCCGTCCATCAAATAATAGCAGTCGAAGGCATTATTAGGAGCAGGGCTGCCTTTGAACTAGAGGCAGCTATTTCTTGTCTCTAGTACCAATTCACTGGTCCCTGCTATCACCCCCTCTGCTCTAACAAGTGTCAGGGAGCCAGGGTCTGTCTCTGTTACCACTGGACTTATTACAATCTTTCTAGTCAGTAGGAAACTAAGTGGTGTCATGGGTCTTTTTTTTTTTTTTGCAGGAGCGATTTCTACAACCTGGTTCAAGGGCTGACTATGGAGAAGGGAGCAAGGGGAGCAAACACAACATATGCCCTCTACACTCAGGTGTGGGGCCAGAACCCAGATCAGGAGACCATGAAGAGGACAGTGGTGGACGTGGAGACCGACTACATCTTCCTGATCCCGACGCAGCGGGCCCTCAATCTGCATTACCAGAATGCCAAGTGAGTCTGTGCAAGCAGTAGCATAAGCTGGGCACACTGCAGGCAAGCATTCAGGTGGGAGCTGAGTGGGCCAGAAATGGCGTAGTGCCTGGGTCTGCATGGGTAGGTTTTGTTTTTTATTTACCCACAGAGTTGCAGAGGTAGTCCGGGACGCTGGGGATTTTAAAAAAATCCCAATTGAACTTTTTCTTTAAAATCCCCCAGTGGGCCACTGTTCCCCACTGAGGAAGGCAAGGGAGGAAGTTGTTTGCTCTTATTCTCTGAGCAATGAATGATGAGAAGTAAATGAACTCTGTCTCCTATATTTCCCTAAGATGAGGTGACAGTGCTAAGAAGACAGGGCAAGCTGCTTGGATGGTCTGGGGCTTAGAGTCCTCCCTGGACACCTAGCATCGTGCATGATTCAATGCCAAGCGTGCACATGAGGGTCTGCATCTGTGGCTTTGCGAATCACCATCGCTCCAGCCCCGGCTGCTTAGCATCTGTTTTTGCTTACACAGGAGCGGCAAGACTTACAGCTATGTGTTCTCCGAGTTATCTCGAATGCCCGTCTACCCCAGCTGGGTAGGGGCAGACCACGCAGACGACCTTCAGTATGTCTTTGGGAAACCGTTCACTACCCCACTGGCCTATTTCCCACGGCACAGGACCGTCTCCGAGGCCATGATTGCTTATTGGACCAACTTTGCCAGAACAGGGTAAGGGGCCTGGGCTACAAGTGGTAACACCAACTCCTGTCTATCCGTGCTCCTACCTGTGGGAGCCTTAGTCTTGTAGCCTGTACCTAGGCTGCTCTGGGTCTCCATGAGCTGAGAGCGCATCAGGGGTACTGGAGGCATCCCACCAATTGCCTTGGGATCTTGAACGATGGGGAGCTGGGCTGTGAGGAAGTGCAGACACAGGAGTCTGTTCTCAGTATACAGGGCTTCTGGAGCCTGAGGTTTCCCCTAGCATCAGCTCCTCTCCTTAGTCCTTTAAGCTCTGCTGCCTGCCATGGGAATCGGGCTTCGAGGGCTAAAGGCAGGATGCATGCTGCACCTTGTGCTGGTGCGGGGAGCAGTTGAGCTTGGGCTTGTTTTGGCTGCCTGCTTGGCGGTTCCATTTTCTACCTGAATGCTGAGCTGCTGCTTCCAGTTTGC
>JAGPOW010003310.1:19608796-19623745 GCA_030014935.1 Caiman crocodilus
TCTTAACTTAAAGCATGCATTTCCACAGACCACATATAGGTGCAACCTTGCTCGGCAAGGCCACCCACACAAACACGGGCCGGCTTACAGGGGCACAGACGGCCTTCGGTTCAGAGCAGTTCTACCACTATGAGCTCATCTAGCACCCACACAGTCATTACAGAAAAAAAAGCTGTTTCCTGGCATCAGATGAAACTGAGAATGAGCAGCTGATAGTAAATCACTCCAGCTGAAAAGAAGTGCAGATCTGACTCCCCTAACTCAGGGGACAAATACTGTGGATGGAGAGAGACAGCTGCCTATACATGATAGTGGTGGAAGCATGAGAAATTCCTTAATTTTGTTAGAACTGTGATGGCGTCTCTGCTTTCTTCCAGTCATGCCTTGGTTTGCTATTTCCATTACATCCATTGTGGGTTTTGGGCAAAAACCAAATCAAAACCCAGCAATGACTTGCAATGTCAAGACTGGAGCTACCCAAGGTGCTGAGAAACTTTATTTGCAGCCGTGTCGGCCAAAACCAGAACCACTTATCTGTTCCCCATCCCTCTGCCAGGCTTGGAAAGTGGCTTATTATTAAATAGGAACCAGGTCCTAATTACTCCTGGGTTAGCGAGGAGGCAAAAGGCTGACGCTTGCACAACCAACCTGACAAGGGATTTCTGTTTCTCCTTGCATAACCCAGCCCCACCCTGTGGTTTTGCTCATCTCTAAAATTAACTGCAAAGGCCAAGAGGATCAGAGAGCTGGAGTTGAACCTGCATGGACAAGCTCTGCATTGAACATTGCTGAGGGGTGCAGCAAAAATGACTGCTTTTCTTTCCTATACTAGGGTCCTCCCCAGAGGCCTCCCATCATCCAGCGATCCATCGTGTAATAAAACACGTTGTTCACACACATTGCAAGACAGAGCTCCTGCACTGGAGGGCTTGCCGCTGGAGAGTAAATGTTACTCTTAACAAATCTATTGATTGCATTAACCTGGATCGTTGTCAACCGGCCCCTTTGTACTCAGTGTTATTTTTGGTGTGGTAGAGAGAATAGTTCAGGCAGGACTTGGCTCTGACATGCCTCAAAATAACTTGCCAGAGGTTGCTACACATACACTTTCAGTTGTTTTAGTGTGCCGTGACCAATGCAAATCTAAATTGCAGCAGAAATGGGACGCAAATATTTGTCACTAAGCAGGTTTAACTCTAGGCTCCATGTCTGGGCTGTAACTACACCAATGTGCACCAACCTATTAGTTAATCGAAGTCAAGTCTGAAAATTCACATTTAGAAATAGAACGGGCACCAACATTCTGCTTTATACCTCCTTCCCACCACTTCTGATCTACATGTCAATTCGGCCAACTGCAATGTTAATTAAAAACAAACTTAACTGCTCATTAGCTCCTTTTCTGAGGTCTAGCAAATACACACGTACACATGCTCACCTGCAGCTCTGGATTTGGGTGCGAGACGCATGTTGAAGGAGCAGCTATTATGCACTGCCAACCAACTGGTCCAGAGTTGCACACACCAATGCCTATAGCCAGGAGAATGTCCCCTGCACAGAATGCTGCAGGGTGACATGTAAGGCTGGGTGTCTAATTCCCCAAGGGGACAGCGTAGTTGTAGGGGAGTTATAAGTGCAGCTGGCTTCACTGTCCTATCTGAGCTCTTAGAGTGGGAATGGCATGGGAACTTCCCTCCTCTCCTTCCAAAGGATTGGTGTTCACCCCCTCTGCCACATGTCCTGACCTGTCTCCACAGGGGACATCCCTTCCCCTCCTCTCCATACTCCATTGATATTCCACGGGAGCCCTGCACATACCATTCCAGAGCAGCCATTCAACGTAGCTCGACTAATCTGTAAATACCCGTCTATTCAGTAATCCATCTGCTTTAGCTTGTAACTCATCAGCTGGCTGCAGTTCAAACAGTGTAGCCATACGATTCTGAACTCACTTCTGTCCCCCGCAAACACACAGGCCCCCACTCCACTGGATGTGTCACTCCCAAGGCCTATGTGGTTATGCTGATGAACAGAGGGCCGCCAAGGGACTATGGCTCTGTCTGCCCACAACCTCACACCAGCTTGTTGCAGCCACACTATCCACTCTTACTTCAGTTTATGAGTGGTCTGTGTGGCACCCAGATGTGCCTGGAGATGCCAGTAAGCTAGATGTCATTTCAGCCAAGACATGTTCCCAATTGCTTTGTTCTACCCCAGAATAAGCTGCTCTTAAATTGAATCAGAAGTGTCCCCGTGGAGGTGTGCGCTGGCCTACGTAAATCTCCTGGTGACACTCCAGTGCAGATCATGGTTAAAAATCCCAAACCCTGACCTCCAAGGTCAACAGCCTCTCTTGGCCTCGGTCATACCCGAGTTCATGGTTTCCAAACATCCACTCCTTTGGGGTGTCCAAGCTGAGACCCCAAAAGACTGATTTTTCTGAGATAACTGGGGGTATCTACATGTAGTTACTGTGCATTTAGTTTAGTATTTCCTTAATGAAGTACTAAATAAATGTGCAGTAACTACAATTACTGTGCAGTAGCACCGGTGCACAGTTTTTTTGTGATGGTTACTGCATAGTAACCTAATAATACTGCACAGTAGCTTATTAGCACAGTTTTTGATTGGCACGTTACTGTGCAGTACAATCACCTACCCTGGGGAGCTTTAAAAATATCCTGAGCTTTAAAAAACATCATCTAACCCCAGCAGTCTGTCCTGCCCAAGTGCAGAAGGGCTGGACTTGATGTTCTCACCAGCCCCTAACAACTATGAATCTCGATTAGGCTACTGCGCAGTAAGTGTCTCATGTAGACGTGCCCACTGAGCACTCCAAAGTCCACCCAAAACTCAATGGGTGCTGACAGTGCTCAACGCCTCGGGCGCTGGGGTGGGAACCCAAGCTGTCCTTCGAGTAGATGGGTCAGCCACAATGAGCAGGCAGTTTTGAAAATTTAGCATCTTCTGCTCTACATCTCTTCTCTTGGCAAGAAGGACAAGGGCAACGGGAGCTAGGTCAGGGACACGTGGTGTCTATTCGCACTGCTCTCCCAGGCAGCCCGTCCAGATACCCTGCAACACAGCACTACAGCACCAAACAGGATGTCCAACGAAATACATCTCCTCTTCTCAGCCGTCCCACGTGCCCTAGTGAGGAACACGCGTATGGAGAGAACATTAGCTCCCAAATGCCAACCCCACCCTGATCTGCATGGCACAGCAGGGGTCAATGCTCTCTGGTAACCCAACTCAAAGCTTCTACTGTATTCATCGAAGGCAAAGAGGGTCTCATTGTACGGTCCGGCCAATCACATGTCAACCTCCTCTCTCTTTTTGTCTATTAGGGTGACCCAGTAAACAGCTGAAGCAGAGAAAACGCAGGAACGGACTACTGAAGGGAAGGCTGCAGCCGCCAGCACGGGCTGTTTGTGAAAGAAAGGGAGAAATAAAATGAGAGCCTTTGTTCTGCAGCCACACTCCCCGACCCCCACCCCAGGCACAGCTGATGTATGACTCCTCCATTTGTTGCCGATGTGCTTTCTGGGCTGTTCTGCATTGGGCAGGGAGTTTCAATCCCTAGCCTGTCTCACCCCAGCTGCTCCCTGCCTCCCCGTCCCCTGGACTCCCGATACCCAGCCCCAGCTATTGCCTACAGACTCCCGACTGCACAGATTTGGTGCCAGAGCTCTGCCCTGCAGTGTCTCCTTTGGCTCCACAGCTGTGAAATCTAGACGTGCCTGGGGATGTCAATAAGCTAGAAATTTTCCTCTTGGGGCTTTTCCCTCGGGGGTGGATTCTGCGGTGGGAGAGAAGAGTTGGAGGGGAGGAAGTGTGACATCAAATACTTCTGTAACTCGGAAAATCTTACAGTGCTTGCATCACTTGCACAGTGCCAACAGAGCTGCAGGCACAGCGCGGTCCGATAAAGAGAGACAGAGCCAACACGTTCACACCTGGGGCCTGAACTGGAGTTGTCAGATGAAACGGGCCTTGATTTTGAGACATGACGAGCTGCTGAAGACAAAAAGCACTGAAGTGTGTCAGCACCTTTGGGAGGGGCAGAAAAAGCTACGCTCGTTCACGTGCTAAACACCCAGATCTGCACGACTGGACTCCAGCCCATCACACAACGGATCAGTGAGTCCGATCCTGCACGTGAAGGTCATCAAGAACAACTCCGCTGAAACAGCTGGGAGCGCCCAGGCAGCCAGCAGTGTTTACAGGGTCAGGACATCAGATACCGCGGCTTGATGACTATCTCCTCTGCTGACTGCATGAGCAGAGCCCCAGGCCCCGCTGTGCTCCTCCACTTAGTCAGCGCCGCATGGATGAGCTCAGAGCCCTCCCAAGGGCTTGTGCTTTGCAAGCGGTGCTGGGGAATGCTCTGTAACAGGCACTGAAGCCAAAATCCTAGGGTGAGGTAGCCTCTGTCTTCTTCTCCGTACCATACCAGCCCCTTTAGAAAGCTGTGCAGGAAGAGCCAGTGCCACCAGTGAAGGAGAGCCACCATGTGCACATCACTGACACGCAAGACACAGGCATCCCCGGGGAAGGGTCTCCATTCTGGGATTCCAGCGTGGGGCAAATCCCCGTTAACAACAGCAGACAGCCCATCAGGCACATTACCAAAGTGCGTACAGCTCCCATTTTGCAGCAGGCAAAATGATAAACACCAAGCGGAGCCTGCTCATACCTAGGGACAGCCCTTTCATAAGCCAGTGCGGGCATGCTGCTTGCCGAACTCGGCTGGCTCCTGCCATCCAGAACTCCTTCTGAGGCTGCACCATCACTCTGCTTTCCCTCCCAGGCGCCCCATGCACCTGCTCAGGATTATGAGCTACCAGCTAGATGCACATCCCCCTCAGCCTGAAATCCAATTCACATTCCTATTTAATGATCTGTCGAGGGGAAGACCATGAACGGGTTGGTTGTTGGGCTCTGCGGGTGACACCCACGCGGGCCTTGGTGCAAAAGAGGCAGAAATGCCAACCTTCCACCACCGCTCTTTCCGTTTCACGTAAACTGGATTCAAGAACCATACTCTTGAATTGTTCCCTGCTCCAGGAGTGGAGCACCCTTAACTTCAGGATGGGCCTGGTGGTGGATGTGCTTCACACCCAGATCTGAAACCCAAAGATGTTCTGACATTTGGAGTCACTAGCGCTCAGCCCACAAATATTCGGCTGCAAATGCCAAGCTACCAATGCTCACCCATCACCAACGCACTGGATCTGGTCACAGCCTGGCCTGCAGAGCAGTCAAATTCCCGAGATGAATTCTGTGGCACAATGCAATGTGAACAGACACCTCATGGCACAAGCGTTTAGTTACGTCACCCCAGTAATAGCAACCCATAGCAATGCTCTGAGTCACTACGCAGCAAAATCGGAGAGAGACAGGCCCGCACCTGCGTGAAAGCCAATCCTGGCAGAGGCAACCAAGACACGTGCCACTAAATGCCTATGTCTAGAGAAAACAATCCAACTCCTGGGTGCAGAATAGCAACAGGTGCCGATGCACCGCCCACCCAAAGGGGTCTAGCCAAGGGACTAGGACACCAGACGGGACAGACAAAACCTCGAGCTTCCAAAAAATGCAGCTTAGTAGAAACAACTCTGAAGAGAGCTCTGCCACTGTTATAACAAGTCAAACCGGACCGAGAAGAAACCATCCTCAGCCCTGTTTTCAGTGACGTCCTCGGGTGGCACGTGGCGAATAGTGGGTGAATGATCCCGTCTGCTGTGTTGAATGCACACTTCACTACTGCAAGTCATATCCTGCAAAGCTTCCGCGTGCTGATTTCTCATATACTTCACCGAGCGTCTGGCGTGTGGAAGACGCCACGAGGAAGAAGCCAAAGGCACATTCCTAGCATCTTTGAGCATGGCAGAGGTTTGGATAAAACGCGTGAGAGCCAAATCACCCAGGGGTTTGTGGCCTGAGCTGAAAGGTGCAACCTGGGGCATGAACTTCCTCCACATCGATGGGCGACAGCTAGCTTCAGGGCCTGGTTTCTTTCCTGGGTCTAGCCCTGGCTCAACCCAAAGGCAATCAGTGCGGTTGAATTAAGCTGGACAAAGCCAAAGGACGGCTTTTGCGTATGTGTTCCAGGAAGCAAATTCAGGTTTAAAAAAAAGTCAATCAAAAAAACCCAACAACAAACACCGATCTTTTTAATACACTCAAAATGTCAGCTTCAGCAAGAAGGCCAGCGCTGACTCTCGGGTTTCGTGTCACCATGGAAACCCGATCACTGTAAAGAAAGAGGAAAACACTGAGTGGTTTTGCTCCGTCATACAGAAAGGTGTTGTGTGTTATGGGTAGGAAACACTTTAAACCCAGGTTTCCACAGGAGCACTCAGCTCAGCGGCTCTTTACTGAAGTGCGGTTAAGAGAAAAAGCAGCTAACCTAAAAATAACGCCTGGCATTCCCGATTAGGTGGCCACCAGTGACTTTCCTATTAAACCCTGTGCCATTTGCAAGTCAAAACAATTTTTTTCTCCCCCGGATGCTGGCTCCAAGAGCTCAGCCTGGTGGCTGGAAACTCATGCTGTGTTTTTCCTGCTCCACCGACCTCAGGGATGGAGGATTCAGAGCCGGGCCAGGCAGCTGCAGCCACCGGGCACGATTCAGAAGACGGGCCAGGAGCTGAGGCATGCATTAAGGGGCCTTTTCCTCTGTGTAGTCATTTATTGCTCTGATGATGAACCCAGTGGAAATTCAGCTGAGTAATAAAAACAAACGCGCTGCCACGCAGCCGAGCAAGATGAATAGGCAGCTCACACGCATGTGTAGGCTCGGACCTCTGACAACACTTGGCTGTTACATAACTGTTGGTCCTCAAGTACCTGAGAGATAAACACTTGGGAATTAATTACTGACTACAAATAACCGCCCTGGTAAGCCAGGACAGAACGCAAGCCTGGGAGCCTGAGTGCAATGGGCACCAACTAATCAGCATTTGCCCCGCATCATGGAAAAAGTACTGCAAAAAGTGGTACATGCACCAAGAGTTAGTGCCAAGTCCCCATTTGTTGGCATTGCTGTTGCACCTAAGGGTTCCCATCCCATTTTGCCAGGCTCCCTGCGGGCACCTATCAAAGAGTCCTGGCCCCGCAGGTCCTCCCAGTTGTTGGAAAGGAGCCTGCTTCCTGCCCATTTCCACGGCATAATGGAAGCCTTAGTGGGAAAGCAAGCCCCTGCTGTTAGCCGGGGAGCAGAGCCACATCCCTTTTAAATCAGCTCCGAGAGAGGCCTCTGCACACAAGTGCCTTCCTGCGCGTGAACAATTCCTTCAGAGTCAGCACGTGAGCAACATTACTCGTGAGCCTGCTAAGTGTGTGTTGGAAACAGTTTTAAGAGAATCCAATTACGCTCGAGGATCACCCGCGTCCCTACGGGCAGACCCTCTGCTACCCTCGCTCCCACCTGGAGAAGCTGGAAAGATGATATCTAAACACTCTTTTTAGCCCTCAGCTCCAGCATCTGGCTTTCGCTTCCCCTCCTGCGTCTATCCGGCCCGACCGAAACCCGCCGCAGCAGCTGATGAAGCCATTTACAGAGCACGAGACTTCAGAGATGCTGGTAGTGTTTATGTTCCCTTTTTGCAGAGTCTCATTTTCCTTAATTGCCTGGGGAGCAATGTCCAACCACATCCTGATGGCAAAGGAGCATGATGATTAGCCAGATTACTGCCTGGTGGTTAGAGCTCAGATACAGCAGGCACAAAACCCTGGCATTTAACAACACTTTTTGGTGGCAGGAGGGTCTCAAGAGTTCAGGACTGATTTGTTATCAGCTGTGTTCCTAGCTGGTCTTCCCAACTCTGATAGGAGCATAAGGCAACAGCTGTAATAGCCGGATCCAAAAAAAAAAAAAAATCAATTGGAGATCAAATTTATATTGCCTTTCAATGGCCTGTATCAGCCCCTCAGGGATGCATGTGCTGTACCCGTTCATCTCAATAGGATCAGAGCCGTGGGGGGGAGGTGGGGAACGATAGCAATTTCGGCAGCAAGGTTGTTTAACTATCTGTGTGCTGAGCCTTGAGCAGCTTCTTCCTGCAGGCAGGACTGACGGGCTAGGTACAGACATTCAAAAAGCCAGAGGTAGAATCGATCTCAGTTACACCGTTTTCTGTAAACGGCATCATTTAGATTAGTGAAAAAACACACGTTTGCCCTTTGGTGGTGAGGGTAAATCCTAGACTGCGTTCTTCCATTTTTGAATCGGCTTGTGTGTGCAGAGCTTCTGCTCTGTTATAGGTATAGACTGGTTACCCATCCCTTCTGCTGGTAAAAGCGTAACGTCGGTACCTGGCCCTGGACACCATTTCAGTGGATCGCTTGTCCCTGGAGCCTTATTTTCTTCGGTGAACCCTTTACGAGGAGATGGGAAATGAGGGACCTGCTAATGTTTTAGAAATCAGTGCATAGGTCCTTACATGACAAAGAAATGGTTCTCCAGCCTGCCCAGATAACTGCTCTGAACACAGATTTGTAAAACCACTGCAAACAAACTCTCTGGGGCAGGGACACTGCTGCCGTGTAGACCCACAGGCTTGCACGCTGCAACACTGGTTAAACAATTAGCCTACTGATGTGATGCATCCCATCCCCTGGCTCTCACTTCTGACCCCCCCCTTTAGCGCATTCCCATTTACTCCCTTCTTTCTAAGTTTGCAGGTGACGGACAGAAAGGATGCCCAAATTCCAATGCCCAACAGGCTCACGCTGCAATCCCACCCCCTAAGAAGCAAAACCACTAGCAAAATGCTCTCCCCCTTCTGTGCGACCAGCTCAGTCAGCATCGTATCCAAATCCTGTTTCTAAGCAACAGCTTTTTGTCTGTCCCTCCTTGCTACGTTCATGGGAGATGCTGAAATATTTGTGAACTACAACAGCCCTGAAAAAAAACCCATATCTATAAGGAAAAGGAATGCGACAGCCTGAAAAACAAAGCCACTAGGCAGTTCTGACTGCAATGGCCCTGCAGAAAGAGCAAATACGGAGAGGCTGAGCCTTTAAACATAGTCTAGAGTGACCTAATCACCACTGCCACCCCCCAGGGACACAGAGGTTGGCAATTAGAGCTCCATTAAGCGCAGGACTGCTGGTGGAGATACCATTTTGAGATGGCAAGGGAGAACGGACCGTTCACTGTCATTCACTGCTTTGGGGTTTCTCACTGAGAAACCGTTGTGTACGGAGCCCAGCCCATCCCAGAAGAGCAAACAGTCAGTATTTTTTTCCCCATTGCTTTTATGCAATTGGCCTTCCTCAAGGAGCTACGGAAATCCTCGGAGCTAGAGAGGCGCGAGGAAGGCTCTGCTACACAAGCCCCGCTGAGGACATCAGGCTTGCACTGCACAAACAGCCCAAAACTTTGCTCTCCTCTTAGCTGCTTCTCCGGCAGAAGCCCAGCTCCTTGCTCAGCACCCTACATCCATAACCAGCAGGTCAGGATCCTGATCTCACAGGCTTTATTTGCCGTCTGATTTTGGCACATGGAAGGCAAACATTTCAAAGAATAAAACAGACTTCAAGCCAAGTATTAGTCAGGGCATGGAGGAGGCCTGATCATAACTGCACAGAATAAGTGGATTCCCTGCCCTAAAGAGACTCCGCGATCTGGACTGTTCCCCAGCCCAATGCAATCAAGGGAAGGCTTCTGCTACTTTCAATCAGTTTGGGATCAGGCTCTCAGACCCCTAAAGCAATGGGAGTTTCAGCACCCATGGCCTTGAAAAAGCTGCCTTAAGTCACAAGTTCAAATCCAGCGCTCAGATGCGTCTGATGTGGGCCAATACAAAATGAGTGTGATGGTGTCAGGCTGGATCCTAGGATCTCCTCATGTCACTGAAACAACTTGGTCCCCTGGCTTGTTTTCTCACCTGGGAACCAAGGAACCAATGGCCAGAGCAGACCCAGGGCCTGATTTTTGGAACCACAAAGTTCCCACCGCTCCAGGCTTCGCTGCTCACCCCTCCACGCGGTCGTCCTAGGGGACACCATAGCACACGGGTGTGCCTGTCCTACTGATGGTCTGAGTTTCCAGGCCTGCCAACCCAGCCTTGAGTCCACTTAAACCTCAAATGGAGCCAAGGACCGGAAGGTTTTCTGCTCCTATGGAAACACAGCGCAGCAATCTCTGAGTAACATGATCCTTAGACAAACATACTTAAAAGCCTCTCCCTCACCCCACTCTAATGGAATAAAAAAAATCCTGCCACCTCTATTATTCCTGCTCTTCTGCAGCCATTTGTGTGTAATAATCACCATTTCTGTCCAGCTCCTGCCTTCAAAGCTGGGGCTGCACCTGTCAGAAGGTGCCGCATGATCGCTATCTGAGTAATACCAGCAGAGGATGCTCGCTCCATGGACTGCAAGGGACATGTGCCATCACTTGCAGAGTTCGCTAGACTGAAAGGATTCCTTTTTGCACCGTTAGGGGAAGCAGTGCTGGCTCCGCATCCAGCAGCAGGGGCTCAGCCCTGGCCAGGAGGCAGAGTACTGGGAGTGCACCTCACTTAGGAACTAACCAGTGTCTTAGAATAGGAGGATTCATGCAAAGCTGCCCATCACCTCTGTGGGACCACAGTCTAAGCCAGGGCGAAGCAGCACAAGTGACACCGAATCTCTGGCACAGTGCAGAGGGGAAAAACACAGAGCCAAGAACAATACAAACCTTCAGCCTGGTCTCCCCTGGGAAAACAGACTTAGTTTGTCACAGGTTCCCAAGTGATAAGACCCTAGCATGGACTTGGAAGCTGGGCAAGGAATAGCTGAGGTCCCCCCAGGCCTCAAAACTAGGTTACGGGGATGCTCATGTCCCGCAGTGCACAGACCTATACTGCCAACGGGAGTCCGGAGGGCCCGGAAAGTCTCCAGGGCTTTTCTTACACAAATAACCAGCCCTGTCCCATAGGGCAGATTCGGCAGTACAACTTTGGCTCTCAATCACAAGCACCCCCAAGGCTGCCAAGGAGGTGGTCACAGCAACTGGTTTTATACTTTGCCATCCTCCAGCTGTGTTTTCTAATGGCCAAAAACAAAACAAGCTCCAGTATAGTTTAACCAAGAACACACAGAACCTCGTACGATAAAGCCCCAGAAAGCAGCACTGTCACAGCAGCTTCCTGCTGCGGATCTTGGATAATTAGCATTATTTCACAGCAGCCTGTTTGGATTGGGATCATTAGGGCTACGTTACCAAGGGAGAAACCGAGGCACACGGCAGGGAACTGACTTGCCTCACTTCACAGAGGGAGCCCATGGCAGGGCTGGGGCCCAACCACCTTGGCACCCGGGCCTCATTCTGAACTCCCCTGACCACTTGCCCTGTGATGCACCTGGAGGATGTGCCAAGGTCCATGGAGCAAACTCTGAAGCTGGTCCACAAGGATCAGGAGGGAGCTGGAGGGATGGTCATTCTCCCAGCTTGCAAACATGCAGCAAGCTGCCTCCTTTGGGTCTTTGCCGGAGCCTGCCAGCCACCGGCTATGCAAAACACCTCTGTTCCCTAACTGCCCCTTTCTCCTCCCAGTCCCAGGTCCTGCCTAATTCAGCCCCAAGCTCCGCGATCTGCCTAGGCCAGAGCGCAGGGAGGCTCAAGCGTGCTCCACAATTCATTTCTCTTGAGTTGAGAAGTGCAGAACTGCCCCCCTCCCTCCTCCCGTTGCCTCCCCAGCTCCCCTGCGCTCCCTGCCAAGAGCGTGGCCTAGGCAAGCTCCCGGAGCGCCAAGGGATCTACACGGCTGGACTTCCTGCCAGACATAACAAGAACCAGATGATGTGCTCCAAGTACGCCCACCCCAGAGAGAGGAGTAGGGGGAGGAGGAGGGAAAGGAAAACAGGCTGCATGGCACTTTCATGAACTCTCTGCTGTGTTGACAGAGCTGGTCTCCATAAAACTGACCCATGGCCCCGAGAAGTCTCCCCCTCGGGAAAAGCCAGGCCTCCCCAAGGAGGGGTCAAGAAAGATGCCTTCACCATGGGCCCTGGCTCTTCTTCCCAGTGTTGAATACTCTGCGCTGTAACCAACTTAAATCCAGATGTATCCAGAGGTAGGTAAGTGTGGCCAGAGTGTCTCTAAATCCCAGTGAAAATGGACCTTGCTTTTCAACCCCTGCCTTACGGCAGAGTCACATGTGCCCATTTATGCATCTCCCGTAATGATGGGAAAGCATCATGTCCCCTGAACTCCTCGCTAGTGAAACTGAACTTCTTGCAAGCACTCTGCTTGATCGGCATCCCCATGTTTCTAGCACGGGAAAGGCCAAAGCCCCTTTGCTCTGCTGCTAAACTACAGGCAGTGCGAGACAGACCGGCCCCTGGCAGCTGGGGACCCCAAGGCAGCCGGATGTCCCTGGGGGTGTCTAGAGAGAGGTGGACCGTCCCCTGGCAGCTGGGGACCCCAAGGCAGCCGGATGTCCCTGGGGGTGTCCAGAGGGACAGACAGACGGTCCCGTGCACGTGGGGAGGGGGCACCGCTGCGACCTGCAACACTGCGAGCCAGAGCGGAGCCGTGAAGACAAACCCACTGGCCTTCCAGCCCCGCACCAAGGAAACCCCAGGAGCCCCTTCCACCACAGCTGAATCCGGGGGACAACTGAAAGGCAAACGGGGAAGGAGGGCGCGAGCTCGGAGGGGACCGCGGGGGCACTGAGGCAGGCAGGAGCGGGAAGCAGCCCCCCGGGACGCCTTCCACCCCCGCGACCCGCGGCGGGGCTCACCTCCAGCGGGGGCAGGTCGGGGTCGAGCTGCGTGAAGCTGTGCAGCACCACGGGGCTGCGGTCGCCGGCCACCTCCAGGCGCACGCCGACCAGGAGGCTGCGCGCCCGCCGCGAGCCCTCGAACATGCCGGGGGCGCCGCGCGGCCGCTCATCCTCGCCGCCCCGCGCGGCCCACGCCCGGTTCACCATGGGGGGCGCGCCCCGCCGCCCGCCCCGTCTCCGCGGGCGGGAGGGAGGCGGCCGGCTCCGCGCTCAGCCCCGCGCCCGCGGCCCCGCAGCCGCATCTGCATCTGGTGTCGGCGGCGCCGGGCGGGGCGGTGCGGGGCGGGACGCGGCTGGCGGGGGCGGCTCCCGCGGGGCGGAGTGAGACACGGACTCCTCTCCTGCCTTTTCCCCGCTTCTCTCCGCGGGACACCGCTCTGACCGGCGCCCCCTTCCCCGTTTGCCCTTCATTTGTCCCGGCCGGCTGCCTCCGGGTCCCCAGATGCCACGGGATGGGCCGTCTCCCCCTCTCGAAACCCCCTGGAGGGCCAGCTGCCTTGGGGTTTCCACCTGTTGCCACGTCCCCACCAGCCTCCCAGTTGTAGCCTGGGCTGGGGGCTGCCTCTGCTCCAAACCAGGGGGACCAGCTTCATGCAGCAGTGCCGGGAGCACGCGCGGGTTAGGGGCACTGAGTCGTTACACCAGTGCCCCCTTCGTGTGCACGGGTTAGGGGCACGGCCTCTGAAGCCAAGCTTCCTAGACCTTAAAGCAGGGGTGGGCAAAGTGTGGCCTCCAGGCCATTCTATCCGGCCACAGGGCCCCTACTAGCTAATATTTAGCTAGAAAATGACTATTTAGCTGGCTCTGGTTGCCTGCCACGCGGCTCTCAATGGCTTGGCAAAACTCAGTAGGCAGCCCTCTGTCCAAAATAATTGCCTGCGCCTGCCTTAAACACTGGAGGGTGCGAGTGAGAGAAGGCTGTGCCCCTCACTCCTGCGCTCAATAGCAAGTGATGCCCCTTTCCTCCAAGGAGGTATTCAATCCCTTGAACCTCATGCAAGGCTTGGTGGCGTGGCTGGAAGTGAATGTGGTAAGTCAAGACCGGACACTCCACAGAGGAGGAACCGTGTTGGTGCCACAGGCTCCTGCACAAGAGCCCAGCTTGTGACTGGGATTCTTCAGTGTGGTCATCATCACCATTCCCTTGATGTGCATCCACATTGATTCATCTAAACCCCCATGCATACCTCCCTTTTGATTCATTACACCAGTGCCACCTTTGTAATAGGAACCAACCTCCAGGGAGATCTTCATCCCTAGATTGCACCTTGTGTTTTCAAGGTCAGGAGCTAGCATGGATGACCCAAAACTAACCACTTCTGAGACGGGGCAGGGTCACTGAGCCCATTGTTCAACAGGGAAACTAAAACACAGGGATGAAGCAACTTCCCCAAGGTCACGCATCAAATCAGTGATAGGATCCTTGATCTAATCTGGCCTGGTCTTTCCTACAGGTGGGCAACCACTGCAAGGGGCCTGACAGGTCATGGAGTCAGAGGGCAAAAGGCTGCAGGTAAAGGCAAGGAATCCATTGAAAAACAGATGAAAGACAAGTGCTTTGAAGACAAATTTGGCCTTGTATAGGGTTGGTGAGCTTGGAGAGGGAAGGGAGCTTGTGGATCTGTATCCCCAGACAGGGGGTCATGTATTGTAACTACTACTGCCAATGGGCAGTATCAAATAGGAGTGATAGCCTACTCTCTGTCCCTCCTTTTGTAGCATCTGGTGAAGTGAGCTGTTGTTCACAAAAGCTTATAGACCAACTGAATCAGAGATGCATAAGGTGCAACTCTTCTCTGCCTTCTGCCTGCCATGATTAACACAGCTAACTACCTCTCTCTATTACTGCTAAGGTGAGAAGAATGTGCCCTTGTCACCTCCCCTGCCCTGATATCCCTGGCTGACATAGTACACCAGCAAAACCTTGCAATACAGAGCAGGACTTAGATATTTGAGCCCCTCTATTTTAGAATCATAGAAAGTGAGGGTTGAAAGGGACCTCAGGAGCTCACACCTAGTCCAGCCCCCTGCTCAAAGCAGGACCAACCCCAACTACATCATCCCAGCCAGGGCTTTGTCAAGCTGGGCCTTAAAAACCTCCAGGGATGGAGACTCCACCACCCCTCTAGGTAACCTGTTCCAGTGCTTCACCACCCTCCTAGTGAGAAAG
>JAGPOW010003310.1:19628336-19645130 GCA_030014935.1 Caiman crocodilus
GTTGCGGATTATGCCTTTCTTTGAAAGCCTCAGCTCCTGAGCCACATGAACGCAGGGGAATCTTGGCTTTTGTGAAGAGGTCCAAAGTGTCTTCTGCAAAGAAAAGCTTGAAGACATGACCTGAGGGCACCCTAATGGCTCAGAGACCAGCAGGCAACTGGAAACAACTCAGGTTGTATTAGGTTTTTAGAGTTAACTGCATGAGTTTAGGACCTGATTCATAGGCAGACAAAACTCTCGGGGTAGAGGTGATATCTTTTATCAGACTAACTAAAAAGTAGCAAAAAAATTATTTCTTTGCAAGTTTTTGGGCCCAAATGCCCTTCCTTAGGCAAAAGGTTGTAAAAGTTCTCCTAGAAAGAAATGAAACCTCATCTTGCACAGGGAAGTATCCCCAGGCCTGATTCATCATTTTTAAATACTAGGAGTTAGCAACACGGCAGAGGGTGTCCATCTCCCAGGGGTTGCATGAAGAACCAAGCTGGGCTGCTGCTCCTGGCATCTCTCAGAAGTAGGGACTAGTGCTTTTTCTCAGGAGTACAGAATCAGGGCTCTCACCTCCCACCATGGCATGGCTGTTCATACCTCACTGGCAGGAAAGCATGGGAGGTCCCATCCCTCCATTGCCTGGAGATGGCTGCAGCCTGCTCTGGAGAGGAAGCTCTCAGATGAGCAGGGCCAGATAGCTCCACTCTCCCAGCAGTGGGGAGGTGCGCCAATTCGGACTCCCTTCTGAGCTGCCTGGCCTGATGCAGGATTAGGCTTAGATCAGATAGGTACCATTATATACAGTGAATTGCCATGCTGCTATTTACAAGGCTGTAGCCAAGAACCCTGTCAGTATTTCCATTATACGCAGGGCTCTGCAACTCGACAGCAAGAGCTCGCTCAAGGCCGACAGGCAGAAGGCACCAGCTTGGCCCCATATGGCAGGTTTGCTGCATCGGTCATACCCCTTCAGGGTAAGTGCTCAGGGATTTCCAAGCAGGCTCCCTCTTGGCCCCTTGCTGACCTTCAGAGCCTGCTGCAAGGTCCCTAATTTTAAGAGGTACTTAGGGAGGGGTGTGGGCATGGGATGGAGCTGCTGTTTCCATTATCGGAGGGGCAAGGGAATCCGGTTGTTTTGTTTCTTTGCTGGCTTGGGTGGGGATGGCTGCTGTATTGCAATGGGCTGGAGTGTGTTACCAGCTGCCGCAAGCCCTAACCCTGGGGATAGGGGTCTTTGATGTTTGTGATAAAAATCAATACATAAAGGTGCATGTGCAAGTGCCCGTGCTTGTGTGTAGGGTGGGGTTGGCCCCAGGACCCACCTATCCCTTATATTCTCTGAGCTGAGACTGGCTAGAGGTATTTTGAGCCATCCACATACCAAACAGAGCAGGCCCTGGATTTCCAGCTGAGCTCACTTCCACGTCCCCATTATTGCTCTTCAGTCTCGATGCATCTTTTGCCTGTGGTCAATAAGCGGACGCGCTGCCAGCATTTGTGCACGGACTCCAATGGCGCAGCAGGAAATGGCCGGTCAACCCACAGCTCGTTTCAGAGAAGGACTGTGAATGTGGCTCAACTACAGGCAATGGGGGAAGCTCTGGGGGACCTCAACAGGTCTTCAGCCCACTTTCCTCTCGCCTTGAGCAGACGCCTTCCCTGTCGCTCCCTCACGATCCCATGGGTGCCTTTCAGCTGCTGGAGACAGCCCTATTCCTTGAGGAAGCTTGTGGACCAGCTGCACTTCTCTGCTCTGGTTTCTCATGCAAAGTCATTAACTTCACTTCCCATTCTGAAAATTAAGCATTTATACAGAGGATCCATGTGATGGGAGAAGAAAAGCCAAGCAGAGCCTGGCAGATAAAAAAAAAAAAAAATGGGGAAGGGGGTGTGAGGATGAGCAAGGAAGGGCTATTTAATACTGCCTTCAGCTCCAATCCTATTTTCTGACAAGGATGAAGCTCAGCAAGCCCCCTCTGCTCGGCTTGACTAAAGAGGATGTTGCTCTGCATTTGTTTCCCGGTTGCCATGATTACAGCCAGATGCTGCTGAGACTGTCATATTGGTCAGTTCAAAGGCCTCTTTTCAAATGGCTTCTAAACCTCTCCAAAGCAAGAGCTCCATCCTGAGCTGTGGAGTACCAGCAGGATCTGGCCCTGAACCTGAAAAAGCCCAGTAGATGTTTGCTAGCTATCAACAGAAGGGAACAGGGATTCCCCGAGCAAAATCATAGCAGGGACAAGAAGGGTTGGGGGTGGCACTCAGCTGAACAAACACTGCAGCCGACAGCGGCAAGTCAAGAGCAGCTGGGCAGGGTGTCACAACACCCAGAACATGACAACCTTCCCTTAGAGATCAGACAGACAGTCTGGAGAAAGCCAAAGGAAACCTGCTCCCGGCCAGGCATCAACCACAAGGATGCCTTGGAAAAGCACAGGGGTCTAACAATCAAACAGCCTTGGGGCTTCTGTGTTCACTTCTGCTCTTTGAGATTCTCACCTGCCAGGTGTTCTCACAAGGGTTCGACACTTTTTGCTGCTTAATGCAAACGGACACTCCAGCAGGGGATTACTCAGAGTTATTCGCACTGAGGTAGCACCTAATAAGAGTCCCAGTTGTGGACTGAGCCTCCTTCGAGCTCCACGCTGAACAAACAAGTAGCATAAGAATGGGTCATGCCCCGAGGAGTATGCAATCTCACGTGACTCCGGGAGCTGAATTTTAAGACCGTCAACCAATATTGCAACCATTAGCAAAGCTGGGTAATTTCCTGCCCTATGCTTTAAAGCACGGTAGCATGATAAAAGGCGTGTGAATATCTCTGGGCTGGACAGGACCTGAGAGTCTAGTGAAACAAGATGTTTTCTAGGGGCTGGGATGAGAATAAACCTCTCAGCGCTGGCCTGGATACCACATGCAGAGTAAAACACTACATGCTATAATAGATGGGAATGTTAACGAGCTGAATTCTGCCTCCGCTCACTCCCATGCTGCTGTGCAAGCAGACACACTGAGACCGGGGGGCTCCCGACAGAAAGGCAGTGCTTAAAAGGAGGCACCACTGTTCCTCAGGCATGAACCGAAAATTAAACACGTGCTTAAGTTCGATAGTAAATCATGACCACAATGTGTAGCACTTAAATAGCTTCCCTGGGCCTTCAGAAAGGAGGAGTATCCCTGCCTTGTGGCTAGGAAGACTGAGGCTCAGAGAAGGGTTAGATGACACATCCAAGGCCACAGAGCAAGTTGGCAGCAAGCAGAGCTGAACACAACTCTGTTGGCCGCCAGCACTGTGACAGATGGACAGAAATGTCCTGCTCCTGGCTGTACTGTCACCGACAGGTTCTGGTGACGCTAAACTGCGAGAGGGATGCTTGAATCAGCAGGGGGAGATGCAATCTGCACGCACAGCACAAGTCACTCTGTAAGGTCGGCGGATGCAATTTCATCTCAGTTAACTGACTATTCGATGCAGACCGGATTACCCAAGCTCCAGTGTTACCATCCACCGCTGCTGCTCATATCTTCCCTTTAGGGGCACAGTCCTGGCTGGTGCCTTTCCCTTTTGCACGTGGGTCTGACCTCAGAGAGGAGCACTCAGCAGCATTTTTGGAGGACATGGCCTCAAAGTATAAGGGCCATGTTTAACTTGCTGCGCAGAAACCTGGTCAGCATGGAGCCACAGACAGCCAGGACACAGGAGAAGGGAGAAGGCATAGTTTAATAGTAGCAGCTCTTCTCTTCATTTGGCCCTCTGGGCTCTCACACTGGTTAGCACCGCTCACAGACCCAACCAAGTGCCCCCTGAGTCCAGCAGCAGATAGTTCAGGCCTTTACTGGGGAAGTCACCCATGGGTTTATCACAGGGATGCATCTCCACAGAACAAGCCCAGGAAAGACAGCACACCCCAGGGAAGCACGGTTCCCACCCTGCCTTCCCCTTGTGCCAGCTGAAAGTAACTGGCTGATGGCCTTTCCCAGTTAAATTAGGGCATCCAGTGACTACCCTCCTGCCCTGCACCTTCCCAGCTGGGACAGGCAGTGTGGGGCACTGGGAACGCGAAGCCTTGGTCAATGGGAGAGAAAGGAACAAGTGCACAGTGGCCCTTCCTTCTGGGCTCCTGCATCAGGGATTAGGGAAGGCCATCCAGGTGTGGGAGAGCGCCCTTCGACTCCTGCATACCCACACAGCCCGCAGGGCAAGGCAGCCCCAAACAACAGACCGAAATCAGGAAGCAAATCCAAATTCTGCTGCAAGCTCAAACAGCCAGCAAATTCACGCTCCTGGCCTTTCCCGCCCCCCCCCGTGACAGCTGCCTTGCTAAGGACACTGACCTCACCCCATCCCATTTGACGCAAGCCGACAGAGGACAACAGCAAATGGTATCGACAGACCCTTATTGATCGTAGCTGTTCAGCAGCAACTATTCTGGGTCCACCAGTCCCCCAGGCAATCCACTTTTAATTACTCTGTCCAATGCCAGGGCTCAGAGAGGCACCTCATTATAATCTGATACCACGCAATTCAACGGGGCTCCATTACAGATCATCATCTCTCTCCCAAACTGTGGTGCTAAGTGCTTTACGGAGTTAAATGGGCCCATGACAAAGCGAAAATGAAACACAAGAGCAGGGGGAAAGAGAAACAAAGAGGGAGCAGCAAGGAAAAGGAAGAATCACTGCAGCTGAAGAATGGAAAGTAGAGGGGGCAAACAGATAGAGGAGGGCCAAGAGCAGGAGCGCCAGAGAAGAAGGCTGTCATACTGACAGTGAGAGAATGGTCTTTTAGGTGCTAGATAAATAGAGGAGGATGGAGAAGAAGAGGGAGCAGAGACAAGCCTGGGGATAGAGTTGTTCACATCAAGCCATACCCTCAGTTTGCATAGATCGGGGTAGTTCCACTCAAGCCAGTGGGGTTCCTCGGATTTACCAGAGCTGAGGGTCTGGCACATAGCGAAGAGAGCAGATCGATCGGATGGTTACAGGAACTGCCAGCTGCTTCCCACTTCACAATGCACAGAGTTCAGGTTGCTCCAACTGCAACGATCCCGTTTGTTCAGCTGAACGCTGGCAATGCGGCTCATCTGAATGCAGTATTGCTCTGTTGCAGCAGAAGGAAGAGCCTTCCAACTGACTTCAACTCCTGCAAGTGAAAGCTGTTTGCAGGGGCAGATGTGTACAGGGGTCTGCCAGCTGGGCACGGTCTACTGTCCTTCCCAGTGTCCCTGCATCCTCAAAGGACTTAAAGATGGGATCCAGCCTATTGGCCCTTGTGGATGGACCTATGGATTGTGGACGTCACATGCTCCAGATACTACCCACAGATACAAAATAAAGCAGTGGAAGGAAAAAAGGGGGATTTGATGCAAAGAGCCTCTCTGATGCCTTGCACTAGGATGGTCTGTATTGCCAAGACCCATCCCAATGCAACTTGCTTAATGAATTTCCACGTTAGCGCTGGTGAAAGGTGATGTGTCAGCAGCCCTGCCGTCCGGCCGTATGGGGAGAGACTTTGGGAACTGGGCTTGTTCAGTCTGGTTAAGAGAAAGCTGCAAGGTGACTTGATAGCCACCTGCAAATATGTTGGGGGGCGGGCAGCAGGATCTAGGGGAGCAACTCTTCAGGAAGGCACCTCTTGGGCAGATGAGGACCAATGGTCACAAACTAACAGAGAGAAGATTTAGGTTGGACATAAGGAAGAACTTCTCCATAAGGGTAACTAGAACTGGAAACACACTCCCAGCAGAGGTGGTGCAGTTGCCATCCTTGGAGGTGTTCAAGAAGAGGCTGGATAAGCACTTTGTTGAGCTAGCTCGAGCTCTTCCACTTCCTGCCTATGGCAGGGGGCTGGACTTGATCCCTTCCAGTCCATTGACTCTGTGACTCTAAGGTGATGTCTTCTCTTACCCACTGAACAGGCACAGTGTGGACAGCCTCACTGTGCCCTGTTCCAGCTGGACCAAATCCCATCTTAGGCAGGGGTGGGAGAGGTGGAAAACTGGCAGCAGAGCAACTACTGCCCCAGCTGGGGCAGCCTCATGCCCGTCTCCCTGGGTTCTCTAAAGGGAAGGCCTGGCCCTGCTCTGCCGAGACTAAACCGAGGAGGGCAACAGCCTCCTGCCTGCAACAGCTCATTACTGATTCTGCTGTGCACATGACTATAGGAAACAGATGTGGCTCTAGCAACTGTCTGGTACCTGAGAGATGGAGAGGAAACCAGCGTGGGCAATGCATCTCTTGTGGGGGAGGAGGTTTTATGCGGGCAGTGCAAGGCAGGTTGCTGCAGAGATGAAGAGCCTGCAAGCGCACTAGGTAGCAGTGGGGAAAAGAGGTTGCCAGGCTCTGTCGAGAAGGGCCAGGAATGACAAAGGGGCAGACAGGCTCAAACCCAGATGCAACCCGTGATCTGTCCCGAGGGCACCGTCCCCACCCCTGACAGATGCCAGATGGGTGCACATCCTTTTCCGTCCCGTTGGCAGCACGCACGCCAATAAACCCTTGTTGAAGCGCCTGGTGCTCATTCAGTTTGTAATGCATGTGCTGCTGGGACTGGCGTGGCAGCAGCCTTCTTTTACTTATTTACGCGCTTGGCAAACAGGCAAGAGGCACTTTTTCTGAGACACCCCCGGGGCATCTGTCTCCTGTGAATGTGGTCATACCACCAAGCTGAGAAGGTGCCCATTCACCACCATGCATCGGCCCCCTCTGAGCAAGAGAAAACTCCCACTCAGCCCAAGGGGGCCTCCCTGGGTCAGAAACCTGAGCAAAAAGATACCAGCAGGCGAGCAGGAAACCTGGGCTATTTCAGACCCCAAGACTCCGCAGCGGAAAGTCCCTTGCAGAGAGCAGCCTTTCTTAACCAAGAGCAAACAAAGGGATTGTCTGGGATTATTAATTACATTCGCATTTAATAGGATTGGCTAATGTTTTCAAAGTGCTTTGAAGATGAAAGGCACCAAGAGCTATGAGGGGTTGTTCTTGGCATTTGCTGCAGATGATTTTTGCTGAGTCTTGAAAAAAAAAGAGGAGAGAGAGAGAATGTGCGGCCTGTTCAACATGCTGCATGCCACTGGTCCATCTCCCTGCTGCTCCAGGGGCTGGAGGAAATTCATTAAAAAAATAACCATCCTGCCCATGCACACAATGGAACAAGGCAGGCCTAAAATTTGCAGCACAGGTACAACCGAATGCCTGACAAGTCACATCCTGCTTCACATCTGCTGGCTTCACAGCGCTCCCTCTGGACTTATGTTCCGGGATGCAGGGACAGCATTTGTCCTGGGTCATCTCTTCTGTGGTTTCTGTTTTTCTCCAACAAACAGACCACTTGTCTCACAGGAGTTTGGTGCTTGTTTGGCTGAGAGGGAAGGGAGAGGCTTTGCTGATCTGAACCGTAATCTTTATCAGGAAATGGTCCCGGTTTTAAGCTTTCGGCTCCACCCTCCAGATAACATCTGCAGCGCGCTGGCTGTGGAAACGAAACAGCTCTCAACACAAACATGACAACGTCTTTGATTCATTACCAGGCTCTTTGCGACTATCAATTCATCCAAACCGTCTACACGCTGCTTAAATCTACAATCAATCCAAGCCCATGCTCAGCTCCGCCGCTTCGTATGTCAGTCGATTTTTCCACTCTGCTCATGCGTGCGGAGTAAAAACCAAGCAGGCATAAATTGCAGAGCGAGGCAGGGGGCACTTACAATACATCTACCCTGTGTCCCTCTGGCAAGCCTGGGAGCACCCCTTCAAAGCACAATCCCTGCACTCGTTTCCTCCCAGAAACGAATCAAGCTTGGAAATTGGGCAGCACAGCTGGCTTACAGCAGCCCTGAAGGCATACCAAGCAAAGCCCCCTGAGACAGAGGGGCTGGGAGGGGCACTGGGCATGAAGCAGGGCCACACAGCTAGTCACGTGGCCAAATTTCTGATGACTGGTGCATGTGGGGCAGAAGCAACTGGGGCGTGTGGGCTTCTCAGCAGCTCTCCTAGGCTCTTTGCTGGTGGTGTTGACATGGCTCCAATGCTGATGGTCACACACACACTGCGTCTCAGCCCCGTGATGTTCTGGGTCCCAGTGCCAGACCACTCTGTAACCAATGCAGTATTGAGGACACTGAAGTGTGACCAGCAAGCCCTGGGAGAAGGTGCTGGCCTGACAGCCCTGAAAAATGAGTTGTGCATGCACAGCAGAGGTGAACGCGTCTCTCACACTGGTTCCGCCAAGCAGGAACAGCCCGGAGTGGAAAGGAGCACCTGCATGGGCAAGCAGGTGCTGTAGTTTAGTTCCCCTGCTCATTTCCTGGTGGAAAAACTTAAGTGCATTTTACCTGCAGACAGGGAATGTGACAAAACTCTAGCTGGCTAGCTCCTGGTAGTGTAGTGGCTGTGTGGCTCTCTGTGCGTGTTTTCCCTCCATCTCTCTGTGCAATGGGAGGAATGGCATTTCCACCTGGGAGTCTGATGGGGAGTAATTAGCAGACACCGACACGACACTTCACAAGCTGCAAAGTGCTGCCGACAGTAAGCGCGAAGCAGTAAATTAATAGCACATTCCAGCCGTTCTGAAAACATTTCTTATACGTGCCAAAGGGTGACATTAAACCCCAGGTTCCCAGGGCTGCTGCCAGCTTCTATGCTTAAGGCTGAACTGGACTCAGTACTGAATAAATATAGCAGAGAAGCATCCTGCACCAGGGAGAACATGAACCTAGAAGTCTTTCCCCGTCTCCCTTTCCAACTGGGAGTCTGGATCAAAGGTCAAACTAAGCTTTTATCTGCATCTAGTTTCCAATGTGCCGTGAAAAACATATTAAAGGAATAAATTAGCATGTGAAATGTAATTTAACTAATTAGCTCATTTGAGCAGGGCACTTGCTAAACTCTTTGAAGTCAAACCTGCTGTACACACAGCTACATCTGAGAGAGAAGGGGGAATGAAAAAGAGAGACCCCCTCCCAGGTCTTTGGGGTACAGAGAGAAACAAAAAGGTGGGGTTTAATGAAGCATCAAGGTGACAAAGGAGCCCCGTTCAATACCTGCTTTCAGAGGAAGTGTGCTCCCTAGCCATTTAAGGGTGGTCAACAGGCAGATGATTTTACCTATTACACCAGTACAATGCTAATGGCATAATTAAACAGTTCTACTGGCTGTAGCCTCGCCAGTACAGGTCCTGATATGGGGCGACTTCTTTTGGTTTAGCTCAGCCCCCCTCCAAAGTGACATCCATTTAGCTGGAAAGATGTGTGTGCCCACCTGGGAAATGACACCAAGGGACTTCAATTCATACTTTCACTTCTCCCCAAGTTGCTTGTGGGAGATTCCACTCCCTTTGCCCTCATCCACACATGGAAGGTTTAGGAGTCCCCACGCAGGAAGGCTGGCCTGGTTTAGCTATTCATGAACCTGGGTAGATCCATTTCATTGCACAGAATGAGCACGGGGTGGGTAAGGGCAGGTGGCAAATGCTCTGGCTGAAATCCCAGCCCCACTGATGGCACTGGGGGTTTCAGAAGGCTCAGGGAAATGCATGATCTAAGCAGACCCAGAGAATTAGGCTCTGTGCTCAAAATGAGCTGCCTTCCAGATGCGTGATGAATGATCTCCATGACTTATGCCAACCTCCAAAGTGCTCAGTCAGGTCCTGATGAAGTCACTAACCAAAAGCTCCCACTGACTCCTGTGCAGCCAACCTCTGGCCCTCAGATGACGCCTGTCTGTGTGCAGCTGCCTATTGCTCTCTCTATGTACAGACCTATGCATATGAACACAGTTGCACAAAGGGAAGGAGCTAGACGTGCTCATGCGCAGGGAAGGCTATCACGAGTAGGACGAGGGGCAAGGGGATGGGGTGCAGAAAAGAGCTGTCACTCTAAATAAAGTGGGATGGGGCAAGAGCCACCCAGGCCCAGGCCCCAACGCCCTCATCCTGATGGGATCAGTGGGATTTGCCACACACTCCAATGTGCCTGGAAGATGCTGCAGGTCCCTGGATTTCAGTGCCTCACAGGGCAGCCCCCCCTCACTCAACAGGCTGCCACAGACAGTCAAGCAGAGATGAACCCACGAGTCAAATCCACTGTGCACAAGTGGGATCTCAGGAGTCTTCACCAGAAGACTATGCTTCACATCTGAAAATCACTTTCTGAGAACCTTGAGCATGGCTCCTATCTGGCATTATCTCCTCTCACCCTCCAGGGACTTTCCAGTATCACTAAACTCCCCTTCCTCAGCACCCTTCACTTCTCCAATCTCTTTGGGCACTTGTACACATTTTGCATTGTTGAGATGCACGTCATGGAACGGTACCAAAAATCACCATTTTGCTAGGCTAGTCGCATCTGAAAATACACCTTGATGTCTTTTGCTGCTGCTGCCGAGAGAACCTGGTCCTCTGCATTTCCCAGGGGTTAAGAGGGGTCCCTGTTTCTTCCTGCTTCATCAGATCTTGTTCTCTTTTGCTTCCCCCCATTAATTGCATTCTCCCTCAGTTCCTGTCCTCTGCAACAGCACATGGTAACTATCAAACACCCTGATGACTCATAGTAGTAAGGGTTAGAGAGAGGACTAGGAGTCAGGCTGCTGTGAAACTGCACTGTCCTGGGAATGGTCACATACCACCCTAAGGGACTACCTGCATCACACTGCAGTTTATCAGTATTATAACACAGTAGTGGCATGTCTGGACTGCACCGTACTATAGTGCCTTGCTTTGTAGTGGCGTATATCACCCAACTGACTGCACTGCAACCTAGTCATGGGGTAAATGAACTGCACCACATTGCACTGCGCCACACACAACACTATCATTAGACCAGGACATGCTGTGCCAGTCTTTCCCAGCCTTGTGGACTCCAGCTGTCTCTCTGGTTGTGGATACTGCTGGCTCAGCGAACAAAACAGAACATCATCAATTTCCATCATATTCAGGAATTACAAGAATGCCACGCAAGCCACTTTGTGTCACTTGCCGTACTCGGTACACTGACTTCCCCATCTTAGATTTGCTTTCACAGACACAAAAGTCATTACTCTTCTTAGCCAAGCTCTCTCATTTCTCTGGAAATCACTCCCATTTTGCCTTTCTTGCTTTTCTGGGGGTGGATTTTGCAAGGGTTTTTGCTGAGCTGTGGAAGGCAGGGGCCGATAGCATTATCTACAACCAGGGAGGGTAGGCAGTAAGCAAGCACACTTCTTGCTCAACCCTGCCAGTACCCCTCCACCTGACCTACAGCACAATGCTATGGCAGCCTCAAGGGCTAGATTACGCTGGGTGGGAAGCCATGGGTTCAAGTGACTGTGTAAGTGCGGGTGCCAGTGGTTTAATCTGAAACTTTAGAGCAATGATTCTCAACCAGGGTGCCACAGCACCCTCGAGCGCCTTAAGATCCTTTCAAGGTGCCACGCAACGTTCGTGCTGTTAGGCCCACAAATATGATTTACAAGCTAAATTCAGAAGATTTCAAATAAGAATCCGCAGTGCTAAAAATGTTCTGACCTGTTGTGGTCTTTCTGAGTTCTTTCCAACAGAAAAAATTGCTCTGTTTTTTTTCTGCAGCCAAAAAACAAGTGAAGATGAAGAGCTGACATTTTCCTAGGGGTGCCTTGACTCCATCAAAACTAAAAAAGGTTGAGAACCACTGCACTAGAGGCAGTAATGGCCTTGAATGTGCATTGCTTTGCCCTTAGAATAACCTGCAAGGGCAGCGGTCTTAACATCTGGGCAGAGCAGACAGAAGCCATGGGTAGGCGGCTTCATGAAATCCTGATTGTTGAAAAACGATACCGAGACCCTTCTGAAAAGGGTTTCAAAATAACCATCTCCCCCTGGGCACTCTGTACAGGTAAGGGAGCCTTTCCAGTTTTGCCTGCCCCACCGGCTGGCTCTAGGGTAATGGGGAGAGTCCCACTTCTCCAGGAGAGGCATTGGCAGGAGAGATTTTCCCCTGCCCCAACTCTAGTGCTGCAATAGAGGCTTGGGTGAAGCCACAGGGCAGGAACCTGTCCCCATTCAGCGAAGGGCCATGAGTACAGCTCTGGCTTTCATTTTTTAAGCACACATGAAGTCAATCGTCTGTCTCCCCCTTCCCGTCCCCAGTTGGCGGAGGAGGCCAAGCTTGGAGCTGGGCCAGGAGTTCCCACCAGAGACAAGAGAGGGGCTGTATGACGTTATCCCCAGATGGGCCTGGGCTGATCGCTGCAGCATACCTGGAGAATGATGTGTTCTCTTGGCTGCAAATCACACTGAACAAACTACTAATCAGAGCCAGAGATGCAGGCCGCAGCAGGATGGGAGCTCTGCTTCCCAAGTTTCAGGCCGACCTTTTCACGTCTCCTCCTGGTGCTGTGTCCAGTTGTCCCACTCCAATCCTTCCAGCGTCCAGGCAGCCTGGCCAACTTCTTCCCAGACCCCTGTGCTTAGGTCTCCTGCTCCCACCTGAATCAGTCCTGTCTCTGTCAGTCCTCTGCACACCCTGAAAGTTTGCACAGCACCTGCTGGTTACCCCCCAGAAGGGACATGGAAAGAATTTGGCTAATAAACAGGTTCTGCCTTCTGTTTATAGGTATTTTTTCACCCATCACAGACATGCAGCCAGCTGTAGTGTGAAATGTGGGTGCTACAAGGAGAAGCAGCTGGGACGGGGGCTGCAGCGTCCTGAGAGAGGTGGGCAATCTGCTTATGGGCGAGGCTGATTTTGCAAAAGGATCTGTGTAGCCACTGCAAGGACAGGAGTGATAAAAAAGGATCATCCAGTACCAAAGAGATTTCCTGACATGCCGGGGAGCTTCTGGGAAAGAGCAACAGGCAGGCTAGGGGTGCATGACTCAGCCTCAGGGTTGTGTGCTTGGTGCTGTGGCCGCACAGGCTGAGGCCAGCACTGCTGAGAAAGATGTGGCTTCCCTTTCCGCATTTCTCTCCTCTTATCTCTCCCTCCCCCTGACCATCCTGCTGTCCTTCCTAGCAAGTTCAGGAAGCAGTTCTGGGCTGGGGCCAGCCCACTGCAGTGTTATGCCAGCATTCATTCATTTGCCCGTTTTTTTCAACTATATCTGGATGAATTTCAGCTCTGGGGAAGCAAAGAACCAGCTTTCAGCAACTAGTGCCCTATAAAGCAAAACCAGGTGCAGGATGTGTTCATCCATGCAGCTCTGCCCAATACCCTGGAGCCCTGACCTTCAGCAGCTTCTGCTGTCCCTCCCACCAGTGCAGCCAGCGCCCTTTGTGAACTGTGCAGTTTAATGCTACAAACAGAGATGCACTGAGGACTATGTGAACAGGTTCATTTCGTGCTTGCAAGATGAATTTTGGACTGTAGCTGTGTCAAAAGTGGGTGGAAGAGACTGATGGAGCAAGGGATGAAGGTGGGACAAATGCTCTGGGAATGAGTGCCTATGAACAGTCCTCAAAAATACTTCTTTTAAATGAGGAGCCTGCAGTCTGAAACCTCCTGGGAGCTGGGCATGGAGGTGAGGGACGTTAAAGATATCCTCTCTCCAATATCTAATGCTTCAAAAAGTTTCCAAATTCACTCAAACCAGCTCCATGGAGAAGGGGAAGCTGCAGAAGCCAGTGTGCCTTTAACCCGCAGCACACAGGGAACACCAGGGCAGGCAGCTCTGGCTGGCTCTCACCAGGTTAAACCTCTCAGTGCTGGCACAGATGTGCAATGGCGCTGCAAGGAGATGGAAGAGATAAGTATGCATGAGTGTGGAAAGGCAAGCAAGGACTCATGAACTCCTTCTGACCTGTGGACCAGAAAAGGAAAGAGTGTGCTATTTAGATTGTGCAACTGGAGCTTCCACGCTGGCACAAGAGGGAAAAGCAGCTCTGGATTTCCCAACTGGAGTTTCCACTGTGGCATGAGCTTTGTCAGCGGACAAGATGCCAGCCCTGTGGGCAGGTGTGACCGAGAGCATGCGTGTACCAGACTGCTCCCCACCTCTCCAGGGTAGACGGGCAGACTAGCATTTCCCGTGCTAGCAGGGAATGGGGGAGGATTGGACAAGTTTATGTACAACAAGCCCAAGTCTGTCCCCAGCCTGCAGGTGCTAATCCTTGTATTAAAAGGCTGCACAGTTCCCAGACGCTGCCGGCTGACATTCCCCCAGCGGAAATCCAAGTACTCTGTAGTAGAAGCACGAAGGCCAAGAAGCCGGGAGCGCCATGGTTGCCATGTAGGTGACGGAATAGGAGATTTATGGGAAAAGGCAAAGCACAAATTATACACTATACAGTGAAAACCTCAAATGTAGGTGCTTATGGGGATACTGGGACAGAAGCTGTGGCCATCCTATTTATCTCAGGTCCTCTTTTCAAGTTGCCAAAGTAATTTTGAATCCTAATCCTGTTCTGACAACCCCAGGCAGCTTGATGTTTAATTCAATATATGTACACTCCACTACAACATCCAAGTCATTAATGAAAGTATTCCACAGACCTCTATAGAGACTCACTTGATACCTACTCTTCCCAGCTTGGCACTGAGCTACTAGTGACTATTCTTGGAGCACAATCCTCCAACCAGGTATGGACCCATCATAAAGCACTTTTACGTAGACTGGGTTTTCCGAGTTCAATCTTAAGAAAGTTGCAGGCACAGCATCAAAAGTCTTCCTGAAGTCAAGATATATTGCATCCACTGAGCCTTGCATCTGTAAGACCTACTGCCTTGTCAATGAAGGAAATATTATTTGTCAGACACAACTTGTTCTCGACAAATCCATGCTGGCCATTACCCACGTCCTCAGCCTGTATGTACTTGCAAATCTATGCTCAGGTATCTTTCCTAATATGGAAGTTAGACTGAGTGGTCTGTAATCCCCTTGGTTTTCTTTCTTTCCATTGCTAAAAGTGAGCACTGCATATACTCTTTTCTAATTGTCTGGGACCTCACCTGACCTCCAGGAATTTTCAAAGCAAGAAGCCGATTTGCTCTGCAGTTCCTTCCACCAGTTCCCCGAGTACACCAGGATGAATTACACGTGGATCAGAAAACATCCAGCTTATCTAAGCGACTTGTAATGTGTTCTCCCCCTGCTCGAGGCTGAGGACTTGCCCTCTGTCCGTGAAGCTACTTGCGCTGGTCATCTGACAGGTGACCCAGGTCACTGAAGAGCTCTCGGTCCAGCCTAGCTGGCCTCTTGCTATTCTTCCAATCCTTCCTTTGAATTGGGCTAATATCTTTTTGTCCCAATAGTCGTGTGCCCATAATATTGTCTCTTTAAGGAACAACCAAGTCCTCTACACCTGTATCCATGACTCCTGCTTCTTATGAGATCCTGCCTACTAATTTTCTGAGTTTGTTAACATCTATTTTTCTGCAGGCCAAAGTGTAGCTTGCTCTTCTCCTTTCTCCCCTTCCTTAGGCTCATGAACACAAACATTTCATGCTCAGTCACTATGTCACCTTCCACCTCCAGGCTCCCAACCAATTCCTCCCTACTAAGCAGCAATTTGAAAACACAGGCCTAAAACTGGCTTCCTGGACTACTGATTCTAGTCCCCTGCATTTGCAAGCCATCATTTATCCCTTGATTCCTCAGAATCTCTGCTTCAGACCCTCACATGCAACCACAAGATACCAAATACCAGAAACACCAAGAACAGCATACAGCACACAGCATGCCAAAAGTGAAAGGAGGAAGACAAGGGCACTGCTAATGCCCAGTCATTACAGTAACAAGAGAGGAATTTGTACTGGAAAACATCCTAGGCAAAGGACCTGACCTGCACTATGCAGGAAGGCAAAACCCCCAATTATCATTGCCAGCATGATCTAGGGAAAACATTCCTCCTTGAACCCAAACCTGGCTCTCAGTTTAACCCAGAGAAGAAAAACATGACCCTTCGGCAGGAACCTCTGTTTTTTCTAAGCATCAGTAGGCACATCCTCATTCTCCAGTCACAACCCTCTGCCCTAGCTGAGACCAATGCCCCAGTGCTTCAGAAGGAATAAAACCTCCAGAATACAACAATACATTTTCATGAATCACGATAAGAGAAAATTTCTTCCCAACCCCTACTGGCAACTACCAGAAGCCTTGAAACATGGGATTACTCAACAGCTACCATGCTGGTGGGATAGAGATTTCCCTCAATATCCCAGCCAAGGGACTGCAAATAGATTATTCCACAGATTGTGAGCACTGATCAAGGAGTCACAGCTCCCAGTCCCATCACAGCTGCCTTGTCATCAGAAATTATGCAGATCAGTCATACAACAATTCAGTTCTTTGCCTCCACCAACAGTTTTCTCCACCCTGTGACAAAAACTGTCTCCAGCACACTCCAACACAGGGGTGGGCAATTTTGGGGTCCACAGATCACATAGGGAGTTTTGGTGAGCTGTTGCAGGCTGGGTCAGCATCACGCCCCTCTACAGACTGCCCCACCGCACACAACAGTTCACCAAAACTCCTTAAGTGACTCTGCTCTGTGCTCAGCCAGGCAGCTGGGAATGGGGCAGGATGGGCAGGTGGGACCAAGGCTGAGATCAAGGGGCGGTGGGCATTAGCAGTGCCCTTGTCTTCCTCCTTTCACCTTTGGCATGCTGTGTGCTGTATGCAGGGCCAGGGTGATCCACAGGGCGATCCACAACCTGCAACGGGTGAAGCTGTGCAGTCAGGGGCATGTGGGCAGTGGCTCATGGCTCTGCCCCAGCCTCAGCCTCACGCTATCACCGCCCTGCAATCCTGGCCTTGCCTATCTGTCCCTCTCTCCACCCGCCTGTTGCCCCATCTCGACCACCCGACTGTGTGCCCTGTCCATGTGGGTCATGCCCCAGGGGTGGGTGCAGGGCAGATGAG
>JAGPOW010003310.1:19646910-19676233 GCA_030014935.1 Caiman crocodilus
TTTGTGTGTGGGAGGCCTGGGGTAGGACTGTCCTGGTGAGCCCCATCTCATGAAGCAACTACCTCCACCTGTTCTAAGTGGCAGGCTGAATCTCTTACTCCAGGAATTAAATTTCCCTTCCCTTTCAAGTGCTCTGGATTTTGCAACAGCGAGACACAATCCACCACAAAATGAACCTATTTGAAGGTGACGGAGAAACTGACTGCTGGAGACTGCGCTCGCCCAGGGCAGCTCCAACTTCACCAGAACTTCCCCACTGCTGGGGATATTGCAGACTGGCTGGGGAGTGGTCCAGGCACCTCCCTACCCCCATCCCTTAAGCAGAACACCCCTGGTTTTGTACTCACATCATCGTCTTGGACGCTGAGGGGAATATCCAGCATGCACATCTGCACAGGCTGCATCAGCGCCTTCTGCACATTGAACAAAGGTTTCGCCTCCATCTTCCCAACGATGGAGGGATTGTGCTCGCTCATATGCTCTCTTTCTTCCCAGTTCCTAGACTAAGACTAAGTCCAACCCAGGCAACGAAGCAGATGGGAGATCTCCCTTCGCTCAGTTTTGCCAGCACATCTTGCCAACAGCTGCTGCTTCTGCTGCACTACAAGGGCTTATTTCCTTCCTTGCAAATCAAAGAGTCGAGGAGCCGTACTGAGGCTTTGTGTCCGTGTCTGTAGCCAGCGATGTTCTTGAGATCTGAGAAACAGTCCTTTTCTGCAGGCGTGCCACGGCATGCTCCTTTCCTCCAGCCTCCTCTCCTTTCGCTTACTCGGTGTGATCTACGCTGCTAGCTCCTGCTGTTGCCTTGTACCAGCACGGGGTTTCCAGCCTCATCTACATGCATGGCACTCACAAACCCTGTGCATTGTCTCAAAAGACACAACAGGTCCTGCCTGCTGTTGATTTCTGATTACGATCAAACTGCGCCTACAGCAGCTACAGCATTTCCCCGTGGCGGTCGAGGCGAACGAGCAAGCGGAGCTGGGTGTGAGAAGGTGATCTAAGCTGGAGCCTCCCCTTCTCTTCTCTTCCATCCCTTCCTTTTATTGTTTAAGACACCGTTTCAAACCAGTGCCTCCCCATGCTCACAGGACCACCATGAGGCTTAAATAATTCATGCCCAGTGAGTGCTCAGGGATCCAGTGGTGATGGAATAGCAACAAGCTGACAGGCAGTCAGTTCTGCATAGAAAGCTTTACTCCAAGGGTCAGGTGCTATCAAGTATGAGGCTGCCTCCCTGGCTGTAGAGTCTGCTGTACTCGGATGGGGCTGAAATAGAGGCAGCACAAGCGCCAGGAGGGTTTGAGGCACGGAGACTCAACTCAGCAGTGACAGGATGGAGTCAGTGGGAACCTCCCCACATCAGGCCATAGAGAGTTCAGTGCCTGTGTGAATATGCTTTCTCCAGAGTCAAGTTTCTATCCAGCAAAGCCCACCTCTAGGGACCTTCTGCTTACCCTCATCAGAAGCACAACTCATAGAGGTGACCAAGAGGCCTGGCTGAGTGACTGCACCAGCCTGCAGCCTTGAAATGCAGATGGAACAAGGATGCTGGTTACTGTATGGATTCATCATAGGACAGGGCCCAATTAAGCATCTCTGCCCGATGCTTGGGTATCTTAGGTGGCTGCGAGTGGTAGGAACCGGCCAGAGAGGTGGGAGCTGAACAGGCTCTTCCCCCAGACAGCCTTCATCCTGCTCCCCACGCTCCCTGCCCCTCCCACCATGCACAGCTCAGCAACTGGCCCTGCAGCAGGCAGCATCCTCTCCAAGACTGCAAGCCCACTCAGTGCCAGTGGCCAGTGCCAAGTCCCTGGACTGGCTCTCTTGTCCTTACATGCAGTGGAAATGGCTGAAACCTCTCTGTCTGGACAAAGAGATAGAGCAGGGACAGGACAGGTCAGTGGGTGCAGCCCAGAAGGGGAAGACCACCAGCCCAGCACCTTGACTCTGTGCCAAGCTGGTCAAAGGAGAACAACTAACTCAACATTCACCAAAGGGAGATGTGGAACAGAGGCCCAGGGAAGCCACTTCAGGGACGGGATGGGGGATGCCGTATTGGCAAACAGCAAGTGGGCTCCATTGATGGGACAGCCCTGATACTCTGTGCCCGCAGCACGGGCCTGTGAGGGGGCGTGAATCACCCATCCTTTGCAAGGCAGCAGCTGTGCTTCTGCTGCTCCAAATCCACCCAGCTGGCTGTGGGCTTCAGCCCAGCCTAGAGTCACAAATGAAGATTACATGCATGGCTCCAGAAGAGACTTGCTGGGAGTTCTCATTCCTCCAACATGAGGTAACCAGGCCTCTGCAAGCATGGCTCAGCGTCCAGCCATGGCGCCTTTCCAGCTCCCTTCCTGACACGTGAGCCACAGGAGACATCCAGGCCCTCGCAAATAGACAAGGCAGGTACAAAGCTCCACGAGGGTAAATGGGCCAGCCACACGTCATGGCAGAAAGGACACAAAGGTTTCTAGCCAGAAGATGCTGGGGTGGGATAGCCTCCCAAGAGGTGCGCTGAAGGCAACTCCAACATGGAGCTTGAGCACTCTGCGCTCCTCATTGTACGCCCCAATGGCCTGGCCCAGGAAAATCAGGACTGGGCTCCATGAGTCTGGTGGTAGGATCCCGTCTAGTCCTGTGCCTCTAGGCTGGGGCAATTCCAGTGGGAAGCTAAGCTGTGCCAGGCACGGCTGTATGCCCGACTACAGCAGAGCATCACAAACGATGGTGCAGCTGGGGGTCCGAGAGCCAGAGCCTGGTCTTGGATACTTGCAAAGAAACCCAGAGCGACTCCGCTACGTCACTGTGCCCAACTTGCTTGCTCCGTGCCTGAGCAAAGAGGGGAGAGTGGGGTTTAATGTCACACCCAGGGCCAGTGCTCAGTGGAGTCTGGGTCTGTGCCAGGCCCTCCCCATTAAGCCTCCGCAGGGCCAGTGTCTGCTGCAATCAAAGTCAAGAGACGTGGTCTTCCCAGCTCCTAAGATGGACCCAGGTAGGGATGCACGGAGCTGTACATCAGGGTGAAACAGGCACCTCCTTGCTCAGCAGCTCAAGCCAGACTGGATTTATTTTTATAGGACTGTTTAAGGGGGTCTTTGCTGCCCTTCCCCTCTGGTTAGAGATCAAGTTGCAGACTTGAGGAGCAGATGCCTGGGGCAGGGCGTTAGGCTCATCTCACAGGATCCAAGTTCAAATCCTGGCTCTGCTTCACTCCTACCCCACAAAGCCCACGCAAGCCAAGCACTTGCTCACCTGGTTGGGCCACAACAGGCAGCCAGGCCTTGGTCCTACCTGCACTCTTGCTGGCTAAATTCATTCTCCAAAAAGCTCAGGGTCCCTCCTTTCTTTCACTCCTATTCTGGGCGTTTCTCAGACCTCCCAGGCAGGACCGCAGCAGGTCCCTCTCACCTGATGGCAGAGCTGACTGCTTCCTGCTGTTCTCCCTAAGTCCCATTGACCTGTTCCACCCTGCAATAGCCAACAGGGGAGCATGGTGCAGCTCTCAGGCAACCTTTCAGGATCATCTACATGGGCACAGCCCTGCTTCCCTATCAGGCCCTCAAAGGAATCAGGGTGCTTAGCAGATGGCAGAAACAGCATCTGGAGAAGGAAAAGTGCTGCAGGGTCAAGCACCAAGATCCTTGAGGTGTTTGTCTACGTGGCCTCTGTGCCATGCCATGCACAGGTGAGACGTGCTCCACCCAGTCACTCCAGCACCACACAGGCCAAGTGCCAGCTCCCTCACAGCGTGACTGTGTGCAGAGAGCCATGCCCAGGCTCCCGGGGTAAATCTATACCATGACAGTAGCATGCTCCAAAAAAATCCCTTCTCCAACCTGCCCCTGATCACACATGCCAAGCCCAGAGTCTCGCTGGTGCATGCAAATGGCAGGAAAGATTGACCATACTCAAATGCATCCCTCCTGCCAGGACATGCTGGCGCTGCACTGCAGATGTACTCATGGTCTCAAATGAGCCTTTTGGAGCAGGCCTGGACATAGGCCAAGTCACCCTAGTCCATGGGATACAATGGGCACCTTGGCTTGAGGAAATATCAATATGCTCAAGTAGGGCAACAGTGCCCAAACTCTCAGTTCCTTCCTCCTGCCCTTCCAGCCTCTGCTCTTTCCCATGGGAACCGAGATGGCGCCATTAAGCAAGTGTCAATCTGGAAAGAAAGGGAGTCCCATTGTCTGCCGGCTGCATGTGTCTGATCAGCTTTTCCCCAGCCCCAGACGGCTGCAGAAAGGGAGATACGTCAGAGGGTATCACCTTTGAGCCGGCATGTTGCTGGCACAGGGCCAGCCTCTGCTCCAGGGCTCCATGACCTCCTGGCCAGGCAGCCATAAAGATGCCAGAGAGGAAATAACCTCTCTGGAAAAAGTCAGCAGTCACGCAAGAGAGCTGGAAAGGAAAACACAACGTCAAGAGCAAAAGTCAAGGACAAGGCCAAGGGGGAGACTGTTTCCAAAAAACCAGAAGAGCTCGGAGCAGGAGGCCCAGGGACCTGTGGCCATTGGTGTGGTGGAAAGGGAATTGAAGGGAAGGGGTTTCTTCTGCCAGAGACACCAGGCAAGCCCAGCAATGGGACCCACAGCCATTTTTCACGCACATTCCCATCCTGGCACTGCGATCCTGTGGCACTCCCTGGTGTCCAGCTCCTTGCCAATGGACAGTATCTGGCAATTCCTGTCTATGACAGACTCCCACCCTCATGCCAACTCAGTGCTCCTGAGAGCTCCTTAAATCAGGGCCCTGGGAGTCAATAGCAAAGTGACAGGACTGTAAGTTTACATGATCCTACCTACGGGACTGAGGAGCTCAGCATGCACAGGGGTCAGAGTCAAATCTGAGGTGGATTCCTTGAAGAACTATGGTATGACCTAAAGCAGGCATCACCATCTGGACCACACCAGCCCCAGCCACGTACCAAATACAAAGCATTACCCTTACAAGCCTCAGTGCTCACAGAGGGACCAGGGACCTCCTTGAGACATAATGCCCTGCAGAAGCAGAACAGCTCTGCACCTCTCCCAAGGCAGGGCAGTCGCCATCTCCTACAATTTTCAAGGAACATGGGTTTGGGTTGTCAGCTTTGCAGAGGCTTTCCTGGTAGATCCAGACAGAGCATAACCAAGCGACTGAATCACGATGATTACACTGCTCCAATTCAATTCGGAGCACCAGAATTAGGCACGTAAACAAGAAGGGCCTTAAGCTTTGCTTACTCTAGGAATTCGGCCACCAGTGCAGCCATAAGGATGCGAACCTTTAGCAAAGACACCGTTTGCAAAGACATGGCACAGATGTCCCAACTGGACAAGGGCTCACTCAAGCTGGCTTCTCAGGAAAGTCAGTGCCTACTGGCCCGCAGAAGGGTCTCACTATCCAGCCACAGCAAAAATCCAACATCAAAGGTTTCCATAAAGTTAAAGAAATCTCTCCAAGACAATGGAAGGCTTGTTTTTCAAAGGAAACGGCAGCTCCCACTTTTGTCTAAGACTTAAACATGGCAGCATCCTGCCTGGACAGGAGAATGCGCCACAGATGAGAAACAACACAGAACTGACCTGGTTATTTTCGCTGTGCAAAGTGGATGGCAATGTGGCAAGGAAGTGAAGCAGCATGATGAATGAAGAGACGTCATCTCCCTCGTACACACCATAATGCAGAGCGGGGAACTCTGAACCTGGTGGAATAACTAAAGAATTGCCCTGAGTAAAATTACAAAAGATCCAAAGGGCAAGACAGGCGCCTGGTGGGATTTAGAAACATCTCCAGCTTCCACTGTGCTGCCACTGGAGTGACGTGCCTTTGGATGTCCTGCTGGGTGTCCATCTGCATCAATACAGAGAGCTTGAGAGGGTCTGGGGGAGAGCTGCACGCATGATCAGAGGTCAAAAGAACAGGCCTTATGCGGAGAGGCTGAGAGCCACGGGACTCTTCGGCCTGGAAAAGCGCAGGCTCAGGGGGCATTTGGTGGCAGCCTATGAGTACATCAGGGGTGTGCATCAGGAACTGGGAGAACATCTGTTCACCAGGGCACCCTAAGGGAAAACAAAGTCTAAGTGTCACAAACTGCTCGAAGACTGTTTTACACTGGATGTAAGGAAACCTTCTTTACCATCCGAGTCTCCAGCGTCTGGAATAGACTGCCCCCAGAAGTGCTGCAAGCGCCTACTTTGGATGACTTTAAGAAACGCTCGAATGCTCACCTTGCTGGGGGGATCCAACCCCAGCTGACTTCCTGCCCTTAGGCAGGGGGCTGGACCCGGTGAACTCACGGGGTCCCTTCCAGCCCTAAAGTCTATAAAATAGACACCCCTACACCTTGTAAACCTGGCTACAAATAACTTAGGAGTACAAGTCCCATTGCTGTCAGTGCCAAGTGGCTAAGACATGCTTTTGAAAAACATCACCTTTGCTCATACCCGAAAGGTCTTCACCCCTCACATCTGGCCACCTCTGTCTCCTCCAGTAAGGTGCCTTTTGTCATTTGGACACAGCTTCCTGCACCAGGCCAACTCCCTGGCTCCCCAGAATAGGCCCACACACAAAATTAATTTGTAATCAAGACCTTAGGAAGCACTAACCAGGCTCTTAATAGGTACAGAGCAACAATTATCAATGCCAGCTGAACAGCTAATGAGCATTAAAAGAGGAAACCAATTAGTTTGCTCAGGGTTCCTCCACGCTTTGAACACTTGACATATTTCCATTTTTAAGCTCCCGTGGGGGCTGGAATTTCACAGCAGGTCCCCAACGCAGCAGAGGTCCCAGCCATTGTCATGGCTTAATCCCGAGCAGAAAATGAGTTGTTGGTTTTGCTTTCCATCAATCAAATGGGTATCTAGGAAATGGCAGAGCTGGGCTCTGTCTCCATGGAAACAGGCATACGCAACAACACTTTAACATAGGGACCAAAAAGCAAACACAGACATATCTCTAGCAGCCTGTTTTTTGGTTTTGGGGGTTGTTTTTATTTGGGGGGGGCAGGGAGGGGGGGTTCAAAATAGCACTAAGCTGGCAGGGGGATTGCCTTTGTCCCTGCAAGAGAAGGGAATGACAGGTGTATATAGACCTCATTTCTGCTTTTAAGTACATTTTCATTCACCAGCAAGGGGGTGGGGAGCAAGAGGCTCTTCTGCTTGCTATCTAACTGCCTTATTCAAAACTAAAGGGCTTTATCCTGCTGAAATAAATCCCCCAGGAGCTGGTAATATTGAGCTGTCACGGTGTGTATTTCATCAAGCAAGGAGGGAGGGAGGATTGTGACTCAGGGTTGCTATGGTTACAGAGTTTATTGAGTTTCCAAAGGGGGAAAAAAACCCAGCCCTGTTTCTGATGAGCTTGCAATCTGCATTTCTGCAACCGGTTCCCTATTTCTGCCGGACACATTTGGCCTGTGGGTGCAGCCATGGAGTGCCTTCAGGTTGGGAGCGTGCAATTCAGGCTGTACTCAACATCTGTCTCAGAAGTCTGTTGTACAGCATAGCACACATGCTCACCTACACTATGGACACACACATCCCACTCCACCCATCCACTCGCTCAGAGCCTGCCAAATGCTCGAATATGGCTTGCTGGACACGCACATGTTATGGCAGATGCACCTGCCAAAACCCACTTAACCATATGATGATCATGTGCATGCTTTTGTAGGCATTGCACCCTCCTTGATGAGTCCAACTACCCACCCCATCACTCCTGCTTGCTCCCTAAACCTAAAAGCCTCTTGGGGAACCAGAACCCTCCTAAAGCCTCAGGCACAGGCAGAAGCATGAAGAGGTCTCTCAAGAGAGGGCAGGATTTTTGTCAAGCCCATGCAGCGGACACAGCTCCAAAGGGGCACCGCGTGGCCACATCACGTATGTAGGAACTGGCCTTTGTTACCTCTCTTGGCTTGAACCTTCTCTGCATAAGACTCAGCTCTACCTAATGTCCCCTGGATTTGTTGTTATATTCCCAGCACCGTCACAAACATGGGATCTTCATCCCCCACAGGCCTGCCTGAGTAAGGCTGCTCTCAATGAGCAATGCCTCTGGACATGGTTGGTGGGACCCTGGTTGAGACATCATGGTTGGTGGGACCCTGGCTGAGATGGCCTTTATTATCAGCCATCAGCAGGGAAGCACGGGTATGTTTTCCCTCCCGTGTCTGGCACTTTGCCCATGTTCCCCGAGGAGACTGTCTAGCCTGGCCCGGGCACACCCATCATTGCTTTTGGCCCACGGGGCACTGAGACACTAAAGGTGCAGTTGGCAGTCAAGGGAGGAGCTGGAAATGAACAACCTGAGTGTTGACTTGGAAATCAGGTATCTGCTCAGGTTGCTCAAAGGCGCCCGCTCTTTGGCATGCTGTTAGCAGGGCTATTTGCAACCCTGTCCCTCTCAAACTGGAGACAGGATTAACCCCTACTCTTTCACTCCCAGGGTGCAAGGTGGAGTCTGGCACAGACAACCCCTGGCAGGCAGGATGGTGCCCCTCACAGCTGCACCCACTGGTGCAGGAGGATAGGTCTGGTCCCCTGGCAAGAACCAGAGAGAGCTTGGAGGGCCCTTGAGTCAGGGCCCTTCACTAAGGTTCATGACTCTCCCTCAAGCTCATATATTCCCAGTCCCTTACTCATCCTGGAACTTAAACCCAGGATTTCCCCTCATGGCCCATAAACCCAGTCCTCCAAGTTCACCATGTGGCAGGGATCACAGAACCAGCCCACGTCCCAAGGCTGGGCTGGCAGAAGGCATCGTACGCCCAGCACAGATCTGTTTCTTCACTAGACCATGTTCTTGCTCCCCCTCTCTGCTCCATCAGAACAGGACCTAGACCAGCGGTTCTCAACCTTTTTTCTACCAGGACCCATTTGTAAACATTGATGGCCAGTCCTGACCTAGTGCCCCTCACGCCTGACTGCTGCCCCCCGCTCTCAGGCCCCAGCCGCCCAGTGTGTGGGGCATGGGAGCCCCAAGCAGCCCCTTGCAGGCTGGAGCTCTGCCAGCCTGCAAGGGAAAAGTCACAGCGTACCACATTTTTCTCCTTAAAGGAAAATCCATTTTTAAAGGTTTGTTTCCAACCCTTTCATATATTCTTGCGCCCCACTTTTGGGTTGCGACCCATGGGTTGAGAACTGCTGACCTAGAGCGTGCGAGCCAAGGCGCCAGACCTGCCATTTTGCAGCAGGCCTGAATTTAGGTCAGACAAGTTGACCTGTCGCCTCTGGCTGACCTGGCTCTCTCGCTCCCTCCCCTGTGCACATGCCCGCCCAGGCAATTCCCGCTGGGTTATATGGCAGCAGCTGTCAGAGAGGAATCCCCCATCAAGAGCAGGCAGCTTTCCCGGAGCCAGGGATAAACAGGATTCCAGGGCCCTGCGTCATTTCTGACTAATCCTGCCCAGCCCAGGGGAGGAGGGATGCCAGTCAGCGCTCCCCACCACCCACTGCCTGCCTGCCTCTTCCTCCTAGCGTAGCAGCCCCCAGCACAGCTCTAAGCATGGGAGCACTGCTGGGCACACTGGCCTTGCCCCATGCTCCACTGGCTCTGACCAGGGGCACCTCATTCACTCCCTGCTTCAAACTGAACAGGAATGCTTTGGCATTTCAGCTCCGCTAGCCGCCCCCCAGCCTCGTGCCACTTTCGATTCTTCTCCAGCCGACGGCAGCATCCTAGAGCCACCAGATGGGCAAGGCAACAGGTAATGGCAGCAAATGGATAGTACCTGCAGTGTGCAACGAATTCACTCCTCCAGCCAGCTTCCAGATAGTCTCCCATCTCTTGTTCAGTGCCCCCGCACACATGCACTGTTCACGCGGAAGGAGGGTCCTGAGAACTAAGATGCACATTCAGCCACACACTGTTAGTGAAGGCATGTGGACAAGCATGAACAGCACAACACAACCCCCATCAGAGGCTCTGGGATCAGATTCTCTGGGATCAGATTTCGCATTACATTTGTGCAGGAGACAGGTCACTAGGTAGCAGATGACAAGGCAGCGCAGGGGCTCTGCAGTGATTAGCCAACTGAGACTATCCTGCCCTGGCTGGGGACGACTAGGCACAGCCAGGAAACATCCTTGATCTCAGTAGATGTGGAGAGGAGTGGACATTCTCAAACACACTCATATGTACATGCACGGCCAAGAGATGGGCACGAAACTGAGCCACGAGTCCCAAAGCTGTCAGGAGCAGAGATTATGCAGCTGCATGTATCAAGCTGGTGAATAAAGGCACAGTCCCTTGTTTGGCCCACACCAACTTTTCTGAATTGTACAAGGACAAATCAGTTCCAAAATTCGACCGAGCAGAGCCCAATTATCGAGTCTGCGTGGTCTACCACCAAGCAAGCATCCCCTCTGCCAGACCCATCAGATACTCTCCAAATCCAAGCAGGCGTGTTATGTGCAAGCCCCGGGCCTGGAGGGCTTGGGGTTCAGATGCCCTCGGTCTTGATTGATCTTAGCTAAGAGGCCAAGCACGTCCAGTACAGGGGCCACGAAGCGGTAAGTGGTAGCCTGCTGCCTGGGCCCAAGGCAGTGGGCGTTATTAAAGCAGGGCAAGCCAGGAACAATGGCAGGGTTAAAGACAGCCTACAAAACTGCTACTATTTGGTGAGCTAACCTACTGGGGCCCAGGTAGGACCTGAGTGAGATGAAGCCCCAACACTGAGATCTGAACAATGCAGACACAAACATGCACTGGTTCACCCTTACCCAGCAGGAGGGGCTGGGACCCAAGAGCTTATCTGCCTCAAAACAAGGCACTGGCTTTTGATAGCTGGAGCCTTCAGAGGAGCCCTGGGGCAGGGGGAACCGAGGACACCAGCAACCTGTTGCAATCGCCACAGTTACTCACTGGAATTTCTCTGGAGGGCTTGCTCCACCTGCCAACGAAGCAGCACTCCCCGAATACCAAGTGACAGAGCATGCTGGGACACCAGAGCCTGACCCGTCGCATGGCAAGGGCATTCGTCTGCATGCACAGCACCTGCATGAGCATGCGCTGGTGCAGACCTTTGTCTGCGCATGGGAACCGAGCGCCAGGCAGGGAACAGTGGGTTTACCTGGACCTCTCCCTACAGCAGAGCGAACAGGACCTTTAGAGACTTTCTGCTCCACCCCAGCCAAGGCAGGGTTGTTCCCATCAGCACTTTCTCCAGGGCTAAGTCTAACTGACCAAATGGGGAAGCTGCTACCATTCCACCTCGAGGCCATCAGACAGCCCAGCCCACGTGCCTGGAAGGACTTTCCCTGATTCTCAGTTTAAGTCAGCCTGTTCTTGTATTTCATCCCAGACCTCCTAGCTCTTCTCACTTGCCCCCCCTGCACAACCTTAGTGCTTCACATGCTCCAGCTGACTGCAGACCATCACCACCACCCAAGAGCATTTCACAGATGGCCAACTAAGGCACAAAGGGACTGAACAGTTTGCCCCACATCATGCAGGGAGTCTGTGACACAGAGGAAACTGAACCTTAGTTTGAGACTCCAGCTAATCCCAAACTGCACCCTCTCCTAACTGAATCAATAAATAGTCCTGCATGTACACCTCAACCTGGGCTCCTCTTTATTACCCTCAGATCTCCAGTGCTCTCACATTCATTGCATCCTGTTTTCTAGCTATTGCCCACAACTTAGGGGAGAAGAAACTCTTTTCTTGATGAAAGGCATGATGTATAGGTTCATTGCTTGCCTGCAGGAACTAGTTGTAAATAAAGGAACAGATATCGTCCCCCTGGAAGTGCTGGGGGATTTCACTCGCAGGGAACTGGGGCACAGAGAAATTAAGGGCATTTTTAGGCTGCTTCTTCAGTTATCTTAAGAATGGTGCCTCTGACCAGGTCCCACTTGAGCTGAACCTGGCAAGGAGATGGTAAAGTCACATGGGGTCAGCCCTGGCCATGGTGAGACATGTCTCCAGCCCAGCTGAAAGTGGCAACAGGGTCACATAGCAGCTTTGCTGCCCCACTCCTGGGGCTGGTAGGTGTGCAAAAGGAGCAGGGGGAGCAGTAGGTGCTGGCAGCAAGTGTGTTCAGGGCTGCAGTAGTGCTAAGGCTTGCCCTATGCCACACAGGAAGCCTGAATCCAGAATGAACCCCAGAGCTCTGTCATTTCTAGCCCCAGGATCAACCCATGCCACCTTGGTGCCTGCTGCGCACGTCTGCCCTTCCACAGACAGTGCTCCTTGTGAGTTTGGTCTCGGCTAGGGAGATGGGAAGCCTTCACTACACAGGCAGGTTCCTGGGATTTTGTTAACTAACCCGGGTCAGTGACGGCACTAGCAGGCATGAATAGCAAAGGTTGATCTTTTAGTGACTTTCCTTCCTGGCAGACTCGACTCCTTCCCACAGCTTTTTCCAGCTCCCGCCCTCCCATTCTGCCCACTGTTGCCAGAGCCCTTTCCTCCACTGCATGGGAAGCTGATCCCTTTTGCAAACCTCTCCCTTTCCAAGTTGGCTCAGCCACATCCAGTGATCAGGGGGAACAGGCTATTGCAGTTCATATCCCTTCCTCTCCCCCATAGCCTGGTTTCCTCTCCGCGCTCCCTGGGAGGGCAGTGGTAGAAGGAGGGGAAAGCATGTATGAGAGCAGGAATCCGAAGAGCCAGAGGACTGTCTGCTATGATGGATGTGGTCCAGCTCATTCAGAGGTCCTTTCCTGACCTCCTTGGCAGCTGGTGTCAAATCTCACTCCTCCCAGGCCTGGCCTCTGCTAGGGTACAGTAATGCAGCCTGCCACCAAGGAGCTTGGTTCGCTGCCTGGCTTCTGTCACATGCCAGTTCTGCAGCTGCTCATGCACTCAACACTTGGTGGGCTTTTGTTAACTAGCCCAGGTCAATGATGGCACTAGCAGGCGCGAAGCCTCTATACAAATAGCAAAGGGAGGGGAATGACTTCCCAGCTCGCAGCAAGATGGGAGATCACAGCTCATTTGCTAGGCTTGGAGGGGAGGAAATCTACCTTCCCCACGACAACAGGAAGAGATGTCATGTTTTGCTGGACTCGGTGCCATGGGAGGAAGCTGCTGCAGCAACAGGGACTGTACAGAACGGAAGCCCCCCGAGCACCGATACTGCGTGAACGGCACTTGTTCCCAGGAGCAGGGGCTGGTGAACTGCATGCTGGGCAGGGCTGGGAGAGTGCAGCTAAATCAGAGCTATCGCATCTGGGAGGTTGGTCTAGGGAGGATAGCACCAAGCAAGAGACTTCTGCCCAGGCACTGGGGAGCACCAGCTCAGGGAAAATCTCCATAGGTATATACAACCTGCTCTGCAGACAGGACAAGCTCCTACAAAGGTTTCAACCCAAGCCCTGGGTGTTAAGGGAAAGACACACTCCAAAAAGCCCCCTTTACCGTCATGCTTCCGCCCCTACTCCCTGCTGGTACTCTCCACTCTGGGTTTTCCCTAACCCTGCCTGGGTAAAGAGCAGGACTGTGGCTTGGGGCCATCTACTGGCTGCACTTAGTGTCAGCTACAAAGCTCAGCCGCAGGCGCTGAGCATTGATTACGGTTGTCTAATGCCATGAAAGGTTTATAATCCTATTAGCTAAACAGCCTTCCAAACAGCATTGGGATGGGGGCTGAGTGATGGAGGTCATGCAAGTAGCACAAGATGCCCAAGCCACAGAACCGGGAGCATTTGCTTTTCCAAGCCTGGGTGAAGTCTCTAAGGTGGAACGCATCCCAGGGTCCTTTGTAACCTCAAGAAGCACGGCCTCTCTTCAGACACATTTCCAGGCCTTCAGATCACTCACTGCCAACAGCTCAGGCCATTTTTGGCACATGCCAGGCCCAGGGAATGTATGCTTCAAAAGGTTGCAAGACAGTTAGTCATTAAAGAGGTACAGTGCACCTTGGGAATAAATGATTATGAGATTTCAGGTGTGGAGCACAACCCTGTACAGGGTAGCACCTCCTGCTTCTTACCAGTCTGCAGCTATTTCCTAGTGCTGCAGCCTTCTACTCTCCCACAGGGATTCAGTATACACCAGCCCCCGATTCTTGGAGCACCTTTTGCTATCCCCAGGGATAAAGCTACTGCCACATGACACCAAACCCAAACAATGGCCCTAACTGTGTGAGCAAGGCGCTAGGCTCAAGTACAGGCAACTCGCATGCACACGAGTTGGGAGGACTGGGCTCTTGGTCGTGCAGTGGTTCACCCGGTGCCGAAATGCAGCCACCTCGCAGAGACTCAAGAACTACTGACATACTTGCTCCATCTGAAAATGCTGATTTGACTAAGACTCACTCATTTCACAGGACAGTATACATTGCATTAATGCTTCCGACAGGAAATAGAAGTGCTTTAATAAGAGAGAAAAAGATATATATTCCAGAGCATTTTATTTTGCAAATGAAAATTCCAGACCTAACTTTTCCTCCCGAGCTGGGACAAAGCCAGATGTCAAAGTCTGGAGATTTCACATAGGCCAACTCCAAACGAGAGGGGACTATGCACAGATAAAACCACTGCCTCTGCTGCTGCACCCCAAAAAAAGAACTGGAGGGACCAGGATGCTGGGACCCTGCTTCCAAGCCAATTAACAAATAGGGTTGCTAGGTAAAAGGCAACGCTTGAGATTTGGCTAACACACTGGGGCGAATGCCCAGCTCCTCCACAAGGTGCCATCTGAAGACGTTTTAGTAGCTGCAGGAAATCAGCAAGTGAGATGGATGCATTTTCCCAGCAGCAGCAGTCCTCCAGACATCACACCTGCCCTTTTGGACCGCACTGCCAGAAGCGGCAAGCACTCCCTGCCGAACCCCCACAGCCGCTTTCAGTCTGCAACAGCACAATGATGGAGACCAGAAGGTTCAGGGCCTGAGGAGGAGGGATTTTAGGCTCACTTGGACCAAAACACACATTTTCCTCAATGGAAATAAACACGTCCGCCCTCTGGAAAGCATCCACTGGATTTTTTTCCCCTTTAGTTATTCACTTCCTCTGGGAAAAAGCCATGCTGAATACTTTCCAGCGTGCACTATGAATACAGAGTAGGTTGGTCTTCCTACGCCCCGCAGAGATGCCGGAGGACTCGGCATTCCAATCATTCCTGCTAGCGCCTGATGGAGCGAGGGACCAGGCACAGTCCACCTCCATGGGGCATCCTTTGCATTTCAACCTGCTCTATGGATCCAGGGCTGTGCCACGGCAGGCAGTGCACGTGGCTGTCAAGGCCCGTGAGCTAGAAGCCCCCAGACCATGCAAGTCTCTGGCCATTCCTGGGCCCCAAGGCCGAGCACCTCCTCTCCCTGCCAGTGCCCTGACGGGGACTGAGAGCCGCAGGAACTGGGTTAAACCCAAGCGCTGCACAGCCCAGCCTTATTATTTCTCTGCCATGGAGGACAGCACAGCTGCCAGGAACTTCTTCCTCGTCGCTATGGAAATGATGAGGGGGTGTTTTTTGAGGTCTGCTGGGACTTTCAATTCCTGCCAAGCAAAACAGGCCCCTCCGAGCCGAATGCGGCTCTGAAGCACTTGCCCGAGCAAGACGGTCCAAAACAGGGTCACGCTCTCCGCAGCTTCCAGGGCTGGAAGGGGATAACACAGCTCTCAAGCCACTCTGATGTGGGGCTTCACACCTGCTGGGGTATTGAGGCCACCCGAGAGGCTGCTGCAGAGGCGGGCTCCCTGCTAGCCGGGACTTTTCAACTGAGCTGACATTCACCCCATCTTCCACCTGATGGCATTTGCTGATCTGCACTCTCTTCCATTCCTTTGTAACATGCCCTTGGCCAAGACAAGCACAGCCTTGCCCAGTCATGCCACGTGAAGGTGGTCCCTTCATGCTCTCACAGCTGCAAGGCCACAGTTCTGTTCACAGTCTCCTCTCTTCCAGCCCCCAGGTCCCCAGGCCCTCCCAACGCAGCTCGGGATAGGTAACTTGTGCAGCATACTTCCGACCTTTTCCTGCTTGCCTGCAGGAGCCAGGAACGAAGAAATGTTTATCCCTCTCAAATGCTTTATTGGCTTTTATTCCCCCCGGTCTCTCTTTGAAGCATTAGACATTGGCCACAGCTATGGCTGGGGGTTTTGACTTGAGTACATTGATGCTTCTGCCAGGAAGTTGGCCAGAGGGTCCTCTTGCCAAGCTGATGACCAATATTCACAAAGGAGGGTACAGTCCTCTTCTCAGGATCCTCTGAGCATATATTAACCAACTATGACTCCCCCATTGACATGGCAAGGCACCGACTGCGGCATGCTGTAGGGTGTTCTTGATGACCGGTTTGGTGCCTGGTGTGTGAAGGTTTGAAGTGATGATTTTTAGGAATCTTTGACAAATGGCTGCCAGACAGCAAGTGGACTGGATGTCATAGCCCAGGAAGTCCCTTGTACCATGATGTTCCCAACGCTGACCTGCTGCTTCCCGCACCCCTGCTACACCCCCCCTGCGCCCCTTACACAGCGCTCTGCCAATGCTCCTCAGAGTCAACCCGGAGCATTCCCATTTCTTCCAGGGTTAGGCGCCCTGCCAAGGGATCTCAGTTCCTGCTGCTATTCCAGCCCTGGGACTCCCCTCTCTCCAGGCCTGCCGAGGCACCTCTGTCCTCACGTTTAACACCTCCTCTGTCCCAGGACCTGAGCACTGACAGTCAAACATAGCTTTTTCCTAGAGGAACTAGACAGAGGCCAAGGGGTCAGCCAAATTCCTGTTCACTTATAATTCAGAGCCTTGTTTCCAGGTGCGATGGTGTTACCTGCTGCGTCAGAGCAGATCCTTTGGATAGGCTATTTCCTGCTCTTGGGGAAGGAGACAGCTCTTGTCACGCCAGCCTCTAACCAGTTCACAACAGTGGGTTCACTCCCAAATTACAGTCACTGTTATTTACACGGGCACGGACTCCTGCCAGCACTCCTCACTGTGGCAAGGGGAAGACGGAAGCCAGGGCCCGCAGGCACAGCACCCACTGTATGGGGGCTGCCAATGCTCACAGCCTCCTGCCACTGCAAGAAACAGGCAACAGGGAATCTCCCAAGAGAGGGGGGCAGCAAAGCCAAGTGCCTAACACAAGGGTCCTACATGATCCCCCCACTCACACAGGAGCCCAGAATTTCCCTCCAGAGTCTATCCCAGCCCTACCCATTCTCTTTTTGCACGATGGCTTGGAAACTTCCTTTTGCATCAGCTGCAGCCTTGCAGAGTTTGCTCCTTGCCTCCAAGATGGGCAGATGTTTAGTTGAGGTGAAGGGAACAGAGGCACTTGGATGAAGGGAGATAAAGGAACCATTGGGGTCGAGAGAAATCAGTGTGTGCTCCCATTGCCAAGACAAGCCCGGCTTTCACAGAGCTTTGTATATCAAGCAAGGGGTAACACTAGCTGGGTTTTGGCCACGACTGGAGCTGAGAGCCTGGCACACCTGCACATCCCGAGTCCTGACACAGAGAAGGAGCGATTTCTGGGCAGTCCTCTCCAGACTTATCCAGTGAGGCCAGACACTGTTAACTATCAGCTGCAATGTGGCCTTTGCTTCTCCCCTCCTCCTTCTCTAGGAAAGGTGGTAAAGGTTGCTATCCACATTGGGGTAGACAGTTTAATAAAAACATAGCCCACTTTGCTATCCTTCCCTTGGCAACCAACATCTATCTTCTAAGACAGATATTGGCCAACCTAAGGCTCTGTGGTTGTAGGGCTAGCATAGCTCTCTCCAGCTCAGCTTGGCAAGCTCAACATGTCCCAAGGAGACAAGCAAGAGGAGGCACCGGGGAACATCAGTCTGTCAAGGGGCCTCCAGGATGGATGAACTCTCCCTGTCCCTTCTAAGCCTCCAGAGAGGAGAAGCTTTGCTCCAGAAGTTTGTGATCCAGTGACATGCAGTCACCAAGCATCCCTTGACGTCAGCTTGTATCTCCAAACATTTTCTTTGACCAGTGGCCAAAACATGCAACACAGGGAAACAAAAAGGAAGACGGGATACAGAACACTGGATACGGAGAAAGCCAACGCCAGAGATGTTAAAAGGCTAGTTCCTAAAGGCAACATGCATCCTTTGCACAATGAAGACATCAGCATCCCAGACTGCTTTATGAGTCAATGGAGCCCGTAGAAGTTACTCAAATACCGATGCAGATCCCTGGGCAGCAGCATCATATCAGCAGTCGCAGCACAGGCTTGACAAACCAGCCATCAATACAGACTGGAACTGGCTAGCCTGTCCACTACCACCATGCCAACAATGGCTCAAAGGCAGCAGCGAGGACTGAGGAATGTTACCACCCAAAATGGATACAGATGTTGGGTGATAGGATCCTTCAATGGCCAGCAACTGTTTATCCTCACAGCGGCCCGTGTTGAAAGTCAACCTGTATGTGTGTGTGCATGAATGAGTGCGTGGGCACATTTGTGCTTGACATCCTCCTCATAGCTTGAGGAGCCTCTTCATCCTGAGTCACTTTTTAGGTTAGATCAATTCTCTTCCAGGCAATACCATCCAGTGACCCCAGAAGACCTGGTTTTCATTCCCAGCTCTTCCACTAGCCTGCTCTGAGACTTTAGACACACCACTAAACCCTTGTGACTCAACTTCCTTTCTCCACTCCTGTGCTTCTTCTACTCAGACTGCAAGCTTCTTGAGGCATGGACCAGTTCCCACTATGCATCCATGTAATGCCCAAGACAGTAGGGCCATGGTGTCAACTAAGATCCTTACCCAATGCCACGATCCAGTCATCATCACCAGGGAACCCTAATCTCTGTCTCTCTTAGAGTCACCTGGATTAACCTCTGGGTCTGTAACATGAGCTCTCCTCTCCATACAAACAAGAGCACGATAGTGTCCAAGGCTAATACCCCATAACAGCTTTTGATGATGATGGCAAATGAACAGAGCACTGTAAAGAAGAGACACCCCTGCAGCACAGTCATCTCCAGTCAACGTGCAATTGTCTGTGGGCATGTGACATACACACAACAGCACCATTATTTTTAACAGGGAGTTCCATGCAGCCTCTCTAAAATTAGCCCATGTGATCACAAGGACACCACATCCGTTTGCTCTGGGTGTCAGAAGGACCCAAGGGCGTATCCTCACTCTTGCCTGTTCCATTTTCATCCATTTGCAGGTTCTAACAACACCTGTAGTCACAGTAAGGGACTAAAAGCCACGACTTATAGGTCTCCTCATTTCTACAGCTGTCCCATTGTCTGAGCTTGCCTGTGCCTCAGTTTCTCTCCTATGAAAAATGGATAACAAGACAAAGGAGACACATTTATCTATTGCATGAGGGATCGTTATAAGGAAGAGGATAGAGGAGGGAGATTGTTTCAATGGGCTTTGAACATCCACGTTGGAAGCAAAAGCTCTTGGGAAAAGTGGCTTTGTAATGAGATGTCTTGAGCCCCTGGGGCTGTCCCTTTTGCACTGATTTCGACTATCCTAAATTCCTGTGCATGTAACAGGGTTTGTCCCATTGGTCGGCAGCTTCATTATATTCTACGTGAACACTTGAGGCAGGGAAAAACAAAACTAAACCAAGCCAGAAGTAATGAAAAGCTCTCTCATTACTGAACTAAGACACCTGGGGCAGGAATTTCCTGGCTAAACTCTGACTCCATTGGGTCTGGCCTGCCTTCCCCCTTTCTCTCACACACATCTTGGGTGCCAGCATGCCAGCTCAACTCCAATGTAGGTCAATGTTGGACCTCAAACACCTACTTAACTCATCCTTGGAGTTTCAGCTGGAAGCAGGATTCTTATTCATTTCCTGCCCTGAACGTCCACGCTGCTTAGGCGTTCAGTGGTTCCCAGGTCACACTTGAGAGGCTGCTGCACTGTTGTGCTGGGCTGAGCAATTCCTGTGCCTGCTTTACTGAGCACTCAGTGGCATTTGGGTATGAAAGGTACTAAGGACCAGATTGCAAACCTAGTCAATTGACTTTATGAAGAAAGGTCATTATGCCCATTTTCCAGGTGGGGAGATTGAGGTACAGAGTTAGCGAGCATGACATTCTTCAGTTCGCATGGCAGATCAGTGGCAAGACTGAGAATATAACTCGCATCTGCAAAGGGAAAGCCATGGGCAAGGAAACCTCCTGCCTCACTCAGTAAATACAGCCTTGTATTAATTATTACCCTCCAAGAGGCTATGGGTCACCATTCCCATTGTGCCTCCAGTAAATACTTAGGCTGAGTTTCCCGCAGGAGGAGAACAAGTAACTCCCGAGCATAACTGAATTTGAAATAAGATGCTAGGAAACAAACCCGAACTGCAGATGTGCCAGTGCAGACCACAGCTCATCACAGAGAGCCATCCTGGTGAGCCCAGATGGGCATCTCAACACATCACTGAGGATATGGCCAGACATACATATACTCATCACCTCCATCTGCGACAAGGCAAGTCTCCTGTTCAAGGAGCAAGGAGTTAAAGAGAGAGAAGCAGTTTCCTGAGCCCTCCCCACCAAAACCAGGCTTCCCCTCTGGATAGACTGAGGCTTTCAGATGCCATCAGGGCAGAGATTAGGGTCCACCAAGCTCAGCTCCAGCCTTCATGGATGATCAGGAGACAGGAGCAGCTGATGTTCGGTAAAGAAACCAAGGGTGCCACCTGCTGGCTAGTCAGGCTCATTAGCGGGATGAACGGGGTCCGTCAGAGACTTTGTGGGTCACTCATGGAGACGAGGCATACCTTGCTCACGTTACCTCTTGCCTTTCAGATAGTACTGGAGAAGAGGGGACAGGTTTGGGTCTAAGAGGGTTGCATGATCCAGCCTGCACCATGGTAGTTATGTTACCGTCCAGAGAAAAATCAGCTTGGGCCAGAACAACTCTACATAATATTGCAAGAGGCAAAGCCTGGAGTGACAGGGGGCTTGATCTGCTCGTACAAACCCTAAGCTTTCAAAGGATCAGGAACCAGAAGTTGTCACAGGAATACTACACCGCACCCAGAGGAGCCCTCTTTGCCCTCTGACACATTCATACATCATCAGTGCAGAGCAAAAAGCACGCCACTGAGCCACCTGGGCTATTCCCATCTGTCTAGAGCCCTTCCACGTACCAAACCTGCTTAGCCTGGGGAAATCGCCACGCAAGGTGGGACTGATAAATAACTGTTCATCCGTTTGCTGCTAGACACCACTTCTGGGTCCTGTTTTTTCTCCTCCTCTAAACCTGCAGAGAGATTTCAGGAGTGGGGGACACAAGGCCCAAAGAGGGGTGAGGCTTATGAAGAGATTTCCCAGGGTTCATTACCCCTGTGCAAAGCAAGGGGAGCAGAGCGGACGGGGGAAATGGTGCCAGCTCCTATTCAGCCACAGCCACACACAAAGCTGTCTGTAGCCAGACCAGCTCCAAGAGGGCAGGCAAGTCCTGGGGCATTGTGTGCAAGCATACATTTTACACCCCACTTCCAGAGAAATCATCTTTGGCTTATTTCAGTGGCCTTGCACTCTCAGTGAACTACACTGTAGACTTGTGGCACCTTTCCAAACCCCTGCTCTCACTTCCCATTAACTGCTCATTAACAACTCCAGTTTTACAAGTGGCTTGAATTCAGGTGAATTCAATTGCTCCGCACACAGTCTGGAAAGCATGCTGGTGTCCCCTTGGTGAAATGCTACTGTAATGATCGGAAGGTAGTGGAAGCCCAACTAGAGCCTATAGGCGATGCATACTTCTTTACAACTACTATACGGGGCTGGGAATGCTTCTACCTGACTACATCCAAATGCCACACAGCCAGGTGTTAATGCAAGGAGCACCGGAGAATTAGTCTGAATAACAGCAAGAAACACAAACCCAAAGATGCTGGAAAGGCCACAGCTTTATGATTCACCCCCAAGGGGACCTTGCAGAGGAAACGGAGACAAAACCCAAGTAGGTTACAGTTCATTAGCAAATCAACCGTCACCATAGCCACGGCACAGACTGACACCGCAGCCTTCAAGATTTGCTGTCTCCCTCCAGCTGAGGGGTAAGTCAGTGATAAAGAGGCATCGTGGTCCCTGACCCGTACCCTTAGGCTTGAAGGTGAGAGTGTCAGATGTACCAGCTGAACCTAGCTGGGAAAGATGATTTCCCTGCCTGCTTCTTCCGTGACTATGCCAGCGGTCTCCTGGATAGCAAGCACCCACTGCCAAGCCACTCCCCAAACCATTTGAAGGCCAAGTCCTGGGATCCAAGTCACTTCAGGCTCAGTTTGCAAGTTCAGACCAACACTAAAAGGCACCGAAGGAAATTGGCCTGAGACCACTGCGGTTATCAGTGGCTCATCCTGTTCCTAGCAGTCAGTGCAATCATCGCTCTCCTCCCTCAAAAAGCCCATAAAATGCAGTCTTCAGAGGAGATGCAGCCAACGTTTCGTCTCCTGGCCGAAGGGTTTTGCACAGTGAATTGCTGGACTGGGACAAGGGCAGGTGTCAGACTGCAAAGGGCAGCACCATTTTCAAACCCACCCTCCGTTCTGAACATTTCTTTCTGCCGAGCGTTGTGCCAACCACCACCCACGAGCAGACCCGAGAGAAAGAAAAAATTCTTCCCTCGTTGCTCAGGTTATTTACTTCGGGAACGTGACAGCACTCAGTCAGCGCTCCCTGTTGTTTGTGTGGGACTCGCACCTAGCAACCGGGGAGAGAGAGACGTTTCGGAGGCAGGAAAACGCAGCTCGACAGACGCAGGAATTGGCAGGGTGGGGCCCGGGCAGCGCCTGCGGGGCTCAAAACTATGTCCTTTCAGCTGGGATTTGGAAATCGGCTAGTTGTGTCCCTCTTCAACAGCAAGGAAGTTTCGGTCTCGCGCGGGGATGTGACCTTTGGATTAGATCAAGTGACCAGTTTTGAGTCTTGGATGGTGTCGCCCGATAGGCCACTTGCTGTGGATCAGCTTAGAAACAAGCTGCGTGCCTCAGTTTACCCACATCAGGAAGAGTTAATATGCAGTGCCCCCCTCCAGAAAAATACACAAGCTGTTTGTAAGGCTTTGAGGTCTAAATCGCTTAACAGCTATTCAATGGCTTAATGCCTGCAACTTGGGTCTTGTGCCGAAGCCAGCACTGGACGTACACTTCTTACAGTGCCGTTGTATCAGAGGGTCTCATGGTGGTTGGCTCATTTGGGCCCAGACTCAGCGCTGAGGGGAGTATTAAGATACCCATTTCCCAGATAGGGAAAGAGAGGCATCCAGCACTCTGCCCAGGTTCAAGATGACAGCCAGCCCTCACCTGAGCTGCATACAAGGCACAGAGTCCTAGCTCAGACAAGCTCCTAGAAAGGCAGCCGCAGTCCAGGGGTGCATGGCCAGCCCTTGCTCACACCTGTCACACTCTACAGCACTCCAGCATTTCGGCACTGAGCCCCCAACGCCACTGCACACGCAGGAGCTGAAACCAGCAGCATCCCGAGCAGCTCTCCATGAAACGGGCACACATTACTGCATAACTGGAACCACCCAGACAGCAAGGGAAGGGGACAGGCGCTGGGTCCTGACCTTCTGGGGGATTTCTTCTCTCCTTTCTAGACACACATGGGCAAGAGGAGAATCACGCTTTTGCATGCAAGGAGGTGTCAGGTCAGGCGTCCATCCAAAAGCTCAAGTTCTTGGGGATTACTCAGTGAGTGGAGAGGGTCAAAGGAAAGAACCAGTTGATAATTAAGGCCAGTCCTGTGCCCTCCCTCCCTGAACTTGCTTACCCCAGAAATACCACCGCTGGAGTTGAGGGCCTGCGATTCTGTTTGGTTCATGCCCTTTTTTACCTTGATCAGGCCCCACAAAAGTATGCCAGGAAGTGAAGAGCATTTGGGACTTGTGGAGTTCACAATGGGGGGTAGGCACCTTCACACAGCCTTTGGCCCTAGGTGTTTCCCAGGTCACTCCAAGACACCAGGGAGCTGGGGTTTGGCAGTCCGGGATCTGGCTGGCCACGGACCAGCCACTCAGCCCAGCAATGGCCAGCGCACCTTGCGCATGCACAGACCTTGTCCCAAGCTTTGACTGGTGCCTTCACCTTCCAGCCACCCACCTCCTTCAGCAACCACAGAGCCCTTTGTTCTTTTACACAGAGCCCAACAGCTGCAGCCCCTGGCTCCGAAGTCCCCTGGGAAAGTGACTCCCTCTTGCTCAGCACATGTGCCAAGCTCCAACTCACAATTACTTGTCACTGTGTCAACAGTGCAAGCCAAACCTCCTCTGCTTACTATCCCCAGTGCAGATCCCAACACAGGGGCTGGAGAATCACAACACACTCATCTTTTACAACCCGGTCCAACCCAGGTCTGCTGAAAACCCCAGTTACGGAGGCAGAGTTGTTTGCCTGGTCCGCGGTGTGGGTTTGGCTGCGAGCTTCTATCGACAGGCAGCCTAACGAGCACGTCAGCCTGCCGTAAGTAAGCATGAAACATTTCCTCCGAGTCAGAGCATGAGGCAAGACAGTTTGGGGACGACTCAGGCTCATGTCGCGCCGCTTAGATTTGACGCAGGTTTTCTGATGAGCCTGGGGACAGCACTCGCACGGGCGACCTCCCCGGATTCAGGGAGCCCTTCTCCCCCACCCCAGCAATGCCCTGTCTTGCAACAGCAGCCAGGGCCAGGAGATAGGAATCCAGCATGCAAAGCTCACCTGGGTGTCAATCATCATCATCATCTCCCACTCATAGCATCTGTGGGGTCCAGCCGAGAAAGGGGTGGAGGGGCTTAATCCAAGCGGTCTCTGGAGGACGCAGGTGCAAGGGAGGGGGATAGCCCAGTGCCCCTCACCCCACAGCCATGGCTGGGAAGGCAGGCAGGAAGGAAGGGCTCTCCTCCCCAGATGCCTTGTCAGGGCAGGCAGGTTGCAAGCCTGGATGCCGGGCAGGGGGCTGCCGCGGTCACCTCGCCCGCAGCCCGGGAGGAGCCCGGCTGTCCCCTCCTCATTGTCTGCCGGCTCCCGTGCACCTAGCGAGGCTGCCAGCCGCCTCGTCCTCCTCCTCCTCCTGCCGCTGCTGCGGGGAGATCCATGGCGAGGAGCCGGCGGGCGCGTGTCTGTGCGGGGAGGAGCGAGGGCAGAGCCGGTGCACCAGCGGGGCGGAGCGCGGGTGACTCACGCCGGGCAGGTGTGGGCACCCACCCCTCTGCAAACCGCTCCGCACAATGAGCAGGCTCAGCCGAGCCAGCAGCTCCAATTCAAGACAGATCACAGGGGCTTGGAGGGCATGGCACCCGGGCTTTGCCTGGCTGGGCTCAACACATCTGTATTCACGTGGCCACCCCCCTCTCCCCAGACAAAGACACCTGGGTTTCCATCTCCCCTGCCTGCCAGCAGCGGTGGCCTTTGGGTCCTTGGGGAGTCACTTGGGGCCCCTTAGAGGCTTAATTTTGATGACCTATATGCAAGTCCAACATTTTCCATTTCAATCTCGCTGTGCTCTACCCCTGAAGCTGCAAAGGAAGTATCTTAATACAATATTGATCATCTACTTTTGGAGTGCAATTCATTTTTATTACCACTGCAGTGGAGAATATTGGGGACCCCTAAAGTGTGAGGCCCTGGACGGTTGCCCGGTCTGCCATCCCCTAAGGCCGCTACTGATCATGGGAGCTTTGAGGGCACCTCATGCTGGCTGGGGGAAGAGTCAGCACATCTGTATGCACGTGGCCAACCCGCTCGCCCCAGGCAAAGCCATGGAGGTTTACATCTCCCCTGCCTGCCAGCTGGGTTTAAGAAACTACTGGAGCCAGGACAGTAGTTGGTCCTGGGGTCTGTAGCTCCCAGCCACTCTCCAGCATCAGGCGCAGGCAAAGCAGATGGATTCGGTGGCTAAGGGAAGCGCCGTCACACCCTGGCACTCACGGAGACACAAATATGTGCAGATGTCACTTGTGCTGTGTGCATTACTCACTGGCCTGCAACCCAAGGCGGGCGGTTTGTGCACCGCTGGAGATATCATTAGTTTATTAGGGGTATTAATTATTTAGTAGTAGCTGTCCCTGGGTGGCTCCTTCCATCACAGCTCCAGAAAGATAACAGAAAGGGGCTTCTGCTTGCTGGAGGCCGTGTCAGCCAGAGATTTAGAAACAGCAGGGGCACTGCCCTAAATTACCGGTGTACTAGCATTACCACCACGACTCCATTATAGGGGTCCAGCTTTGTGGTTACAGCTAGCCCCTGGCAGCACTTAGTAGCTAAGGATGACAGCAAAAGCCCCTGACATCTCTCAGGATTGTGCACTCATCTGATGAAGCGAAGCAGAGATTAGGCCATCAAGCCAGGAGGAGAGGCAGCATCTGATGTTGCCTCCACTCTTCCAACCAGCCCCCCAGGCTGTAGGGTGAATACTATTGCCCTAGGTGTACAGAGCTCCATATGCTCACAGGTACTTAAGGCCACACTCCTGTCTCTTACAGGCCTAGAAGAAGCAAGTCCCAACCAAGCTAACCACCATGAGCGGGGTCCCTGGCAGCAGACCCAGGAGATGGGAGATATTTTGCAGGGATTCTTGCACACAAGAGCTATTCTGGAATCTGCAAGTGGGAGGAGAGCAGTGGGGTAGAGGGGACAGGGTCATTTACAGAGGAAGGCGCCTACCGAGAAGACCGAAGCCAGCAACATCCCAGCAGGACATATCTAATTAGTCAAGCCCAGCACCATGTGGCATCGTGACTGCGGGGCTACTGCACAAATGACATCCACCCCCGACTGTTTCATCTCTATTCAAACAGACACCTGAAACTGAAGCATGGAGGAAGCCAATGAAGGAAAAGCTGCTGGAAATCTCCATGCACGATCAATTTGCTCAAGCGCTGAGCTTTTGCTACTGGAAAGAGCTGAGCGGAGCAGGGTTTCCATGGAAACAGAGAGGCTGCTTTTTAAAGGAGAGCAGCCCCAGCGCTTGCAGTTCATATTTCTGAAGGCGGTGACATGTGCCATTTCAGAGTGATGCTGAGGTGGAGCCAAGGAGAGAGGGCTGCCTGAGTCTGTGTGTGGGCACCGCTAGCTGCTTCTCCAGCAGACAGCTGGGGGCAGGTTCTTGGCTCAGAGTGGAGTGGCAGGACTGGGCTAGTTCAGTTTCCCACTGGCCTTTGGACCAGCACAGCAAGGCTCAAGTACATAGCCTGGTTCCAAGTTGGAAGGCACTGGCCTGACAGCACTGGGCTCTGAAGTGCTTTCACTATGCAGACCTTACCCACGGTCCTCAGCTTTAAGCAGGAGCTGCCTCCTTGGCCAGCCTCTAGAGACGTAGCAGTGACCTGGCCACTAGCAAGCAGATCTTGCAGAGACTGCCAAGAAACTTTAAGAATGACTCTCAGCTACTACCGACTTGGGCTAGATTTAAACCAATGACATATATAAACATGAACCATCACCTTCAAGTGTTCAATAGTATAAGAGAATTTCCTTTAGTCTCCTAGCTAATTGAACCTCTCAGCCTTTATATACTGGTTATGTGGTCAGAGCACTTTGCAAAATGTTAATTCACCTTCCCAGTTTTCCTCTGAGATAGGGAATGGTAGCCCGCATTTGGGGTTAGTCTCAGTTTACAGATGGGGGAAGCAGAAGAGGAAAGATTAAATGACTTGCCCAAAACCACAGTAGGAGTCAGTGGCAGAGTGAGGATTGGGTCGTAGATGAGTCCATTGCATCATATACTCTCATGTAGCTCTCTTCTCCTGCAGCAGTACACGGATATTCATGGTTTGGTGTAAGCAGAAGGGACTGTCAATGGTCAAGGAGCATCCTAGAGAAAGGAAACTATCTTGTAATTGCTCTCAGTGGCACTAGATGTTGCTCCAGAGCAGCAGTCTAATTATAGCGTCACAGCCGCACAATGGAAAACCTGCATATTTCAAAAGGTTTCAGGGGGGTTGGAACTTAGCTGTAAAATTTGCTTGGGGCAAAACTTGCTACAGAAGCCCAGGATGGAATCTTCTTTAAAAGTTATTTAGCTAATTTTAAATCAAATGACAATAAGTGTGGAAGGGGGGGGGAAAATGAAGATTCCCGATTTAAAACTGCCTGGCTTTTCCAGTCACATAACTTAAAACTGGTTTTGCTTGTAACAGAGACTTTCGGTGGCTCCTTGTTTCATCTCAGTTTGTCTCGAAGTGAAATAAAGTGTGTACTCGAAGGGGATGGGAATATACAGTTTAAAAAAACAAATCAGATCCCTAAAGGCATTTTCTCATCAAAGCTTTCCTAAATGACGTGATCTTGGAGACTTAGGCCTTATTGCAAGAGTGGACCTCAATGTGAAAGCCTGAAACAGTGTATATTCGCCTCGACATCTTCCTTCCTATTCCCAGTCTCTTCCAGAATTTACATCACCACTGTTTTTGCCCCAAGACACAGCACTTAGAGAGTGTCTGTTGTTTTCTGACTGCTTTACCTCTGCAAGGCAGAGGCATGGCCCCATCAGGCAGGGCCATGCAACTCCCATGGTGGGATTCTGCAAGAGCCAGGCTGCAATACAGAAGTAGGGAGCTCAGGTGAGAGCTGGAGCCATCCCTTTCCACCCAACCCCACATCCCACTAAGGAAGGAATCCCAACAGTAGATTTCACATCACGCATTGCCGTTGGTGTTACAATCAGGACAGGGGTCCTATTCCACTAGGCCTTGGGCACACATATAGCAAGAGGTACTTTCTGCCCTAAGAAACTCCCATATAACTAGGTGAGACAGAGGATGGGAGGGGAAAAACAGAGACACCCAACGGGGAAGCAACGTGCTAGGTGTCCCCATGCAAATCCATTACAGAGCTGAAACCAGAACCTAGGTGCAGTCAGCAAAGGGGCCCAAGGCTCAAGGGAAACCGAAGTGGGAAGGACCGAGATGCTGACCTCCACGCTGGAGCAGTTTCCTTCTCTTCCCACCACCCTGGAGCAGAGTTTCCTCGGTGCCCTCCCCCATGGCGCGGGGAGGGAAGGAAAAGCTGGTCAGGCGGTTCTTAATTTAGCTGGACACTGAATGAGGCATCTGTTCCAGGTGGGGGCGGGGGCAGCTGGAACGAGGAGCCCGAGGGAAAGCAGCAGAACTGTATCCGTCTCCTTGTTGTTGGCAACTGTATATTGCCAAGGACAAGGAGACGGGCATTATCAATGGGCCAAAGATTGCCACCAGGGTACAGGCCCTTCTAAGGCATGGCCAGCTTCTCCTCCTGTGAGCAGCTGCAGTGCTTCCAGCCCCAAGCCAGTTCAGCCTTGACCTTGCTTTGCCCCTACAGCTTCCTCAGTTTGGCCAACCCTGCCTTGCTCCTGGGCTGCATGTCACCTCAGCCCTTCCTGCCTGAAGGGGCAGCTCCCCCATGCCCCTTTCAGAGGGCACAAGATACAAGACACCCCATGTTCACTGATGATACACCTCATTGGCAGCATCCATGCAACGCTGCCTCTCCTGCTTATCCCTTAGCT
>JAGPOW010003310.1:19684453-19722475 GCA_030014935.1 Caiman crocodilus
TCAATTTATCCATGTAGTGAAACTACTGCTCTTGTAAATCTCTCCATCAGAAGTGTGGCTAGCACAGGGGATGGACAGCAGGATTGACAGGCAGCAACAGAGCTTGATGCTGAGGGTGAGTGAAGAAGGAGAACTTGTACTGAACTTGTTTGACCTCTGGGGAGGCAGTAGGGCTTTGGGGATAGAGCACTAGAACAGGAACTTCAAAGGCTTGTGTTGTATTCCTGCTTTTGCCACTGACCTGCTAAAAAACCTTGGGCAAATCACTTCACCTTTTTATTCCTCAGTTTCTCCTTCTTTAAAATAGAGATAATGATGAAAAGTGCTTTGAGAACTATTGATTAAAAGTGTTGTCTTGGTGTTATTATGCATGACTCTCACCTGCTTTTATCAATCCAGTCTCTCGCTGCCAAAAATACTAACAGTCCTTTACTTTCATGAAGGGGACAAAGAACAGGAGTTAAAGGTGTTTTGTGCTACTGAGTATCACCAAGGTAGTCTGCTTCCTCATCTGGAACAGCTCCTTGAATTCCAGTTTCTCCTTCTTCTCACACTCACTCCCCTCAACAGGACACTGAGCGATGGAAGCGCCAGCATGGAGAAAGAGACCTTTACAGGGGAATGAGAACATTGCCCCATGAACCAGAGCCCCCGGGCTATTATTCACTCACTTTTCAATGGCAGAGGCAGTCATCCTTATGGGGAGGTTCAATGGTTTTTAAGCACTGTCCAAGATTTCCAAGCTGAAGGTTCTTTCCCAGACATTGTGGGCCAGCCGTAGCATATCCCTACACCAGTAGGAAGAGGAAAAAGTAAGCAAATAAAAGGTAAGCAGTCCCTGCAGCCTCAGCCCAGTAACTGTGCAAAAGAGACTGGAAGGAGAAGAGAGAGAGGAATATTCAATATATACCCCTTCAAGTTCCATTATAAACAAAATGCTCCAGTTACCCATCTTCACTCTTCCCTTCCAGACAACAAGAGGCTTCATAACTATGAATCTCCCCATCTGTTTTCATCCTCTCATAGCCTGAGGCATCCAGGCAGGAGACATCAGACCCTGATTCTGTTTCTAGGATGAAATTTGCTGTTGTCTAGGAAGGGTAACAAATAGCCTGTTTCACTGAAATCTCTTGTAAGCCCAGGGGATCCCAGTGTTGGGGTGAATTTTAACTCCAACAAGCTCCACATATGGCAAACCACACACCCCTTCCTTGTATTTGTTGCAGCTTAGATACAGATTGCTGTGCATCGATTTAAAATCTAGGTAATACTAAAATTACAAAATTGTTCTGTTGCCATGGTTATTAAAACACAGTTTGTAGCGCAACATTCTGTTTTACCGACACAGAAAGGCAGCTTTAATGTGTTGAATCACTACTGACACTTTTTATGTTTGGTCCAACATTCAAACATGTATCAAAGTCATAGAAAATCCATAATCTCTTCTACATGGGCAGTGTAAGCATTGAATAGACATGCAGAAAAAGCCCTGTTACGCCAGACTGCTATGATGTGCTAATATTTCATCTTTTTTCCTCTAGGGAGGGCTCTTGGAAGAAGTCTGGGCTTTTTAAATGAAATAATATGTACAATGCTTGCTTCATCCTGAGCTGCTCAGACTCATCTCCAGAGCATAGCCCCCTGTTAATTGTTAACAAGATTTACTGGACACCTCATTTGTCCGCATTTTGAGGCTATGCCAAAAGTGAGCTCTCTCCCCGCCCTATCTCCCTTCCATCATTTCCCAAGGGCATGACGCCATGAAAGCGGGGTCAAGGGAACCGTGAGGAATAATTTGATGGCTGATGCAGCGGGTTCAGCCAGCCGGGATAAAATGAAGTCTTAAATTCCATTTCCTTGTACAATCATGTAAGTCCGGCTATCTGGACAACATACAAATCGGGAACATATGTGGAAGAAAAAAAATCTAAATTAGTTCCTTTTAGACAAAGCACATTATTTTAACAGGGCTGATCTCTTCCCAGGTCAATTATTAGGTCTGATTTTAGTATACCTTATGAGTAAGTTTTTTCCTTTATCATATGCTATTTTATTTCAAAGGCCTTCACTGGACCTCTGACTGACTCATTCCCCAGGACACTTACACAATCACCACTGTGTATAACTGCCATTAACTCCCTCCAGGACACTTTTTGCAGTAAAGACTATTATAAAATACATCATGACAGACTTGATTCTCCTCTCACACCAGTGTAATTCCAATGGCTTCGTTAGAATGACTCCTGAGATACACCTCCTGTGTAAGGAGAATGCGGCCCAGTGTATCCTTTTGAAAGAACAGCAGGTAAAAATAAGGCAAAAGAGGGTTTTGTTCCTTATTCACATTCTGTGTTAAAACAGTAACTAATGAAGGGACCTTGCTGGAGGTGACAGCCATGTTGCACACTTTGGGCTTGCCCCTACATAGGAGCTGAGCATCCTCAGGTCTTCCCGGACACCAGGAAAAGATTACAGCCCATCACGTCTCAAGGTCTTAAGCAGTCACAAAAGAAAAGCACAATGGTTTGTTCCAAATCACATACCCGAGTACCCAGCAGATCTCCCCCTCCCTGGCTAACCGGGGAAGGCTTGTCTTTCAAAATGGGAAGCGAAAGATGCAACACACACAAGCATCAAAATAACTAGATGAGAATGCACTGGCATGGAGACAAGGCACAGGATTACATAGGGCTGCAGTCTCTTACCACTTCTTAAGTAACTTGTTAGAAGCAATCTCATTGACTTCATTAGACTTACTCAATAAAGCCTTGCAAGCAGGCCTTCCTCTAAAAGGGTCCAATCCTGATAGAAGCTTAGCACCACAGCTTGGCATTAATAATGGCACAGCCTACACAAGGAAGGCACATAGAATTGAGTTTTGGAGGGAACTTACTTCTGATCCAGTGTCTTTGGCCAAGGATACAACAACCTGTAAAGAAGAAAAAAATAAATAGAGGAAGAGGTGATCAGGTCTGAAGCAGGGGGAGAGCAATTCAAAAGCCAGACGGAGGGAATAAAACAGTTGGTGCTTACTGGGGGAAATGCTGGATGGCTTCTCGCCTGTATATTGTAGCTTTGTGGAGCTGCATAACAGGGAGGAAGCAGGGAGAGTTTGCAGGACCAGGCAGTTCAACAAAATGAAAACCAAAATTCAAAACCATGTTTATGGAAAGGAAGTCAGGGAAAAAATAGAGTCTCATCAGTTCTGACTCTAGTTCTACTCTCGCAAGGAATTTGAGAGAAATCCACTGGCAGAGGGACATCCTAAGGCATGTGTAAACAGCCCAGGGAGACTCCTGATGGTGTCAGCAACCCAGAATCTGGATGGCAGAAAGGCAGCTGAAGCCACCATGCCGGGACTCCCCTGCCCAAGAACTGTGCAGTCTGTGCTGTGCCTTTTAGCAGACAAAGCACAGAACCTGCTCCTGTATTCCTGATAATTGACATATCACTTCTTAACAGCAACTGCCCTGGGCTAGCACTGCTTTAACCACAGCACGGACAGAGCCTATCATTGCTGAAGACAGCAATACAACTATTTTAAAAGAAGCCCAGAGGTGACTTCCAGCACCACTGAGCCACAGGTTCACAGCCTACTTGGATTTCATTAGACGAAGCTGAGAGCCCTGGGCGTTACTACTATCTACCAGCAGCTGCACTAGATTTGTTTAAAGGTGACATGGGCAGTTACTGTGCTCACACAGCAGGTGGCCTCTTTATGTAGCTATTCAATACAGTTTGATTTTGCAGAGAATCTTTCCTGCTAAGTAAAAGGGTTATTGAGTTAAAAAAAGAAGGTAGAGGGAGAGAGCAAAGATGCAGAATTACAAGTGAGGGAGTTGCAAAGCAATTGTATTCAGCTCTTTGGGCCTTTATTAAACTATGAGCATAATTACTTATTAAAGAAAAAGGAAGGTGGGGAGCTATTGAACCAGCTGGAACATATTCCCATATTAAAAAAAATGGCTTTCAGTAAAATATGCATCTCACCAGACGTTGAATGTTCCAAGCTCAGTGCACTGAGCAACAACTGGAACATGTCTAGATTCTTTCCCTCTCTAATTCTGTCTTCCTCATGAGATATTTTACATGAAGAGCAGGCTGTGACATGCAATGGGAAAAGAGACTGTCCAGTGTTTAAGGGGAATGGACCACGGTCCTGGAATTTCTTAGAGCAAGGCTCATGACATTTGGGATTGCATTATATTAAAGTAGTTTGCTCAGGGGCCAGGTAATTCCCCCATAATGCAAAGCTATTCCTACCACTGAGTTAGATTGGTTTGACTATGGGGAAGGAAAGAAACATAATAATTCCCTTCCTGGTCTGCTGAGTGGCCTCTTTCAGGGTCAAGGCTAAAGCATCCCTGCCCTTTTGTGGTGCCTCCAGAGGCCCCAGTTGCTTGCTTGAGGTCATGATGTGAGCCAGGGCCAAAGTTCCTCACTCTTCTCAGCCCAACTCCAATAGTCTGCACGATACCCTCCCCAACCCTAAGCTCTGGGCCTGCTGGCCTGTACCAGACAAGCTGTGGAAAAACATGAGCTGTGGACCACGTGGGCAATGTGAGATATGTGAATGTGATGAATCTGCATGCATGAATCTTAAGTTACTTTCTGTTGAGTCTGCTAATGACAATAAGTGCCTACTTTACATCAAGTTTACAATATTTTCTGCACCTGCCAGTCTGACAGTACTCTTTCCCATGCTTATGGCTGGAGTCATTTATTTGTGAATGCCTTGGACAAAATATAACAGGCAGGTTTTTCCTTACTAAAAATTTAATCCTGGAGATATCTTGGGATTTTAGTCATGTTTATATAATGCTATAGGGGTGTAGGATGTAGCCATGTTGGTCTAAGGACACAGGCAGACAAGGTTGTTTGGGTGAATCTCGTATCTTTTATTAGACCAACTTAAATAGTTGGAAATTTTTTTTCCCCAACTATTTAAGTTGGTCTAATAAAAGATACTAGATTCACCCAAAGACTCTTGTCTGCCTATATAGTGCTATTTTGATTCTTACAAGAGAGCTGCAGAGTATCATCGTTTTAACTCATATAAATACCAACAAACTAATAATTAATATGATTCTTAGGTATTCATGGTATTTCTAGAATCTCTTAAGAAATGTAGTAATATATATTATTATAGTTTGTATATTACTAAGCTTCTCAAGAGATTCTAGGAATACCATATACGCCTAAGAATCATATTAATTATTGATTTGTTGATATTTAGATGTGTTAAAATGATGATACTGGAATATATATTAAACAATGTTCACAGCATAAAGAAATAGCTTTTGTTGTGGGACTGTTGATCCATGATGTAGCTTGCACACCACACTGAATACTTACAAAATTTCTAGGCATAAGAAGTAACGGGGCAGGTAGCGGATGTCTCAGTTCCATACTGCAATCCTATAAGTAAGAGGGAAAAACATTTAAGTAGACGTTTTTCCAACATTTGGTAGGATTTTCCAAGGTTTTCTAGGTATCCTACGTAGACATTTAAATGATCACCATAACCAGTTGTCTAGCCAATTCATTAGCTAATGCAGGACACAGTGGTATTAACCTTTGGATATAATTTTTGGACTATAATATATTGCTACTCAGCTGTGAAAGGGCATCTGAAAATACCTGAAGTCCAGAAACATTCAGATTTAAATTAAAGGCTGAGTTTAGTTATTACAGTGTTATTTACAAAAGTCTTACAGAATTGCAATCTATAAATACATAATTTCCAACAGTTCTTCATTTTAGGGGCCCACTGACAAAACCCTGAGAAATCAGCATACTACCTGACAGCTCTTATAGTAAGGCCAGAAACTCATGTGAAATATAACTAAGATTAATAAAATACCTATTCCAAACCTCCTTTCAGGTGCTTTTTGAGCTTGACTAGCCATTTTTGTATGTGAGAACTCTTAGAGTACGTCTCCAAAGCAGTGAAAAGTGCAACTACGTCTCATGTAGACAACCAAGTTAGCTGTAAGCTGTCTAGCTTAGATGCCAATAACAACACAGACACAGCAGAACTCAGCGTGTGCTGAAAAACCTACCCTAGCAGCTGAGTGAATAGTCATGTACCGAGTCCACTGCGAACTCTGTGTTCCCACAACTCTTATTGTTATCTGTACTGAGCCGGCGGCTAGCTTAAAGCTACAATGGGTACGTGTACAGGAGCTGCAGCCCTACCTTTGACTGCAGCATACACATACCCTTAGGGAATGAGTTATTTGGGTAAGTAAGATTGGCAGCTGATACTCACCAGACACAGATGGGAATGGTGAACAGAGAAAAAATGAGAACATATCTTATCCCTTTTCTGCAGGTCATTTCCCTCAGGGTGGAGGAAAGGGCAAATTCCCAATCCTAGTAGCTCTCTACCTGCAATGGACACAGAAAGGCACTAGCCTTCAAGCTGGATGTAGAGATCCCAGAATAAGAGACATGCTACTTTATCATGGAAGCATGCAGTGCTGTGGGGTGTGTTTTATCTCATGCTTATACTTAATCTTTCTGAAATCAGGAAACCAAGGAGAGCTGGACTGCAGCAAACACAGGGTCCCAGCTAGTCTGGGTTCTCTCTCTGCAGTGGTTTATGCAAGATGCATTAAGAAATCACCACAATGACCTAGCTATTTATCCCTGTGTAATATGATGGGGGAAGCCATTTCTTCCTGACTGCAGCTTAGCTTCTCTCTTGAAGCTTGATGGCTGAAAACCTTTCCAATTTAATCCTAGGTCATGGAAGTATCACTTGTTCATATAAAGCTCTAACCCCTTGTTAAGACTGGTTCAGTCACTTGACTGAGTGATATCAAATGAGATGGTGAGTATATTGACCAATTTCCAGTGTCAGTAATTGCCTGTGACAGAACTTAGCGTACGTGCATATCATTTCATAGATATTCGGGCTGGAAGGGACCTTGGAAGATCATCGAGTCCAGCCCCCTGCCCCAGGGGCAGAAAGTCAGCTGGGGTCATAGGATCCCAGCAAGATAAACGTCCAATTGATTCTTAAAGGAATCCAGAGTAGGTGCTTGCACCACCTCCGGCAGCAGTCTGTTCAGGGTCTTGGGGGCTCGGACTGTAAACAAGTTTTTCTTTATGTCCAGCCTGAAATGGGCTTGGAGAAATTTGTGACCATTTGACCTTGTCATCCCTTGGGGCACTCTGGTGAACAGGCGTTCCCCCGGATCCTGATGTACAACCCTTATATACTCTTATCGGCAGCCACCAGGTCCCCCCGAGCCTGCGCTTTTCCAGGCTGAAGAGCCCTGTAGCTCTCAGCCTCTCATCATAGGGCCTGTTCGCCTGCCCTCTGATTCTGTGCCTGGCTCTCCTCTGCACTCTCTCAAGCTTCTCCACATCCTTTTTAAATTGTGGAGCCCAGAACTGGATACAGTACTCCAGCTGCAGCCTCACCAAGGCGGAGTACAACGTGAGGATGACATCCTGGGCTTTGTTAGAGAAGCATCTATGGATGCGAGCCAGAGTTTTGCTCACTTTGCCGAATGCAACATTACACTGGTGGCTCGTATTCATCTTGAGGTCAATCATGACCCCCAAGTTCCTTTTGGCCATGGTGCTAGCAAGCGTAGCACTGCCAAGCTTATAAGCATGCTATGGATTTTTATTCCGAAGGTGGAGTACCTTGCATTTTTTGGTGTTGAAGGCCATCAGGTTTTCATCTGCCCATTTTCCGAGCCTGTCAAGTTTGGCCTGGATCACCATCCTGTCCTTGGACGTGGACACTTTACCCCAAAGTTTGGTGTCATCAGTGAACTTGGCCAGCCCACTTCTAATACCAATGTCCACATCATTAACGAAGATGTTGAAAAGGATAGGCCTGAGGACAAAGACTTGGAGGACCCCACTGATCATGGTGCACCATGATGATTGACTTCCATCAACGACCACTCTCTGGGTCCTACCTCAAAGCCAATTCCCTAGCCAGCAGATTGTGATGTAGCCGAGGCCGCAACTGGCCAGTTTTTCTGTAAGAGGATCATAGGATACCAGATCAAAAGCTTTTTTAAAGTCGAGATATATGACGTCAATCTCTTCTCCCTTGTCCAGGTGATAGGTCACCTGATCGTAGGAGGAGATGAGATTGGTCAGGCAAGACCTACCCACAACAAACCCGTGGTGGCTATCCCTCAAGAAGTTGCCTTCAGCCAGTCTGTCAAGAATGGTCTCTTTGATGATTTTCTCCAAGATCTTCCCGGAGATGAGAGGAAGGCGAACTGGTAACATGCCTTGCAATATGGAATATGTGAGAACTATCGTACACATTATATTACAATGCCTCCCTAGTTCAGGGGCCTTTAGCCACTGTTAGAGCCCTGATAAATTAGTCTTCCCCCTTTCATTGTGCATTCCTTTTGTCCCAGCAAAATGGTCAGCAACAAGGTGATTCTCCACTTAGGGACAATAGTAGCAAACGCTAGGCAGTGAAACAAGCCTCTATCATGTGACTGAGCCCAGTTAATGATGATCAGACTCTTGATAGTATTCCTGAATGCCAGACCTTCATTTTAGTGACTGGTAAAGCCACTTCTTAAGAAATGGAGGGGATGATATATTGGGCAGTCCCAGGCACTATTCTCCTTCAGCAACCAGCTCTTGCCTAAACACCACTTTGATATCACCTGTACAAAGTACCAGAGAATGTGCTAGGGATCCATCCTGCACTAGCCAAAGAGAAAGTGGAAAATGAGCCAAATGAGTTCACAAGTATTCCCCTACACCTTAACTTAATGCAGCAAGCTGGGGAGCAAAAAGCGTTTGAAGCAGCTTTGGTGTCATTGCACACCACATTATTGTGATGTTATCTCCCCCATTTATCTACCTATCAGCTGTTTAAAATATACTTTTCTCCAATAAATGTCCCCAGTTCCCATGAAAGAAAAAAAAAGAGCATTCTGCTGCTCAGCATCTTTAGAGATTCAAGCTTGGTGATTCTGGGCTCTTACCTGAAGATTTTGCAGGCCCAGAACTGGGTATGAAAAAGATTTGCTACTAGCCCTGTTCTGCTGTGCGCTGAGCCACCTCTCTTGCTTCCAGTGGCTCCCTGCTTGGCTATGCACTAAGTACTGCTGCACTGCAGCCAAGGTTTGTTCAGAGTTACAAGTCAAAGTGAAACACGGAGTTCAAGATTAATCTCGGCACAGGATGTCTCAGCTCTGGAGCAACAGTTCTGAAAATGTTCCACAATTTAATTTAATGCTGGTAAATGCTGCTGCTCTGAGAGCCTTGGAGAAGGAAGCACTGTATTCATCCAGGGCCTGATACCCAAAATTTTAGTAACATTATGTTACTGCAAAATGAGGGTAGAGGTAGGATCGCAAAGATTTGCAGAAGCTAACCACAGGAACTGATGGAGCGTAGGGAAAGTGACAGCGCTTGAATACATATATGTAGTTTTTAGATTCCTTTAGGGCTAGATTGTGGCTAGGTCCTGTGCAGCTAGAAAGGGGTATATTGCCCACCTGTTAGACCCGCTTGGATTGTGGTTCCAGGCATGCTAGGCAGCGGGAAAGGCAGATAAGACACAGGGACTGTGCATCCAATATGCTCCTCCCCACACAAAGAGCAAGTGGATAGGATGGGCCAGAACAACAGCTCATCCCCCAGAACACAGAGGTTGGGGGGTATAAAGAGGAAGAGAGAAGTCTGATGTAACAATTATGCATGCCTCAGCTCCAGGTTAAGAGCACAGGGAATTCATGCCTAATGGTCACGAATGAAGCATGATGCTTCTGGGAGCTAATCCTGAGGCAGTGGAGCTTACAGACCACCACTTTCTCAAGCTTACCTCACTACAGGGCCTAATGCTCTAGATTTTTCATGCTCTAGCTCCCAAACTTTTGCCATAGTACATTCCTGCCATTCATAGCTGTGAAGACAAGTTAAACCGGTATCTGTCTGCTAAGGCCCGAAGCAATCATCCCAGAAACCTCAAATGCAAGCACAGAAAACCAGAACATTAATGAACTGTTAAATATCATTATGTAAAACATGTTAAGGGGTTTGGTAGAGAAGGAAGCTATTTTATGGGTCAGTTAGCACCATCCAGTCTAGAAAGTGCCAATTAATAGTAGGTTACATGCATATAAAAAGCTAAGGAAGATATGCATGTAAAGTAGTTAAACTTTCTGCTCTCCTGCCTACAGGGAAATAACCGGAATCACAGAAAAATGGGGCTAGAAGGGATCTCAAGAAGTCATCTAGTTCAACCTCCCTGCAAGGCTAGATTATTTCTGTTTACATCATCCCAGATGAACCATTGTATGACCTACACTTAAAATTTTCCAGTGTGCCATGGCATGGTTGGTAGATGTAATAGCATATTTAGGCTTTGGCAGCGTAATGGGGAAACATTATTCCATCATAAACAAATGAGTCAGAAGCATGGATTTTATCATCTCAGCTCCCCTGTTTGGCTGCTGCTTATTCAGAGCTTGTCATCGTGGTTTGTAACACAATGAGTTAACTCTGTTCTGGCGCATATTCGACACTATATGGAGTCCTTGTTCCACGTGCAGTACATTCACCAGGGCTTTTATTAGGGCAGTGATTAAGATTTACTTCCTTCATTGCATCTGTCTAGTGTTTAACATTTCCAGAGTGCTCCACGCAAATGAAATAAAAAAGCAAGGGGGGCAAATTCTCTACTAGAATAAACTGATGAAACAGCATGGAAGTCAATGGTGCCCCACCCATTTACACCAGACAAAAATTTGGCCCATAGTCCCTGATTTTTACAAGCTGCTGTACACAAAGCCAAACTGAAAGTGATATTGGACAAACTGGGGATCAAACAAAAGTCAGGAAAAGAATGTATTAATCCTACCCGTGTGCCAATTCACCAAAAATCAGTGTTGTTGACCTGAGTTTTATGTTTGTACTTACATTTCTGTGATACTTTTTGCCCATCCGTCTGTCCTCCACCTGACAAAGAGACACAAGTGAGATGGGATAGATCAGGGAAGAAGAAATCTATTGCAGGGAGATGAATCAAGGATCCACCTGAAAGAGTGCAGAAACCATGCATGGGTGGCTCCTAATTAGAAGTCTGCCATCCAGCTGTGCCTGGCCAGCCCCAGGGACATCATTACAATTGCAATCATATCCAATCAAAGATGAAAGGTTTGAAAAACACCTTCGAAGGGACACCTGCGTCTTCCACAAACAAACATTTCTGGACCTGGCTGCTTTTAGTCTGAGCCTAAGAATGGCTGTACAAGCGACTGTCCAAAAGTTTAATTTCTCTCTCACGAAGGAAACAGGAAGCGGTTCCTACACAGAAGGCCAACACAAATCTTAAGAACACAGAAGACCCACCTGAACCATACTAGTTCTTGTGCTAAACCTCTCACCAAGCCAGATTTTATTACCCAAGCAATCCTAATTCTTGAAAAAACTGTCCCAAGGAATCAATGTATTGCATACTATTGTTAGCAAAGAATATTAGCAAAAATAACTCCATCCAGATCAAACCAAGACTTGTGTTTAAGCATTAAGCCAGAAAAAATACTACTGAAGACTGGATACCAAAAATTTAAATATTATGGAAGTGCTTGGGAAATATACCTTGTGCAGACTGACTACAAAAATTCCAGAGCCAAATATTTCAATCAGAACAAAACAAAAAGTTTTGCATCATTTTAGGAATTTTTTAATTTCATTTCTACTCCTTGCACATTCCTACTAGCAATTCATGACATGATGTAAGACAATGAAATACAAGAAAAGTAAAATCAAATTTGAAATTAAATGTTAAAATCCTGACAAGTAATTTCAAAATTCCTGAATGGTATTTTTCCCAAACTTATTTTGCAATAATTAGCAGGATAGATCATGAGGCTAAACAGCAAATATTAATGTAATAAATTCTGTCTTGTAGAAAAATATGGAAAAGATGTTTTCAAAGGAAAAGATCTTTGTTTTTCTTCCTAGTCGGCATGAAAACAAATACTGGGGTCTTTGATGTCCCTTAAAAACAGAAATTTTGCGTTTAGACCAGCTTTGGCCTATAGTTCAGAAGCCATCTGTTAACTTGAACATATATGAACAAACAAACTCTTGATACTCCATGTAATGTAAAAAGTGTCTCCTGAGGATAAGATAATCAACAGCATTTGCCAATGATAGCAACTACGTCAGTTCTGTAAGTGCTGCATCTAACAATGAAAACCTCCTAAGTCTTGGATCTAGTAGTGGAAAATCCCAAAGGATCCTAGCCATAAAACCCAAGGAACATCATATAAAGCACAGATGAAAACTCATGTTTACTATATATTAACAGTCATTAAAATTCCCCAGTGTTTATATTGTGAGCATGAAAGAAATAAAAACAGAGCTTTCAGAATTAGGAAAAAATAATAGACACCATTGTTAATGAAGACACATAGCGTGGCCAAGTGACAGTGCTCTGGGGTAACAGAGACCTGCAGGATGTATTTTACTGATGATATACAAGGAAAGAGTCCATCATGACTCAAGAGACCAAACTGAGCTTTAAAGGTGGCAAGCTGAGCTCATCTGATGTGGAAATCATTAAGAAACAACTGAATCTCAGGAGGTCTCCTTATCAGACCAGATTCTTAACTGTAGAAACAGATGTAGCTCCATTGATTTCAAAAGAGATCTGCTGGTCACTTATACCAGCTGAGAATCGTCTAGTCTTTTCCTCTTAGAGTAGAATAAAGCAAAAACATCAATAGCATTTTCAGTAAAGAACCAGCTCAACATTAACCCTCTTTTCTCCCCAATTCAACCCCCACTTCTCAAACTTCAAGCAATTAGTATGTCAATAGGTTAATGATGTCCTTGGGATCATCTACCAAAGCTCAGGGATTGAATGATAGGGAGAATCTTTAACAATCCTTCAATGAGAACTGAATTCATGATCAGGAAATAAATCCGTTTTTAAGAAAACAGCCAGAAGGGCACACACTCTTACTTTTGACCTGTTAAGTCCAGTATTATTCGTTATTCTTAAATTCATTGAAGAGAAAGAGAGAAAAGAAAGTGCTCAAAGGGCAAATGTGATTCAAGGTTTAGGAAATGTTTTAGACATTTTCAGAGTGGATGAAAGAATGGAGGACAGAAGACATCCAACAATTCTCTGGGAACAGCAGAATTAAGTGACTGAACTGTTAACAGAAACATCAGTACTCTCAATGAAGTCAGCTACCAGTCTAGAGAGTAGCAAATGTACATCTGTGGTGCTAGAAGTGATTGTAGTTACAGGGCTGGAAACCTGGCTTCAGAATCAAATAAACTAGCCAAATAGGAATTACTAGCCTGAATACAAAACATTTAGTTCATTTGAAGCAAGTGTATCAAAGATATGGTCCAAAGGCTGCATCTGGCCCTGTACAATTTGGCCCTTAGGGATGTCTGAGGGTCTCAGACTGGACCGGTATACTACATGCAGCACATGCCAGACTAGCCCCATGGGTTGGATCACAACTCTGGTGTGTATGCTGCATGCAGCAGACAAGGCCAGTCCAGGATGTGCACAGCACGCAGCATGTACCACATGGAGCTGGACCAACTTCCATGCCAGATAGAAGGAAGGGGATGCAGTTTGTGGGCCTGAGCTCGCCCACAGACTTCCCCACATGAGTCACCTGGACTGCAGACCAACACCACAATCCACTGACACTCTTGGGCTAATGCAATATGTCGTCTCTGACAATGGCTGGTAGTAGGTGCTTCTAAGTCAGATACAAGGAATCTGACAAAGGACAGTTCTGGAATAAGCTGCCGGAGGAGGGAAATTCTTCTCAACCTTTATCAGTTAATGGCTATTATAAAGAGACTATGGAACAATATTTAGCAGGCTAGAACTTGAGACTAAGTAAGCAGCAAATATTAATTTCTCCCCCTGGTCTACATACAGACATTCAGCAAGTTTTCTAGGAAATTTAAGTACGATCACTCTTTTAGCTCTAATGAGGTATAAAGTTTTATTTGTAGAACAGAGACACTGATACATTATTAACAATTATCTATACATAAGAAGATATTCTGGTTTCATACATAGAGCTGCTTTATCTTCTGAATAGATTGTTTCCACCAGTCTTCCCAATGCTGGGCCTTCATCAGTTGGGCTGTACTTTCTTCTTTGATACAGGCAAACTCCTTGTCGAGCCCCTGCTTGTATTTCTGTAAAAATAACAAAATTAAGCAAGTAGTTGAGATCAAATATGATTCCCTTTATGTACCATTCCTTTCAATCCCCAGCCCCATGTCCTGCTCCACTATGTCAGATGATTGTATGCAGCCCATTTATTTTCTATGCTTGACAATGCAGCTCTGTAGACAATGAATTATTCATTGCCTTTCTTCCATTTCTTTTTGTTTTAACAGGCACCGAAACAGCATCATCAAGATGTAAATTTTACTTTTGAGTATCAATTGGGTTAAAAATGAAAGCTCTCCATCCCAGCTCAGTAAGCTCCTAAAAGACTAAGGGAGGGGTTCTCTTCAGATCTGGCTGTCTTAAAACCTACTGTGGCATAAAAGCAAGCTCAAAAATTTATGTGGTGAAGCTGTTGAAAGGTCCCTCACCCAGACAAAAACTTCTGCTTTCACAAAAATTTCCAGATCTACTGAATATGGACGTCTGGTTCCAAAGAAGAAAAATGACTTCCTGAATGTGCAAGTACATAACAAAGCATATTTTAAAATATATATTTACTGCATCATATGCACATCTAACTTTGATTAATACTAATCTCTCTCTCATGAAGAGACTCCATGCCCAACAGGCAGGTTGTAAGGCAAGTACTGAAGTATTAGTAGGCTTGGCAGAATTCAATTAAAAAAAATAATGTTGACCAATAATATCAATGTTTATTTTTAAGCATTTATTTTGATTTTTATCTATTTAAATTCTCAGGATTGCATTAAATTTGTTTCCTTTGTTCCCAGTCCCCTGGGGTTTCTGGGAGTTGCAGTCCAAACTACAGTCAGCACATCCCCTTTGTATAAATTATGATTATTAATGATGGACATATTTTTTGTCAGTCTGTGAGGTGAAGTCAACAATTACTGATAAAAATCGAATCCTGCCAAGCTGCCTAAGTATTCTCTAGATATACAGAGTGATTTAGAACTCTATATATCTAAAGGATACCTAATGCTTCAGCAGTTGCCTCACAATTTATGGTCTTGCTGCCATCTGCTGTAATATATAGCCTACAATTACACACAAAATGAACACAGACGCAGTAGACCATGTCAGTATGAAGTCAGCAGAAAGTAGAGCAGGGTAGCACCTTAGATCCCCAGCAGATATTACACTTAGGATGCAATTAAGCTGTTAATTGCACCATAACTTGCCCACTTCAGTGATTTAATGGAATGAAAACAAGAAACCAGCCACAAAATTGCTCCACAAAATACCTGGAACATTTTTGTTGCTGTTTTCCATCACACCTTACATTGACCATGCAGCAGGGTAGCCCTGCCATGGAGCTCAATTCCAGCTGCATGGTGGGCCTTGGTTGCCAGCCATGCAGTACAGCCATGCCTAGGGCTCAGCACCCCATGCTTTTCAGGATGCTGAGGCATGGGAAGGCCATCAGCTGGGCTGGGGTAATGAGTCATGATGAGCAGCGGGGCTCACTGTGGCCTAGTATTGTGTTTGCCTTCCCCCACAACTCCCTCAGGGCATTGCAGGAAGTACAATTGTTGGGATCAGGGATGCAATCTCATTGCACCATTATTTTATTGTCTGCTAGGTGTGTTAGAGACCAGCGTGTTCAGAGAGACATGAGCTTTCACAGGCAATAACCTACTTCATCAGATGTTATAACAGTAGCTGACAAAGTCGGTTGTTGTGTATGAAAAGTCATGCCTCTGAACTAGATAAACTCTAAAGCTGTCACCTGCCCTACAAAATGAATGCTGAATCTAGTTGAAATAAACTCAGTTCGCTTGGGGCAGGGCCACGTAGAGAACTGGACCAGCACCACGGGTTTCCAGGAACCTGTAACAAAGCACCTTATCTTAGGTGCTGAGTTAGGCCCACTGTAAATCAGATGACAGAAAAATCTGAAATAAAAATGTGTTCATTCTCTTACTGGCCCAAGTGAAGAGACATGAACCTGAAAAATCTGGAAAGAAAAATTTGACATGAGTCAGGACTTTGGATGGATGGATGACGTTTTGCCTGAATGATGGAGCACTCAGCAGAAATCACTGCAGTGCCTTCCATTTTTGTTACTGTCCTAGGGAAATGGAAAGGAAAGGAAAGGAAAGGAAAGGAAAGGAAAGGAAAGGAAAGGAAAGGAAAGGAAAGGAAAGGGGATATCTGCTTTGTCCTTGCTCTATGCAAAGATTTGCAGTGAGCACTGACTTTCTGTGCAGATAAACACTCTTCCATTAAGAGGTAGCTCCCAGGAACTGCATTTCCACTTAACACCAACCATATAAGCGGCATCTCTTGCTCCTGCTGCTGACAGGTGACCCAACGTGGTTTTGGCTGTTGTCACAGAGGCAGTTTCTCTGCAAAGAACATAACCTGAAGTATCTGTGAGCACTGTTGCTGGTATTTCTGGCCAGGTCCTTAAAAACACAAGCATGATTTTCCTTTTACTTTTCTTGTAGAAGAGGGTGAGGCAAAAGGAAGCACACTGGTTTAGTGATACTGAGAGACAGAATTTAGAATCAACTAAGAAAATCTTCACAGCAGGATCCATGTTAAATTAATGTTCCTTTGTAGTCTCATCCAAAAAGGAAAGAGTTCAATTACTTTACACTGGAATAAAAATGTCTCTATGTTTCATTATGTGCATATCTATTATGTAATACTTGATCATATAATCAAAACAGGTAATTTTTGTCCCAGAATGGGCAAGCACGTCTGGCAGACTAGGATAATTTCCAACACCAACTGCTGGAATCTACCATTAGTAGTAATAACTTTGCACCAGCTCTTTGACTTCACCAAACCATTCTTCAAAGACTGCTCTCCTGCCTCAGCATAGCAGAAAATTCTGAGGATGGTGCTTGGACCTGAAAGTGCAGAAGAGTTCAGTATATTCTAATGTTACCTGCTCTTACGTTCAGTCAACAGCTTAGATTCATGGATTTCTAAGGGAAGTCCTGCTTGTTTACGACGGATTAAAGTGGAAATCTTCTCTTTTGGGGTTTCAGGTCCTGTGGCAGAGCAAAGAAAACATCAGCCTTATATCATTGCTTCAAAGTAACTACATGCAGCTGGAGGTTATATTTCTCAGGAGAAGCTTTGCAAGAACATGCACATTCCTTTTCTTTGAAGGATGTCAGATTTTAAAGGTCTTCTTTCCTAACAGAGCACCCAGATATCTCTTCAGTTAAGTCTAAAATTGTGTCAGTACAGGCCTGAACTGCCACGTGATATGCTAGGACTGACGTGCTACACATGCACAGGGGCCAATTCTTGTCCTCAGTTAAGTCCCAGAGTAGGGGATGTGCTAGAGGGATAGTTATGGCTACTTGGGGCTACACAGAGTACTTGGAGATCGGTGCACTTAGAGCAGCTACCGATTGCTCTGGATTTATGCAAGAGGCTACCCCAGCTCTTGTAGCATCTGAGACTCTGGAGGACACACACCTTGCTGTCTTTTTGCTGGCAATGGCATGTGGCAAGTGATCCCACCAAGTGACTTACTTGTTTCTTGTACCTCGTCAATAGTGATACACTCATCAAATTCCAGAAGCATCCTCTCTGTGAGGGAAGCTAGTTCAGAAACAAATTTCTGGGCACACACTGTAGCGCAGGCCTGTGGGAATGCAAGGATCATTCATGACTTTGTTTGTTCTTATAAAAAAAAGGACTGTCTTAAAAAATACCTGGTTTAACTACCAACTTCTCTTCATAACTGGAATAAAATACCAGGCCCTGAAATAGCTAGCTGCTCGAATCAAAAGGGTAACAATAAATAAGAATCTGGAGCACGACTCCATTGAACCTTCAGTGAAAGCCTTTTGTTTTTAATGCTCTTTCAGGACTTTAGAGGAACACCTTCCTTCAGAGTATTTTTAAATTAGGATGCAATTTCATGTTACCCTATAACAATTCTAGTTGTTCAGAGTCTTAATACTACAGAGAAAAGCTTCAATTATTTATGCTAGGGGAGACGTCCACAGAGGAAAACAGACGCCCACCAGCTGCAATTTAAAAAGCTAACCAAGGGGTGTCACCAGTATTCCACTCACATATACAGTGACTACAACGGCCAATTTGAGTGTGTCAGTTAAAGCTGTTATCATAAAGGAAACAGAGAAAAGCAGGCACATTCCTTCTCTCAGTTTGCATTGGGAATAATATTCCCTGAGAACAATGAATGTGTTAATTGTATGGCAAACCTCTATTTATGCACACTTAAAAAAGGTGCAAGGTCTAGGGGTCATAGCACAGAATTCTGAGTCAAAAGCTATTTTCTGTGATGAGACTGCTAAAACCAAAAGAGCTTTTTCAGTTCACTTTAATTTTTAAAAAACATCCAGGCCCCCAATTTTAGTCATCAGTTAGAAATCTGTTGGGTTCTAACAAGCCATGTTTTAGTGTGTCACTCATACTTGCAGTTTCTGGGTATTGACATGAATCCCATCAACTAGGTCCTTTTGTCTTTTTTCCTCCTCTTCACACAAAGTCTTCAGCTGGGACAAGTTGTCTGGGTGCCCAAGAGCTGGATGCAGTTTATTCTTGTTCACAATCTTTAATCAAACAAGATAGCAATTTGGTCAAGAATACCCAACTGGGTCACAGAGAGTGAGACGAATAAAACAACTGTTTTAAACTGAAGTCAATAAAAAGAGTGAAGACTATTTACTGTTAACTAGCTGCAAAGAAACCTGGCAGTGCAGTATAGGCAAATCCTATAAGGAACTACAGAGGAAGACGTTCCCTGATCCTATTTACAACACAAGCACTAGAGATGATCGAGCTAGAGGTGATGGCATGAGCAGCCATGTTTTTACCACTTACCTGTCCGTGCTGTTAGCTCCTTTTTTTGACTGGCTTTAATCTCAGATGTTGATTCCCTAATACTGATATAAGCCATGTGCTATCAATCTTTTCATGTAAGGTGTTCATTTGCTCCCTAAAGGATCTGTCCCAGTTTGCAGGATTTGGCACAAAGCCCACTGCGGGTAGCAGCCTTTGATTCCAAGGAGCAAAATTCAAGTCTTTCCCTTTCCTGTCAAAAATAACTCCAAGTGCTCACCTTTTTGCCCCCTTCTTTGCTTTGACAAACGAAAAGTCAGATTGCTCACAGGCTCTGGGATAAAGAATACAAGCCATGTGTGCTGAACATGAGCCGCAAGATAGGCAGAAACATTTAATTAAAATCATTAACTTTCTGGGAGCTTAGAATCTAGGAAAGTAGGGCTGGAAGGGACTTCACAAGGTCATCTAGCTCAGCCCCCTGCTCAAGGCAGGCTCATCCCTGACTGAAACATCCTGGCCAAGTGTCTGTCCAACCTCTACTTCTCCAGGAAACCTGTTCCAATGCTTGACTACCCTTATCATCAGCTTGTACAAAAGTCTTCCCCAGCCAAGCATATACTAGATTTTCTACCACATGTTGCTGTGGAAATTGCTCAGTGCAGGTTAAGCTGGTTAAAGAATGACACAAAAATGCTTTTTGCTGTGTGTGGCATATTTATGGATAAAGAATTCCAAGATGCCCATAAACCATACCTTTGCATTGTCCCATTCCTCTATTTGTTTTCTGTAGAGGTGCCGAATCTGATCCATGGAGCATCTGAGCTGCTCTTCATGTTCCTTTAAAAGGCTGTCAATAGCCAGATGGGAAACGTGAGGGAGCTGTTCTTCAAACAACTTCAACTGATCTCGGAACTCTTTTGGAAAGGGAAGCATGCGCAGGTTCAAGTCAAAGAACCAGAAATCATCAAAAGAATACACAGTATAAGTGTCAAAATGACTGGATTCTTTGTTCTCACAATCTTTTTCATACTCTTTCTGCTTTCTAGTTCAGACCTCAGTGCTTTAAGAAACATACATCTGTACCCAAACGTCTGTACAGGTCTGTCAGCTAAATGCTTCTGCAGATGACATTTTAGCATCTGATATCATCCAAATTACAGGTCATTATGGTACTCAGTTCTGGTCTGACTGAAATCAATATAAAGTTTTGCACTGACTGAAATGAAAGTGGAAGTGAGTTCTTATGTGTTGCACACTTTGAAAGCAGGATATAACAGTGCAGTGGTATAACGAGACCTTAACATTATATGAGGGCCATTCTGATTCCTTTTTCCATTATCACTGGACTAAGACTGAAATAAGGTGACTCTAGACCTCTGAATGTTCCAATTGTCATTTCCTACTAAATAAAAGGAACGTAAAGTATTTGCTCTAGGAATTTACCTCTGAGGCAGGAATTGTAGTAGTCATCAGTCTGGGCTTGATAAGACAGGAGCTTCTGTCCCAGCACTTCTGCACACTGCTCAAATGTTTCTTGCAGATAGTCAGGCCTGGTAATTTGATGCTTATCCTTTCGGTAGAACTCCTTTGGAAAGTAAAAAAAAACCCCAAACATCCAATCAAAGCTTCCCTTCCCTGAACATATTAGTAGAGAGGCTCTTTAGAGTTCTTTCTTCTTTCTGTGCCACCTTTTTCCCTTTCTCCCTGGGCCTTATAAGAGATTTTATGTTGAGCCTGTAGCTGCCACTGAGAGGAAAATATTGTGTGTAGTAAAATTACCAGGTATTAGAGGAGAATCGTTGTGTTACAACTAGTAGCAACATCTTGCTACTGAGATTGCTGTCCCTGAACTCACTGGCCTATGAAGTGTGATTCTGAATATTAAAGTAATTGCAGTATATTTATAATAAACAGGAGAGCCCATGAGAAACTAGAAGCAAGACTTTTTCACTTACACTATCTCAGACTCTGACACTGCTTTCAGATCCTGTTATAACTAATTTTTTCACTTACAGTGTTTCAGACTCTGATGGTGCTTCCAGATCCTGCTATAACTAATTTCATTCAAGCTGCATACCTTGGAGTCTTTTCTTTTCCATGACTATAGTAGAGATGTGTGTGTTCATCCTTTCCTGCTATGCTGCCTTCCTGGGATAGGAAAGCTAATGCGGCTCAGTATGTTGTTAGTAGGAGCATTGCCAGCAGTTTGAGGGAAGTAATTATTCCTCTCTATTCTGCACTGGCGAGGCCACATCTGGAGTGCTGTGCCCTGCCCAGGTCCAGTTGTGGGCCCCCCACTATAGAAAGGATGTCCAGCAGAGGCAACAAAAATGCTTTGGGGGCTGGGGCACATGACTTCTGAGGAGAGGCTGAGGGAACTGGGCTGATTTAGTTTGTAGAAGAGAAGACCGAGGGGGATGGAATAGCAGCCTTCAATTACCTGCAGGGGGGGTTCCAAAGAGGACGGAGCTGGACTGTTCTCAGTGGTAGCTGATGACAGAGCAAAGAGCAATGGGCTCAAGTTGCAGCAAGGGAGGTTTAGGTTAGATATTAGAGAAAACTCTCTCACTAGAAGGGTGACGAAGCACTGGAATGGGTTACCTACAGAGATGGTGGAATCTCTATCTTCGGAGGTTTTTAAAACCCCACCACAAAGCCCTGACTGGGATGATGTAGTTGGGGCTGGTCCTGCTTTGAGCAGGGGGTTGGACTACATGTGACCTCCTGAGGTCCCGTCCAACCCTCATTTTCTATGATTCTATGATACTGAACAGTTTAGCTTATATTTATACAGAACTTAAAGCTTCAGTGGCATAAGTATTATTATGCTATCATTGGGTGAACTGCTACAGAAGGGAAAATGACTGTTAATATTCAAAGCAATAAGCAAAAAACAAAAAATTGGAGAGCTACCATAGCGGAAAGTCTGCAAAAGATGCTTTCTTACCTCAGCAAGATACAGCAAAGTGTCATTAGCCTTCCAGAGAATATCTGTGAGAATTCCTTTAAAATGACTGAAATCAAGACAAACAGGGACAATCCAAAATGGATTATACTAGAACGAACTTCTAAGAGAAGCTCTGCTAGCTTTTTAAAATATATTTTATTTTTTATTATTTTAATATATTCCCCTTTCATGTTAGGTAAACCAAAATATAAATACAGCAAGAAGAGCATAACAATAATGTGCTCATAAAATGGGTCACAGTTAAGAGGAAAAATTAATTTCCAGCATATTAAAAAAGGCAACCCCCTCCATCCTGTGCTTAAGATCATAAATCTTATTGTTTAAGGAAGTCCAAAATATCACAGGCTCGCTCAGGTGTCTACTGACAGGAAACAGAAAGGAAAACAAGTGCAGACACACGCTGCATTTGAAAGTATGGTGTAATACCAAGACCCCAATTAACTAAACATCACAGTCCATCATTATCATGGCTTACCCAAGCTGATGTATTTTAGAATGATACCTACAGGCTGGGGAGTTCCCTTCATGTCAGTACAGAAGCAGAAAAGGATTCTGGAGTCATTATTGATGCCAAAATGAACATGGGCTGACAGTGTGGGGACACAGTCAGAAAGGCCAACCACAGCTTGTCATGCATCCACAGATGCATCTCGAGCAGGCCCAAGGAGGTGATTCTCCCCCTCTGTGCGACACTGGTCAGGCCACAGTTGGAGTACTGCGTCCAGTTCCGGGTGCCGCACTTCAGAAGGGATGTGGACAGCATCGAGAGGGTCCAGAGGAGGGCACCCGCATGATCAGGGGGCAGCAGGGCAGGCCCTACGAGGAAAGGCTAAGGTACCTGAACCTGTTCAGCCTCCACAAGAGAAGGCTGAAGGCGGATCTAGTGGCTGTTTACAAACAAGTCAGGGGAACCAGCAGGCATTGGGGGAGTCCCTGTTCCCCCGAGCACTACCAGGAGTGACTAGAAACAACGGTCACAAGCTGGCAGAGGGTAGATTCAGGCTAGATCTCAGGAGGCGCTACTTCATTGTCAGGGCAGCTAGGATCTGGAATCAACTTCCAAGAGAAGTGGTGCTGGCTCCTACCCTGGGGGGCTTTAAGAGGAGGCTGGATGAACACCTTGCCAGGGTCATTTGACCCCAGTAATCTTTCCTGCCATGATAGGGGGTTGGACTTGATGATCTGCTCGGGTCTCTTCCAAACCTATCAGCTATGAAACTATGATACTTTAGGAAATACTAAGCAAACTTACTCAGGGTCTTGAAGTTTCTCTCCAAAGATCTGGAACTTCTTGTCAGTTCGAGTTGGTCTACTGTATCTGTGTATGCTGAGGAAGCAAGTATTTTCTGATGATTCAAAAATATTCAGACTTTTGAAAAAGGTTAGCCTTTCCCACATTTAATTAGTTGCAATATTCAGTCAGGTGGACTTTATCACATTAAAAACATGGTGGCAATATTTTCAGATCCAAAATTAATACTATAGGAAAATTATCATCTGGTAGGAGTAGCAATCAAGATTCTTTTTCTATATTGTTCCACAAAGCTTTCCCTTTTTACCTGTTTTAGCTGATCAGATTTGTACCTAATTATGCTAATGTCCATTTAATTTGAGTGTGAGCCCAGATGAGCATCCAAAAGAGAACATCCCATTTAAACACTGACATGTGACAATTAAAACACAGAAAGCTTAATTTACACACGCACACGCACACACGCACGCACACCCACCCCACATTTTGAAGACTGTACTCTTTGTAATTGTTTACTATATCCACATCCCTATTTTGTATAACAACAACCTGTATCCCAACACACTTCAGAGAATATACAGCAGGAGAGGGAGGGGGAAATTTTCACACAGAGGTAGGGGAAGAAAAAGTGATGAGATCTGAAATAAGAGGGAAAACAGGTAAGGCAGAAATGCATAGAAAAGATTATTCAAATGATGGGTACAGCTGGGCTCACAACAACAGTAGGTGGACTATGTAGAGGGACAGAGAGCTGAGTAATGTTAGACAAGCAGAAAGAAGAAGATATAGAAGGAAAATGGGATTTCTCCTTCCATGGGCCTCACCTTGAATCAGAGACCCTTTTGTTCACAGAGACAGACTTCTTGGGTGCAACAGGAGTACACAGGAAAGACGGATAGGTCTGGACATTTTCATTTACCATGTTTAACCCTGACTCCTTCTGTGTTGTGGTGGATGGATAAGTTGCTTTATAAGTAATAAGGAAAAAGGAAGACATTCTATAAAATCAATATTAAGCCCTCCCTATACAATTATATAGCATGTTCTTATTCATGGGCTGAGTACTGAATGCCTCAAGTGAAGAGAGAACCTCAAGAGGTTTGAGAACTAGATTAAACACCCAGAAATACAGGAGCTTGTCTCTTGGGATGTACCTAGGCTGCTCCAGCAAGGTCCATGGGAAGGACTTTGCTATCACCAGTGAGGGTAAAAGAAGTGAGTCTCTTCCTTTCCACATGTTAAGAGTTGCCAAGTAGTCTCTCTCTCTTCCTCTCTATCAGTACAAAAGAAAAGAACGTCAGCCATACAAGAGATGCTTGCATACCAATAGATTTTGATTGTGTGAGTTCATCTCTCTCATGCCGCAGGTCTGTGGATTTTTTGGGTTGCTGAATTCTGAAACAAAAAGAAAGAGCTACATGGCTACTAAATCCCAATTCTCTATCTCTGCCACAGTTTGACTGAAGATTTCTCTCTGAGATGGGGTCACATGTAAACATAATAACTTGCATAGAGACTATTTAACCCATCGGGCCAAATTGGAAATTATTTTCTTATACTTTTATGTAGCATTTAATCACCCTTTCATCCAAACAGAAGGAAAAAATAAGCAGCTGATTAACATCTGTTTTTACAATATTGTAGCTGCACTAGTGCAATTCTATTATTAACAGCAAGGCAGTGAGATATTTTAGGTTGTGAAATAGTTCTTTCTAAATGAAGCAAAACTCCCACTGGTTGGGATTTTTAAAACTAGACTGGACAAAACACTAGATAAAGTACTGCTCATGCATGTTTCAATCCTGCACTGGCACAAAGATGAACTGGATGATTTAAATTCAGTGGGATCTTTTTATTCTACAAGAGTAAAAATAACAAATATATGGAATATCTTTGCACAATTGTCCTGGAACCTCATGAAAATAACATGTAATTGCAATGAGCAAAATATTAAATAAGTAAGTTAAGGGAATAACAACTTTAGACATGGAAATGAATGGAATAACATTCACTCACTGGAGTAAATTTTTGATGACGCTTACTGCTACATCATCAACTGCTGGCTTTCCCATTCGGCTTGGATTCAACAGTGGAGTATTCTCTATCCCCATAACCATCACCTTGTTCTCCTCTCTGGAACTCTCTGTTCGAACTGCTGCAGTGAGAGAGCCTTGTATAACAATCTCTGGCAGAATTACAGTGGGAACCTGGAGGTGGAAGAGAAGAAAATTCTACTGACTGTAATTAACAAATGGGTATGCAGTTATTTCATAAAGGCATTCATTTCTCAAGTATATTTCTAGCCACTATGTACACTGTCCCATGCATGGGTTCAAAGAAAGACCATCTTAAATATGTAACATTTAAAATAAGTTACTCTCATTCTGCAGCTATGAGAGCTAACAAGTATTATGAGAATCAAAACAAACAATATCCAAATAGATGGTCTTAAACCAATGATTAACTTTGCATTAGTGATCCCAAACCAAGGTCTACAGCCTATAGGTAATCCATAAGACCATGGTAAGTAGTCCACGGTTTGTCTGCAGATCACACTGGGCCCCACCTGCCTGTACAGTATTTTCAGCTTTGATGATAAGGGTGCATGTAGGTGCATGAGAAATGTTGAGGGTTACAAGTGGTCTGTTGGGCCAAAATGTTTGGGTATCACTCCTCCTGATTATAAAATAAAACCACTCTGTGGGGAAGGCAATCCAATTAATAAGGAAAATGAATCCTCTGATGCTAAAACTATTATCTAGTGAAACTCTTCTTTTTAAAACACCTCCCACCCTTCAGTGTCATTCATTAAGGACCAGCTTCTGCAAAGAAGTGAGCACCTCTAGGATGGTATGGAGCAGCCTCAACTTCTGCTAGCCTCACTGGTAGCTGAGAATGCTCAATGCTTTGCAGGATTAGACTCTGTATAGCCACCTCTTGGGCAGCTTGTGAGAATTTGAAAGCATATTGATTCTTTACTTGAAAATTCAAAATAATGGGCTAAGAAAAGTCTTTTTAAATATAGGAATAATCAAAATACTGTGTACTTGTGTCATAACATTCACCTAAAGGTTAAATAAAATACAGAGGTTGGCTAATATTACACTAAAATATAGTAGGAGATGACTGTATTTACCACTAGACAATCAAGGTATTTGCTCCTTTTTTTCATTTCTTTCATCATCACTTTGGCAAAGTCAAACAGCTCTTCTGCAGTAACAGCCTAATTACCAAGAAAGGATAACATGGAAGGTATTTTGTTACATAAAATAGTGAGTTTGGTTAATGCCAATTATCTATTACATTCATTTAGCATTTCTAATCTGCTCTCTCACCCTCACACAGAAATCCAGAGACAAAGTCACTGTCTATAGAAATAGATTTCTGGTTTTTTTTAAATGACTGACAGTGTACTGCTCTCCCCTCATTTCAATCAATGACTATTAAATGCAAAGGGTGATAGTTTGGCTTTAAGGACTGCCAGAGAGGAGTCTGGATAATGCCTCTACAGTCTACATACTTGTGGACTCATCTTAATTTTTGCTGGTGATCAATATTTGGAGTCCCCAAATAAACTTCTTGCACATTAACTGGTTGTACCATGAACCCTGGGAATAGTTATCGATTATGATGTTGCAAGAATATTCTTTTTTTTAGACAGGAGTCAGACTTGAGACTACCTGAGAATGTAAAGGGAGTGGACTGGCATTACCTACCTAACTTCCAGCCTAGTTACCGAAATTTATGATTCTCAAAAAGCCTTACTTACAATCACTGGCATTGTTTTAATTAAAAAGACAATCCATGTTAATGTGTTCACGTTTCTGTCCTTTCCTGGTTTGGTGACATCCCAAAAACTTACAGTCCAGCATAGTGCACTTCCATTGGACCACAGTGAACAGTGGTGGATGCGTCCAGACCTCTACAAATGTGTACAGTGAGCCAAATTCACAATGTCTCTTTGGAACTTACTTCTTTATCTGCAGTAGGATGAGCACAAGCATCTATTTTCATGAGGAATTTCTCCAAATAGGAGTTTAATGTCTGTGTCTGCAAATTGGAGTTCGCTACCTAGAGCAGAAGATGTTAATGAAGTCTAAATTCACGTGACACTGGTGAAAATGGAAATGTGCACACAAGCATCAGAGTATTTCTTCAGTCATGAGGAGACACAGGTTTCAGATTCTCATGGATGGAATAATGCTTATTTTCAAAGAGTAAAAACAGTAAATAATAGGTTCCCAAAATGGGGAATTAATTAATTGATTTACAGCAGCAACAGTATTTTCATGGCCTATATTAAGCAGATATCTGGTTTATTCACATATATGCGGCTAGAGTTGCATCATGCAACTAAGGTTTTGATATTTTCAAGACTAACAGGGATATATAGTTCTTAAATAAACAGAAAAAAGCCACTGCACTCTCCATTCCATCAGTGTGTAAGCCTCTTCAAACCCAGCCAGAAGTCAGCAATGAAGTAAGTGCTTTATATAATGATTGAGATGTAACAAAATAAAAGTTTTGATAGTTTTCTTCCTACCTCTGATTTGATTTTCACCTGCAGATTTGTCAGGAATCGCTGGATTTTATCCATGAAGAGTCGATCCACAGCAAGATAATGGAACTTTGATTCAAACTTGCTGATAACTTCATTAGCCTGGGACGCAAATGCCAATAATCACGAAATGCAAAAAGTACAAATTAAACCTATGCTAACCTTTAATAGCAACAGGTACTGTGAAACAGATGAATGTGCTGAATCTGCATGTGTGAATCTTAAATTACTTTATGCTAAATCTGCTCATGCCAATGCATGTATAGTTTTACTTTGTGTTTACAGTGTATTTTGTGCCTGCCACTCTGGCGGCACTCTTTCCCACACTTGTGGCTGGAGTAATTTATTCATGAATGTCTTGGTCCAAGATAACACTTAGCACTTCTATAATGCTTCCCATTGCTAAAGGGTCATGAACACATTAATAAAGACAGGCTCTCAATCCAAATCTAGAAACAGGGGAGATGAGAAAGGTTATTTTAGCTGCAGCAGTTAATCTGAATACTAGACCTACATACCTGTTCTAGGTAGTTTGACTCCATCTTCTCCATATCCCCCATAATTATCCCTTCAACAAAGTCAATCCGTGCAGTTTCTTGCTCTAGACGCTTGCAAAAAAGCTCTACCTCTTCTGAAGAAAAGTTACCTCCCTCCGAAAATAATCTAAACACAGCAGGCAGGAAACAAACACACAAATTGACTTGGGTTCTTCCACTGCCCCCCCCAAATGTTTTTAACTGAATAGTTATCATTTTAAAATCTTAACTGTTACATATCTATTCCAGGGATTAAAATATTACTATAACAACAGCATGTCTACATTTTTTAAGGACATACTCTAATTTTATTGTACTGACTTGGCAATAAATGATCAAATTTAATTCTTGTAAGGAGAGACAGAGAGAGAGAAATTGAGGTATATGCAGCTGATTTACAGGGATAAAGTTATTTGGAGAAAGATGACCAACACACCCCAGGTCTCCTGATACCTGCAAGACTTAAGGAAGTCCATGTTTGAATCTCGTAATTTTCTCAAAGCTTCCTCCAAGTAGTTCCGGTAACTCCGGAGGGAAATCTGGATAACTTCCACATGATTACGCATCTCTGCATGCAGAATGTTGTTTAGAGAAATCAACCTAATAGAAAAGACAGATTTTTTTTTCAGGGAAATCTATGGAACAGATGTTCTGGTTCAAAGACTGCTGGTTTATAATGGAAAATGAAAAATGAGAATGTAATGACTATGCATCTTAGATTCCTCTCCGTTATAAATTCTTTGGCGCATAAAGCAGCCAAACCATTGGCAAACTGTACATACAGTACATGCTATTCACAACTACTTGATACTACTAAAGGAACAGGTATTGTTGTATCCTATCTAGCTAATTACCAGGATAGTGAAACAATATTCATTTAATTTTAAATTATAATAAATTCACCTTGACTTTAATTTTTTAACAAGGAGATTTAACAAAACCACAATGAGGTCCTTTACTTTTGCCTAACAGTTTATCAGGTAGCATATATTAACAACTATGGTATAAAAGCTGTTTCCTTTTGGATCTTAACTTCCATTTTGCCTAGTAGTGGCTAAAATAACTGACTCAACCGTACCTGGGGTTTGTAGGTATTACAACTCACTAAGAAAGGGAATGGAACTAACTCCAATAACTAAGGATTTTCTTTTCTACAATGACTTTCACTCAAAGGTATGCAGTGTAATATGGGAGAGACCTTCCATATAGACTGTGATGAGAAAAGTGCTGAAAGTGGAGCAGGGATAAAAACAATCCTCTTGGGTTGAATGTTTATACCTCAGTTACATGAAATGCCTGGTGATGATTACATAGTACAATAAATCCTTCAGACTAACCCAGTGTCAGGAATCTGTGCTGCTGTTCAGGAAACCTAGGATCAGGCAGATCCAAAATGTAAGCCAAATGTAGAGAAAAACTCCATGATAGCAATCTCAGAAATAGCAAGCGCTATTGACACACTTACTTTTCAGCATTAGAAGCAGCGAGGAAGACGGACTCCATGTCCTGGATCTGTGCACGAAACTCCTTGCTGATGTCATTTTGATGCTCTCGGATCTTCAGAAACTCACTTTTCTCTTTGTTCAGAGCTTCCATCAATGCTGTGCAGTGACTTTCCAGACGATCTTGGTGATGTGCCAGCTCCGCTGAAAGGAAAGGAAATAATTTAATATGGCCATTATGTCCTAGTTACTAAGGCTTACCTCAACTACTAGCCACTATGCTCAAGAGAATATGGCTGGGGGTGTGAAACCCTGCAAGTTTGTAGGAGAAAGCGAGAGTGAAAAGATGTCAGATGAGCACTTAATGGGCATGAAATTAACACAGATAAGTCACAAAGAGGTCTCTGTGTCCTTGACCTTCCTCCCATTTCTGAACATCTCTGACACCTCTGAAACTGTAAAACTCCTTTTCACTTCCAAGTTCTTCCCCTTCCCTCCCTTCTCAATCTTGTTGATATATCTGTTCCCCTTCCCCCTGCCCAGTTTCGCCACCTCAGTAGAGCTCCTCAGGACATTTCCTTCTATATGATTTTTGGAGGTGAAATGCACTTCCATCAATATAGATGAAAAACACTGATTCCCCATCTGGCTCCCTGGTGTTATGCCTAGAAAACCAGTCAGGCAGTGTGCAAGCAGGGAAGCTGCCAGAGAGCCAGACAATGACACAGGCTGATGGTGGCTGAGCTACTGGGAAAGTCCTTGTCTTGGCAAGCCAAAAATTCTGTTTCACTTTTACCAAAGGAGAATTTTTCAGAACTTCTGTCCTGTGAAAATACCAAGGCTTTAACTCTTTGTTCTGAAGCAGGATTAAAGGGTTTCTAAAAAACTGAAACTTTCTATGGGACAGCAATTCCATTTTCCAGTCGGCTCCAACCTCAGTGGTGTTTTAAGTCCCTCACTCCTTCTCTTCATGTATCAACCCTTAGCACTTCACCTTTAGCACTCGTCCCTTCTTTCTCATGAGGGTTTCTAAAATCTTTTTCAGTAATGTCAAACCCTGGCTGATTGATTTTCAAGGCTGTCAGGCACCACAACTCCCATTCACTTTAAGGGAAGCTGTGGATGCTTTCCATCTTTAACGATCAATCCCAGGGCCACTGATGAATCTCTTTTCAGTGAATTCGAGAAAGAAACAGATGTGGGGGATAAAAAAGTGTTTTTTTCAGAAATGGCATGCAAGCAGCTAACATTTACAGAGGAGCTAGGGAAGGCCATTCCAAACCAAGTCTGTTAATCATGTTATTTGCCAACATTGAATCAATTAACACTTTTATTGTCCCAGACTTTGATTCATACTTGGAAAGTTCATAAAATGAGGTGTGATAACCATAAAGTGAGGTGTGATAACCAAAGTGAAGAAGCATGTACCAGCCCTGACATCATGGATTTCCTTTTCTATGCATTCATGCCTCGGTTCATGCAGATGAAGACGAAGCTGGAGTTCTGAATTCAGTTCCTCCTTCTTAGCAGTTACAATGATGCAGGCATTGGACAAGGACTGGGCAAACCACGTCTCCAGGTGATCAAAAAATCCTAGACGAATCCTAGAATTTAAATATAAGCATATAGCAGTGGAAGGGAATCTTGGTGTCTTGTGGGCATATGTGAGGCAGACTGATGCTTTTATTCTTTAGACAAATAAATTCTTCAGAGATACAATGTTAGCTCAGTGCTGGTACCTTGGCAGATGTGGATGGAAGGCAATATTTTTTGAGAAAGGGTCATAAAACATAGCATTAAAATATTTAGATAGCTTTTGGATGCTCGTTCAAACTTTCCCTTCATCTTTTTTGAGATTTCCCCATAACTTAATAATGAAAAATAAAGAGAAACTAACCGTTTTTTGAGCTCTTCCAGCAAGTTGCCTGGTATAAGCACATGTTTCAGGTACATAGGAAGTGGATCTTTTTTTTCAAGTTTAGTACAACAAATCTCTTTGATCTTGGTTCGGTCAGATTCCTCACAGCTAATGACAGAGTAAAGGTTTCCACTAGTGGTGAAGAAGACCTCAGCTATAATTTCAGAGCTTTTTGTCTCATCACAGTCAGAAAAAGTGATCTAGGAAGGTAATAGGAAGCCATCATCTATAACCTTTATAACCACTAAGTGTTCATGAGTGTAAGTCTACTAACTTGGAAAATATTATACTGTGGATTTCAGGAGCAATATTCTGGATCCTAGCATGGAAAACATACATACAATAGAAAAATATCTTCACTCTCAATACTCTGATCCTTTGCTGTACTCTACAAGTATTTCCACGAGGGGAAGAGTTGCTACCAATGACATGGCTATTTGCTATCCTTAGACTAATGAAGAACACCCTAATACTGAACTGTGGAAGCCTGAAGCTCTCTCCAGGAACGTTACTACTCAAACTTTATAGAATGACTAGGAAAAAGGTATGCATGGTGTGTTCTGTTTTCTTTTGAAGAACTGAAGAATTTCTTAGAGGTTTTCTTCAGCTACCCATAAGTCTTTAAAGCACTATTACAACTCTTTTTCTCTCTAGTGGAAGAAACAACAAAATGTTCAAGAAAAGAATTATTTTCAGCTGAGACACCTTTTCCAAGGCATCTACTGGTTCCTAGTTGGTTGTGGTAGTAAGGCAATTAGTGGCAATCGATCAGGAAGATTGCAGTTCAAGATACAGTTGCAGTGAGGTGGAGGACCCACAGAGGACAAGACTAGATACAGGATGAGAGACTATACTTAACCTAACTTTGTTTTAATTTCCTCCAACCAACAGGTACCTATCCACAGGTATACCACTGTCATAAAATGCTCTTTAAGTACAATCTGAAAATGAAACACTGACATACATAGCTTTACATCACAGTGATTATAGATCAACAATACCAAATGCAGGAATGAAATGGGGCCAGATCATAAATCCTTGTTTAGATTATTTGTTTCTACGTGGGCAAAAAAAGTGCAGAGAAAATAATCATATACTGATATATGAGCTTCACCATCTCACAGAGTCTAAAGCTGCACATTAAACTGTAATGGTATGCGATGCAAACCATCTCTAAGCTCACTCAGTAAAGAATCAAATGTGGTTTGTATGTATCAACATCACCAGGTTTGCACTTGTGCTGACGCTGATAAGTTTTTATGAAAAAAATATAGGCCTACCTCAGGAAGAATGCCTGGCAAATTATCCTCTTTACACTCTTGATTCTCTTCATCCTCAAATGTTTCTGCTTCTTCCCTTTGTTGTGCAAAAGTATCACTTTCTTCAAACTGATCAGTTCCTTCACTTCCTTGAGCAGAGCTCTCCCCAGCCCCTTGATTTTCTGCTTCTTCAGCTTCTTGTACTAAGCTCTCCTTATCCTCACCTGCATTTGTTTCCTCATTTTCTTGTTGGAGGCTCTCGGAACATTGCTCTGCTTCTTCACTTTCTCTTGCAAAGCTCTCAGCCTCTTGCTGCCCTTCTGTATTTTCAGTTTCTGAATCCTCCACTAATTCTTCCCCACAAAAAGAGGGCAGAAGTTTCATCGGTCACAATCCAAACAAACACAGTTAAAACAATAAGACAATACTGGTACTATTGAGTCGTTACCTTGCTCTTCAGAAGCAGAGCCTGTCTCCTCCGGCAAGCCCTAACAGGAAAAAATAATGACAACTTCCTTGTTTGGAATAATGTTACACCATATCAACTCCCCAAATTAAATCTATTCCACCAGTGTGTGAAAGTTTAAAATGTTAAAAGGACAATTTTCTTGACATTTTCCAGTTGGTCTAATAAAAGGCATCATTTTGGAACCCAGAGTTCTAGTTTTTTGTATGCCGTAATGTTTAAACTGGACTTTTTTACCACTGAAAAGAATCCTTTGTAAATGTATAGCTTTTGAAAGATTAAGTGAAAATTTCCCAAAGGTGAACATCTAACACACCAACAGGATTTTAAACCACTCTGTTTGCTTTGTTTGTACCTGTTGAAAGACTTCCTTTACGTTAAAGTATTGGCTGATGGAGGTGCTATATGCAATCAGTTCCTTCAGTATGGCTTCTGGATAGGCCACTACTCTCTCCACTATGTCTCGGTGGTAGGCTTCATACCTGCCAAATACCAGATGGTTATTTATGAGACTTCATTACACAATTTAACACAACTAAAAGGTGACTATAACATATTTCTATCAGCTTCTAACTTCCTCAAAATCTTATGAGCTCCCTGGGGAAGGAACCTATTACTATTCCGCATTTGCACAGCACCTAGTATAATTAGGTCCTGGGTCACTGGGGCTCCTAGACACTGCCACAATGCAAACAGGGAGAATAAATAAAACTAAAAACGATATAATAAATCTCCTCTAAAGGTCTGAAATATGTCTTACTACTAGCTTGTAACAGACCACTGGATCGTGACCTACGCCTTGTGGTGACAGACAAGAAATAACAAAATACTACTCAAGATTAAGTATGTGTTTGGATAGATGACTTGTACCTCTGAAGCTGTCGTCCTATCCTCACCCGCATGAAGATTTGCACTGTTCAGATGTTTATAAAAGTGATTTTGGTGAATATTAGAAGTGCTGAATTAACATGCCTGGATTATCCATGCAACAGGTACAAAATATAACTGTTCCAGACAACTGCCTTTGTAATATACCTCAACTCTGAAACGGAGAGATCACTTGTTGGGCATGAAAAGATACTACTTTGTCTAGGCTTCTCTGCTAAGATTTTCCACGTGAAGAACCACTTGTGGCAACTCTGGCTGTCACTTTTAATGATGCAAACATCTGTTTACCAGAACCTGAACTGAAAATTATACCTGGTCCATCTGTCAGTTAGAAATAACTCTGGTTGCTGAAAACTTGTGTCCTTTAATGAATGGCCTCCACATGATACTTTTAGCATAAATTAATCTTTTGACCAATGCAATCCCATTGTCCAGAATCTTGAATTTCTGGTTCCACTGCGTTTTCTTGTGATTAAATCATGAATTTATCATGACAGAATGTTATGAGGTTACTTAGCACAATATATAATACAAATTATGTCAATCCAAGAAATCCTACCTAAGGTATCTTTCTTAAATTGTACATTCATTTTTCTTGGTGTTTGCCCTTACTCTTTAAAAAAAGCTGAGTTTTAAAGGGCATCAATAAGGTTTTTTGCCTTTTCCAACCGGGTACAAAAAGGTCAAAGAGTATCTTAGTTTACCTTATGCTTCATGCAGATGAAGTAACAAATAATGCTCTTCTACAACCACATTTAAAACAGAAGCGCAAACGTGACAAGAAGGGTATTACTAAGCATTGGCCATCCTTCACTCAGCATGCTGTTCACTACTTTCACTCCTGAATGCATACCCAGCTCTAATGGCATCCAGGGAAGAAAAGGCTCTTTCCAAATGACTTGTCAGTTTTTCTTCGTTGCTTTGTATCCTCAATTTATCCAAAATTATATCCAGATTCAGTTCCTGTATCTAGGCACATATGAAAAAAAAACAATTATCATAAAGGGGTAAAATGTCCAAATGTTTCTTATTTATTTAGATTTTTAATGAATAAAGTCCAAATATTTAAATGAGAATTGTTTAGTTTAAAAAGTCTCCAAATTTGATCTACCATGTCCCTAGTTCCTTATTTCTGCATGAAGACAATCGCTGTCCCAAAATGTAAGGGTGCCTGTAGACGTGCAGACACTGCTCTGATGTGCCTTAGTGTGTTGAATGAACTTTAGTTAAAGTGCCTTGCCATTGTGAAGCACTGGATGCTGAATACATGACTGCTGCAGGTACTTTAATTAGAGTGGCTCTTGGAGCTGCTCTAATTAAAGCACCCTCCCCTCTAGAGCATGTGTAAAGATGCCCTACCAATGCCCCTTAAGAAGACTGTTTTTGGTAGCATTATGTGCATAGGCCCAGCTCTATGTGAATGGTAGAGAATAACAGAGAAGAAAATGTATCTAAATGAAGTTTTCAAGATCTTGAAACAGTAAAACAGTAAGCACATGTCATGTGGGCGTTATAAGCCTTGTCTCCAAAGCTACCGCTCATAAGCAAACACAATGCTTGTCACTCACCACAGCAAGAGAAGTAAAGTCTATCTGATAAAAAGTGCTTGCTTGCATCAGGCATTTTGTATCAGCCAAAGAATCTGCTGGCAAAGGAAGTGGATTCCCCAGCTACCTTTGGGGTCTAACTGATACCTGCACTCTAAGTGGCCCACTATTCCAGGACTAAAAACAATTACCGGGTCTGCCCAGCAGCTAGCATCTACCTGAGCAAGGCAGTGATGAAGACATTACAAGTGAGTATGCTTCAGTCTCAAGCCCCACATGGTTTGCTCTGCCTGGTGACTGGCATCAAACAGCAGCAGCTCATCTAGTCTTTAAATATTAAAGCAAACATGCTGACAATGGGATCAGTGATGGAAACAAAAAAAAAGCCCAGTCCAGTCTTCCACATAAGTAGTCAGCTACAAGAAGTACCTATTGCTTCGACTGCATATTTCCACAGCAAGGGCCATCCCAAGAGGGTCAAATTGGGGAGGTCCTGCCTGCTGTGTTTCCAAAAGGTGGCCGGTATGAACATCATGTGAAGAGTGAGAACAAAGCCTTGAAAAATACCCTTTCTTGCAAGTCAAAGGACACAATAATCTAGTAACTGGGTAAACATGCAAGGTCCTGCAGTGACACAATACCCTTCTTTTGAATGTGTATATACAATAATATGCAAGTAACATATAGTTGTAAGCAATAGCTACTAGAGATGGAAAATACTGTTTAGACATATGAGATCATTCTCCTATCATGAATAAGATAAAGTTTCCTTTATAAATGATGTATCAGATGTGAAACAACTATTATATTTAGTAATATGCAACCACCTCCCAAGAGCAAACATAATTTATAAACACCTAATTTTCACTTGCCATAAAGAAGATTCTTTGAATACCCAAGACATCTTTGGGCAACAGCACTCCTCCCCTTACACCACAGCAGCGCTAGGTCTGTACCTGATTTTGGTTTTCGTGTTTTTGACGGCACTCCTTCAGTTTCATCTGAAGCTCATTTTCTTGCTGGGTCAGGTTGAGTTGATGCACATCCCAAAGGACAAGAGCTTCCTGGAAATATCTGTACAAGTCTTTGCAATCCTGTTCAGTCAGTTTAGCCAGATCCTCAAAGTCTCTCTGAAGCAATTACATTAAGAGAATCAGTTATTATTAAGTTATTATTAAACTGGGAATAGAGATGGATGTATAGAAGGATAGATGACTTGTCATGACTACTTGGATGCATCCCACAAAGATCTGGCACAGTTGAAGGTACATCAAAAATAAAAAAATACTGTCTTCTTTCATGCTACTGGTATCCATTCTGTGTTTATGGGTATTAGATTACCACTACTATTGCCCAACCCAACAATATCATTTCTAACAGTACCACTTTCAGTAACATAGCATGTCAGTAGAGTACGTGGTAACAGGAGAACCACTCTGCTATTGAAAGTGTTTTGATACTATGAAGCTGCATTCAGCCAAAGAGCCTGGAAAGATACAAGAAATGTGCAATTTGGTGTGTGAAAAAATGACTGCAGACTCTGAATCTGGACTCTTCAGTGAGCATTTTTCTTACACTGATGAAATCAAAACAAGGTGCCAATGAGCCTTGGCTATTATATAAATGATAGTAAGTACCACTGTGAAAGATTAGTCCAAGCCCATGGATGGAAAAGTAGCTTTCAAGCTTCTAATGTTCATGTGTGAATATATCAACACCAAACTAACTTCATATGTGAACTCTGACATGTATGTGCATGCAAAGGTGTATATACTAGCAAACATACAAAGCTAAAGTTGTGTTCATTTACCATAAAATGTATCTATGTTTGGTGGAAAATACAGTAAATTCAAATCTTTTCTACATGTACTATAATTAACGTAGCCCAGGTAAAAACAACTGACAGTGTAAAGACCAGAACAAACAAATAAAACATTTTCGTTTTTCCTTCTTTATCTTTCCACTTATATATCAATTTCCATCTTATGATCTCAAAGATCCTGCAGCAAATCAAGTGTCAGAGGTAGTAAAGATCCAAATTTTCCAGTACCCATTCTTTGCTTGATCTAAAAGACCATCTTTCCCCCACAATAACAGTAATCACAAAGCCATCTACAAACTTGAGTGCAAAAGGGGAACAGTTTTCACCTGTAGCCACTGCAAAAGTAATTTTCAACAAAATAAACTATCTATCTATCTATCTATCTATCTATCTATCTATCTATCTATC
>JAGPOW010003310.1:19722575-19761836 GCA_030014935.1 Caiman crocodilus
CTATCTATCTATCTATCTATCTATCTATCTATCTATCTATCTATCATGGGATCACCCGAATTCCCTTTTTATGAGGCATGCAATAATGCTATCATGGCACTCTAATAAAATATCAATACAGTTGCAGCACAGATGTTGGATATGACTACTCCACAGACGTAATAAAAATGGCTTTAATAACCATACATCCATTTGCTCCAGTTCTTCTTCAAACTGACTTTGTAGACTCCCAATCAGCTGGAAGAATTCAGGGTTCCCAACTTTTTCAGCCTCTTCCTCTGTGCAAACCTTCAAATTCAACAGTTTATTCTAATGGAAAAGAAAACTGAGTTATTAACGTTTACCTGATATGATAGTTTACATACTACATGGGTCCAATGGGTTTCAACCTTGACATTCATTCTTTCATTTTAAAGTGGGAGCCTTAGAAATATTTAAGCATCAGGCTTTTTTCCCCTGAAGAAAACCTGAGTGAAGGAATTTTAAGCTTGGTATAGTCTGTGGATGTACATACTGAGAAAACATGTATTCATATTTTGGTAAGAACTCTATTTTTGTGAGCTACTATATGAAACAATCTGTAACAGTTTCAGAAGAGCAATGCCTGTGTAATATTTGGATCCTGTGACTGAGCTGTAAATACTACTACATAATTTGCAAAAATGTATTCCTTGTACTAATTTACAAGACCAGGTCTGCTCCATCTGTTAGGCACTCAAACAGTACTTACTTGTGATCCAATCCCAACCTACTCAAACCCTTGCAAAACAGTTAACATGTCTACTTTTGTTATGCACCTATATCGTTGCCTTAAGATTAAGTCAGAAAAAGCAGTTAAAAGGAAAAAGACTCATCCCCCTGTTGCATAACTTTTTTTTGAAGGACTCAAGGAAGCTGGAGGGCTAGGCACCTGAAAGGTAGAAGCCTTTGCTATCCATGCAGGAAGGTCCCAAGGTCAACTGGCAAGTCAGTGGCAATGCTGGGGTCTTAACTCTAACTGCATCCCTGGAGAAGGTTCCCTTCACTAAGTTAAATTTGTTACTGCTGGCCCTGCGCATTCCAGATGCAAATGCTAGGTGGTGGCAGTATAAAAAAAAAATACTTCATGAATAATTCTGGTTGCAAGGCCAGAATAATTTGGTTTGATTCTGGGTCTCCAAACTAGACATTATCATGATAGCAGATTACATGCTGCTACAAAATAATCTTCAAGGGCTGATGAAGTCAGCAACGTTGAGAGTTGTGACATTAACCTTGCACTTCTGTACTTCCGTCAAACATTCTTGCCAGGCTCTCTCATAGTGGAGGCGAATTCTCATCATACACTGCACATTGTGGGTATCTTTTGAAACAGAAAAGAGAAAAAAAAAGTTAAATGTGAAGAGTTCACTATATTTCACTTCACATCACTGAATTCATGAACATGACTGAAACAGCTGTATCTAGCCCCTTTTCCCTGATGGCACCCAAGCCCCTGGCCCTCAGATATCAGGCATATTAGACAGTATAGTATCCCTGGCTGGATTCTACTCACGTCTTTTTGCCATAATTCTTAGAAACAGTGGCTCATTACTTATTACGTGCTTGCAATATGCTTGCTGTTAAATAAGCTACAAATAAAAAAAGACAGCACTTGCCCCAGATAGTTTACAATCTAAAATGCACAACACATAGCAAGAGAGGCACATTGTAAGATTCAGAGAAAGGAATCACTATAGAAAAGTTTCTGTATTATTCTAAAGATGAAAAAAGACTATAGAAGACCAAAAGGACAGCAAAGATATACAGCCAAAAGGTACAGTTTGGTCATTGTCCAGGAAACAGATGATTGATCCTCAGTCATTTCAGTGATTTCCTTACTTACCTATACGCTTGTTTAAAGCCGTAAGAGATTCATACCATTCATTTATCTCAGCTTTTTTGTGTGTTGAAGGCAAAAAATCGCTACCAGAATAGAAAACAAGAGTCACAAATCTTTAAACATAATCAAGTCTCTCAGTAGATTAAAACTATTAGCTTGTACAAGGGCACTATTGAGTTTCCACATTAGACAGACTTTTAGCCAAATCAAGGCAAAACCATCAAGGCAAATGCAATTCTGACAAAGCAACAGCTGTCTGCAAATGAACTACAGTGTCATCTGGTTAGTTGTGGTAGTGTTGGAGTGATGTTGTAGTCGTGATGGTCCTGGAAATATGAAGCAAGGATTTTTTTGGGAGGGTGATATCTTTTTTTTTAAACAACCGTTCCCTGCAGCTGCTCCTGTGAAAGATATCACCCTCCAAAAAGCCTAGCCATCTGTTTAGCTCACATTTAAACATTTAAACCAAAATGGATCACTATTTTAAATTTACACTGTATAGCTAAGTTACACACATATGTGCTCCTTTAGGATGAAGGGACTCTCAACAAGACAAATGTAAGATTTCCTTCACCTACTCTACTCGTTAATTAAATGTTTATATCTTATTAGACATACCAGTCTCACATTTCTCGAATCCACACCACCATTTTAAATCAAGCCAATTTTGGGTCATGGAATCTTACTTAATCATCCATCCTTAGCTTTTACTATTTCTATTATACTTTCAGTGTCAAGGACTTCTATCCTTGAAGCTACTTTAAGATAATAACAATGGTACACTTAACTCTCAAAATCTGACCAATAAAAATCAAAAGCCTTCTCCTTCTCCTCAACTCTCAAAGATTTATTTAAAAAAGAAGTTGGAGCTTGATTCACTGCTGTGTTACTCCATTTCACAAAGGCCAATCAGGCTCTTTATTCACTATATAAAAAATGCTATTATTACTGTCACTCACTCCATACCTAAGACGCTGCAGAAGTTTCATTCTCTGGCTATCAAGTGAAATCTGTTCCTTTTTCATATTCTCCAAGTCTCTTTTTACTTCTGGGGGGTTCTGCATCTCCTCACTTTCCATAAATTTTCTGCAGAAAACAAATGTACAGTGAAGTAACATGTTTAGGGCAAGCTGTATCTTGAAACCTAAAAATGACTTGGACCTATATAATTCTCAGTCATTAAAAAGGATACCCTGATAGTATAACGGCCAAAAAGACTTTCAGATTCACAACGGGAGCAGAATCAAAGATCATCCGTAATAGAAGCACAGACGACATCTGTTAATTTCATTTTATTCAGACTCCAAAACATAATTTGTTGCACAACTTCACACCTGAAACTATGTACCACATAGTCCTTCTGCATGATCTTCCAGGCCTTCATCCTGTCTTGCCATTTGAACCTTAGAGATAGCTCCTTCTTCAGGTCTGCCTCCATCAGATTAACAAATAGCCTGGCAATTGCCCTCCGATTGGCCAGTAGGGCTTGGTTAATCATCTGTGTATTACAAGATACAAATAGGGATAAAGGTCACTGCAAGACACAAAAAACACTGAAGCTACAGATTTTTTTAGGCGTTGCAATGCACTGAACTAGAAGAGAGAGCTGGACGAAGAGTAAAGAAATTGGGAGCATTTTGTACAAAGAAGATGGATGGTTGACTTGTTTGACTTCTTTGGAACAACAGAGCTGAACAAAAAACAACAATCATTCAAACATTGCACAACAGCCATACACACACTTTGCAAGGATTTTGGTCTCCCTTTGAAGCAACACTTATTATCCACTGATTTACTCATGATGGTCAAGAAATGTCCCACAGTTGCGGAGCTGCAACAGTAAGGGATTTCTTGAAAATGTCTAGTTTAGGAACAGCCCCACTGGCAAGATACTCAGCACAATTGTCCTGTCAGCTGATTTGGCAAGTAACATGCCATAAATTAAAAAAATGCTGAAATAAAAGCTGCTGTGCAATACATACAGTCAAATACACAATGACCAAATGCTTTGATGTTGATCAAATCACTCAGTGAAAACTTAGCTTGAAGGAACTGTCAATTTTAAGGGAGAACAGTTTATTTTTCTAATGGCAAAGTATGAAGTATAGAGAAAGAATCTATACATTTAGTAACAGAATGATCTGTTTAGCACTGAAAATATTAACATATGTTGGTGAGGTGAGACTGCACCTACACGGATGTTGAAACAACAATTAAGAGAAATGATGATTTAATTTTTGCACCTTTTCAGTGCTAAGAAGTTGTGATAGGACTGGAAGCCAGGTAAGGAGAGAGTAGAATATTTTTAGTCTGAAAAAGGATGAAAAAGGTTCCATCAAGCCTTCTGGTATACAGAGACTATTTCTATTTGCTACTTTCTGAGGCACCTCTTATACAGAAGAATGACTTACCATGGCTTCATTATGTACAAATCTGTGAATATCAGGGGGTAAAAGATAGGCTATATCCTCCATAATCTTGGTGCATTTCTTCAGAACATCTTTTATCTAGGAAACCAAAGGGGAGAGAAAAATGAAAGCCCAAAGTATCCGTGACTCTTAAGTAGGAAGTGATCTAAAATAAGACATAGCTTACTTTTCCTACAAAAAATACTTGCTTGAATGTAATATGATAGCACAGATGAGTTCAGAACTAAATGTAAGATTTTAAAATGCACCAATTGATTTTTTTTCTTCTAAAACTTGGCAATGTTAATGTAAAATAGTGACTAAAATATTAAATATCACCATTAAATGATCAACAGCTTTCTAATGTGCCTCACACTAGGAAGATCATTACAAACAGGTCGTACAGAAAAGTAAATAATTGAATCAACTTCATATTAGAAATCTAAAGCAAAGCTTGTGTCTTGTTTTACTAATCAGAAGTTAGGTCTTTTCTGGTTCTCTCTGAAATTAAACAGGTAACAGATAAGTTGCCAGTTTTGGTGTCTGATATACATACAAAATAAGGGTATGTCCACACTGTATTCAGAGGTGTGATTGCACCATCTCTGCAGTCTGGCTAGTTTGGGTACCAATAGCGATGAAGATTTACAGGCGTGCACTTCAAGAAAGCACCCAGGATGCTGTTTGGCTACGTACAGCTCCTGCCCAGACCACTTTGACTTCACTGCTACTGGTATCTGAGCTAACCAGATCGCACAGGCTTACATGTGCAGCAATCTTGACTGTATCGTAAACATACCTAACAGTGAAAGTTAGGGGCAATAAGCACCAGATCATTAGACTACAGAGTAAGTTATTCGCTGTTCTTTATCCAGGACTGGAGCAAATCCTAAGTGCAGTGCTTAATTAATACTCAAGCAAACAAAAGCTCACCTTCTCAGCTCGATCCACTTCATACTTGTTTAAGGTTTCATCCATCTCTCTAATCCACTGCCTTCTGTGCAATAAGTCTTCAGTGATGTCATCCCATAACTGCCCAAAGCTCTGCAAGAAGGAAGGAAATGTCAGTCCCATTTGAAAATCTAAAATGAAAAACATAACTTTGGCAAGAGGCAGAATGATACAATATGCAGCCAGACACACAGATACTGATAGCTGACAGAGTAAAAAAGAATTGAGCTGGGAATAGAGATTGCATCAAATCCATTGCCTTACTTCAATTGAGAAGGCTTCCAGATCACTGTCACATTCAATCTTCTTTAGAAGAAGTTCAATTTTTCTATTAGATTCTGAGAGTTTTGTCAAAAGCAACGTTTCAGTCTCCAAAATGAAATGTTCCATTTCCTGAAACAGGCAAATATACTGGGTACTAAATCAGATACTGGGTACTAAGTCCTGATTACTGTACATCTTCCCCAATGACCAAGAGTGGAAAGCACAGTCTTACCCTCCCAACGCAGGCTAACTCCTGTTGCATCATAACCACTGCCTCATTGTGACGGCCCTGCCTGCCCTTTGAAAGGCGCTCAATGATATTGCTGTTTGTTTTCTCAGAAACTGGCAGGGAAAAAAATACAGATGATGTTGACTGTTGGTACTGCAGCACCATGTTTAGGCTAGCCCCTGCCTGGCAAATCCCACACCTCCACTGTTCCACCCCATTGTAAGGAAGTAAGCACTATGATATATAAGCAAATATAAATTAGTTTTTGAAACTGGGTACTACTTAATTCACAGAAGTTATGCCTCAAGTCCTGTGAGGGGTACCTCAAGCCCAAAAAGGTTGAGATCCACTGCTCTAACCCTAAAAGAATCCTTAAGCAATATTTAAGTTAAATTGAAGTAAAAAAGGAAGTAAAAAAGGGTGGAGAGCATTGGCAAATGGTGGAGAGAATTTTAAAAGATAACCCTAACTGAGATGTCTAAGTGCAATAAATATTTGCCCATTCATTTTTTATAAAACAGTGTAGATGAGTCCTTCATGTCATGGGGAATCTAAAAAGATTTAGGTAAATAAATAATGTAAAGAATGGTTATCTAAACCCCAAGTAACTAGATAGTAATAATTAATGTTTCTGTTGTAGACCAGAATACACAAAATCTGACCTAAATACAAACTTAGGAGAAAGATGTGGATCATCACTGACTTCAGACATCTGGGTTTGTACCTGTGGTAAATTAATTCTAACCCAAGTGATCAAAAAGCTACAAAATATAATAAGGTTTCTTTGCATATTCCCTCACCTCTATTTGGAAAATCCCTACCACAGCCTAATAAATAAGTCAGGTATTTTTTGAGACAGATTTTATTCTTCCCAACCCTTGTTTCAATGTGAGTCGCTAAATACATGGTAGATCCTAAAAGTGCAGATTAGAACATATGAAATTAAGTTAATACAATTTACTAATTAAATCAGCAAGGCCTCTGACTTCCTGGGCTGCAATCACATCTTCACTTTCCTGAACTTTTTGAACTACTGTAGCTTCTCTGAAATGGAAACAGAAAACAGGTATTTAGCAGAAGGAAAATTGATCACATTTTATCAGTGCACTGGAGGCAGGAACCAGGAAAATATAAATGCATTAGATCTGTTAATTCAGGTGTTACTTGGATTTTTGTTTTATTTAAATTCTGATTACTGTAGAAGCTTAATCTATTATTACACTTTAAGCAGACTTTTTAGTCTCTCTCCATGTGAATAATGGTTCCCCCTCCATTGGTTCTCTTCCACAAACAGATTGCTCACTTTAGAAATCAAAAGATTATTTTGTAAACTGCAATCTTCACCTAGGAACTGTAAGCAAACTATGATCTTGTACTGCCTATTACTTTCACTGTTAATAGAGATTCTGCCATTGAAAAGTAATAGCTATTTTGTTAAGGGTGACTGAAGCAGAAGACTCCATCTAAACCCTCCATGGCTGTATTTACTCCATTGGGCTAAATGGACAATAATCTTGTTTATAGCAGTGAATAATACATTGACCTTAAAGACAAAAAGAAAATAGTCTGCATAATAAAGAGCAGTTCTATTTACATAGCCATTTTTCTAACAATAACTTCAGTTTAAAGACCATTAGAAACTAGTGTACATTTCTAGACTGCTTGAAACAAGAAGGCATGTAATACATTTTGGTTCTGCTTTCTAAAATGTATTGTTTGAACTTTATTCACTTAATACTTATAAAGTTTGTGCACAGCAAGTCAACATTTTCCTATTTAACCTGAGAAAACAGAGGCTCAATAAAATAATCTCTTCAATGCCTCAGAGAATTAGTGCCTTGATCAAAATGACAATTTAAGTGTTCCTTGTTCTCAGTTTCATGCTTGCATCTTGCTGCACCTAGTCATAAAACAGATATATTATAACAGTGTTATACTTCTAGTCCATACCTGTGGAACACCGGGTTTTCAGTGAAGTCATCATTGGGCATTCCTTCAACCCACTTCTGTTGGCGAGGAGATAACAGTCCTTTGCCAGCACACGTTTCCAGATCCTTGACCAGGGGGATTTTTCCACTGGTCACAGGAAGCTTATGCTGTGCAGCCCTGTTTCTCCCTTGTTCCAAAGAGCGTACTAAGTGCACCTTCAAAGAAACATAATCAAGCAATTACAATCCTCTTCAATCTGAACAAAAGCAAAACAGTTCAAAGAGCTTGCAGGCACAAACATTGACAAAATATGGCATAATGATGGCAGAACAGGAGGTACAATAATACATAATATTTGCATCTCCCATTGTTGATCCCCAGAAGTATTCTGGGGACCAAGAAAGGTTTGAAGAGACATTGCCACCAAAATTAAATACTGACAAACATAAATGTAGATGAATTTTAATAGCAAATTTAAGAATGAAATAGTGATAAGATATAAATGATGAAACAGCACAGGTAAGGCATATCAAGATTATGATGTAAAATGTGTATTCATCTAAACGAATATGAAATCTTATCAACAGTCAAGAAAATTTAAAGTGATTTTTCTAAGTCCTGAAGTCCTTAAAAGCCTCCAACAGGTGGAAAAAGAGCTTTTCACCTAGGTTTCAAATTACGTTTTAAAAGAGCGCTTATCTTGGTCCATCTGCAGATGGGCGATTCAGCCCAGAACCAGAGTACTGTACCTCATCATCGAAGATCTGCTTGTAGACTTTTCCGCTAGGAACAACACCTACTTCTCCCACCAGCACCATACTGGAAAGCACAAATAATTTCTCGGTCTCTGCAGAAATTTCCCTGCACTAGCTGGAACTGGGAAGGGAAACAAAAGAAAAGGAAATAGTAAAGGACACTTCCAATTTTAACAGCATTCATCTATCTGGAAAATTTGCACTTTTTATCTAGTTACAGGTCTTAAGTTTGTTATAGCCAATGAAAGAAAAATGCATTGATTTGTTTTTCCATCTTGTGTACTGACTGGACTGGGCAGAGGAGGGGGCTTGCCTACACTTCAGCCATTTCACAATGCTACAACACGTTACCCTGGTCCCTAAACTAGACCTAGGTATGGATCCGGGCTTCTTTTCCCAGTCAGTTTTGTCTGAGAAGAGAACAGAGAAGCACGTACGTTTTAGAATAATTTTTTAAAAATTCAAGGCAAAACAGTTAAAGAGAAGTAAGAAAAAGGGAATACTCTGAAATCTGTCAAAAAACAAAAATAAAAGAAGAAACCAAGTGGGTGACACCTACTGAAACAGAAATATTATTCCTTCCAAAGGGCTTTTTTAGAATAAATATATAGGTCTTCTCTTGTAAGCAACTTTGTACCAATGCCTTCTACATTACTATAGCTATGGGGAGTCCCACTGATATCAAAGGACTTCTGCTTAGGTAGCAGGACGTGGCCTTAAGGCAGAAGGCAGCCCAATTTGTCAGACTGGAGCCTTAAAGTGAAGGTCAAGAAACAAGGAAGAGCACCAATACTAGGAAATAGAAAAAAGCTCAGAGAGAGTGCTGCTGATGGTCCTGAAGTCCATCGCTGCAGTTGGCAAGGGGGATTCTGCAGTGTTCTGGCTCCAGATTCTAGAACGGATTCTCAACCAGGGCGCCACGGCTCCCTGAAGTGCCCTGAGATCCTTTCAAGGGTGCCCTGCGACAGTTAGCACTGTCAGGGTGCGTCTACACATGACACTATGGCGACGTAGTGACCACGGGTGTTTACATGTGACCGGCATGTATTTTGCTGTAGCAGCGTGCTCCCCCGTTAGTGTGCTGCTATGGTGAAATAGTGACTAAAAATAACTGTGCGCCTGGCATACAGATCAGTATGGGCTGCTACTGAGCCGTGCTTTAGTACTTCCAGAAGGAAGTACTAAAGCATGGCACAAGTAGCAAAGTGACTGTACGGGCACATGTAGACGCACCCTTAAGTGTGTAAATATGATTCACAAGATAAATGCAGAAATGTCATAGAGGAGTCTACGGTGCTAAAACCAGTCTGCCCTGCTGTGGTCTTCCTGAGTTTTTGCATCAGAAAAATTACTATTTTTCCATTGCTGAAAAACAACTGAAAAGTTAATAGCTAGTATTTGGGGGGAGGAGGGGGGCTTGAGACTAAAGAGGGATGCCTCAGGTCTCAAAAGGCCTCAGCCTGTGCTCGAAGGCAGGGGGAGGGGGAGTTTGCTAGTGTGCACCAACAATCCTGCGTCGACTGTGGGTGCCCACATCTCAGAACAAATGCTCCAGCCAGGCACACTTTTGGGGCCTGCTGGAATGGGCAAAGCTGAGCTGCAATGGCTGTGATGAATATATATATAATACAAAATTATGGTTGGAAGAGACCTTAGGAGGTCACATCTAGTCCAACCCCCTGTTCAAAGCAGGACCGTGTCCAACTAGATCGTCCCAGCCAGGGCTTTGTCTACCTGGGTCTTAAAAATCTCCAGGCATGGAGGTGCCACCACCTCTCTGGGGAGCCAGTGCTTCAGCACCCTCCTAGTGAGAAAGTTTTCCCTAATTTTCAACCTCAACTTCCCTTGCTGCAACTGGAGCCCATTGCTCCTTGTTCACTCATCTGCCACCACTGAGAACAGCCCAGCTCCGTCCCCTTCGAGACCCCCCTGCGGGGAGCTGAAGGCTGCTATTCAATCCCCCTCGGTCTTCTCTTCTGCAGCCTAAACAAGCCCATTTCCCTCAGCCTCTCCTCACCACTCATGTCCCCCAAATGCTTTTGTTCCCTCCGCTGGACCCTCTACAATTTGTCCACATCCTTTCTGTACCAGACAAATGTGTGTGCATGCACACACACACACACACATGCACACACGCTTCCTTTGTGCAAAAACAAAGTTTATTTCCGACATATAGGGAGTTTTTACCATCTTGAACTTTCCCTGAGCCTGCTGCAGGTGCAGGAGCCTGAAAGCTTGCCGAAAAAGATTCTCTTCTGTGATTTCTGTTGGTCGAACAGCAGCAGGGATCATCTCCCACCAAGAGCTCTACACCTGTGCGGTGCTTTCCCTCTCAGACCAACACGGCTATCACGTGCACCCCCTGCCCCACACACATGTACACACTCCTGTGCACATGCACACACACATCTGTACACACACCTATACACCCCCATACACAGACATGCGCACACATATACTCACCCTCATAAACACACATGCGCACATGCATACACACATATACCTGCCTGTGCACACCCCTACACACATGCACACACATATACACACTCCTGTGCACACACATATACGCACACCCCATTCACATACATGCACACATGCACACACATATACACACTCCTGTGCACACCCTATACACATGTGCGCACACATATACACACTCCTGTGCGTACACACATATATGCAAACCCCTATACACGCATGTGAGCACATACACACATATACGCACACCCCATTCACATATCTGCACACATATATATACACACATGTGCACACGCACACACATATGTGGGGACACGCATACAAGTACCTCCCCATACACACACGAGCATACATACACACCCCATTCATACACGTGTGCACATGCATGCACATATACACACTTCTGTGGGGACACATACAAACACCCCCCTACACACACGTGTGCACACACGTACGCCTGTACACACAGATATACACACACCTCCATTCACACACGTGTGCACATGCACACACACGTGCATACTCCTGTAGACACACATATACCCACTTTTTGTGGGGACACATGCAAACACCCCCCATAAACACACGTGTGCACATGCACACACCGATACACACTCCTGTAGACACACACGTGTGCACATGCACGCACACATACACCCCCATTTTCCCCCGCACACACGCACGCACACACGCCCAGGGCGGATCCCGGGGCCCCCTTCCCGCTCCCCCCCACCGTACCTGCACGGCCTCGGCGCGGCCTGCGGCCTAGGCCTGGAGTCTCCCCGTCGCCACAGTAACGGGGGATCCTCTCGCGAGACCTGCGGAGCCCGGCGGGGGGGACCGTCGAGTGTTGGCTGTTGCCATGGAGACGGGAAGCCCAGCCAAGCCCCGCCCCTCCGCGCTGGGCTCCGCAGGGTCCTGCAGGCTCCGACGCCGGGTGCGCTGGGCTCCCAGGGGCACGAACGTTTCCAGCCCTGAAAAGGTGGCCCCAAAGCCGCCCCCTGAACAACAACAGCCCGGTGCCATCCTCCCTCGAGAAACCCGGTGGTCACAAGGCCGCCCCAACGATTGCACCGGTCTAACCTTTTTTTTTAAGCAACCAAATTTGCTCGCAGAGGAGAACCGGACACGTCCGAGTCTGTTCACGTTGCTCGTCAGATTTGCATGGGTAACGCAGCCAAGCGAGGCCTACAGACCGTGTTGGGAGCAGCGAACCCTCGGCGGGTGTCGTTCAGGCCGGCTCGGTTCCTTCGCGCGGGAACCTGCCGCGTTTGGACAGCTGAGGTTGTCTCGCCCTGTCCCTGCTCGGGAGAAAAGTACTGCTAGCTCCCTCAAGGTCAACGAATCACATTTTTATCTGCGATAGGCCTGAAAAGACTCGGCCGAAGACCAGCCCAAATGCAATGGTAGAAAAGAGCATTACTGCGGCACCTCATGCTGTGCTGGAAGGTGGCAGGCGGTAAAGGGAAGCAGGCAGCGAAAGCCTTTTCTTGGGCAGGGTTGGTGTTACCCTCCTCGCAGAAGGAGACTCCTCCTCATCATTGACTCCAAGATGAACATGGGCCAACAGTGCGAGGTCGGGGTCGGCAGGGCTAACCGGACCTATCGTGCATCCACAGGTGCATCTCGAGTAGGGCCAAGGAGGGGATCCTCCCCCTCTACGCGACACTGGGCAGGCTGCAGTTGTTGTACGGTGTCCAGTTCTGGGCGCCCCACTTCAAGAGGGATGCGGACAATGTTGAGAGGGTCCGTCCAGGGACAGCAGGGCAGACCCTACAGTGAGGCGCTATGGGACCTGAACCCGTTCAGCCGTCACAAGAGAAGGCTGAGGGGGGACCTGGTCTATAAACTCACTAGGGGGGACCAGAAGGGTTTGGGGGAGACCTTGTTTCCCCTAGCACTCCCGAGATAACAAGGAATAACGGCCACAAGTTGTTGGAGAGCAGGTTTAGAATAGACATCCATAAGAACTACTTCAGTCAGGGCGGCTAGGATCTGGAACTGACTTCCAAGGGAAGTGGTGCTGGCTCCTACCCTGGGGAGCTTTAAGAAGCAAGTTGATGCCTACTTGACTGGGGTCACTTGAGCCCAGTTTTCCTCCTGGCCAGGCAGGGGGTTGGACCTGAAGATCTACAAGGCCCCTTCCTACCCAACTTCTATGATTCTATGAAGAAGGGGATTCTGTTGCTACAGAGCAGCTGTGTGAAAGCATCCAGCTTACCCAGTATAGAGCCAGCGTATGAACGTTTCCCTTTCAGCTGCGGCCTAAAAACTCATGAGATCCACTCACTTGTGGGGCTGTCAGTGGCTTATCGCCAACAGCAGCAAGATGGGCTAGGACTGACCTTCCTTCCCGCACATTTTAATTGCCGTTAGGGGCTGCTTTGTGTTGGCATGGTGGTCCGTACTTTGCAAGTGCTGCTAGCAGAGCTGAACCTCTCCACCCAAAGCTCTGCTGCTGCAGCAGAAACCCAGCTCTCCATGGGGAGGAAGGCTTCTGCCCTGCTAGTGGAAAAATGTGTGCAGACATGCCCAGGCCTTCTGCAGCTGCCATGGTCCTTCCAGAGGTGCTCTTTGCACTCTGTTGGCATAGGTGAAGTGGATGTGCTGGAAACTACACAGGTGTGCACACACTCTGGCAGCTGCTTTCTGAAGCTGGCACTGTTACAATGACCTTGGAAAGACAAAGTTCTCATTTTGAAGCCTATTTGAACTAAGAGGGTCTGGCTGCTAACCACTAGGCATCTCCCCTGCTTGAAAAACAAGTTTCATAGCAGCTAGGGGCAGGAGGGACCTGAGCAGATCATCTCTCCTGACCCCCTGCCACAGGCAGGAATGAATGCTGGGTTCACAAGACCCCAGACAGGTGATCATCCAATCTCCCCTTGAATTTGCCCAAGGTAGGAGTCAGGACCGCTTACTTAGGATGGCCAAAATCTGGAACCAACTCCCCAACTATAAAATATTGCCTTTTGATCTCTAACCTAAACCTATTCTCCATCAGCTTATGACCATTGTTCCTTGTCACCCCAGGTGGTGCTAGGGAGAAAAGGAGAGAAAAGTGTCTGCTTGCAAAATTGCTCCCAGCACCTGGGAAGCTACCTGACCCTGAGAGTCCCAGCAAAGCTAACTAAATTGCTGTAGGGGAAAGAAGGCAAGCACTAGACACCTAGCAAATTCTGTGGGGTTTCAGATACACTCGTATTATAGACTTAGAAATGCAGTGAAGATGGGACGCTGCTGTTTTACTCCAAAAGAGAAATGAACAGTTACAAACTCAGCAAGAAGCGATGGCTGAACATGATGAAGGTGAAAAATGTAGGGCTCATGTATGTCAAAACTGGGTGCCTACATTTAAGCAGCCACAAAAGCAGCCTGATTTTCAGAGGCATATAAGGAAACAACATAATCATGGGTGTGGGTAGCTGTAATATAAATAGCGCCAGATGGATTTATCAGAGCAATTTGATAAAAGAGTTTATTAACAGATCCCAGACGAAGCCCTATGAACACAGTCTGAAAGTCCATTCCTGTGCTGAAGACACTGGCAGCCTCAGTCTCGTTTAACACCAGCTTTCTCCAGATCCTCCGGCAGGATACGCCCCTTCTTCCGAGCCTTGTTTTTCTTTTTCTCTATTTTAGCTGTCTTCTTTTTCTGGATGTTCTTGCGCCGCTTGTCCTGCCGCTGCTGCATCTTCTCCACCACATGCTCAGTCCGCTTCTCCCACTGCTTCTGGCGCTGGGCTTTCTGCTTCTCCTTGCGTTTCAGGGCTGCTTTCAGACGGTCCTCGTCATCACGGATCTTGACACCTTCTGCCTTATAGAGGGCATTGGTCCACTTTATTTTCTTCTCCAGCTCCTGGGCTTTCTTTTGGTCTTTCTCCTTTAGCTCCTCCAGCTTGCTCTTCCTAGCCTCCAGCCTGTTGATCAGCTGCTTGTAGTTCTTGCCGGTTAGTGGAGTGATGTTGCCTTTCACTTTTTTCCTCTTTTCTTTTTTCTTCTGTGCCTTGTTTAGCTCATTCTCATCATGGACTTCAACTCTGTTAAAGACCATCTCAGCCTTGCTCTCCTCCTTCTTGCTTTGTGGCACCACAGTTGCAGCTACCTCCTGGGCTCCCTTCTTCTCCATTTTCTCCTTCATTTTCAGCTCCCTTTTCCGGCGTTTCTTTCTCTCCTTCTCGTATTTCCTTCGGCGCCTCTTTTCCAGCACAGCTGGAGACAGCTCTTTGTCCTGAAAGAAAAGGCAGAAGAGAATAGAGGCATCAAAAGGAGCCATGCAGTTCTTAGGTAGTGGATCTAAGATGCCCACAATTCCTGTGTTATAACATTTCTCAAAAGGAATTAAACATCCAAGGTTCAATTACAGCCCAGGCTTTCAGAGGTTCTGACTTCCCCAAATTGTGGCATCTCTCTCAACACATGACCTTCACACATCTGTGAATAAGCTTCTCTCTTAGCCTCAGACTAGGTGAAGTCCACATTTCTTGGGTTCTCCTTAGTCACCGAGTCTGACTTTATTTCTCCCCTCATTTGAGCCCCGTTATAGTCCCCTTCCTATCTCCAGGGAAATGCCCCTCTTCAAAGCCAGATGTATGACCAGGCCAGCAAGAATGCCCTGTCTAGTTTCTCTTGCCCCTCTAAGCCATACACTACCCTCAGTTTATGCACAGGGCTCTCAGTGACATCAACGGGAGTTTCCTTATAGGACAGCATTCACTAAATCCTTCTCATAGATCACTTGGCAAGTCTTGGGTTATGCAAGGCAACAGCTAAGACTCAAAGTCTCCTAATGAGAAGCCCAGCTTCATTGTCTACTTGTAGGAAAAAAAAGAGAAGGAAACCCCATCCCTCCAAAAGAAACAGAACAGCAAGTTGCTGATGCTCATACCTGACCAGAGGCTTTTTGCATCTTCTCATGTAACCTCTGACGCAAGATATTAATAGCAGAAAATGAACTGGATTCAATTTTACCACCTGGAAAAAAGACATAAGCAACTCACTTGGGACACAGCACTCGGCACATGAGAGATCTCTGACATTTTCCAATGGATTCCCTTCCAAAGCCAAGCAAATCTCTCCCTTTCGTCTACCTGTATCCTTCAAGATTATTGACATTTTTTGGTACCACCTAAGGAGTCTCTTCCTGGCTCTGACATTTAGTGCTGCGCTGCACTGTTCAAGCTGAAAAAGCTACTTTACATCCAAACAGGACTCTTTTCACTGAAGACTGAAAGAGGAAAAGATGATTCTTATTCCCGCGAAATGCAGTTGCTCAACCAAAGACTCCTCAATGCCCTAGCAAAGCAGCTCAAACTGTAGTTCAAGGAGCAATGTCTCTTTTGCATTGGTGAAGTGTATGCCAAGATGTCTAACATATATCAGCACCCATCATACTAGTCTCTGAAGGCATTATAGGGTCACTGACACATGTAGCCAAATCCAGTTTGGTTGTCACCACTTCTAAGGGCTTTTGTCTTGATTTAAGATGTACCAACTCTTTCTCTTTGCATGGTGTCGTTACTTTGCATCTTTTCACGGTTCTATGGTGTAAATTTAACCCTGATCAGATCCGAGTACCAAACTGACTGGCTTTCTTGCCTTACATACTGGCCTCTGTTGCTTTATCACTCCATCTAGGAAGAGCACAGACCACCTGCAAATGCTTCCTCAGACTGACAAAGGGTGTTTGTGCCCAAAAGCTTGCTAAGAATTTTTTTTCCCAAGTATATGAATTGGTCTAATAAAAAGACAGTGGATTTACCCAAAGAACCTTGTCTATAAAAACAGGAGGAGACTCTGGAGGTAAACTAGGTTGCAAATCCATCAGAGGATATTATATGAACAAGGGCTGTAGGTAGCTACTGGAAATTTCAGGGTGCCAGGAAATGTAAAGTCAATTAGCAGACAGAAGAAATGAAGAAAATAAACTTGCTTTCATGCGATTGCAGTACCAGGTCTGTATTTTTCATCTGGTCTTCTCTATTGAATGTCTGGTCCAGGGGGAAATAATCACTTTTTCAATGTGACCAGGCACTCTAGTTGCTGAGGCCAGGGCTTGGACTAGAAGCCATACTGCCTATACAACCATTTCAAGTTCTCCATCGCAAAGAAAATTTGAGAGGTGCTTAATAAGTATTATGTTTCCTGAGACCCACCTAGTGGTCACACTGTTAATCTGTTTTACGTGTCAGACTCATCACATTCTCGCTTTCAGTAGTTTTGTCATAGCTAAGAGAGATTTAAAACATTTCATACCACTTTTTTTTTAATTTCCCCCGAAGGTACAGTCAGCTTCATTTTTGTCTAGTAATAGCCTCTCTGGTGATGCAGTGTTTCAGTGACAAACATTGCCACAAAACATTCAAGAACCATTTGCAATGGATTTTTGATGGGGAAATAGATCTAATCTAGTTCAAAATTAATAAGAAGCTTTTGCAGCATTGGGTCTGGGGCCAGATTTAAACGGGAGAGATGCCTTTCAATAGTTTTTATATGCACATCTCAAATATCCATGGGCGTAACATGACATCTTGTCTGAGTCTCCCCCATTTGCAGTCTGATCCTGCCTCGGGACTAGCTGAGTATGCGTAAGCTACCGAATACTCCTGACCCCAAAGTTTATTGGGATGGGAAACAAAGTGAAGGCTAGGTTCAGATGGCTTTGACATACCCATGGACCTTCCAGCCCTCTTACCTGTGCCGACATGCTCAGGTTTGCTTGCTGCTGGCCTAGCTGGGATGGATTTGCTAGCTTTTGGAGCTGTTGGTTTGGCTGGAGCAGGTTTGTTGTTATCGGAAGCCACCTGCTTCCCTGGAAGAGCATTCGTCTTCTCAGCTTGCTTTCTGGGTTTCTTTCTCTTTTTTTTCTTTGGCTGGCTACCAGCATTTTCAGACCCAGCTGGTTTGGAAACTGAAAGGGAAAGGAAAAGTTTACCCAGTGACCCAAGATCCTAGCGATAAAATACACTGAATTTTAATGTTGGTGTTAAACAGTGGGCCTGGCCCATATTATGCAATTTAAGTCTCGTCACTTCAATATAGGTAAGTGAGTTAGGGAATGAATTGGGCCACAACAACATTCTCCTACGTTCCTACTCCAGCAAGTCCGTAAGCTTGTGTATAGTTGTATCATGTGAATAGTCCTGGAGTGATCAGTGGGAACAGTCACATTGTACACCCCTGAAATGTTTGCATAAGGCCCATATTATACTACCATTGGGTTTTGCCTCTCCAAATGGCACCCACCAGAATGAACCATGATACATCGCTGCTGAGGAATTTGGCTTCTAAATCTTTTGAGCCAGTGGACCAATATCAACCCTCAACACCCTCAATATCAACTCTTATCATCCACTCAGCAGCAAAATTTTAACTGAGAGCATTACAAAGATGCACAGGTTCCAGTCAGGTCTGTGGACCAGCTGCAGACCACCAGTAGTCCAGACCCCACAATTTGGGAACCACGGCATTAAGGAGTTTGGCTAAGATTTCTGGAGACAAGCTGGAGGGAAGGACGGATCTTAACTGCGCGCAAACCAGACATAATACCAAGTTTTCTTTTCCGGGACTCCGGGACTTCCTGGACACAGATCTTCTTCGCTAAGCTCTGCAAGTACGAGTCCTTGGCAGCCAGGCTAGCCATGTCTAGCGCAGGTCTCCAGGAGCGAAGCGTGGAAAAATGCACTCGATCACTTCCCAACTTCGGAGGAGCTCGGGGTAAGAGATGGCGCAGCAGCCTCTGTGTGCGGTCCACGCTCTAAGGGTCGCCTGAACGGGAGTCTGATGAAGTCCAAGGCTACAGCATCCTTCTCACCTGGAAACAGAAAAGCATCAAGGAGAGCAATAAGGAGTCTGGATCACTGCAAAGCAGGAAGGCGGCTCAGTGCTTGCCCTCTCCAGGGGGCAGGGCACAGGATTGAGGGGAGGGCGACAGGGGCAAGAGCAGGGGGCTGCTAGGGGCGGCCAGGAGCGATCCAGCCCGCTCTTGCCCCGGGGGAAGAGACCTCCCAGCCCCAACCCGCAGCCCTACCCGCTCCCCGCATGGCCCGCGCCGGGCAGGAACCTGCATGGCCGGGCAGGCAGGGCTAACCTCCTCGCCCTGCTCTGCATTGGCGGAGCCTGTAAGGGGAGGGGAAATGCTAGGGATTGTGGGCCGATGGGTGCACACGCAGAGCTGGAGGAGTTGCCGGCTGGGTTGGTGCATGAGCGTCGCGGGGTGCATGCCCTGCTGCAGCAGCCGGGCCGGTCCCCACCTCCCCTCCCCTCCCCGTGCCTATCACTCCTTTGCTACTGTTGCAAACCGATTGGGATCCTCCTCGGCTGCATCTGCATGAGGCTCGCCGTGGAGGCTGCAAGTGCCCAGGACCAGGCTGGTCCCGCGTCCCCCGGGGACAGCGGGTGCTGGAAGGAGCTGGCTCTTCCCTTGCCCCTCTCGCACTTGCAGCCTCCAGCACTTAGGGCCATTTGCAGCACTCGGCTTGTGTGCGTGAAGGGCAGATGTAGACAGGGTTCCTTGGGTGAATCTGGTATCTTTTATTAGACCAACCCAAGGGCAGATGTAGCTTTCTCCGCCGCATACCGCTTGCAAGGATGGATTTTGCTCATTTAGACACCTCTGTGGTTTCGTCTGCAAGTTGCTCTGCAGTGGTTAGGAAACAAAACTCGTGGCAGAGGTGTGTTGGACCAAATAGGTATTTGCAAAAAAAATAAAATGTTGTTTGCAAATAAATATGCCTAAAATAAATCAAGGGAAGAGGACTACATCCTGCTTACCACCAAACAACTTGGAGGTAAACAGGCACCCAACTTTTCTCTGAGCCTTATCTGCATATAAAATGAACTTTTCCAAATAGGGGATTTTACTACACCGTCAGCTCTATGAAATATGGATTTTCATTTCTACCCAGGAGAACTTTTACAATCTTTTCTTTTATGCCTGGAGAAGGGTGCTTGTGCCTGAAAGCTTGCAATTTAAAGAATTCGTTTTTTGCAAAAATCTAGTTGATCTAATAAAAGATACTGCCTCTACCATGAGTTCTGGTTCCCTTGGCAAATAAAGACTTTTTTTTTTAAATATCTAGTTGGTCTAAGAAAAGATATCACTTCTGCCATGAGTTTTGGTTCCTTTTGCATCTAGACCAATACAGCCACAACCTGGATACCTGCATTTCTTATGCTTTTCCGCATCAGCTATTCTAGATTACCTGGTGAGCGGGCTCCGTTCTGGGATGCAGGTTGCTTTTATTTCAGAAAACTGACTCTGCTCCATGGTGTAATGATTCTGGAAGACGGACATCTCTAGTCCAGAAGAGAATCCGCACCAGAAGGGATTCTGCAGTAACCATGCCAGCTGGTTCTCCTATGTGGACAAAGCCTAGGCCTCTGCTCAAGCATACTCCCAGCCTTATTAATATTCCACAAAATATTTAAAACCCCTCTGTATAGAAATCATTCCCCACACCTGCAGACTGGGTCTCAGGGTGTTGCTGGAGACAAGAACAATCCCCTATATTTCTATGGTGCTGTGTTATCCCCAAACATCCCAAACCCATTTTGCCAGCTACCAAAATTGACCCAGCTCTTCATTGGGACAAAGCCACTATCTTACAGCTCACAGCAGCCAGACTCATTGATAAAGAAAAGTCCTTTCTCCAATTGAAACTGTTCAGGGAATTTTAGAGAAACAGGATTTTGGATAGGACAGTGGGGCAAATAACCTTAACCTGGCTTCAAGCGTCCTGTAAATGTTCTGAAGAAAGTTTACACGTGTGTGCTTCCAGAGTGCAGGCAATGCAGCACAGCCAACCTCAGCGACTCTCAGATAACTACATTGGTTTTCAAAACATTTTCATTTACTTGTCTTTGCCTTTCTCCATGTTTAGCATTTACAGGATCCATATTTCCAAGCTTTTCTCTACAACCATGAGGTGACAGCTACTTTTTTTTTTAATGAGTCTCTTGAAATCCCCTGACACTAAGTGCTGGGGCCCTAAGACAGGTAAATATAATGGATTTCCCTACTACAATGGCAAGAGTCAACAACCCTTAATAGAAACAAGGGTTTCCAAACTGTGGTGCACATACCCCTGGGGGTATGCAAGACATCTCTGGGGGATACGTGGGAAAAATTGTGCAATGGTGGATTGAATTTTTATTATAATAATTGGCATTTATGGGGTTCAAATATACAGCATGTGTTGGTAGGGGTATGTGAGCAGCTGGTAAATCTGGAAGGGGGTATGCACCAAGAAAAAGTTTGGAAACCTCTGTTCTAATAGAAAGATGGTGCAATAGTACTTCACATTTATGCAGGAAGGACTAGCGTTGGGTCCATCCAAGAAGCGCAACTGTGGTTTGGAGATGATCTAACGCAGGGCACAGCAACTAATACGTTTAGTTAATAAATGGTGTTTACTATTTATTAACAAGGTACTGGACGGCCTACATTGGGCTCTATTGATTCATTACCTCTAAGGGAACTAGATCTGGTTTTGTTTCTACAAGCTCTAGGGCCTATTCTTTCAGTGAGCACAACTTGACTGATTTCCATGCCACATCAGCTTAAGGAAAGCTTGTAAAACTGAATCTAGAAGCATTTTTCCTTGTGTGTACATGGCAGAGGCTTTCCAATAAGGATAAGTTAGAGCAACACTTGCAGTACAGCTTAACTCGTCTTCAGAAATAAAATAAAGCTACTGTTAGGTTGTAAATGATTTACTTTTCCATACTGCAAAAAGCTTTGTAGTTTTATTTGACTTTTTTGCGGATTCATTGCAACGAAACAATATTCATACGGAGAACACTGTGTAGGTGTTAGGAGGAATCTTCCTTTGTTATAATAATGGTGAGTTTTAGTCTGGGATTTTCAGTTGTGGGTAAGGGTGTAAGGGTTCACTGGAGTACCTTTCTCCAGGACTTAGGTGCATGACTCTTAAGCTTCTTTTGTAAAGCCCAGCCTTTCTTTCCATACAAAGATGTGAAACACTGAAAGGGTCCTGTAGGTCTTCAGAGATGATTAAGATGTTGGACACAGTTCCAGGAATCATCAATGAAAGCTGCAACTGGAACAGGTATACTAGGTCTGACCCTTAGTTGGTGAAGTAGCTGAGAAAGGGTATAAGGACTGAGAATCTCACTAGTTTAAGAGGAACAACACAGAGCTATCTGTTTGCAAATTCCACTTCAGCAATCTCCCTTTTGCATGGAAGTTTCCATAGGCCCAAATACAACAACTGAAAGACCTCGGTTTTCCTCTGATCATTTTGAGAAACCTTCCAAAAACATGAACAGGTGTAGGACTTTCACACCACCCAAAATCCTGTGACTGAAAATATACACTTTAAAAATTATACAAAACACAGTTAGTTTTATTCAATTATCTAGTTACAAAACAGGAAGGAAAAAAATCCATAGTGAAACGTGAAGTTACAGTAGAATACTGAAATGAGTCACCTCGGTTTAAATGAATTTATGTGCACCTGTAATTCTGCAATTTTTTGTTTTTTTTGTTTTTTTTTTTTTATAAATACTGCTCTGATGGTCAGAACCCAGACCAAATACCATATTTTCAATGACACAGATAGAATTAGCTTAAATGGCTAAAACAGGAAGGCGGGTGCCCAAGGGCTCCTGGATACTAGCAGACTATACAGCATAAGGTTTCTTAGAAGGTAACTGCACAGAACAGTTCCCAGATTAAGATGAAGCAAAGAACTTGGTATCCTTTACAGCCCAGCATAACTAACCTCTCCACAATGTCCTTTATTAAACAGAACTAGCTATGGACCTAATGACTGGCTTCAATGCTGCTCAAACTAAAACCTGGTGAGTGACCATAGTCTGAACACCCAGCTCGGAGTGGGAATATTACTTCTAACCATAGCTCCAGCACTGCCTCCCTGCATGGTCTTGAGTAAGTCACATTGCTTCTGGCTCAGATTCCCCCTACATTTCAAAGGGTTACTCTGGAGGTTCCAGGAATTTTCAGTTGCTTTCTCTCAACTGTATCCAAACTGAAGGATTCAATCTTGTGGGGCACCTCGAAAGTAGCACGCTGTATAAAAGTTGATTATTGTTCTAGCTAACTGCAGAAGCCCTATTATGCCACCCCAGAGGAGGAAGAGAATACTGATACATGGGGCACCCAAAACATTGACTAACTTGATACTTACCTACCAGGGAAGAAACAACATATAGTAAACATGCCTCCCAATTTCAGCTCTAATTTCCTATTCCCAAGAACTCAAGTAGTCAGATTCATGCATAGCACCTGAGCACATTCCTGGCATGAGATTCAAATGGAAACAAATTCTGTGGTCCTAATAGGCTCTATATGCAGTAATGCAAGACAATCTTATCTCAAAAGGTACTACAGCAGGCCATTTCCTAGTCACCTATTGCTGCCTTATAGTGTAATGCCCTGTGGGAGCACTTCCATAGCTGTGTCCCAGGTGGTGGAGAAACACTGTTAATAGCCAGCAAAAAGCAGCAAATGCCCTTTTGCAAATGCAGACTACGGTATATTATCCTGACAGTGTGAAAACATTAGCTTAGTACAGCAGTGGGAAGACTCCAGTAACTCAGTGCCACTGGTATAAGCATATTCAGCAGGCACCAAATCTTCAGGAGTGCTCTGTTGGGCCTGTCCCGTGCCCATTCACATGAGGGTGCGATGGGGTTGAGCTCTGAGAAGTAGCAGTGCTCTGCTCTGCTGTGGCAGCTGTCAGAGGCATGGAGAGGCCTTCTGGGGAAAACGCGGCTGGCTCTTGTCTCCAGTAGGCTTCGCACAAAGGAAGATCATTGCTGTCACACAGACTGTAGCTTTCCAGAACAAACAACCCCGGGAAGGAGAGACAGCAGGCGCGATCAGAGAGAGGGGAGGCGGGGGGGAAAGAAGGGGAGGGAAAAAGCAAGACAGAAGCAAAGCATTAAGAAAATGGCAAAAAAAAAAAGTTCATGGATGTCATCTTTGTGAATCACAAATACAACACAGTTCTCATGACACTGACATTCCCTCCAGAGTGAGGACCAGCATTTGATCTCAGTGACCGGACGAGGAGCAGATGTGATGGCACCATAAAGCCAGTGGCGCTACCTCAGTCTGCAACAGATGTATGGCATCAATCTCATTCCCATTAAATCCAGCAAAAAGACATCTGGTATAAGATTCTGTTCCCAGTGAAATCAGTGGTATTACTCATTGCATTCAGTGGGGCCAGGAGCTTGTTCCTGGCAATTTTACTGGGAGAAAGGAGAACTGAATCCTAATTTGACCAGTGATTTTGAATGTCCTACATCTACTATGTATAACATACATAATTTCTGTAACATATGTCTATGCATATCACCTCCATCTTGCTGGATTTGACCACTGAAGGATACAGAATTAGATCAGTGATGTAAATAGTTGCAGCAAAGCTAAGCTGGTGGCTCACTCTTGTCTGTTCTTTAGTACAAGGTGGATGCAAGGAGCCAGGGCTATAAATCAGAATGAGAAATAGAAGAATGCCGGAAGAGACTGGGAAAAAAAAAAAATAAATAAATAAAAAAAACAATTTCCAAAGAAGAAGGAGCTGCGCACATGAGACACACCCAGAGACCAAAGTGAATGCTGAAGCAGAGAGCAGACTGCATTCAAAGGAAAACAAACCCGGTGGGTCAAGTGGGGTTTTGGTGCTGTTTTATTTACAACGAATAGACTCAAGTCAATATTTATAGAAAATAGGTTAACTGTAAAATATATAGAGAAGGAACACTTCAAACTGAAGAACCATGTAGAACTTAACCCCGCGTTCCAGACTTCTCCCCATGCTGCCAGACAAGGGAGTGGTGAAGCACCAGCATACAACTCTGGCTGTACTGATTTAAAGCACTTTGGTTCAGGCACCAGAGAGTGGGAGAGCAACCAGGGACTCCAGCTGTGTTGAACCTTAGTGTGCTCCTGCCTGGCAAGGTGCAGGCCTCCTAATAATTTCCTTGGTACCAAAATCAGATCTCTACTAGACAAAGAAACCCACTTGACCGTAGGAGGTTCAGTGTTGACAGCTACAGAACTCCACCTGGGCTCTCCGAAGGAGTGCACATTGTCCACTCAAGGTACATGTTGACATATTTAAAGCCATTTAAACACAATAACATTAACATGCCACATGTATTTGAATACAAAAACAGAATCCCCACATCAGACAATAAAATGCTGTTAAAAAACCTTTTTACTCTAGTTATTTTATAACTTCTAATAAATTACTGGTCTTCTGTGTTGACACACTTGTGTATTTCTTTGGTGCAGAAATAAAGATAGCCGATAGCAAGAGAGGTAAAAAGGAGTAATTGCTAAACAGCCAAGGACACCTACTTGATATGGGATCTGGTAAAAGGCACAGCTCTATAGCAAAAAAAAAAAGACCATGCCAGCATGGTCACAATGTATTGGTCCAAACATTAAAATAAGCATTTGTAAAACAGCAAGTACATGTTGTTGCCTGGGTGTTGCTTAGATTTTACCTATTGTACCTACTCAAATTGAACAGAACCAAACTAGTTAATTGTGGATTTGGTTCTAGTCACTTACTTTTTTTCCTCCCCCCAGCTAAGCTTGCAACCTCAGACTGCTAGCCAGCGAGGTCTAGTAAATGTATCTGAATCCACTAAAATCCATTTTGTTTTGAAAGTTTTGAAAGACTTCATCCTAAAAAAAAACACAATAGGTTTTTTAAAACAAATCAGGCCCTCTGAATTGAGCTAAATTGAGTACAGCCTACTCATTTTAAAAGGTTCATTTTTACAGACCCAGACAGCTGGTGATGGTAGGTCCCTGGGAAAAGGCACACTATTAATTAGGTCACTTGTGAAAGAACTGACAGAGAAAGAAACTCGGTCTCCCCTACCATGACTCTGCCAGCACCATGTCTTTAAGAAGAGTTTGATCTAATTAAAAATCAGGAACATAGATGTTAATGGGAACCATCCCCATAGCCTTGAGTCCTAGGGACTATTTGCTTTCCTAGACCAATTCTCAAAAAGGGCAGGAGGCTTGTTAGTAGGCAGGCATCCTATTTGTACCTGGAAGAGTAATATTCTTCTTCTAACTCATACAGGTCAATGGAAATCTCATCTCTCAGCGCAATGAGCTTCTTGTCACATTCATCCTGTAGGCTCCGCAGCTGCTGGTTACGCTGGTTGATAGCTTCGTTCACAGAGGGGAAGTCATTGAGGATCAAGAATTGTTTCAGGTCAGACACAAGCTTCATCAAGGACTCGCCAGCTCGGACCTTGTGGAGGGGGAGGGGATGATATTTTATTTAAACAAGACAAGAGTACAGAGGAGCCTTGACCTGGTTCTGAAGGGGGATCTGCTCCTTAAACTGCAGACCCCAGACTTTCTTATGTGAGAGTCCCCATTAGGGACAGTGTCCCTTTGGCCAATAGCCTGTCATACTAGAAAGAATGTATTCTCACAGCACACCTGTTAGGCACACCATGACCACTACACAGTCCTAGGTGTAATGAACAGATGCACAGTGCTGTCATCTTCCCCAGGGCCAAGCATAGTGCTCAGCAGCACAAACCCAGAAATATGTATGGACACCTCCCAGAGGCAACAGACAGCATCAACACTGAAAAACAGGAGTCCAAGTCACACTTCTTACCACTTACGATTAGGCAACACTAAACAGAAGAGAATAGCTAGGGCTATACCGAGAGAGAAATCTAGAGTAAATGGAAAATTAATCCCTTGGTTTGCACTGGGAAAGTCATGCCATGCATTAGGTGATAAAACCCAGCATCTTTCAACCACTGTGGCATAATTCCCAACGCTTTGACCTCGGGCTGCATCTGTAGCAGCAGTGCACATTACCGATACAAAGACTGCAAGTGGATGCTTTAATAAACTGCAGAGCATACCAAAAAGGTTGCGACTCAGGGTGCAAATGCTGTGTGCGTGTATTACTTACAATGTTTGCGGCTCTGACGTGCATCTCATAGTTGTCTTGCTCACCTTGGGTTGCTCGGGAGACTTGCGTTTCATCCTCAATCTAAAAATAAATGAATTAAGTTTTTGAACATTCAGTTCAATGCTCAATATTCCCGCATCCTAGAAGGAGAACATGTTATTTCAGTTCAACTCATAAATAAAGGGAATCGTGTCCCTGGACCCTGTAGGGCGGATGCTTTTGGAAGAACCAAGGTGCATCCTCTTGGCTCACTCAACTCTTCCCACACATTAACTTGCTCTGAAGAAAAATGTTCACCAGTTTGTTCCTTTGGTTATCTTCAATGATTCTTTCCCCACCCCCAACAAGGATTTTCCAGCATTCCAGCTAGAAGCCTGTTTGACCCAACTGCTCTCTGATAATCCCATAATAAAATCAGTTGCTAAGTACCAGTAACTCACTCATAAGAATCATTCTAACCACGAGGCCAAATATTGCATCCGTTTGGCTCCTGTCATCCTGTGCAAAGCTACTAAAATCTGATGAAGAGAGAGGATGATGCCTGGCACACATGAATGCAGAGCTGCATCCCAAGAGGGGAAAGTTCCATTTGATGAGTACACGCGGTTCACATGGCTCACAAAGTTCAATTTAGCAATGAGCTGAACTAACATTTCTAGCCTTCAATTTCTAATGAACATTTTGAGGAAAGTCATTGAACCCACCCATGTATTTATGAACCAAGTTAATTCAGGGTCTCATCCTGCAAACCCAATTATGATGTGGATATTCCCACAGTATCATGGAAACGAGTAATAGACACAATAACCTTACAGATGCATTGTGCCTTCCATCCAAAAAAAATCCCAACCACTTCATAAAATCTGTATCTAAGGATCTGTACCTTCCCCACATTCAGGTGCAGCCACCTCTACTGTAGATTCCAGTTAGAGGATTAATTCATCTCTGCATATTCCTTACGAGATGAGGTATTTGATCTGAGGTTTGTATCTTTTCTGACTGTCTACACTTATTTGTGTAGCGAGGAGAATCTACTTTTTTTCAGCACTACTAGAAAACCCCTTCCGAGATGTACTGGTTTAATAGTGGCTCATTGGGCTTTGTCTTACCCATGGGTGTTTCAGAGAGGAAACCTAAAATTAAAAAAAACAAAAGACGGGGGACAGTAAGGGGTCTATCCTGACTGGTCACAATCCTGAAGGCTGTTCCATAAATACAGGCTGGAAAACTGGCCAATTAGCCTAAATAAGGAAGCAGCAGCAATTGTACCAAAAAAGCAGAGAACTGTCTTGGAAGCCTTCAGTTGTGAAGGTGTTACAGGCGAAAGGGTATTAAGAGTCACCTCCGAGATATAAGGGTTCAGAGTAAGATTGTTCTGACCTACAGCTACTTGTCACACGTGCGTTTGTTGCACGAAATATGTCGGTCTCCTTAAGGAAGGAGAAAACTTGCGTGATCTTCCTAAATGTAGAAAACTGTATGCTTTCCTTATGTGACTGCTTAGCTATTTTCCAAAAAGATACCAAGTTTACTTTGAAGACGGATTTACTTTCTTGCCCTAAATTAAAGAGGAGGTTGAAGAATTAAAAATATGTATTTAAGAATTCAAAGAATTAAGGAAGTGGCACGGCTGCCTGCGCACTCTCAGTGCTTATTCTAATACCTCACTCTTGTCACTACTAGAGGTGCAATGAAGTGTCCAGTAATGCAGTGACTCCAGAGACTGGAGTCTTTGCTCTGCCAGAGCAGGGTTATTCAGCAGGTTGCCCGGCTCCCGGGCCTCAAAGCGCGCTACAAGCGAGTCTTGCTCCCCATCCAGGCGATCAGGGTCTCGTCAGGACCAGCGCCCCCCCACGGTCTGAAGCCTTTTGCCCCTTCAACGTTCATTCATTTCACCACGGCTCCTGCTGCTGGGGGTTTCTACACGATTCGCATCACAACTGGGGGTTTTTTTCCCCCGCGCCAGGCAGGCAGACTCTTCCCATCCCGCTGCCTCCCTCCTCCGCCCCATCTCTGCCCCACTTTCTCTTCCAGCGAACCACGGCTCAGCTTTCCCAGGCTCGCAGGCGCACAGCAGGCAGGGGGCCAGGCCGACCCCCACCCACCTTGACAGTCTTGATGATCTCAGTGAAGTTGTCCATGATGGACTTGACGTCGTCCTTCAGCCTCTTGTTGTAGGACTGCAGCAGGGTCTCCTTGCTCTGGGGCAGCACGCGGGGCTGCGACATGGCGGGTCTCGGCTGCGAGAGAGGCAGGGGCAGCTGGGAGGGGGTCCTGCCTGGCCCAGGGTTCTGCCAGGGCGCGCCCCAGCACAGCAGGGCGCTCCCACGCGGCCCTCACCCCCCCCCCCTGCAGCCCCCAGCTCACTGATGCAGCCGGTTCTTGATAGAGACAGGCCTCAAGAAGGTCAAGGTCAAGGCCTAGCTCCTCCCCCAGGTGGAGGTCAGCCCCTCCCCCCACCGCCTGGGTTGCGACCCCCACCTGGCAGGAGCAGGGCCACCTGCACGCATCACAACCTGCCTTGCTGGGCTCCAAGTGCAACCGCCCCCTCCGCCCCGTTGGTTGCTTCGCACGCCAATCAAGGCCCGACCCGTTTCAAGAGCGGTTGAGCGCACAAACTAGCCCTTAAAGCGGTAGAGTCCCGGTCTGGCCCTGTGCGGGGGGCAGCTGCCAGTGGGTCTCAAGGGGGGTGCGGGGGAGGACGGCCGATGCTGGGGCTCTTCAGCTTCCGGCTGCATAAGGGCTAAATCCATTAGTGGAGAGATGAGTGCAGGCCTCCCCTGCCCCAGGCCAGGGGCAATCCCAGCTCCCTGGGCTTGTTGGGAGTCTTACATGTGGAATGATGGTGTTGGAAGCTCAAATGATCATGTTGTGTGAAAGGAAACTATTCTACGCTGCGAATAAATGTGCAAAAATACGCCTCCTTTTTCTAAGTAACGCTGTTTTGCCTTCCGCTGCTAACATCGGGGATCCTGGTTTTCGCCGATTTAAGAAGAAAATCCCAATTTTCAGTTAAAAGAAATGTGGATTTGGGATTACTTCTTTTTTTGGTGATTTAAATGAAATACCACTAATTATACATATATATCCCCCCCCCCCCACACACACACACACAGAGTGGTGTTTCGTTTTAATCATGGAAAAAGTGGATTTGGAGTTACTTTTTTTAAACCAGAAATTGGGGATTACCTTTTAAATCGGAGAAAGCAAGGATCCCTGGTTATCGTCACATCCTGCCGCTCCACCTGACACTACACCACAGCGACATTTGGTTTTCACTCCTCCTGCAACTCGTTCAGCTGAATTTAGGACGATGATTTTTCTGTTCTCTACATTTTGGAATCCGAACTTGTGGAAGAGGTGGTAGCTGTTATGAGACCCACTAGATCTTTGCAAACAAATTGTTGCATAGATCTGCAAGCTTTCGAGCACGTTCACCTTCCATCAGTTCTCCTAGGTACACATGAAGACCGAGGAGAACTTTTCCAATCTCTGCTCTCTCTCATGCCGGATGAAGGGCGAGCACGCCCGAAAGCTTGGAGAGCAATGCAGGAATTTGTTTGCAATCACTATAATAAAAGATATCTGCTCTTCCACAAGCGTGGATTCTTTTTGCCTCTAGACCAACACGGCCACATGCAACCTGCATGCCATGGTACATTTTGTCAGGTGTCCAGGTTGTAGCCGGATTGGTTGACAGGTAAAAGGACTCAAGACTTGTGGTAGAGATGATACCTTTTATTAGACCAACTAGATGTTTGCCAGAAATAAACAATGGCAGAAGATGTTGGCAAGAAAGTGCAAAAAGAAAGGTGTTTGTAAAATAAACGTTTGCAAAAAAAGCAAAAAGAAGTTTGCAAAAAAAAGTTTGCAACAAGTTTTGTTTTCTTGCAAACATCTGGTTGGTCTGATAAAAGATTGTGACCTCCACCACGAGTCCTTGTTCGATCGTGCCGTTTGAACGCTCCCAGTATCCAAGGGTTGAAACGATCGGACTAACCCGACAATCACCCCCGACCCCGGCAGCCACGGCACCTTCCCCTTTAAGACGCAAGGCGGAATTGCTCCCGCGCGGCTTCTCCATTTCCTTCCTCTCCGAATCTCGCGAGAGCTGCCGCGATCTGGGCCCCCATACATATATTACCCAGCATGCCCCGCTCCTTCTTTCTCTCACTGCATCCAAGATGGTGAGAGGCAGCGGCAGCGCTGTGGGGGGCGCGGGGTTCAATCCGCCCCCATCCGCCCTGCGCGCGGGGGTGCGGGAGCCGGGCGGGCGTGGGGGGCCGCGGAGGAGCCGCGGGTGCGGGTGCGGGTTTACCTTGGGGGGGCATCTCACGGGGGTTGTTGTGGAGCAGGCCCCGCGCCCGGGCCGCTGTGCTGCGGGTCAGCCAGCTCGGGGGCTGCAATCCGGGTCCTCCGTGGGCTCGTGCCTGGCGCGCTATAGGAGGTCCATCTCTTACCTTGCAGCCAAAAGGAAAGAAGGCGAAGGGCAAGAAGGTGGCCCCGGCCCCTGCCGTGGTCAAGAAGCAGGAGGCCAAGAAGGTGGTCAACCCTCTCTTCGAGAAGAGGCCCAAAAACTTTGGCATTGGTGAGTAGCGGGGCGCTGGGGGCTTGGGTCTGCTCCGGGAGGTGTCCCAGAGGGATATCCCACGTCAGGGAAAGCAGCCTGGACTGAACCAGCAGAAGCGAAATGGATCGTGGCTTAGTTTTACTCCTGTTGGGGGTTTTTTGTAAAGGGGTAGAAAAAGTCAGTGCTTGTTTTGCTTTGGTTTTGAAGCATGTAACGGGTTTGTTACTGTAGAGGCATTGGGACTGCCCGAAGAAAACCATTTTTATTTAATAAGCTAATCCCACAGAAGCACCTTCTTCGTGTGCGGATGCCTGGTTTGTTTGAGGGGGACTCTGGCTCCGTGTGCAAATGATGCAAACGAATATTTGCTAGCTGAATGGTAGTGCTGACACAGATCAACCACCAAGATCGCTGATGCACACTCGCTCATTCAGCTTCGTGGTGACCACCGCTTGCCTGGCTTTGGAGTAGTTCACAACCGCTGTTCGTTTCAGGACAAGATATCCAGCCCAAGCGTGACCTGACACGGTTTGTGAAATGGCCCCGCTACATCCGACTCCAGCGCCAGAGGTCTATCCTTTACAAGCGGCTGAAGGTGCCCCCTGCCATTAACCAGTTCACCCAGGCGCTGGACCGTCAGACAGGTATAAGAGCAGATCCAGTCTTGTTTTGACCTTAGTTGCTAGACATCCAAAGCAGGGCCAGCCCACAGGTTTGGGGGGGCCCCCTGACACATGAGAAAATCAAAATTGCGGTTAATTGCGGTATAAACTCATTGAAATAATATAGCCAGGGCTGGGCTGTGCACACATGATGAACTGTACTGTGGGGGGCATGGAGTGGGAGGCAGCATGTGCTGGGGACGTCTTGGTTCCCTCTCTGGGGTAAGTGGAGCTGGGAACTTCTCCCCTGCTTGGTTGGGAAGGGGTTCCCTGCCTGCATTGAGCCATTTAAACAGCACAGGCAGCAAGGAGCAGACGGGGCACACCCCCCTGGGCCGCAGGGGACCCTGGCAGCCACAGGTTCTGCAGGATAGGATGGGCTGGGCCTGATTCAAAGCATAGCCTGAGTTGCATCATGGTAGATCTGTAGTCTCTTGAGTTCTGGAGAAAGAGCCATTATGGGAGAGCAGTAGGTAGGTGTGTGTTAGTCCAGTGTGGTAAAGGGGTTTGCAGAGTCTAGATAACTGGATATATGCAAGCAAATGATGTTTAAGGGCGTGTGATGTAACTGGAGAAACATTAAACCTGAGTTGCATCGACTAGCCAGTTCTCTTTGGGACTGCTGTTCGGTGTGCTGCCTGTTATAATGATTCCTCCTTACAATAACTCTAAATTGTAGCATCTTTTGAAAGCCTGATGCTTTAAGAATAGGTCTCTAGTATTAGCAGAGCAGGGGGGCTTGGAAAATACTTAATACATGATGGGTTCATGTGAAGTTTGGTATATATCAGAGGTCACTTGCTCTGGTATGAGTAAAACTTAACTGACTGTGCAAATGATGCTCAATATTTGCTATCTGAGCACTAATGATGACTACTAACCACCAAGATCGCTGATGCACAAAAGTCGCTTGGGGTCGGGGGAAGAGAGTAGAAGTCACAGCCTGGACTTTACAAACTGTATTTGGCCCATCTTTTAGCTACGCAGCTCCTGAAACTGGCCCACAAATACAGACCGGAGACAAAGCAGGAGAAGAAGCAGAGGCTGCTGGCTCGGGCTGAGCAGAAGGCTGCAGGGAAGGGGGATGCTCCTACAAAGAGGCCACCTGTTCTCAGAGCTGGTAACTTTCTCTGTTAATTTGCCGCGGTGTCTGTCTGGACAAGATGACAGAGTTCTTTTGAAGCCATAGCTGCAAACTGAAAATAGAAGCCTGCTTTGCTTTCGTCACTGTTGTCTTGGACAAGCTATTGCTGTGATGTATGAATTTCTTCACCTGAAATCAAAGTGAAGATCAAATTATACGAGCTTTTTAACCCTGAGTGATAGCAGATTGTCCACATTACATCCTTCATTAGCTAGAATTCTTGTCTGTAAGAACAAGCGGTTACAGCAAGGAACCCTAGTCAAAAATTTCTTTGTAAGCTAGAACATGGTATCCCCATTCAGCATCTTGAAAGACAAGCAGTATAAAGTGTATAAGCCTTTTATCAGCAGTTACAAACTTAGAATACGTGGAATTTTTTTACTTTTGTAAATGATTGACTTACAGGTGTCAACACAGTCACCACCCTGGTAGAGAACAAGAAAGCTCAGTTGGTAGTGATTGCTCATGATGTGGACCCCGTTGAGGTATGTAGCAGGAGATCTAGGCTTTCTTGGTACAAAGAATAATCTTGTATTGAATACACATTGTTGCAAGTACTGTGGTAGCTTGGTAACAGTGTGGCTATGTTGAATCTGGTTGGCATTACCTCCTATGCCAGGCTAGAGCAGGGGTGGCCAAAATATGGCCTGCGGGCCACATCCAGCCCTGCAAGGCCATTCTGTCTGGCCCATGGGGCCCCTAAAAAATTGAGAAAATTTTAATATTTACCTGCATGTGGTTCCCGTGAAAAATGACAGGAGACAAGGGCAGTTGGACCCAGGGAAAGCCCTGGCGGGCTTCTGCAACACCGGGGCCTGCCTGGCCCCATGCCAGCTCTGGGCTTAGTTGTTGGGGCTGTGTGCGCTGGCAGCAACTGTGCCCTCCCCCTCTGTTTGCTGTGCTGGGCAGCGTGCACCATCGTTGTTTCTGTGCTACCCAGTGGGGGCCCAGGCTGGCAATGGGGGCAGGTTACAAGCTGGTGCTGAGCATGGGGGTGGGGAGCAGCTGCTTGCTGCCTGTGCCTGCTCAGGCCAGCCCTGTGTGGCTTACGAATGGCTGCAACAGGGAGCACCGGCTGCAGGAGGGGCCGCTTTTCCCTGCACTCAGCACCAGCTCCTTCCCTGCTGATGAGCAGGGGGTCAGGGCTGCACACTGCCCCCAGCCTGTACCGTGGGGCTGGGGGTCACGGAGTGAGCGGGCATGGGGGCAGGGCCCAGAGGAGGGCGGCACGGGTACATGGTCTTGGCTGGCAGGGGCTCTGTGGAGCTGGGCCAATTCTTCCCCCCCCCCCCCCTTCCTGCTGGTGCAGCCCAGCCCAGCTCCACAGACCCCTGCTAGCCTGTGTCCCACTTTGGGCCCCCTTGGTGCTGGCCCTGGGACATTTGTTCCCAAGATGGTGACTGGGGGTGGGGCACCTGTACCCATGTACTCTCAACAACTTGCCAAAATGGTAAGTGACCCTCTGCCCAAAATAATTACCTGCCCCCAGGCTAGAGTCTGGCTTGGCTGAATGCCTTTCAGAATGTTAGTTACGAATACTGTGCTGTATTACCATTGACAGCTCTAGCACTTTCAAGTTTTATGTTGCTATGTTGTTAATGGGCATGGCTAGTATTTGTATAAAGTATTATTTTGAAGTTACTGTCTCTTAAAAAATGATTGGGGCTTGGCCTTTGCCATGATGATGTATGAATTTCTTCACCTGAAACTTGCACCATGAAGAGCAAACTATCCGAGCTTTTTAACCCTGAGCAACTGCCAAAGCCCGATCTCTGTTCTCTTTTGTGACGTGATTTCTTGCATGGCACACCCTCAGCAGTCTCCCTCTGTCTAGTTGGTAGTATTCCTGCCTGCCTTGTGTCGCAAGATGGGGGTTCCCTACTGCATCATCAAGGGCAAAGCCAGACTGGGACGACTGGTCCATAGGAAGACATGCACCTGTATCGCCTTCACACAAGTGAACCCGTAAGTGTGCTTATACATTTAAAATAGGAATTTCAGTTTAGAAACTGTACAGAAAGGTAACTATTAATACATTCCCACCCACAGTTATTGGGGGAGTAAAAAAAAATAAAAGTAAAACAATCTTGAAACCAGGAATTGGTTTCAAACACTAAATCCAGTTGCACTTAAAGAGGGTGTAGCTAAGAGAACTGTATGCTATTTGCTGTGGTATAGAGCTGGAGTGGTCAGCCTGTGGCATGTGTGCAACAAGTAACACAGACGGCCTCTGTGTGACAGATGGCGGGTTGGGATGGATGCAGGCCAGTGACAAATGGGGCAGGAAGTAGGAAGCAGAGCAACAGACTGAGCAGGGGAAGGGGATCAGAGTGCCCCTTGGAGGGTGTGGGGCTAATTTGGGACCTGCCAAAAGGTATAGATTGGTATAAAGCATCACTGTCTTAGGTTTTCTGCGTAGCCAGTTCAAAACTTACTTGTGGTCAAACTGCACTAAATGTCATTTGGAAAGTGATAAAAGTACTGAAGGAATGTTTACTGTACTGCAGTGATGCTGAATGCTATGTGAACCTTTTGTCGATGATGTACATAGAATTTCTTCACCTGAAATATCATGTGGCATTAAGAGCTTTTTAACCCTGAGACAAAAGGTTCATTGGAAAGTAATATTTGCACGAGTGTTCAAAAGGAACTAATGCTTTAATGTGCTCAACAGGGAGGATAAAGGCGCTCTAGCCAAGTTGGTGGAGGCTGTCAAGACCAACTACAATGACAGATATGATGAGGTAAGACCTTAGTACCAACAGCACTTCTTCTGTTTTGTAGCACCTTGAGCTTCTATGTTGATGGTCTCACTGGGCAGAGATAGGAGCAGGTGCAAACTCCATTCCTAGTCTAATCAAAATTTAGATATAAAACTCCAGTCTGAAGGGACTGAAAGATGCACTTGCTAAATCTGTCTGCACGTGAACCTCCCTGTCCTCCAAGGATTTGTAAAGACCCAGGCCCCTAATTGGAAGTGTAAGAGACCTTGCTTAACTCTTAGTTGTGTCTCTTAATTCTCTAGTCTTGGAGGAAACTAGCCGGGCTATTTCCAGTGATACAATGCCTCGTAAGCAATTCTTGTGAAGGAACTAAACTTCTGAATGATAACTATCAAATGAGCGAGTCCTGTGATTTCTCGAAGGAGAAACTAGTATTAGAATTTCAATTTGTACAGAGTATGTGGGACAGAGTATTGTGTGTGTGAGAGAATACAGTTAAGTCATCTAATTTATTCCGGTTTCTTTCCTTCCAGATCCGTCGTCACTGGGGAGGCAATATTCTGGGGCCCAAATCAGTGGCTCGTATTGCCAAGCTGGAGAAAGCCAAGGCTAAAGAGCTGGCTACCAAGTTGGGTTAAAAATGTACTGGACTTACTCTCATGCTTTCTCTGTACATAAAAATAAAATCCCAAACCAAGTTTCAGCTCCTATCTCTTGTCCAAAGCTCCCAGGAGGCCAGACAAAGGGAGTCATCTTGGCTCCTAAATTTGCACCTACTGGAACAGCTCAGAGTTCTTTGCAGTACAATGGATGAGGGTTAAATTCATTGCTTTTATCTTTTTAAAGTGAGCAGCTGGTTGGGGTTAGAATATAATTATTACATCCTATCTATTTAAGTTGATCCTCCACAAGTTGGAATTACTTGAGAGAAACATTTATACATTTATTTTTTTTGTGGGATGCCTGGATAACTTGATCTTAAATTCAAGATTCCACACAAGGACGGATAAAATTTACCATAAACCCTTTTTATTTTTTGTCATTTCACTGAGCACCATTTAAAGAATTCCCTGCAGAAGTTCATGACTTCTTCTGTGCTCTGATATTTCATGATGAGGTGGTCTGTTTCCACTTCTCTATTACATTAGCTGTGATTTGAGGAAATATTTCATCTAATCAAGTGACAGTAGTAAACAAGCTAAGAATAATCCCTAAGAAAATGTGCAAGGCAATAAATGATCAAAACTTAGTATTGTACCAGTAATTACCGTCTCTGACTTAAAAGCATATGGAAGTTACCAACTCTTATTTGGAGTTGGGCTTAAAGAACAAACAGCTCACAAAGCTGTATTCAAGACTTCATGTCTTCAAGCTAAGGCCAGGTTCCCTAAAATTGCCTGCATGGCAGTGGGCATCTCTTATCTCCTCAGTGGAGATACACTAGTATGCACAGCTGTGTAGCCAGCCACTTCTTCCAGTGCTATACCAGTTTCTTCTATGTGGGTCTCCCAATGGCTTGAGCTCATGTCTTTTCTTGAAGAGTGAAACACTGGAACCTTCCTTTCAGAAAGGGATCTTCTGTATGAACCTCCTATACCACAGATAGGAGGTTGCAGCGCACAAACCATACCTGTAAGAAAGAAGGAATGAGAGAGTGAATACCGTAAGCCAGATGAGATCAAGTTGTCTATAACACTGCCATATAGAGAGAATTTGCTGAGCTAGTATTTATAATCTGGTTTGTATTGAGGAGCAGTGATATTCAGCACTTATTTTACAGCTAGAAGAGTAAAGGCCAAACAAGAAGTCATAGAGTAGGAAGCCAGAGTCGGGCCGCTGCTGTCACTCGCTTCCATGTCAACACAGGATGTGAAGGTACTTACCAGGTAATAATATACTGCATATGTTCATTTCTCAAGGTCACCCTTGTCTGACCTCCAATAGGCCCCCCTGGGACTGTGCTCCCTGTAGGAACAAAGGAAGAACCCAATGAATAGTCACCAGTACCTCTAGTTTTATTCTGAGCGAAACAAATGCAAGCTTTCCACTTTGGCTGACCCCAAAGATCCACAGGCTGCTCACAAAAGCTACTGTACTGGCTGTTGCAAGGCAAATGATGGCTAAACAGCTGCTCTTTTTGGCTTTAGCAGTTAAATATAGTTCAAGTAACAACCTTCCTGAGCAGTAATTCCACAGGTGAAAGCCTGTCCTAACGAAATACAAGAAATAAAACAAAAACCAAATGCAATTACTATACTAGACTCATGTTTTTGTATGCTTGAGGCAGATCTAATGACCTCAACAAAACTGCTTTCACCGTAACTTGTTAGTCCTAAATGTGGACTAAAAGAAATATGACCAGTAGCTCCTGTCACTTTCCTGGCTTCAGGGCAAGAGAGACCAGTTTAAAGGGAACAGGCCCCTTTGTGGGCCAGACTGCAAACAAGAAAGCTTCTTGGCAACTTACAGAAATCTGCATCAATGAAGACGGGTTCAGCCCCTGTCACCTTTGCCATGGCCTCCAGGTCCCGGTAATACCAGTGGTTTCTTTCTATGTTGTTCTCTGGCACAAAAGGCCTCCGGGTTTCTGACAGTCTCACAGCCCCAACAAGGTCTATTTCATCTGTGATCTAAGGAAGGGGAAAGAGCAGCTCAAGTAGTTTGCGAGTTGCACATTATGGCAATAGGAAGAGGCCTGGAGTTAGCTGAGTCCCAGCCACAACACCTAGTACTACTGCTGCGTGGGACAGAGGCAGTGCTCTTTAAGCCCAACTCCAAGTGAAAGAGTTGGCAACTTGCATCAGCAGACAGATAGGCACATCAGGTCCTTGTCTTAATGAACATCACATTCAGGCAAGCTGGAGGAAACCCACTGGGTTAGATAAGTGCAAAATACCCACTATCCATCATCATAGTACCAGCTGCTGTATTGTCTAGTGCAGGGGTGGCCAAACCATGGTTCGCAACCCACCAGCATGGCACTTGTACCATGCTTCAGAAATTGACTGAAGCCCTGTCCACTTCTCCCTGAGGCACTTCCAGCTGCTCTGGTTTTCCCTGTGGAGAGCAGGCCCTGAGCCTGCCCTCCTCTCCTGCTGGGCAGCAGCTGCACTGCTTACCCTAGGTGTGCTCCTCATGGGGAAAGGCAGAGTAGTTTGGTGCTGCAGAAGCAGGTCACTCAGCATCTCCCCACACCCAGGAGGTGCATGGCCCTACCAGGAGGGATGCGCTGCTGGATCTGGTTGCAGGGCTCCGGGTACGCGACTCCCTGGGAGACAGCGACCATCGCCTGATAGAATTTGCTGTCCGGCGCAGTGTAGATAGGGCCCACACT
>JAGPOW010003310.1:19761936-19878510 GCA_030014935.1 Caiman crocodilus
AAGGCTGTTAGGAAGGCCAAGGCGGGAGTGGAGCTTCACCTGGCGACTAGGATCAAGGACAACAGGAAGTCCTTTTTCAAGTATGTGGGGAGCAAAAAGCGAGCCCCGGGAAACGTTGGGCCCCTGAGGGACTCATTGGGCCCCTTCTGACCCTAGTTACTATGAAACTGAAACCCCTTGAAGTTCGGTGGAGGAGGTGGCACCCAGAGTGGGTGACTGGCCACCCCTAGTCTAGTGCCTCAGCTGGCATATTAACAGTTGCTTCCAGGGTAGTGGGCGAGAGATCTAACTGGTTCCTCTTACCTGTCCGTTCAGTCTGGTCTCTGGTTTCAACTTCTTTTTGGGGACAAAGCCTCGGTTCACTAGGATTGTGATACTGCAGGTACAAGTAAGAATGGAGAGAGAAAAATAAGTGTTAGCAAGAGAACTCCCATCACTGCGAAGCTACATGCCAAAAAGATTAGTGATCTATGTGTTTGAAAACCACTTTCCAGGTAACAGAAAGCAAATTTAAAATGGGTTTTAAATGTACTTTAAAAGTCAAGGATTACCAACTGAGTAGATTATCTGAGAGGCCTTTTTTCCTCTTGTATACATCACTGCTCTCCTTTGAACTAACCTGACTGCTGCAATTCAGCTGCTGCAGGGAAGAAACAAAGTGCCTGCTGCAGCCCTGCATAAGCCTAGCATCCTCTAGCTAGTAGCTGAACATACCCGAGGTCTGTGCAGTAGAAGGGAGTAACGACGTTTGCTCCATTGTCAGGACTAGACGTCAGTCGTCCAGCCTCTCTGGCCTCTCGCTTAGGATCTACCCGTGAACGTGGCATAATGTAGAGCTCTTTGGAGTGATCAAAATACCCTCGAACCTTGACAGACCTGTACTCCAGCTCCTTCAGCTCTGTAAGGCTGTAAGGGAACAAGATGCACTGGGATGAGTTCAGTCTCTGGGCCAGATAGTTAAATCTTTAGTGGAATTATGGGGTCCCCTCTGTCTTATTATTTCCCAAATGGACAACTGGCAAATCAACTGAAGAAAAAAAAGGATCAGCAGTAGCAGACAGAGAAACAAAATCCCCAAAGAGTTAAGCAGCTGACTACAGTTTAGCAGCACACTAGTGAATTGCATGAGTTGTTAGTATCCTAGATATACCCAGGTGTAATTCCTGTGTCACTGGCAGAACACAACACCAGCTGGGAAGGGCCTTTTTCCTGTAGACACAGCATGTGGAGGTCAAGTCAACAGTAATTCTCCTTCCCTTCCTGAGCCTTGACCCTCGACACTCTATACCAGATGGCCACATGCACTTGTTCTGTGCCTCAAATTTGTCTGAACAGTGCAAGGACCCTGTCTATCCACATGGCTTTTTGTAACATGCATTTTGGTAGCACATAATGCTTTCCATGGAAGCATTCACAGCTCGTGTTTAAAATAAGATGAACCACCATATTTTTCTTTCTAGTTTGTCTACACTGCTTGCTGCTCCCATGTTGTCTATTAGTGTGCAAGTTCCTCAGGGCAAGCACCATGTCCCAAATTCTTGGTAGATTGCTGATGCTACATGAATCATGAAGTGTAAACCCAGCTTCTACACTTACTCTGAAGGCAGAGGAACAGGCTCTGATCCAACTCTTGTCTCGAGGTCTGCAATCATTTTCAACTTCCACTTCCGGCGCTGGACCTGGGAACACACAGCAATAGCATCATCATGGGGGCTGCTGCTAACAACTTTTTGCAAGCTTGGAAATAAAATTCATGTTTTCCTCAATGCTGGGATCACACTGATCTTTAACAGGATAATTCAAGACATGATAATTGAAATACATATTTCCTTGCGGGGATGGAAAGTAAAATTAAATTTTCCATCAAAAGAATTGCCTGGACTTGTTGAAACAGCCCAAATTAAAGATGCTAAACAACACTGACTAATTTTTATTTTGACATGGATAAGTCCCTCTGGCCATCCAAGGCAGTTCTCAACCGATACCCATGTGCGTGCTTTGATTTCTAAAGAGTGAAATGTTGTCATTTACCTGCCATGTGCCAAGGCAGAACGTGGTCACAGGGATCAGTAAAAGGCCCCACCTGAACGCAACATCCTCTCCAGATTCGATGACATCTGCTGTGCCACTTTTTGGTCTCCGGAGTCTCAAACAAATGTCTGGAGTGAATTCAAATTAGAAACACAGTTACTATAAGAGAAACCAGCTTACATCCCTGCAGGGTTTGCAGCATCAGGAGCTAATGTTTACCAAGCTTCCCAGCTAACACGCTACTGACTGGGTCCTAATGTTCTCCGACTCCTTTAATTAAGCTATTTTAGTTACATTATCTACTCTACACAGTGATACTGTATTGGAGGCTTAAGTCTTCAGACAACATTATAAATCATCTCAGCATCCTTTGACAAGCATAGAAGACCTCTATTTATGGAACCTTCCATTTCATTTCAATGAATTCTAATGCATTTTACACATGAGCGAGTGGTGCCTCCCAAGTCTGGGGGGCACCAGATTGCCGATGGGGGAGGAGGGTCCCCCAGGGGCCAATTGCCAAGCCAGCAGCAAGACTGGAAGTGCACTTCTAGTTCCATGGCTGGCACTTCCAGGGGGTGCACGTGCATCCCCTACCCATCGCCAGTGATTTTATATAACTGCCAAAACATAAGCTTTCCCCCTTTCATGTCAAATATTGGCAAGCAGCACAGGTAGGGAAAGCTGCATCAGACATCGCCGGCCGGAACAAGGCGGCAACTGAGCGTCGGACCTGAAGGGAAGACGACATTTTTCCTTACCTTTAGATCCCTGTACCAAACCGGACCGTGGTTTCGTACGAGGATATGCAAAAAACGTCCTGACCGAAACGTGTGGGATCTAAACAAAAGCAAAGAGATGCCGTGTCACTCCCCCGCTTTGTGCGCTCGAGCGATCAGGGCGGCTTCAGAAGATGTTATTTGCTGGGAAAGGGAGCTTGAAATGACCCGCTAGGATGATGTCATGTCTAGGGCCCGAGTGGAGAACCAGAGTAGATGGCAGAGAAGGGGGGAACCCCCCTGCCACCCCCGTCCCGCTCCCGCGCTCCCACCTGGGCCCAGCCCCGGGGCTGCAGCACCCTCCCAAGGCAGCGCCCGCCACCTGCGGCCATTGTCCACTACCGCTTCCGCCGGAAGTAGGGGGCTCGCTAGTAGCCACGCGCCTCTATGGTTCCGGCGGCCGCGGGCACATCTGCTTCCGCCGGAAGTGGAAGTACCCTAGTGACCGCTCGTGTCTATGGTTCCGGCGGCCGCAGGCACTTCCGGTGGGCGGGGCTCAGGGCCGCGGGGTCATGTGCGCGCTGCCCCAGGACGTGCGGTCCTTCCTCCAGCGGCACCCGGCGCTGCGGCCGCTGGGGCCGGGCGGGGACGCCCGGGTGAGCCCAGGGGCGGGTCTCCGCGCGGGGGGGGTGTCGCTGCGTGGCAGCCGTGTTCAGCTTTGCCCGGCGGGCCTGGGCCGTTGGAGCTGGGTCTCACACGTCTCTTCCCCGCTCGCCCCAGGTGCGCTGCGAGCTGACGGGGCATGAGCTGCCCTGCCGGCTGCCCGAGCTGCAGGCCTACACCAGCGGCAAGAGGTACCTGCGGCTGAGCGGGACCCCCGGTGCCTTCAACTACAGCGACTACGAACCCCACGTCGTGCCCAGCACCAAGAACCCGTGCGTAACCCCGTGCCCCCGGCTGGGGCAGGGAGGAGGCCTTGGTGCTTTGGAGGGAAGCTGCTTGCTGGGCTGGAAAAGCTTTTGCAATGCAGCTTTGCTGGCTGTTGCCTTCAAGCAGGGGTGGCCGGCTTGCGCAGGCCTCGGGGCAGCTTCGAACTGCGTGGGCTCCCCGGGCCCGGCAGGGCAGGTCTGCGTTCAGAGCGGGTCGGGGGTCGAGTAGCAGCAGAGGGGGTGCAGGGATGGCCGGCAGCCAGGCAAGCGAGGGTGGCGTCTGCATAGCTCTCTCTCCCTGCCCCGTTGCTGGTGGACATGTCCAATGGGGGTGTAAGCACCCCGAATTCTGTGGCAGGACATGCTCCACTGCCCACGCCGGTTGTCTGCGGGATCACCAGCAAGCCGGCTGGATCTGTTCCGTAGGCCATGTTTTGACACCCCCGACTTAAACCGCCCTCTCAGGAGCAATGCGAGAGGCAAGGGCTCTCACAGGTGAGGTCTGTTATTGGGGCAGCTGCTCGGTTGGGACAGACTTAGACCAGCTTTGTGCCCTCCTTCAGGTCTCCATCTGCTTCTCTCGCAGAGGCCCAAGATCTGTGATACCCCAAAAGCTCTTCTAAATCTATCCCCACCATAAAAAAGAGAACCTACAAGAGTCTGAGCCTCTTGCAGGTTTTTGGACCGTCATGGCTACAGTGTTGTTTCATTACTCAGACCTGGACTGTTCCATTTGCTGACTTTGCTGTGCTCACATCCATGTCTCTTCCTGTAGACACCAGCTGTTTTGCAAGCTCACGCTCAGGCACATCAACAGGGTCCCAGAGCACGTGCTGCGTCATGTCCAAGGGAAGCGCTATCAGAAGGCGCTGAGAAAATGTAAGTGGTGCTAGCGCCTTCTGCAACGTCTTTCTTGATCTGTACTCATGGCATCCAGCCTGGTAGGTGGGAAGTGGTGGGGAAGCGCTCAACAACTTGCCAGTAACAGAGCAGTGCTCCTGCCTGCTGTTCACAGGTTTTTTTCTCTAGTTGGCAAAGCAGTGTCTTTGCTTTAGAGCAGAGGTTCTCAGACCTTTTTGTACTGCAGCTAACACTTAAATACAGAGGTTGTGCGGTGGATGCTTTTCTTCCTATATCATCCTGTGGTATCTACGGCATTAACACTGAACATACAATTATGGGAACGCCTAATATTTTATCGCCCTGTCAATACAGTTTAGCAGCTGGAGAAGCCAGCCCTGAGGGACTTGCCAGCTGTCTGCATGTCCCAGCTTGAACACCTTATGTTCAGACACCAACTAGTTTGGATGGTGGCTTATATCTGTGGGGACTTGATAAGAGTCAAGATGAGCCTGGCAATGTTGTTTTATCAGTAAAGGGACTGAAGCTAGGTTTCTGGTGGCAGTGTTTGGCTCAGTTCGGTAGTGACTGAATGCCAGTCCTGCCTGATGGCTGCTTGTTGGCCTGCATGTGGTGAGCTTGGTGGCTCCTGGGAACAAGTGTTTGCTTTGTAAAGTCCAGCACCCCCTACCATGGGAGGTGTTTGTGTTTGCATCCCAAAAGCTAGGTTTGAATGGAACATGGAGACTGAATTGTGCTGCCGCCACTAGAGGTATGTCCCAGTCAGAGTAGGAGCAGGGTGTGAGGGAAACTGCAGTGCTGGACTTCTCTGGACAGAATAGATTTGGGTCTCTGGGGATGTTTGGCTCTTGCAAAAGGTGTCAGGCTCAGTGCACACCCCTGCTACAGTTCCTGCCAGGGCAGCAAGACAGAAGTGCACGCTCCCATTTTGCATCCATTGGCTTTGGTGTCTCCCTAGGTCTCTGCAGGGGCATGGTCTGTGAAAGGTGCAGTTGCAATTCATACTGCACTGACTAGCTACCCAGGACCTTGCTCTACCTCTGCTTCACGATCTCCTCTGTTAGGCCAGCAAGCTGCTGAATTGCTTGCATTTCTGTGTGTGATCCTAGCTGAGTCGTCCTATTCTGCTCCCTAACTAGATGAGGAGTGCCAGAAGGAGGGCACGGAGTATGTGCCTGCTTGCTTGCTGCAGAAGAAGCGGCAGCGGCGGCATGATGACCAGCCGAATGGGAGCAAGCCACCTTGCAAGAGGGGGGATTTCTGGGAGCCCGCGTCCAGCAATGAGGACGAAGAGGACAGTGACGACAGCATGAGCGACCTGTACCCACGTGAGCAAAGCTTTGGTGTGTCCAAATATTGTAAAGGGACCCCATCGGTCCTTCCTGGCACTCACTAGAAAGGCAAGTCTGTTTCAAGTGCAGGGGGGCTGGACTTGATGACCAGCCTCTAGCATCTGTGAATCCCCATTAGCAGCATAGGGAGTGGGATGAGGAAAGGACTCCTTGGTTGTGCGTAAGAATGGGCAGGACTGTATGGAAAGAGGCAGAACTTTGCTACTTTGAAAGGACAGCAGCAGAAGCGGGCTAGGATGGCAGTCCTGTTGATGCCTGGCCAGCAGTGTGCCCACGCATTAGAGGATCATGGGCTGAACGTCTCCTGTAGTTGGATTACTAAGGGTCCTGGGCCCAGTGCTACTGATGTGCTGTCAGCTTGTGTCTTCCAGGTGTTTCAGTAGAAACGTACCAGTTGGTCACCGAAGGTCTTTGGTGATAGAGGTTGGAGTCTAATGCTTCAGCTTGGTCTGTCCCCCCATTAGGATGTCCCTGAAACCCCTGTTAGGATGTCTCCGAAGTGGAGTGAGAGCAGGTGCCTGTGTGAAGCAGAATCTGGCCCCATCTGGGTCTTGCCTTGTGTTTTAGCTGAGCTTTTCCCAGAAAAAAGCCCAGCAGCTGCAGGACGTGGAGAAGACAGCGATGACTTTATGACAGACAGTGAGGAAGACAAGGCCAAGCCGGCTGGGGAAAATGGGGATGCGAATGGGGAGAAGAGCGAGAGAATGGACCTGGATGGACAAGGCAGCAAAAGGGGAAAGGTGAGTGCTGCACTGCTGTGGACAGCAGTGCCCTGGGGTGAGCTTGGGACATGAGGTGAACCTCTGTATGGAAGCATGGGCACAGCACTCCTCAGGAGCTTTGTGATTGCTCCTGCTGGAGCTGCGTCCCCCTGCCCCAGCACACGAGCGCAGTGCCTTATTTGTAGATTTTGCCATTCATTGGGGGGATATGAAAACGTATCCCCCGCGAATGGGGAGGGTTGCCTGTATTGCCATTTAACATGACGACAAAGCAGAGGAAGGGAACAATAGCTTGCAGATCGTAGACAACGGTTGAGGTAAGGAAATGCCTCGTCTTTGGCTGCATCCATGTTCTCTGCAAACAAGTTCGTGTTGACACCCAGCCTAAAGACTGTGAAGTCTGGTGGGGCCCAGGTGTTTGCTTTCTAGTCCTGGCTACGCGCCATTTCATGCCAGCACAGAAGGACAAAGAACTTCTTGAAATTGAGTAAACTGTTTTTTTCACAGAAACAATCGGGTGGTTTGAAGAAGAAATTTAAGAGTCGCCATCGAAAACCCAAGAGCTTCAAGAAAGCAGCCAATGGCAAATAAAGTTATGTAAATGAGAAACATGGTACAGGTCTAGCTGGTTGTGGAGCGGTGTGTGTTCATCCCCTAGATAGGCAGAATGGAGGGTGACAAAGGTGTCTTGTCTGCATTGTATGGTTGCATTCATTTCTGATAGAGTAAAATGGAGCAAACAGGTTGTGGGCATGCTTATTATAATGACACTCTGACTTGTGAGGGCTCCATTGGTGTCTCTCTCCTGCAACCATGAGGTACCTTGTGTGGCTATGGTACATCTTTCCTCTTCTCTGACTTGGCTGTTAGTAAGTGGAACAAAAATGAAGCGTGGGAAACACTTACTGCTGTCTGTCCTCTTGGAGATAAGGTACCAATACTGAACAGTGTCCAAGAACATCCTCGAAGGGTCGGTCACTAACCATGCGCTCAAAGTGGATACAACAAAGATGCCATCGTTTTATTTTGATTGTTTCCAAAAATCAAAACATTTTCAAACACAACTAAGGTACAAAATACATCATAAAGTGGGAATTTATACTTATTTTCTTTTTTCCACATAGAAAACAAAAAATATATTCAAAATGGATTCCAGAACCTTTTACAAAAGCCAATCAGTAGAAATCCTGCTTTTGAATAGGAGGCGTTTTCATTCTGACCAGTGATGAAATTGCCATCAGTTTGGGGAGATGTCCGGGGACAGCTAGCTCTGTTGCAGAGGACTCTTGCTAAAAGGCTATGGCTAGTTTTGTGCTGTCTTGAAGAGCAGCGTCTTTTAAAAAAAAACCAAAAAAACAAAAACCCTTCACTTAGTACTGAGTGATGATACTGTACTTGCAAAATCCCTGCTGCAAAGGCTACTGAAAGTTACTTTTCCTAAAAGGGGAGAATTCTTTTTGGGGTGCCTGGCTATCGCAGAGCTACAGACAGTCTCTTTGATGAGAGGACTTTATTTTCACAGATCAGTTAGTGTCTGACTGAACCGCTTCTCTTTCAAAGCAATCAAACTCCTTTAGCTTGGAAGAAGAGGAAGAATCAGTGGTAAGAAAGCTAACTAAGGGTAATAAGAAACCCGACTTTTATCTATTTAACATAAATACAAGAATCGTCCACAGCAGTTACGACTGTTGGGAAGGGTCTGTACCTCAGGAGACTGTTGTGTTTGTGTATGCTGACTGCCAGCACAGAAGAGAAGAGATTGTACCTGCTGTGCGGCAGAATGCCCCAGTTTCCCTTGCGATGAAGACACAGGCAGCGTGAAAGCAGTGGTGGGAGAAAAGTCTTTTGCAAATTCCAGGAAATAAGGCAGTGGTGGGTTAACATACCATTTGATTTTAAAAGAGATTAAGAAATTTCAGCAGCAGTGATTTATCTAACCACGAAGGCCAGTCTTCGTTAACACCCTGATGGCATTAGCTAAATGTTCGTGAAAGCGTTTCTGTTTGTCATCAGATGTGGGGAGTAGTTCTGTTTTCCAAACTAAAGCTGTCTAAGTTGCACTGTCCAGGTCAGCCTTCCATGCACTGTATGTTCCTGTTAACTACATGAGAATTACATGTAGATGCTCAAGCAGCAGTTCTTTGGTTTCTTGGTTCAGCAACTCCCCTGTGGACCTTACCTGGCTACTAGTTAATGAGAGGTCATGGATTTAGTACTTCACTGAATCTTCTTAAGGGGAATCAACATACTTGGCTAGCAGAAGATGAAACACTGCTTCTTCACACAGTTTCTAGATATGTACCTAGGAGGCATAGGCTACCCCAGTGAAAGACAAAATATGTTCCTTCTTTCCTCTCAACCCATTAAACTGGAGGACTATCCCCCCTCCCTTTCAGTGAAATGATAAGAAGGACTAAGTTATCTCTTTGCTAATCAGATGCTATGAAATTCTAGTCTGCTGCTGCCAGAAGCAAGGCAGACTGGAACAGAGACTCAAAGGGACAAGGTATCAGAGCTAATAGCTGGGCACTATTTAGGACTAGATCAACACAGCCTTGGCAGGAAAACTGTCCCTGTGCCCACGAATACGTGCAGAAATGTCACAGCCCAGCCCCTCTTTAGAAGTCTACAACCTGACGCTGCAAGCTAAGGTTTTAAAAGCCTTTGCAAGAGAGACTGACAAAAATACAATCGGGAAGAAGCCTAGAAGCACAGACACTGCTCTTAACCTGCACATGCTGCAAAACACTGTTTCAGAGCTTTCAGCTGAGTGCACAGAAAGGTATCATCATACAACAAACTGTGTTTACAACAATAAGAGCTCAGGTTGAAGGTAACAGAGGAAAAAATGAAGTCAAAGCTGGGCTGTAGATGATTTGCAAGAGTCTCTTGGGAAGAGCAGTATAGCTTTGCTCTTCTGACAGGAAAAAAAAAAAAAACACTGAATAGGATTGATGTTGGCACAGCACTTCAATAACCTTAAATGATACTCCCCAAACTCCCTTATTGAACTCATATAAGCAATTCAGCATCTTTACCTCTTTTGTCCCCTTAAGGAAGTGATATCTTCTATCTTCATTAAAGGAAAAAAACCTTTTCCTTTCCTCATCTAGTGAAAAATGCCAAGAGCTGGGCTTTGCTTTCTCCCTTCGTGCAGTTTGGCTGTGGAAAGGGTAGATAATACTGTATTGTTGTTTTTCTTAAACAATAATTTCTCTTGGAGTAAGTTTTCATTAAAACAAAACATGCTAAAGCCAACTGCTGGCATTTCTGATGGGACAGGATTTTGAGTTCTGATGAGGGAATTAACTCGTTTAGCTGTAGCTAAAATGTAAGTGAGGATTAACCCAACAGCACACTGAATGAACGATATGGTTGCCTCTGCTCACAGTACTTTAAATTTAAAAAGCTGTTACAGGCAGAAGGGGCAGTGACGCTTCTACCGCAACACTGAAGTACTCAGAACTGCAGGTTCCTTGGGTTAATTCCAATTCTAAAAAAGTTAAAACAATAAACCTTAGCCATGTCCCTCCAAGAACCAGGATGCATGTATTGTTGTACTCGTGCCATTGTAAATCAGATTCTCAAAACATCTGTGCCTTTAACAGGGGAAGGGGGCTATTACTTGTAAAGTGTTGGCAGTTCTTGTTGAATCCATAGAGAATCAGTCCTGGACTTAAGGTGTCATGTCCTAAGAAGTGCTGCTGCTCCTGTTACCACTCTTTTTTCTTCTCATCCATGGAGACACCCCCCGGACCGAGGGCCACCACCAGGAGGAGCCCTCCGATGACGGACATGGTCTGGAAGAAGTCGTATTTGAGGAAATCGTGCATGGGCTTGTAGACGGGGATGGTCCAGAAGGCGTTGAAGTAGATGTTGATGGCAAACAGCCAGATGACCAGAGTCAAGGCAGCCAGCTTTGTCTTAAAGCCAATTGCCACCAAGATGATCAGGGCTGTGCCCACGATGTTCTGCAAAATCTGCAGTAGCACAGAGAAGAGAAATCAGAGTTAACGGACAGATCTTAGCAACCGGTGGGTGCAGGAGGTGGAGGTGTAGCCACTCTAGCAGATCTGGGGTAAATGCAATCAAGACAGGTGCCTGTGACTTATGAAGATAAGCACCAACCTATTAGTCATTAGATTTCTTTAGCCAGAGGTCTTTTGGGGCTGCTCTGTGTTACCTTTAGCCATAAGCTTGGCTACAATGATAGTGGCATGATTGTGAGCACTGGATGCTAGGGGCAGAATTTAGCTGTGGGTATCCCTTCTTCCATCCCCAAGGTAGTTATTTGGGTACCGCTGCCTGCAGTTTGATGTTGTAACCCAAGCTGTTTGTGTGTTGTGGTGTCTCAGCTTTAAGCCTCTCCAGGCTTAAAGACAAGCCTGGAGAAACAAATCTTACTGCTTGAAACCAGGAAATATCGGTGCAAAGGAAACTAATACTTGCCTTTATTTGCCTCTAGCTTAGCAGCTCCAAGCACTTTACGAACTCAAATGATCCTAACACTCCTGACACGCTAGCAGTTTCCCCATGTCCAAAGTATAGCCATATAACCTTATTTAATGAGTCCCAGCAAAAATCAACAAGGACTTGCACAAATGTTCATGGAGCAGGCTCCAGGGCTACTCAGAAAACAGCAGAGCCCAGTGCTTTGACACTGTCCGGTATCCAAATACTTACAGAAAAGAAGCTGGAATCAAAATGGAGCAGCGTCATGAACATAAGAACCAGCAGCACGCGTCCACCCAGCTGCATGTACTGTTTAGGAGAGCTTTCCCGCATAGTAGGGACGCCAGCAAACATGCTCTTCCCCTCGGAGCGTGACTCAGCCAAAAGCAGCAGCAAACCTCCCCCCAGTGCAAGGTTCCTAGAGAAAAAAGGGGAGACAACAGATCTCCATGTCAGCGCAAGTCCCAGGACAATTTATGAAGGGTGTAACAAAGAACTCTAATGCGTAAAAAACAAATCTGTGGTGGGAGTATGCAGTAATAGCAGCTTCTTGAGGCAGACTGCATCAGCAACATTTCTTTTGAGGGTTTTATGCCCGTTATAGCTAAAGCTGCAGATGTGTGGAGGGTACGATCTCTACTGTATGCTTGGTTATCAAATAATGAATACCTATGCAGGCTGAAAACAACTGCCACAAAGAAGCTCCTCTTTCCATTTGTGGAAATCCTGCCAGTCGAGCCCAGGAGCCATCACACCAAGCGTAAGGTCCGAATTGCACACGTTGGGCATGTAGACTGCCAACTGTCCTGGCACAGGTGTTTGGTGGCTGTACCTTTTCACATCAAGTCACATTTTAAGAATTGGTCTGGGCTCAAAACATAATCCACTTTTGCAAATTCCAGCAAGAGAAGCCAAATGTAGGAACTTGGCTAGCTGCTGTCAGCCAGAACTTCTTCACAAGAAGATCCATGCTCAGAGGCCCAACTCTGCCTTTCCTCTTAGGAAATCTGAGCGCCATCATTTGCAAATGATAATTTGAAGTGTCCGGGCCATTTTTGGTATCTGCATTTAAGTTCAGTTGGACAGCCATATAGCATCATTCACTTTTAAGAAATAAAGTAGATTCCCAGTCCACAAAAAAAATTAGTCTCTCTGATCTCAGCAGAGATGTGGCCCAGGCAATCTGTTCCCGATACTTTAGGATTAGTCTCTGCATCCTGTATAACATGGTTTAGGTTTTGCTTCTGACTTCTTAAAGTTGTTTGCTCACTTACTACTTCGTACCAATGGGCTTGTCAGAAAATTGCTACCTGCTAGGTAAGTTTTTACTCTATACAGAGGTGATATGTATAAAGAAATCTAGATTCCCTTCTTCCTGGAGAATGTTTCCAGAGAAGACAACAGACACTGTTTACATGAACACAGAAAACCTAAGACCTACCTCATCAAAAACTTCAGATCCCATAGTATGCTGTATGCAATGGTCTAGGCAAAAGAACACAAGTAGTTAGATGCTGTGTTATGGAAACATTACCATCTCCTTAACAGACAAAAGCTTTAAAAAAAATGCTGACGTCCATGAGATAAAAAGCAGAATGCAGAGACCAACAGCATCTTGAAAGGGTACTTACTTGGTCAAGCAGGTCACTTTGAATGAGAACCATGAGCAATTTTTATTAGAACCTGTTTTGTGTGTAGAAGACCAGGACCACTTGTTAACAGACAGGCTTAATACTGCACACTAAATCTGTGAATCTCAAAGGCCTCTGCAGACAGCGAAGCCTCAACAAGCTGCTGTGGGAGTCAAGTGTATGCACCATGCTGCTGCAGGGCAGAAAAGTTAAATATCATGCCTGTGGTCAGGCCAAGTTGGTAACAAAGTTGTGACCACAGTCTTGTCCTTTGGCTGATCCAAGTTAGAATTAGGTCTTTTTTAAAACATCCTGTTTAGTTGAATCGATAGACTTGTGGCAAGCACTGTGGCGTCAGAACCAGAGCAACTGTAGCTCCCTGATCCAACAGGTTAATTAAAACTTGAAAGGTAACTTAAAAGTGGGACCTGCTCTGGCCAAATGGAACTTGGATACTTCCAGCTGTAATGTCTCTAGCTGCATCTACATCCAAGATCTTGCCGTAGGATACTTCTGTCTGGGTTGGTGTGAGAGATTATAGCAAGCAGAAGAGAAGGAGCAGGCTCACGGGAGGAGAATTCTTGAGAGTGGCTTTAAGTTACAAGTTAGAGGTGCCACCGATACATCAGTCCATACTGTATTGGCACCAATAAAAGGAAAATTGGCATTATCAGCCATTGGCTTTTTTTGGCCGATGGTTGATAATGTCACTGATAAATGCTTTGTGCACGTGTGTAGCCATAGCATGCAGGTGGCCAGGAAACCAGTCTGGAGGGCAGTGTCCAGCTGGTAAGTCTGTGCGAGAGAAGGGGCATGGGCCAGACAGAGGCTTCCGTGGTGAGGGAGAGAGTGGGGCGGGGCAGTTGCTTCTCAGCCGGGGCGAGGTGCGGGACAGAGCTGTGGGTGGCTTGTCTGGAGGGAAGGGGCAGTTCTTATCATTGTGTGCACAGAGGTATGTGCCCCCTGGATTTATGCACCGGGTGAGGGCAGGTTGCTCGCTGCAGACCTGGAGCCAGAGGCTGCACCAGCCTCTTCCAGTCAGGGGGCCTGGGCCGGGGCTGCAGGCAGAGGCAGGCAGTAGCAGTGCTGGGAGGGGTGGCTACAGGGTGGGCTATAGCCACCCCAAAATTTGTCATAGCCCTTCCTCTTAGCACCGCTGCTGCCTTCCCCAAGCGCAGCCCTGTCCCAGCCCCTCTGCTGGGATGAGGCTGGTGCAGCCCCAAACCCGCAGTGGGCAACCTGCCTTTGCCCCATGCACAGATCTGGGGAGGCAAATGTCCCCATGCCTCCCCTGGAGGTGCATACAGGTAGTACCTCTGTGCCCCCTGGATGAGCCACCCACAGCTTTATTCTACACCCTGCCCCGGCCCCTGCCCCATTCCCTCCCTCGACTCTATATGCCCTACCCCCTCAGACTTAGTGCCAGTACGTAGCCTGGCCAGGTGGATCGGTATCGACTAATATGGCTGGTTAATAATCGGCCATCAGTACTAGCCGGAAAAAATCATTATCGGTGCACCCCTAATTTACATAAATTATCCTGGTGGGGTTAGAAAAGACGATCTGAAAGATAAGATTTAGGCTTTTGGAAGAGTTAAGGCCTCCTACCTGTAATGCTATAATTCCAAACAATCCAAAGCAGGCATACTGCACAAAGTTCCTGCTCAGCACCAGGATACAGCCACCTGAGGAAAGAAAATGAATTGTTACTGCATTTCCAGCTCATACAGGAAATAGTGGTTGCCCACTATTAACTTTAGCAGGTTCAGCATTTCACTCAAGTCATTATAGAGCTCGTTATTTTAATTTGCTGCTGACTACAGAACGCCTCTGGGGTTCTACTAAGGAAATGCAGCAGAGGATCAGATGTATGCCTAGTTTAATCCTTGCTAATGCATTAAAGTGACAGCTCCTATAAATGCTGCAAGAAGTTAAATACAAAGAAAGCCAACTAAGTATTGAACCACATCCTGCTTTTCTTGCGGTGAGCAGAAGGTGGACCCACCACCACCACCCGAAACAAACTGAGGAGAAGATTGTGAAAGGAGACAAAAGGAAAAAACCTTTTCTTTTTAGTTTGTACAACACCAAGTTGTGACAGCCTAGTGGTCAGAGAAATATTTAAGCGGGCTTCCCGCGGTTCGATGATTCAAAGTAGTACGCAAGCCAGGGAGGCAGGCACAGGAGCACGCTGGCATCTGCCTTAACAGCCTCGGAGCCACTTACTCAGCTGTCCGAAGAGATTGATGAACACGAAAATGGAGGCCAGGAAATAGCCACAGTTCCACGTGGCGTCGATGTAATCCCTCTGCTCGCTCCACTGGAACCACATGCGGATGCCATCCTCCAGGAAGGTGCTGATCAGACACAGGCGGGCCACGTGGGGAAGGTACTGCTTCGTCACTCTCAGGAACTGGAGGGGCACACCAGAGAGTGAGCAGAGGAAGGGCAGGAGGAGCATTGATCAAGCAAATGATAACCATGCACTTCTCCAGACCGCGGGCACATGCATATGCAGTACCAAGACCGCGACTGACTTAGGTATGCTGGGGAGGGGACGGGACCACCTGGATACAGATGAATCCTGTTGCTTGGAGCTTGTAACCCTGTTTCAACTCCCTGGTCTATATGAACTTAGTAGAAATGTTGGCAGTACTCAGGAAAATGCATTTGTTTTAATGAGCACTAGTTGTCAAGGGCGCTCTTGTTATTAGGAACATGATACAGCATCAGGGCAGATTCATGGTAATAAAAGCTTTTGACTAGAGATACAACCAGGCATTGATCTTAATTGACTTCCCACACGTGGTTCAATTCCGACTTCCATCAAAATCACACCCCACGCACCATGATGAACTAGGCAGTTATGTTTAACTACACTTCAGTGCAACCCAGTATTTAAAATTCATTAACACTGCCATGATGCAATTAGAATTGAGCGCACATCAGCTCTTCTTGGGAGTCAAAGTTATGTCTGATCCTGTATAAAGAATGCTGAAAATTTACTCTTTGGCTTACTCAGCTATTATACTAATTACAGAGAAATAGATACTGGTGAGTAAATACAAAAATGCCCTCAGGGTCTAGACTTTTGTGCCATTGGTACAACTGAAAGAAGCATAAAAGCATGCAAATATTTATCACTAATCTAGTTAAGTTTTTCTGCCCTGTCTCAGCTGGTATTATACACAAGCCTGTGGGTGCGTCTACACATTCATTAATGAGCAGTGCCTCCGAGCATTAAAGTTGAGTACATGCAAAAGGAAGTACTCAATAACTGCAGTAGGCTGCTCTACTGTGCATTAACCTAATAGCATGGTTTTTGCCATGACACTAATGCACCATCAGCCTAATGCACATTAAGCGTCTTGTGCAGACGTGCCCTGTATTAAGGAACGATCAGAGTGCTATATCATATGCTGATGGGGCTTATCAGCTCGTTGGGAAGTTTCATGCCTCAACACAAAACTAAATAAACAAAAAGGTCCTATTTTCAAGGTATGCAGAGGGGCGCCTCTGCACGTACTTAGAAGGACACAGGGGAAGTCTGCTACTCCATACAGCAAATCGCGGTGATGATTTCAGGCAAGCTGGCATATGCACAGCTAGGAGAAGGAGGGGTTGAATTCATCCATTCCACCATGGAAAGTTTGGTATCATTGACTCAATCTGCTCATCATACCTTGTTAACAACTTGTGTATCGAAGGGATGGGGGAGAAGGAAGGAACTCTACTTTAACAAACTACTTATTTCTTAACGGCCTCAAAACCTGCAAACAGCACATTTCACTTATGTAGGAAGCAATGGTTTGTGTGGGCCAAGCAATAGTACCAGAAGACATTCGGGAACTGAAGAATGCCTGCTAATGGGAAGTAAAATAATGTATTTGGGGGCCTTGAGAAACATCTCTGGAGCAAAAGTCCAAGTACCGAATCCCCCACCTTCTAGTACTTCAGTTTGTTAAGCATGTAGTTTTAGCAATGTCTGCCAGGTGCCAGGTGGAGCAAATATGCATGGTTAAACAGCTGCCAGGAAGAGGTGAAGCAGCAGCTTCATACCTTCTGATTACATGGGTCTGGACTGAACAGCATCAAAACCAGAACCATGTATGTACGTGCGTGGCTGTGCCTGTGCCCTCTAAATGCAAAGCTATCACTTTGCAGATTCCTGCCATAGGACAAGGAAGGGACTAGGTTTTGTAATGTTGCCTCAGCCCACACATAGAGCACCATGCGTCTTAAAAGTGTCTTATTACAGGGCTGCATTTTATACAGGTATCAAATTATATTTAATATTCAGTGTTAGAATGAAAGACCTCCCCAACCCCCTCATATGCCAAGATATTTTCCACAAGTAATTTGGAGCGCCATGAAGACAACATTCACAATGGGCACACCTACACAAGACAATTACTGCACATTAGCCTAATAACCCTGCGCGGTAGCATGTCATGGCACAAACCATGGTAATAGCCTCCTGTGCAGGGTTATTAGGCTAATGCACAGTAAGCGTCATTAAATAACGGTGCGTTGGTGCTACTGCGCAGTAACTCTAGGTACTGCACATTTAGTTTAGGACTTTATTAAGGAAGTACTAAACTAAATGTGCAGTATCTAAGGTGCCTTAATGAACGTGTAGACGCACCCGCTGCAGCAGGTATCTGCCTCGTGATCACCGACTGGCATGAAGGTTTCTTCTACCACAAGTATAGAAACCTTAAAAGATTATGCTGGGTCAAGTTTTGTTGGTACAATTCAACTGACTTCAGTGGTTTATATGTACAGACCATTAAGATCTCATTAAGATGTCAAGTAAAAATTTATGTTGACAAAAAGATTAAAGTTAGTTTCTCCTAGGTTATGCTGTTTAGTTTATTCTGTATTTTACTCAGGCGGGATAATGCAGCTAGACCTGTGGGTTTCATTTTCTGTTTCCAGTTAATACCACTTGGCAGGTCTGCTTCAAATGCTTTGGGTTTACAACAATGGGGGAGGGAGGAGGAAGGAGAGATTCAAATCACAGTTAAAAATGTATTCCCATCACAACACAACACTTAACCAATAGTTAGAGGCTGCTTTGAGTACATATTAATGACCTAGCTTACTGGCTCACTGTAGGTCAGCGAGATAAAGAACAAAATTAAGACAGACACACTTAACAGTTAATATCAGAAGAGCAAACCCTACTTGTGTTATGTCACGCATATCCAAAGTCTGAAGGGTCAAGATTCAAGCTGATTAACACACATTTTGAATGCCAAATTCAACCAAGCACACACTGAATGGTAGTATTTCTGGCCTTTTGAACATAAACTTGGATTAGTGAATCCGAACGGTTTCTTAATAACTTTGTCATTTAATAATATGCAAGCCACAAAATATACAAGGCTGACATGACCTAAATTAATTGAAGTAAATATTAAAGAGGATTGTGCCCATTTGCATCATCCAAAACTTGAAGTCAATCGAATAGTATTTGGACGCTGCCTATGCACATACCCAAGATTAGGGGAGAAAGCCCTCAGGAGTTCATGGCTATTGCCTGCAAGATTTTATCATCATATCTGGGTCTTCACTTAGATAAAAGTCATCATTTGACTACTGGCCAATAACTCCTAGAATACTGTTTGTTTAAATATAAATGTCATAATTTTGTTTCAGTTTGTCTTTAGATGATCTTTCTGTGCCCGGGGTGCAGTTTCTGTTTTGCTACTGCAGACACAGCATTTAAACAAGTTAGCAAGTCCCATTCCCAACATTAGGCAATCATATAGACTTTGCCCTTCTTTCAGAGGAAGCAGCCACAAATCAAGATTCGAAGGCCCTCTTGCCACTACAAAGACCACATGTTCATACCGTAGGCAGGGTCTAAGCAAATATAACACTCAAATAGAAAGGTAGATAGTGTGGTACAAGCTGTTTTCTCTCTACAGCAAGTTATAGTCCTCAACTCCAAAATAATCTTCCATGTCGTTTGCATGATGTGATTTACATTTGCTGAATTTTAAATCAGGAGGAAAGAGCATCTCTTTAATTACCAGGATGCTTTCAAAGAGCCTGCCAAGAGACTTAATTGGTCAGATCAGACGGGAAAGCCAAAATGCTAAGAGGCCCTGTTTATTATCAGGGCACTATCCAGTAAATTTGTAAGCCAACAGAGCAGGCAAAGAGTAAAATCAGAACTAGTCTGCTACTTTCTCTTCTTGAAACTAAAAGAGGATTTGGCGCTAACATATACACATACAGTAGTCGAGAGTAGGCAGCACGCAGGATCATATGAAGTAACAGCTGATTAGAGGGGGAAGTTCCCCATACAGATGCAGGAGAGGCTGGCTGATCAACCCTAGGCAGCTTTTCCTTTCTTTCAAATTAGAAATTCTCAACTAAAAGCAATGCATCTGACCTTTAACTAGCACAACTCCTTCTACCGGCTGAGCTGTAGGCTGCTAGAGAGGTGGTTTTCCAGTTAGTAAAAAAGGCAACTGCCCCAATACAGCTCCAAGTCCCAATAAAATGTGATAGATTGACTTCTCAAGCCCGCACAGGTGCTAAGGTAATCCAAAGAAGTGGGGAAGTGGCCTCTGTGAAAGCTTCAGGGGAGCCATCTTTTCTAAGCGTGTGCAAACCAAACCCACTGGAGGAAACAGGCATTTGCTAGCATTTGAAGAAAGGAAGGAAGGAAGGAAGCGGGGGATGATGTTCTTTTAAGGACCCCAAGTGAAAACATGCAGTCCTGAGTTACCAATCAGGCCAGTCCCCAAATGGCAATATTTTTCCTTAAATATACCATGCGTTCCGTGTTTACAAGAAGAAAAAAACATTCCTACTCTTGAAAGCAGTTTTTGGCTATTTTTCAGGAATAGTTCTTAAAAGCTGAAAATATTAGAAAGATAGTTAGTTTAAAGGAGGGGGTGCCAGGATTCCTATGCATCTAGATATGAAAAGCATGGGCAGGAGGAGGAATTATTTAGGCTGGTTGGTTCTGTGCATGCAGTTGTGGGTAACAGAAGACAGTTAAGAGAAAACAACAAAAAAGGGAAGATTTTTCCTGTGGGGCCATCTGGAAAGTACCTAGATGATCAAATACATTGGTAGCAATCAACAGAGAAGTGTGTTAAGCAGTGAATAGATCGCAACGGAGGAAAGGTGCTAATAGCCTGTCCTGGCAACAGATGAAGCAGGTGAGAAGGTGAGATTGGAAGCGGAGGGCAGCAAGACAGCAGTCCCCAAATATCAGCAGGAACAGAGATGTGGAAAGGCTCGAGTGCCAAGGGGTAGCTCTGCTTCCCAGACCCTATGATCTTTTGTCACGAGCCGTGTGGCCTTACCTTGTTGTCCCCTTCTCTGAAACCAAACCACCCCGGAGAGACCGAGCGAGGAAGCCACTTCCACCTAGACTTTCTATGTGCCCTCTTTGCACATGCAGCAGAGAGAACGTAGGCTATTTATTAAACGCGAGTGCCAGCTATCCAATCAGCTAAAAACAAGTAAGATCTTTTGAAGGTGAAGGCGGGCACAGCGCTTATCAGTCTTATCATAACACAAACCATCCTCTGCCGTTCGGCCTACATGCAGCCGTATTTCTGCCAGTCACAAGGTCATGCGCAAGCATTGAAACCACCCCACGCAGCAAGTTCAGAGAATAAGCAAGTCCACATCAGAAACAACATATAACGAGTATAAGACTAACCCAGGAGACCTAGAAGAGGAGAAAGAAACACAGTACAGCTCATTAACTACAACAGTACAGGAAATGCATCAGAAGAGTCTATAGTGATTTCAGCACAAAAGAGTGCACCTGCATGTAATCCAACCCATTTCAGTAATTGAGCGACAGAGACTAATTCATTGGAAGCTGGCGACTTGTAGCAGTGGGATGACCCGCAGGAAAAGTCCCAAATGACAGATCTAAAACTATTGTATTTTGTGGAAGTTCTCCTCCAAATGTCTGAACTTGGCCTCATTTTCCACCCCTCGCATACTACATGTATCATCATTGCCCCTGCAATGCAGCCCCTTCTCACAAGCAAAATGCTTAACAGTTCAGAGCAGCAAATGAAAAAATAACATTTCTCGAATTGAGACTATACGTGAGGTTTGGTTTGGTTTTTTAAAGGGAGGAGACATGGAGAAACAGCATTCCAGCCTTTCTATGGAAAACTCCTTTGTTTATTCCTGAATTACTGATATGATATACGGAGAAAAAAAGTTACTACCTAGTGTTCATAACAGAAACGCTCTTTTGGTCCTCAAGGTATGGTTTACCGCCCAGTACTCATGATAAATATACATCTATACACACACTATATTTCACAACAGGTCAGAATGTTTGGATATGGACTATTATATACCTATCTGAGCTATCTACTGATATCTGTCTATCTATTGTTAGGCAATGATAGACAGCTAAATAGATAGAGTAGCCCCATGTCAGGTTTACAGGGACAGACTTTCTCCAGAAAATTTTTATTTTACCAGAACAAGCACAAGCCGAGTGGCGAGGAACGTTTATAATCTAATCTCAGGCCAGACACAAAGTGATTCTCAGTCCGATCCTTTTTAGGGCACCCTCAGTATTAGCACTGTTAGGTGTGCAACGAACACCTAACCACAGTTCACAGGATGACCCCAGAGATTTCAAATAGGAATCCATAGTGTCACAAACATTCTGGTCTGAGTTATTTGCAACAAAAGAATTGCTCTGTTGTTTCTCTGTAGTTAAAGGAAAAAAATAGCCAAAAAACAAGGAGTAATAACTGAGAGCCTGCATTTTCCAAGGGGTGCTCTGAGTCTAATGAATCAGGCTGAGAAGCACTGCTCTGCTCTAGCCCAGGCAAATCACTCCTTCCCTTGTGGTACAGCTCTCCACCTATGAAGTGAGAATGCCAACACCCTTCTTGCAGGATTAGACGATGCATATAGTGCAGGGAAGGCAATGCTATAATGAGAACACAGGCTCACTCAGCCATTTCACAGAGTTCAGAAGGAGGACATGACATACCAGGATGTTTCTGGCACTCTCTCTCTCTCTTTAATTGGTTTTCCATAACAGATTCCATTTTCTCTTTGTACCCATAAAGGATCAGTGGACTTCCAAACATAATTGGAAGGACCAGATTTTAAATCAGTTTCTTCCGTCTCCTGTTCTTACATAAACCATCTCAGAATGCCAGGATTTAGGACAAAGTGACTGGAATGGCTGGGGAAAAAAAAGATCAAAGTACTTGTAAAAGTTAAGACAAAGCACTGCACTTTTTGGCCCAGAAGCCTGGTATGTGCATCATGCACACTTCCTTTGCTTGGCTATAATCACATAACTGGTTTAGAATGATTCAAGAGTTTCTTTACACATGTCTACATCTCTTTTTAATGGAATGAATGCCAAGCACACCTTGCTGTTTGTCCCGTTTAGCTCTTTGATTTTAGCTATTGTCATTAGCTGTATCACACTTGCCAAAATCAGATAAGCCATTTCTACTCTAACCCACTTACAGCACCCAACCAGCAAGCAGGAAGCCTGCAAATAAGGAAAAGCCAAACAGGACAGATGCATCTTTTACTAACTACACACCCAGCTAGGGACCAAACATCATGTCTGGAACTGGTGGCTCATTCAAGCTAAAGACAATTTCCAGTCCTCCTTCAGGAAAGTTCACCATCTGCATAACACACACTTAGGTGTGCCCTGTTCCCTCTGATGCTGGTTCATGAACTGCTGCTGTTATCCTGATACTATTTAAAAACTCCAATTCTATTTAGGCACATGACCTTAACCTAACTCCTGTTGATTTTGAAGGGAGTTTGTGGCTTGCATTTCTAGAGTGCGCTGGGTAGACAACTCTGCCTAAACTGCTGGATCAAACATTTTCAGGACCCACTGATAGTCCACAGAGGTGGTTGCTGCACCTCTCCTTGCTGGTTTTATGTCAGAGAAAGTGGCCGATTCCAGCTGATTTCAGGTGTTATAAAAGGAGATGGGGAGGAATAAGGCAGTCAATGAAGAGGCGTCCAGTTCCAAGTAGTGACAGTCAGATTCAATGGTTCCCACCCATCACAAAGTCTCAATCTAATCCCAGTTGAAACGTTTGTTCCAAATGAACTAAGAGCTTCCCTAATGCAAAATGCCAACTCGGCAAGATACAAGCGGTGTTTGTTGTTTTGTAAATCTGCCCCCTCCCCCCATACTTACGTGATTTCACTTTTTAGCATCACAGATGGTGTTTAGTGCATCTGAATGAGCAAGGGGCAATTATTTGGACCCACAGTCAGCTAAGGACTTGCTTGCAAAACTTAATAGCTGTTTTGCAATCAGACAGCAAAGTGTATGCAGACATGATGAATATTCTGTGGTTCAGAAGCAGCACTTTCCAAATAAAATGGAGGTCAAATATAAATAAAAGTTGTTTCAATGAGTGTTATTCCAGAAAGTGGCAGACAGTACTTCCTGGTGGACAAATAGGCTTTTAGGAATAAAAGAAAGGTTTCAAAAAATGTGAGCAGAAATAGTCACTCAGGAATATATATTTAAGGATTAAAAAAACCCCCAAAACTAAAAACTCAGTAGCAGCGAGCACTCAAGTGCCCTAAAACTTGTCAGAGGCTGGGAACACAGCGCAGCAGCTGTTTACCTCCCCTTCCCGAGGCCTGATCCTGACCATCACAGTCCACAATTAGAACTGCTGAAATCAGTAGGAAAACAGCAGTAAAATCTGTCTCGAAGCCAACCATCTATCTTAGTGAGGGCAACAAATCTTTATAGTGGCAACCAGTTGCAGGCGTGCAGAGCTGCCAGGTGAAGTCAGACCTTCTCGAGCCTTGGCTACAGGCCGCCAGATGTTACTACCTGATTTTAAATATACTCATCACCGTGCCGACAAACATTTGCACTTTCCAGCGGCGTCATGAACGCAGCGACTATTTCATTCATGTTATTCCTACTCGCAGAAGATGGGAAGGCAATGCTTGCTGCCTACCTAAGAAACGTGTGAATCTGGGAGCCCCACAATGGTCTCTACTGCAATAAACACGTGCAAGGACAATTTGAAAATGTCATCTTATGTTACCTTTTGTCTGGGATCTAAAGCATAGTTTTTGCTAGCCTGGACACCACCTAGAACCGGCTTGATGGTCATCTTGTTACCTGCCTGTTTTCTGTCCCGTATGTTGCTTCCGTGCCACCTGGACACTTTTTTGGAAGCAGGAAGTGGGCTGGTCTTCCTTAGACCCCAGAAAAGTTATCCTTTTACTTACTCACGAATGGGAAGGGGCCAGAATCTCAGGAAGGTGATCTCTAGCTGGGTTTAAAACCAAACTCTCCTTCTTCTGCAATCAATCAATCAATCAACGAGGGCACGAGACTAGAACAAGGCAACCGTTTTGTTTTTTTTAAGGTGGGGGCCAAATTGAGTCCTTCGTGGGTAACGAGTGACTAACACAAGTTTAGTCGAGGGGTGCAGCAGCATTGCCACCCTGTTTCAACACTGCGATAAACCTGTTAGCACCCCAAATCTCTTATGGGGGGACTGATCCCCTGTTCTTCTTATGGTTGGTGTAAATCAGACAGACCCCATGGCCCTACAGAGGTACTCAGCCACCCACAAAGTGACCCCCCTTCAGAGCAAGGGGGATAAGCGGCACGGCCCCCTTTGTCAGACATCTGTGTGACCGATTCCCATCGCCTGGGAGTCTTGGCCTCCTCCCGGCACACGCTGCTGCCCAATCTCCTGGAAATGGCAGGACCTCATGGCTGTATTTAATGAATCACCCACTGCTATTTCTTGCTGGGGGAAGGGGGCCAGAGAAGACCGCCCTATAGCCCCCAAGAAGTGCGTATTGCTGCCCGATCCGCATACAAGATCCCTGTAACTCTGGCAAAAAAGGGAAAACACCCAGATTCCCTGTGCAGCGAGGCCTCCCCTCTGGGGAGAGGGGATCAGAGGGAAGCAGAGCGCACCCACCCACCTGGTCTGCAAAGTCCTCAGCGGTGCTCATCAGATCATTCTGGCCCATGGTCTCAGCTGCAAGGGGGTTGCTCCGGGCGGGGTGTCCAACACAGCCCTGCCTCGCTGCTGCTGCTGCAAGCGCTGCAGGAAGTGGCTCTGCTGCAACTCAGGCTGCTGCTCGCTCCTGCTTCTGCCACGTAGGCCAACTCTTAAAGGAACCGCACGGGCAGCAGGAAGATCCCAGTGCAGGCAGGGAGGGAGGAGACTGCCCGGGCCTGGCTCCGGATGCAAGCTTTCCTCTCTCCAGCATGCTCCTGACCCTTCTTCGAGAAGCCCTGCCGTAATAGCAGGGCATGGAAGGAGGGAGGAGGATGTTGCATTGCAAACCACACAAATCACTGGCCCAAAAATCAGAGGCTGAATTTGGGCATCAGTTCGGTGAAACTAGATTGTGCTGCTGCAGGGGCCTGAGTGGGGGGGAGGCGTTTTATGGATACCCTCTCAGCCATTGCACACACGCACAAGTGTGGATTTTTGTTCGGCAAAATGTTGTATTTGGGTATTCTTGTTATTCATCTCCAGTCTCGGCTGGGGGTCGTCCTGTGCCCCCTCCCCATGACAGATGGGCGCTTTGACCTAATTTCATGCAGGGTGTCTGCAGGGTTACCATCTGTCCGGGTTTTTCCAGGCATGCCCTCTTTTTTGTGTCCAGGTGGGTTTTTTAAATGTGAACAAATGCCCAGGTTTTTGCTTTGTCTCTGCTTTCCTGAGCAGGGCTGGTGGGGCAGGGGCTTAGGAGGGGCAGAGGCAGGGCATGGCCATATCACTGCCCCCCACCATCATATTCCCCTCCCTGCCACAGCTGTCCTTTTTGATCCTGGAAATATGGTAACCCTACATGCATACTAAGTTGACTTAAAATAAGGTGACTTAACTAAGTCAAGTTAAGCCACGTCGGAGCATACCCCCATACGGATCATTGCCATGGTGGCAGCTATCTCGTGAGCCAAGTCGACTAATGCGTCTCAAGATAACACAACTTGGAGATGTGTTGTTATCTTGCGCTGTATTGAAGTTGGCTCTGCTCTACATACACATGTACGCTCTGACGCTTAAGTCAACTTCAAAAAGTTAAGTTGGTTTAACCATCAGTAAGGTAGTACGTGTGTACACACACTCAAACTGCCAGTGTGCAAGATGGGGTGAGATGGGCAGGTTGGTTTGTGTTGGGATGTGTTCATCTGTCAAAAACGGAGGCAGTTGCACAGTAAGAGGGTTGATGTGACTGTATACTGCAGCACTGGCAGCCCACTGGATTTTGCTGAAAGATACACAAGATTTAGTGATTTTTCTTCTCTCAGTTTCTGGAAACACATCATTAGGAGAAAATTGCAGCTTGCTTTTGTTCTGGGTTCTTTTTGTTGTACTTTTTTAAGGGAGGCAATTTCTAGTCTTAATCATTACAGATAAAACATTGAAAATGTGATCTACTGGAAGGCACTGAAAAAGTCCCCCAAATGTACTGTTTGCCTCTGTACACCTTATGATTTCTAAGTCGATCTCCTGATTTCTTTGCAGCTTTTCAACATCTGGCAATGCTATCTTCATGAAATCAGCATGGGAAAGTACTGTGCACTCCCTGAAGTTATCCATGCTGTAAAACCAAGCTGCCCTTTTCTCCCTTCCCAGTCTTATTTTTCTAAATCCAGGCATATGCTGATCGACACCTATTGTATGCCTGTTTTTGAGCCCAGTTCAGATTTACCCAAGAATGCCATTGTTAGCATGGGTTAGCACGTTTGCAAAGATGAAGGCTGCAAGAGAGGATGTTTTACACTGAGGTTGTGTGGCATCAGTGGTCTCACCACAGCACAGCTATTATTTCAGAAACCGATGCTGACAGCCCACAGGGAAACGACCTCCACCAAGAGGGGCCCAGCAGTTGACTTGCCAGCACCAAATTCATCAGAGAGAATGGGTAGCCAGTTCCCAGCTCGTGGTAGGAAGTCAGTCCTCTTCCTATAATATAAGCTCCCTCCACTGTACATTCAGCAGCAGAGGGGTGAGGCAGGCCTCTCAGAGGTCTCTGAAGGTTTGCTTCCACATGCAGACGTTCGGCAGCCGCTGCTAATCACCTGCAGTCAATATGAACCCATCGGGCCACGCAAGCTGAAATGCTGACATATTCATAAGGAGAGGGCAGCAACTGCAGCTTTCTCCACGTCTTGCTACTCTGCCCTGGGCACTTCTTCCCTTGCATGTTCCTGTAATGTCCAAAGGGCTTCCCAGAGTCTCTCTGATTGAAGGCTGCACATCATAAATCTTCGGGGCTCAGTCAGGAGCAGCTCATTCAGCAGATCCAGGGTTCGAACTCACGGCTACAAATGCACCCAACAGCAGCCTGCGGGCTAATACAGCCGCCGTGTAACAACCTGCGAAAGTAACTTCTGGCCTTGGGGCAGTTCAGGAAAGGCAAGTGGTTTCACACCACGCCGCACACCGATTCGCACGCAGGCTTTTGCTCCGAATGATGCAGAGGGGCTGGGATAAGCCCCCCACCTACCCCAGCACGGCGCAAGCCTGGCGGATCAGGTCTGGCTCGCAGGCTGGGCGCTCGAGCGTGCTTTGTACCTGTCTGTGCAGGCATCCCGGCTCTCGAGGCCCACGCAATGGCTTGCTTCGGAGCTGAGAAACACCCCCGGCAAAAATCCGACTCCCGGAGCCGCGCTATTACGTGCCGGTTGTGCTTGTCCCTGAGCTTGTATTTTTTGCACGCTTGTCAGCAATGTCGTGTTGTTTCAGAGGGCACTGACAAAGCGATCCTCGGCATTCGGGGAGCGGCTTCCCTTCCGTGTCGTTTAGAGGTTTCCCCTCCCCGTATGGGCTGTAATATTTTGGTGGTGGTGGGTTTTGGGGGGTCTCTTTGGAAAGAAAAGCACTTTGTACGAAACGCAACGTACACAAGGGTGCGGCGCGGAGAACGCAGGTCCAGGCCGAACAGCGGATGGGTTTGGTGCGCACAATAAAACAGCAAGTCCACACAAGGGCAGAAACTCCCAAATAGGCGCCGGGTCATGGAGGAGTCGGAGGCCTTGGGGAGTGCTTACCAAGGGTTATTTTGGTCAAATTAACATTCTTCCATCAGCTACCTCGCGGCCCGTGGCTGCGTGTGAGGGAGCTCAGTGCGAAGACCCAAATCCGCCCCGGTGCAAGCAAGCTTACACAAAGCCCGGAGACCTCACGGAGGGAGACCCGAGCGGGCCTCCTGGCGCTGCGCAAGGCAGGGTGACGGAGGTCCAGATCGATTTGTAATTGCTTAACAGTTTGAAACATGCTGTTCACTCGCACCGTGACGGGCCGTACCCGTGATCGTGTGGTGCGTCTCGGAGAAGAGGCTGGCAGCGGGGCAGGACTGCATGGGATTGTTGGGGTGCTCAATGGCCGAGCTCGCTGTGTGGTCTATGCTCTGTAGCGGAAACCTTACTGTTGTGCTGGAAGTTGGGTGCCTTTCTCTCAGGGACAGCGGGGACCCCGGCGGCCCGGCCCGGCCCGGCCCGCGCGCCCCCAGGCGGGAGGCGGGTCCGTGGCGCCGCCCCAACGGCCGGGCGCGGAGGGGCCGCCATGGAGCGCTATGAGGCGAGGGCCGGGCCGGGCCGGGGTGGGGCGGGGGTGTCGCGGGGTGCCCGGGGCAAGCGGGGCGGCGGTGACGGTCGGTGCGGCTCGGCCCCCCCAGGTGTTGTCGCGGCTGCGGCCGGGGGCGCTGCTCGTGCGGCGGCGGGGAGGCGCCCGCAAGTTACTCCTCAAACAGGTGAGAGCGTGTGTCCGGGGGCGCGAGTGTGTACAGGGGGTCGAGTGTGTCCGGGGGGGTCGAGCATATCCAGGGGGTCAAGCATGAACAGGTGTCTGCGGGGTCTCGAGCGTGTAACGGGGTTGAGTGTGTCCCGGGGCGTCGAGCATGTACAGGGTGTCAAGTGTGTCTGGGGGGGGTCAAGCATGTCCAGGGGGTCAAGTGTGTCCAGGGCGATCAGGCATGTGCAAGGGTTTGAGTGTGTCCGGGAGGGTCAAGGGTATCTGGGGCGGGGGTTGAGTGTCCGAGGGGGGTCGAGTGTTTCCGGGGGGTCGAGCGTGTCCGGGGGGTCATGCCCACGCAGGAGGCCTCCAGTCCATCCGGGCCCCGCAGCGTGCCTGGGGGCTTGTGCCGGGGCAGGTGGGGAGGCCTCTCCCCTGTGGGGGTGTCCACACAGGCCGTCCTCCTCTTCCGCTGGGACGGATCCTGGCGCAGGGCTGTGAGCGCGCTGCGTTCCTCATCTGAAAGCTGCCCCCGTGCGTGGAGCGAGTGCTGCCGGGATGCGCGTCGGGCTGCCCACCGCGGCACCCCGCTCCCAGCCCTGCCCCGTGTCTGCTGCAGGTGGAGTGCGTGGACGAACACCAAGCCAACCGGGCCCTGGCAGAGGTAGGGGCGCAGCCTTCCTTTGCCCGCTTTGTTTGGAAAGAGCAGAGTCTTGTTTCAAACAGGCAGACCCTCTACCAGCAGCGTGCAGGGCAGCCGTCTCCAACCTTTTTTAAGTAGATCACCTGCAGCATTTCAAAGCAACCCAAGATCCACCGTGCACTGCTGCCACCTCCCTCCCTCCCCCCCTGCCCAGCAGGTAAGTCTATGGAGAGGGAAGGAGGGGAGCAGATCAAGGCAGATGGAGAAAAACTTATTTGGGGGGTGCACCTCCACAGCAGGTAAGTCCCAATCAGCCGGGGACCCAACTCAACCCCACCCCTGCTCCTGCCTCTGCGGCACTGTCCCTCACCGCAGGGGTCCTCAATGTAGCCCCTTCCCTCCCCCAGGGACTGACATGCTGGACTGGGGTGTGCAAGTGCAAGCACACAAGTACTCAGCCCCCCACCCTAGCCTTGGATCGACTCCAAGAGGCTCCAGGATCTACCAGTGGATTGAGATCCACTGGTTGGTGACCACTGATGTAGACTGATGTATTGCGATTTGGGCCGTGACTACCTGGTAGTCCAGGGGCGGGCCAAATGGCAGATCTGGACAGTGGCTAGACTCCATTTCCCAGCAGCACCTGCCTGTGTTGCTGCAGTCGGTGACAGTGCAGGGCCAGGGTTTCCATGGAGGCCAGCCCCAGCCGTGCTGGCAGGGCGCACAGCTGGGTGGGGGCTGCTTTGGGGCTGGGGTCTTGCAGTAGTGGCAGCGTGGTCCACAGCTGGGGCAGAGCTACAATCCACTGCCTGAATATCCCAGCTTGTGGGCAGTAGATCACAACTCTGCCCCAGCTCTGGACTACATTGTCACTGCTGCAAGATCCCAGCCTCAGAGTAGCTCCCTGCCCATCTGTGGGCCCTGCCAGCATGGCTGGGGCTGGTCTCCATGGAAACCCTGGCCTGTGCTGTCAATGCAATGCAGGCAGGGACTGCTGGGAAACGGGGTCCACCACGGGCTCAGTCCAGCCCGTTTGCCTGCCCCGGTGGTAGGTTCTCTGACCTCAAAGACTGTGGTGACTGAGTTCAACCCCTGCTCCCTGATTAACAAGAGCAGTATTTGAACATGTAGGTTCAAGTGGTCGGCTGTTCTCAGCAGGCTGTTAGTTCAGAGCCTGCATTTATTTGCTTCCAGGACACCACACAAAGCCCATGTGTTTGGTGTTGGGTCTGAAGGACTGAGATCCATCTATTTATACTTCTGTTTGTTACTGAAGACTCCATGTCTAGTTGGTATAGGCTATTTTAATGTTGTGGGGTTTTTCATATGCCTATGGATCTAGAAACAGCCTGATGCATGTGACTTGACAGGTCATTCTTTCTCATGGTGCCTGCTTTGCGCATGCATACTTAAGCATTAATTAATACAGAATAATTACATTAGAAGAATTACATATCACATTTAGTGTTGCAACAGAAAAGACATTCCCCACTGAATAGTGTAATGTGAGAGACAGGGTTCACTCTGCGTAGCACCTGCCACTCCAAATGTGTGGGAATGTTTTAAGTCAGTTACTGTGGTTGTCATCAGAAAGTAACTGCAGAAATGGCATTTTCTTGCCTTATCATGTGGTTGTATGTTTTCCACACTTTTTTACTCCCGTTAGTTCTGCAGAGCCCCTAACACAGTTATGGGAGAGTGAGCTGAATTGTGTTCCTGCTCACACCTCACCAACAGAATCACTGAGTGAGTTTCACGTTTCTGGACCTTTACCTTGAGGTTTTACCTGGAGGCCAAATTTAGAGATTTGGGCACCTCATTTGCAAGTTAATTATACCTCTGGCACACACTTTTATCAAGGTTTCTGGAGAGGATGGGTGTACCTGAACAACCTAGTTTGACTTTCAGATTCAAGGATGAATTTGCAGGGCTCAAAAATATGAAGCAGTACTTTTACTTGTAAACTTCTTTATTGGGATAGGATACATGGAACCCTCCAATGCCATTTTTGCAAAGTTATATTCAGATGAGAGCATCCTGTAAGTATTTAATTTGTTAATTTCTTCAGTAAGAGATATGAGTTAGAACTTAAAAGAAGAAAAGATTTGGTTGTGGCTGCTATTGTCAGAGAGTTAAGATGAACAGAAGTCAGGAATCTGCTCTTTGTGCTTTGAATTTTGAAAAATATACTTTTTATCCAGTTGAAAGAAGCATACAAACTGTTACTCAGTGACAGTCATCTCTCTTTGCAATTTTTCCAACAGGCAACCGACCTGCTGAAGCTTCAGCATTCAAACATCTGTACTTACAAAGAATTGTTTATTTCATGGGATAATAAGGTGAGAAAGAAATGGTATTCATTAGAGTGAAGCATGCCGCTGTTTCTGTAACCACAGGCATTTTAGTTCTTGTTTGCAACTAAGCTTTGCAAGTTTTCCCTTATTAATATGGGACAGTAGGCACTGGGTTATATAAGACTGTTGGACCTATAGTAGAGCCTGCTTCTCTGAAGTTAAGTTAAACAAGCTGCAAAGCTATTTAGGTATGCTTCGGAATCCAGCAGTGGGACAGCTTGGGCTTGATCTCAGAGTTTGTGCTTCCGAATGCACTCATTGCTCCTTATGTCTTAACCGGCGCAGCAGATATTTGTTTTCAGACTTTTCTGTTCCATTATATGTACGGCCATATAGAACTCTTTAAAAACAAGCTCATAGGGAACCAGTAGCCAAGAACTATTTCTTACTGGACCTGACTCTACATTGCTAACTCAAACAAAAATCCTGTTGATTTCAGTGGGATTTGTTTCAGTGCAGTTGTCTCCTGTAGTTTCAAATATAGACACTTAGATAGGTCTTGTGTGAGTGGATTCTCTTTACTTAAATAGTCAAAATAAATATTGACTCATCTGTGGGAGACAGCGTACTTGAATGGGTGAGCACCAGATCCATTTGCGTGGCCAGTTGCTAACACTTATTGGCTATGTCCTCACCCTGCAAACGACTAGATAAAATAATCTGTGCTCAATCCCTGTTGTAGATTTCGTCTTTGTTTCTTTGTCTGGTGATGCAATACTTGGACCACAGAGACCTTTCATCTCTCATCAGAGAAAACAGGCAGAAATCAAAGAAAATGGAACACATGGTAAAAAATTAGAGGAAGTAGCTGATGGAGACAAATGACTCTCTCAGTGCCTTGACTTTCTTTTGGTAGCCTCTGTTCTTTGCCAGTCACCAGAGACTTCTGAGCATAGCATCTATTACTTTAAGCTGAAGACCAGAGGTTAAGAGCACTGAAGTCTATTTCCAGATATGCCACTGAGTCATTATGTAATGACAATAATATACTTAGTACTTTTCTATGCTTTTGTGCTCTTGAGCTATTCAGCCTTTTCTTGTCTTAGTTTACCTCTGTGAAAAATTAGGATAATAATACTTGCCTGAATCATAGGGCAGGTGTGTGTTAGTTGCTTATAAGTTTGTAACAGTTATTATATGAAGGATACTGTAGAAGGGGAGAGTAACATGTCCTGCTGAACTGCAGCCTGTATCATACAGAAAAGCCCTGATGTATTAAGATGGGTCTCATTTTTCTATGTACCAGTAGTTGTTCTTTGTATATTCCTGCTGATAGGTGATTTTGAAGTTCCTGGGACAGATGGTGGATGCTTTGTTTTATATACACAAACAAAATATTTTTCATAGGTGAGTATTGATTCCAGCCTCTCTGACTGTTTGGACCTTGCCTCTTTGCAGCTGAGCTATCATTTCAACACGGCTACTCACTTAAGCAGCCAAAGATGGCGTATTTTGATGGCATGATGGGGAGATGCAGATAAATCGGATGTCAAAATTAATTTATAGTAGGAATAGTTTTAGTTTTAATAGGTTCAGATGAAGTTGGAGCTTTCTACATGGATTATTGGAAGCATTTAATAGTAAAATAAGGGAAATTTAAATGTATTGCTTCGTTATAATGTGCAGTTTAGAAACAAAACACATCTTTTTATGTGAAAAAGGAGTCTGTAGCTAAGCATCATTACACTTTGATTTAGCAGGTTGATAAAAACAGTTCTGTGTTGCAGAAACCTCAAACCTTCTAACATCCTTTTGACTGGTGAAGTGTCCTTCATGCTTTGTGATTTCAGTGTAGAAACACTTATGACTGATGAAGTGAAATGGAAGATAAGAGTAGAAGAAGGTAGCTGTTACATTTTTAATATTTTACTAGGTTTTCTTTTTAAAAAGATTCAGCGGTGGTTAGCGGTTTTTAATTATTTCTTTAAAAATCGGTTAGAGATTGATTTCCCCGCCCATTATGTCTTTTTTTTTTTCTTGGCAATGAGTAAAATCTTTACAAAAGATCAAACCAACGGTTTGAAGTAGATTGTGTATAAAGATTGGCAACGAGTTTTTAAAGTACTTAGATTCAGGTCATTGACTTAAAATGTGGTTAAAAAACCTAACTATCTGATGGCAGTTTTGTGATACATACAAAATGAATTTCACGAGTGTCAGAGAAAAATGCCCATGTCTCAAACTACCGTCACAGCTGAAGAAGAGAAAAGATCTTAACCATTTTGTGAGTCACTAACTAGCTCTGTTACAGATTGTCTCATAAATGTATTGTCAAGTTAGTTTAACAGATAGTCGGATCCTGGAGAACATATGTCATGAGTGGTAGTACTCTTCTTTTCAGAATCTTCTACGGCATATTATCAGTAAAATCTGATTCTCTGCTGAATCTTTCTAAATTGTTCTTAGATGTGAAACTGCTGCCTATAGATCACACACAGGCAAACAAAGCTATGTTTAATCAGTGTCAACATCATTACCAATATGGCACTTATTTCAACAGATCCTGACAGTAAATCCTGGATGGCCCCAGAAGCACTCTGTTTCTCCTTTAGTGAGAAGTCTGACATCTGGTCTCTAGGTTCTATTCTACTTGACATGATGACCTGCTTCTTTCTGAAAGTATGTAATACCAAGAGTATGTTGAACATTTCATTATGGATTTTAAGTGCTGGTTCCCTTTCCCTGCCCCACTTCTTAAAGAAATTGATACAGTGGATATATGCAAGATTTACCAGTGTTCTGTTCCTTGCAGGCAGAACAGATAGTGTCATTACTGAAGGAGATTAGACAGGACACCAGCAGTCTTGGGAAGGTTCTGATGTTAATGCAGAACAGGGATAAAAGTTCTTTGTCTTTGTGCCCTGTTTTACTTATGATGCTGCAGATTCAGCCCAGTATGAGACCCACAGCAAAGTGAGTTCTGGCCATTTTTACCTTGCTCAATTCTTTCTTGGTTTTTTTTCTTCTCTAAGTGGGACTGTTCCTTAGCATTCAGAACAAGTGGCCTAAACCTTAGCTCCTGTGCTCTCACTTGGTCTCTGTAGCTGGCTTGCTGTGATATCTTGCTGTAAGAAAGACATGACTTGTCATTGTCTGAGTGTCCCCATCTGTGAAGTGGGTGTTCTAGTGGACACTAACTGCAGGCTCTCTGGTCAGAGTAAATAGAATTTTTTGTTGGACAATTATATTATAGAAAGATGATACCAAGCAATAGGTAGCTTTTAGGCAAGTGGGGTTTACTGTGGAAAATGTCAACATGAAGCACAGTTTTATTTTTATAGAAGACCCTCAAAGATCTTGACAAACTACTTAAAGCCTCAACGCACCCCCACAAAATAACTCAGTAGTACACCTTTAGGATGCTCAGATTGAAAGCTAAAATTTAACTGACTTGCTCAAGGTTGAGAAATTAGTGAAAGGTAAGAGCTAAATTTAGGAATCCAGACCATTGTAACCCTATCTTAACCGCTAATGACATTTCTACTCATATAACCATGTGTACTAACACCTGTAGAATCCTCTTTTTTTGTGTAACTTAACAGTGTTAACTTTCCTGACGTTTTTCTCTCTCCCCTGTTGCCCTAGGGATCTGATTGATAGTCCCTATATTGTGGAATGTCTGACTCTTGCTGGTTCACCTTTATTGAAGCAGGAAAAACATTTGCCCCCAGAAATAGTAGATGTGCTCATTGAAGGAGGAATTGAAAGTGCTCTAAGTAAGAAAGAAAATAAGTTGACATTGAGATAATGGCATTTGTTTCTTGGGTGCTTATTTCCATTGGGAATGTATTATACAGAAATGAATGAATGCATAGCCATTATACTTGAAAAGTGATTTCACAACATGTTCAACCAAAACCTGTGCTATGTGTTCTGTAATCTTCTAGCTTTTAGCTAATGCAAAGTCTAAAATGGACATAAAAGAATGTGTGCTAGAGTTTTGGAGATTTTCTTGAAGGAAGTTCTTGAGAGCCTTAACTCTGATTATATTAACTGTCAAAGATACTCAGTCAAAATGCTTTATTATATGAAGAAAAACTCCTATCTCTTTTTGTATTTAAATCTCTTTTTTAAATTAGCTGTTTTTTAATTTTTGGCAGTTCTGTAACAGTTGGAGACTTGTAAAATGTTTCTCCCCCCAGAGATTTTAAATCTAAAACCAGAAGATTTGGTTCATGATGTCTGTCAAGGGTAGAGATGGAATTAGCTTCAATTCTGAAAAGTTTCTTTGTGTAAGATTACAAGAGTGCGTAAAGCCTTTGAAGTCTATTGCAATTTTAGACATTGCTACAATTTCCTAAAAACAGGTAATACCGTTTGCATAAGGCAAGAAGAGAAATCTTGTTCATTTTTGCTGCGTATGTCCATACATATACAATTGCAAGTGAGATGGAGTAACATCTAGCAACTTAAAAAATGTCTTGCACCTTCCTTTTTTTTTCCAACTGAATCTTAAGCTGGATTTCTTTTATGTGAATTCATAGGGCTGGAGGAGAATAGCCATATAGCAAAATTATGAATATTTTCTGTAATTCTCATATAAAATGATTTAGCAGAAATGTTTTGTTTCATGCAGAATTTATGCAGACTTACCATGACATAGAGGAGGCTCAAGCAAAAGCAATAAAGCACATCACCAGCTTACTAGAAACTGAAAGTGGTAAGGTTTAGTACTTCAGTGCTTTATTTTATTGTGTTCTCGGCCATTGCCAGCGCTTTAGGAATTCAGAAAAAAGTAAATTCTGCCCTTGGCTACAAATGAAGATGAGTAGAATTGATGTCATCCTGTTTTCCATGTGTGTGCATGCTGAAATGACCCACAAATTGTTCCAGTTAGTAATTGTCCTTTGGGAAAAGCTTGGTTTGAAATAGCAGAGGCATTGTAGAACAGGACTAAAGTACTTTGGCAGACCTATGAGGTGTTTCAGGTGGGTGTTTTAAGTCAGTAACTGGGTGGGTTGACAGCAGTGCTGGTGGAGTAGACAAATGCATGTATTTCAGAGATCTGATGACTCACAGGACTAGAACTGTAAGGGGTGTTGCAGAGTGAAATCCTAGTATTTTGGGAAAGCTGTGGGGAAGGTTATATAGCTGTTTCCAACATTGTGCCTTATTTGAGTTGTGCCATTGAACTAGTCCTTCAGGAGCACTTAGAGTTTGACAAATTTCACTATATAGTACTCTGATTTCAGCTGAATCTCATGTTTAGCATGGACATTGACTTTTAGTGTTAAAAATGCTTATAGTCTGGTTAGTCTTGTAGTGACCTGATGTGCTGAAGCTAGGCTGAAAGCATTAAGGGGAAAGAAGATTGTTATTTCCTGACAACTCTGAATTCTTGTTAAATAGCTGAATGGAAAAGGGTGTTTTCTGAGTTACTTTGTTATCAGTAATAGTGTGAATGTGTGTGCTTGGCTTCTCAGCAGAGTCTTCTATCGGTGATAGGAATCCCACATATCCAATTGTGGATATTTGCTAGGCTGAAACTTTTGTACTGTGGTTTAAGCAGATCCTTATATCTGTGAGCATGCTTAGAATAGGTCCCAAGAGGTCATGTGAGTTCCTTTTATCATCAAGTTTTGTGGATGAATTACTTCTTTTGATTAGTTGACTCTCTGCTCAAAGACTTGCTGGATCTTGGAGAACTACTCAAGTAATCTCCCCCACAGATTTTGAGAAATAGTTTATGAGCCCTCCTGTATCAGCATTCAGCACACATTGCTCACAATATGGCCAACCAGTATGGGCTTGCAGCTTGCTAGGAACCTGATACCTATCTGCAATTTGGACAAATAGGCATTTTAGAGGAGTTCCTCTTCAGTACAGAGGTACTGTTGTAGAGATGATAGGCCTCAATATCTATTGCTTTTATTTTGGTCCCCGTACCTTTCATTTCAGATTTAGAACATTGTTTTCTCATCTCTGCTGTACCACATCATGCGTAGTGGAGTAAACCTGTCCTGAAATTAGAAATTCCATGTAGTATTACTGTTAGGAAGTATAGAGTTCAGCAGAGTTGCTAGTGTTAATGAATATCGACTCTAATGATTCCTTTCCCCACAGCCTTAGGATATCTGCTGAGACTTACAAGACCTGTCACTTCTGCAATGAGGACTCACATAGATTCTCTTGAGCTACAATTAGATGGCTGCAGATTACTGCTTGATGTTGTTGGCCAAGGTACAGTAGTGGGATTTCATATGAAATGTTGGACATCTTGCAACATCACATGTAGTGAACAAGACAGAAATAATAAAATTGATAATTTCTAAGAGGTATATTTATAGTTATGTTGGGAATTTAGCCAACCAGAAGAGGCTCTTGCATTGTCAGGCTTGGATCAGGGCTGGCGTTGGGGCTATTGGGTACGTAGAAAAGTTATAGTTAGATCAACTTAATGGGTTTTCTCTGTGCTGCTCCTGGAACTGGTGAACGCCTGTGCACTTTGCTCCTGGGTTACGTACATATGGCCTTAAATGGGCTGTGTCAATGTAGACCAGGTGTAGTGAACCAGTGTAAGAGACCTCTGTGTCCCAAGTTTTTCAAGATACCTTCAAGCTGTGTAGGTTGATGAGGAAGGGGCAGACACCAGACTTGATTAGAACTAAACTAGTGCCACAGCTCCTGGCCTCCCAAAGCTTTCCTGCAGTGATCTCAGCAGAGTTTTTCCTGCAGCTCTCTAAATTATTCTGGAGGAGGTAGCCTGGGAGGAATTAGCCCTAGAAATTGGGCACCTTGGAAGGTTTCCTGTGTCACGTACCCTGAATGCCTACCTGATTTTGAGAGCTTATAATAATAAAAAAATTAGAAGGAAGGAGGACCACAGTTGAGTGATCAGAAGGTAATTTAGATAGGTGAATCTCTTCAATGAGGACTCTAATTTTGTGGAGTTTCATATTGATGAAATTGAAATAAATGAATTTCTCTTGTTCATTTAGGCCGCTTCCAGACGAGTGCAGCCGTGTGGTATGTGGCGCTGCAAACACATCTGCGGTGCCACATAACACGCATTTAGATGTTCTCTGCACTGCAGGGGAGCGCTGGCCATGTGTGTGCTACTCCACTTTTCTTTTCACGGGCTTTTTGACCCCTGAATAAAAAAAGTGGAGCAGCTTATGCACAGGTAGCATGCGCCACTTAGAAGTGGAGCCGGGCTGCCCAGAGTTGTGCTGTGGCTGCTGGCCAGACTTCACATGGCAGAATCGCCATTTCTGTAGCTTCAGGAGGCCCCAGGTAAGGCTGCTGGGGCCAGCCCAGTGCTGGCCTCAGCCTCACCTACCCCACCTGGGGTAACCTGCCCATGCCAAAGCATGCCATGGGGGACACCTAGCAACAGTGCAAGGTGCACCACTGCCACTTGTTCCCGGGGAAACAAACATCCACACTTGTCTGGACACACCCTTAGTGTCTCTGATCTTATAGGTATTAAGTAATACCGACTTATGAAGAATATCAGGGTTGTTTTGTATTTCCTTTTGCAGAGTTACGAGGGTTTATAAACAAGTGACATGATTCTGTGACAAGGTTAAATGTTCAGGGCATACAAGTGCAGTGTGCTACAAAACGGGAAATTGAATATGTGAGCTCCTGGCAGTTTTTATATGTTTGCCATGGTGCTCTTGTCTATGCCTTAGCTTCACAGTTTGTAGGCTGTGAATGTAGGTCGCTATCTAATGAAGTTTCATTTTTACTGGAGGAGTAATGCATATTTTGAAGATCTGAAAGAAATCAAGTCTTCTGGGCAAAAATGATGTCATCAGGAATTGTCCCTCTTTTTCACTTAACTTAGGTTCCTTTCTTCATTTCATGATATTATTTCATGCATTTATTTTGGGAAATTGAGACTAAAACTGAGACATAAATGACATTTGATTGTAGGAAAGAATTACAATACAAGACTGTAATTTGAGAAATGTTGCTTGCTTCATGTCAAAGCTGTGTGGAGGACAGGAATATTAGATTTCAGTAAAAACATCTGCAGCCTGCTCATGTTGATTGTTGTTTTATTTTTGACAGCACTAGAACAGAACCTGGATGTGGAGGTGGTAGTTGATGAGGATGTAATCAACTCTCTGTTAAAGACAATGAGAACATACTCAGAAAATGAAGAACTGCTCTCCTTGGTTTGCACGTTACTGATGATGATTTCGATCAGTGGTGGGTCACCTTGTCCTTTTAGATAGGCATGGTCTCATTTTCTACATTTATCGCTCTTGGATTAGATAGATAGTGGATACCTCTATTATTTGGTTTAGAAATATTGCTTCATGGAATAAGTTATGTTTCCACTCAGGGGCATTAGTTTGCCAGTTTTATTTGTAATGTGTCATAGAGCACGAGCGTATGTCTTGATATTGTTGGGGGACTGGATGTACTAAAGGGGAGATTTTTTTTCAGCCTTGATTGGATAACCAGTAACCCTTATTAACTCATGCAGATAGTAACACTTGGGAAGATTATGGCATAGAATCTTGTTTGCCCTTCTGGTTCTGCTTTAGGCTGTTGGGGACCAGACAAGTTACTTAATTTCTCCATGGCCAAGTTTATGCATTGTATTCATTTATATTAGTTTTTTTCCAAGACCAAGTATTTCATAGATTTCATAGACATTGGGGCTGGAAGGGACATTGGAAGATCATTGAGTCCAGCCCTCTGCCCCAGGGCAGGAAGTCAGCAGGGGTCATAGGATCCCAGCAAGATAAACATCCAGATTTCTCTTGAAGGTGTTCAGAGTAGATGCTTGAACCACCTCCAGTGGCAGGCTGTTCCAGACATTGGGGGCTTGGACAGTAAAGAAGTTCTTTCTTATGTCCAGCCTGAAATCGTCTTGGAGGAGTTTGTGACCATTTGACCTTGTCATCCCTTGGGGTGCTCTGGTGAACAAATGTTCCCCCAGATCCTGGAGAGCACCCCTGATAAACTTAGAGGTGGACACCAGATCACCCCTGAGCCTGCGCTTTTCCAGGCTGAAGAGTCCCATAGCTCAGCCTCTTATCATAGGTCTGTTTTCCTGACCTCTGATCATGTGTGTGGCTCTTCTCTGGACTCTCTCAAGCTTCTTCACATCCTTTTTGAATTGTGGAGCAATTAAAATATTAATATTATTATTTTTACATCTTTATGGTACCTGATCAACTCAGGATACTACCTAGCTGCTTCTTGTAAAGATTTAAGGAAGTGTTTCATTAGTAAAGAGATTTGAAACTGTCTTAAAGTGTTAAGTATTTAATTTCAATTTATAAAAACATAAAAGTGCCTATATAGGACTTGAGGCACTTTTGTCTTGGGAGGTCATTTTGAAAACAAGTGTTAATGGGATTGCTATAGCCACAGCTATTTGAATGGTAGCAATTACTGTGCTCTCAATTACTTTTATTTTATTTTCCTGTAAAGCTCAAAACTGTAATAGCAAGGCATAAGTTCATTCAAATAGTCTATGAAAAAACTATTTTTACAAGCTCTGTGTGTGGTTGTTATTAATAATCCAAGTTTTTCTATTCATTTTGTTTCATTTTGCCTTTGATTGTATCTTGTTACTCCTTTTGTTTTAAGTGCATCTTGTTACTCCTCTTAATTTTGTTGGGTAATGGTGCCAGTAGCAAAAACCAGAGAGAGAAATTAAGCATTTTCTCTGCTTATTAGAAATGGCTGCAGAAAAACTGAGGAAAGCTGGAGTCATCTCGGATATCCTGACTATTACAAGCAATTTTCTTCATAATGAAAAAATCTGTGCCTCTTGTTCGGGAGTTCTCTGGAGCTTGGCTTCAAATGGCAAGTAGAACATTACAGTTTTCTTGTAGTTATGAGTGAATCATTTTTGTATTTGGGGATGGTGGGGTTTTGGAGAACATGTGCTGTAGAGTGCTTTGCTGGAATAGCTTTAGAGACTTCATTGCGAAGTAAGCTGTGGAATAGCATAGTTTGGAGAACAATACAAACTTCTCAGTACTTTTGGTTTTGGCAATATGCAAATCTTATGGTGACTTTGGTAGAGCGATGATGCTATTTTAAATAAGTAGCTTTCTAATGCTTCTACATTGTGTGCTGACTTTTTTTATGACAATCTCTTCTGGAAACAGCCTTTAACCATGCTTGTAAATGAGTGTGCATGCCTATTTTTATACTAAACTGCAGTTTTCATTTTGTTCTGCGAGCATTTTGATAGTACATTTTTTCTGCAGTCTCCATATTACACTAAGGCTTAGAAGGAATTCTTACACTTGGGAGAGCTAGAGGGTCAGCAAAGTCTATCTTCTCTTCAAACAGAAGTCCCCTTGACTGAGGAGGTGGCCTGACTTACAAAACCAGTTGGCCCAAGTCTGGTAATTAAGCCACAGTTCATCCAAGAAGGTGTCTGGAGCTCTGTGCCATCATGGCTAGACCTCATCTGGTACACAAGTCAGTTCATTTAAATCTAGTTCAGGCATCTCTATACTGTACTCTGGTCTGCAGTGCAAATACACCCTTTGTGTTTCAAGTCATGAGGCCCTGGGAAGGAGAAACTTGAATCCAAGTGCCCTCATGGTGGTACTCAGGGAAAGGATTTGCTTAAATTATTGGGATTGTAGATGCCTTACTAGATTAGCCCTGGCCTTGTGGGACTACAGCAGCTGGATAATGAGTCCCCATTTCTGTGAAAGGATAATTGTCTGTGCTTATTGTGCCTGGGAGACCAAAGGAGAGACTGCCAGAGCCATGAGGCTAAGAGGGGCATAAAAACATGTGAACCCATTATGCCAGATGCAAACCCAACAGCCTGGTGAGTGTTCATAGAGGGGGAGTTTGACCTGAATGGTGACATGGCTATTCTGTTTTATAGACTTATCATATCTCACAATCTAAAAACTCAGAAAAAAATGGTAGTTGCAGCAGAAAGATATAGCCGGTGAACACGGATCAGCAGAATTTTCATGGTGCTGGTACTGAATTAGTCCCATAGGGCACTATGGTGGTGTTTGAGGTGAAACCTTTTCAGTGAAAGGAAAATATGAGGCTTTGACCATTTGGCAGTATTGACCAATTCCTGCCTATTGAAATTTTTCTTGCAGGTTTAACTTATGTATTTTCCTGCGTGATCTACTGGTATGATTCCTGCATGCTATGTTCTGTCCTGGAAGGTTAGACAGAGACAGTACAGTATATACTAGTTTGTATGTCATGATATAATTGCAAAACCCTAGGAGATGGAAGCAGCTGAAATAATGCAAGATTATTTTTTTTAATGTAAAAAAAACAGGTAATGGTAGGAATCTGGAATATTTTAAAATAAACCATATATTACAGGGCTTATTTAAACAGTGGTGTTGAATGCCGTAAACCTCCTTTCTTGGTACCTTTTAAACACCGAAGATTTGTTTGTGATTTAGTCTGTTTGCACTATGTAATATTAAACAGGCTGTATTTGATGTAACTGTATTTTCTTGTAATTTCAGAGACTAATGTAGAACGAACATTGCTGAAAAATGCTGTCCAAATAATCTCTGCAGTCCTCCAAGTGCACCATCAGAATGGGGAGGTGCTTGAGTCAGCTTGCTCTGCCCTCTGGGTACTGTCACTTCACGGTGAGCTTTGCCATTTTTGCAGAAGCACACACTGCAGGATACTTTACTGTTCATTATAATGAATGTTAGGGACGACTCAGTTCTCCAGGTTACCTTAATACTATACAACCCGCTGTACCTTAGCTGGCTCTACAGATAGCAACACAGTTAAAATTATAACTCCTAACTTTACATGCCCTAGCTTTTCTCTTTCTAACAAAGTTTAATGCATTGTTAATACTACTTAGCTAGTTTAACTAAATTAACTATTGGATACTGTGGTTTTGAGTATGATAGAAGAACCTATATACAACAAAATTTTACCTCTATGTTTGTTTTTCTAATGTTGGAAGAATCTATTTTTGCTACAGCTCCATCAATGTAAACCCCTGCAAATACAGCATTAGTGCTGTGGAATGCATTGCAGGGAAAAAAGTTATTGTTAATATGCGCTAACCACACCTTGAGAAGGAAGTTTCAAGTTATAAAGAAAAATACCTTCTCACTGTCACTGTATATACCTTCAGAGGGCCATTGTCAGAGTATGAACCCTGCAGTCACGCTCCCCTGGAGATGCTGCTTGGATTAAGTCAGCCTTGCTGTGTTTTTCTCCTACCGTTGTCTGTTCATGCTTATACAGGAGCCCTACCCATTTTCCATTTCTTGCACCATTAAAGCCCAGTGTCTGCCCATCATCCTTCTAGCCCAAGTTAAAACAATGCCTAAGCAATGCACACACTCTTCTCCCCAAGCACCTACAAATAGAGTATGTGAAGCTTTTCCAGCTCGCCACTCCTTCTGGTTCATGAAGCGAAAGGCTGAGATGAGAAACTGAACCTAGATCCTCACAGAGTAGATGCTTCAGAACAGTCTTAAGTCGTTGGACCATTCGTGATGCTTGGACCTTCTATTAGTTTATATTAAAGTACAGTAGGCTTGCCAGAGTTTATTTTTGTTGTTGGGGTATAGTAAAGGAATCCTTTTAGAATCATGAGGCCAAAGCAGAAGAGAGTCATGGTCATGGATATTTTTCTCCTCTTCAGGTTGCTTAACTGAAAATGAATATGAACCAACAACTGCGCTTCTGCTGGATGCTCTCAGGATTAACCTGGAACGCCCTGTGCTGGTGAAGAATGCCTGTCTGGCATTAGCAAGCCTTCTAAGGATGTCTGGTAAGACTTAAGGAAGCTTTTCCTTAACCACAGCAAGTAGCATCAGCGACAGACATCACTGAATAGACTGAGGGTTCCTATTAGGGTTAGGAGTTGCATCTGTCCTCCTGGAGTAGTCTTTTCTTTCCAACTCTGTGAGAAAAGCAGTCATATGGAAAGACTGCATTCATTACCTGTTTATTCTCAAGAACAAGACACACAGGCTGCTTGCAGATGTGAAAAAAATGTGCTTTACTTTAAACTTGGTGCATTCCCACGCCAAACCCAGCACATGCCCAGAAGAGGCAGTGCAATAGTTTGACCCAGCTCTGCAGCATCTGTATAGATCAAGTGCTTTAGCGGGGCCTTTTTGGCATTTCTATCTAATAGACGATTGACTCAGCTCTAGATGAAAGCACCAAAAAGCCTCACTGAAGTGCCCAGTCTTTACAGATGCTGCAGAATCAGTCAAACTAATGTGCTACTTCTTCTGGTAAAGCACTTTTTACGTGTTTATAAGCAGCCATGAGTGTTTGAAGGAACTGGTAGATGGATCAGTAAGGGGATGAGGGACAGTATTTTTTTATACACTAGATACAAACCCATTGTGATTAACAGAGGGAAGAAAATAGTTTAAGCACTTCGAAAATTTATAATAAAGTGCTAAAGGTGAATAATAAATGATAAAAGAACATGGGACACACAAAGAGCAGTTTTGTCCTTCTGTACAATATCAGTTGCTTGTTCAGTCTTTTATTCACCATCTGATGGTGCTTCAAAATAGCTTTTCAGTGCACAGACAGAACAGGCACCATTGGGCTAAGACTTTCAGATGTTCACTTACAAGGAGAATATTATTGGCATGTTAGCTATGTTGTTGCTAAGGTGCTTCCTACTCAGACAGGAAGGAAAAACAAAATTGTTAGGAAAACAAATAGCAAAGCTCAGAGAAGCTAGTAGCACTTGTCTCTCTCTTTCTTCCAGAGTTATCTGCTTTCAGATTTGTAATAACAGATCCAAAGGGTAGTGGAATAATCCTGATCAAAGATGCCTACCACTTTTACTATGATGATCCAGAAGTTGTGGAAAATATATGCCTGCTGATAAATGAGATGGTTCAGTATGGTAAGGCCTCGATGATTTTACTCTTCTCTGGCCAGTCATTTTTGTTCAACAGTGCATAAAATGATTAAGGCAACAGAGAAAACCTCTGCACTGCAGATGAGCTCAGGAGCAGTGACTGGGAAATTATAGTTTGCTGATTCCAGGGAGAATATTGGGTAAAAAGCAATCCTCTGTTGCAGGAAACCTGAAATAACCTGAATTTGAAAACCTAAGTAAGAGTGCAAAAGTATAGTAATGCCATATCTGGGCTGTAGGAATAGCTTTTGTCCAGGTCATTCACCACAGTTGTACACACAGTAGAGCTGGACAATTTTTAAGTGCTGGAATACAAAAGTCTAGATCCTATATAAAACCTTTCTCCTCTCCGAATTGAATTGCCTCGTTCCTTTTCATCACAGATCACATAGTGCCGGAGATGATCTCCCAGAACATGGAAGAGATGCTGACTGAAATGAAAATGAAGTATACATCCAGTATGGTATGTGTTAAAATACAACACACATTTTGTTGTAACAAGGGTGCATCCTCAATCTCCCCTTTGTACAAATGGTCCTATTTCCTGGCTCTGGACTGCCGAGAATCATTCATTTCACCCAGAGGAAGGTGAAGTGCAAGATTTTATCAGGTTCAAGGGCTAAGTATGGACTGTCAGCATGAAGGATTGTTTCAGAGAGATGCTGTCTCTGAACATTTGTACTCGTACCAAAAAATTAGCAAGTGGAAACCACGGCTTTTCCAACAAACTTCATGCTTTAATTGCTCTCACACCAGGTGAGGTTTGACTTTAGATGAGTTTCACCCAGCATTAATCTGAATATATTTATTAAATATTTAATATAAAAATAGACTAAAATATAAGTACACTATAGAGCAGACGGGGTGGGGATTGTCAATCTATTATCTCATTCATTAAAAATGCACTGTTGTGTGAGCTTGGTTTCCTGAAGCATTCTTTCAATGCATTCAAACAGCAACTATATTGCAAAATAAATTACCAATTGTTTCAACAAGAGCTACATATGGGCTTCAGTTAAAATGTTAATATTGCTATTTCCTCCCTAAAGGTTTCTTACTACACATCCACACTTCAAATTTTTTTTTAGATAAAATAGTGAAAACCAAAATACCTCCTGGCCCTATGATGTTTGTAGATGAAATTTCCTTTCTTCTTTTCCTGGAATGTTTGCTGGACAGGCTAGTCACCACATTTATACAAAGTCACTTCTCTTTAGTTTCACCAGTAATTATTGCTCTTCCTGACTAGTAAATTAATTACAAGAGTAAGGACTACAAAGTTAGTTTTCATGTTTGCTTATAGAATTTATGGTTCTAGTGCCCACAGTAATTTTATAGGGATGGACAATCCAGGCTCTTATAAGTGTATCTCAGGGATGGGGAACCGCCGAGCCACCGGTTGGCTGGGGACTATTTCCCAGCCACCACTGCTGAGCCTTAGCCACAATGGCAGCACAGGGGGCTGCCCTGGAGCTGCTGGGATTTTGTGGTGGGGGCAGTTTGGTCTGGGCAGGGACATGCATGCAGGGGATTGTGGCTCTGCCCTGGCTTCTTATAGCAACAACAGCTTGGTTGGAGCCAGGACAGAGCCACGATCACAGCTCTGCCCTGACTCCAGAGCAAACTGCCCCGCCACAAGATCCCAGCAGCTCCGGGGCATCCCCCTGCATGGTGTAGCTGAGACTTGGATCTCCATGGAGATCGGCATAAGCCACGTGGGAAAGGGAGTCCTCAGCTGACCAGATCCAACCTGTGGGCCAGATGTTCCCCATCCCTGCTTGATATAATATAAAAGAAATAATCAGTTGTTCCCATAGTTTATTAATAAAACAGAGTAGTTATAACTGATGCTTCTCTCCATTTTTCTCCTCAGGAGATAATTACTCTTGCAGATACAACACTTTTGAAATTACAGAAGGTAAAAGCTGGTCTATAAGAAGTCTTCACATCTTATTTCTATTCAGGTAGAAACGGTCATGTCTTTCAGATGCATGTCAACACATTTTTCTTCCAAAAGAGAGATGGCCTGTATCATACAGCTATCAAACAATCTTCCTTGAAGTATTCTCTCCAGTTGGCCACCAAATTGTCCAGATTGTGGTCAATGATAGGATTTTGATGACCTGCTTTACTTTGTGGATTTAAAATTCCTTATTTTATATATAAAGTATGAATAAAAATGAAAGTAATGAACTAAGGCCTAAACTTCATGTAATTAATAATCTATAGCAGCTGAAGTATAGTGGCTCCTCTGTAAGGTTAGTATTGACTAACCAGCTCACAGAGGATTCACCATAATCTATTGCCATAGCTGTTCATTTGAGTGGCAGAACATGTATACAGTAATCTGAATGAAATAACATCCTTGGGAAAGCATACAGTGCTTCACTCCTTTCTTCCTCCTGTAATTACTATGTGTACTTACAGAACACTGTCAAGTTAGTTTTTTAGCCCGTCTTCACAGGTGATAGAAACTTTTAAAACACATCAGGCATTTGCAGGCTGGCCACAAATTTTATGATGCTGAGGGCAGTTACACTACAAAATGTTCATCTTTTGAGTTTTATTCACCTTAGAGCTGGACAGGTACAGGAACCATACAACAGGCTACTTAGATTCTTCTGGTCAAGGTGGCAGAAGAAAGAGTGAGATTGGGGATGTAGTAGATGGTATTGTTCCTAATTACTTATAAGCCAAAAGTAAATGCCATTCTCCTTGGAAATCTAAATAAAAAAAAATACAACTGAGTGGTGAGTTTCTAATTTACTTCCAGCTAAGGCTTGGAGCAGCACTGTCTTTCAGTTGAGGAATTAACGCCTTTCAGGGCACATTAACTGTATGCAGAGCTTAGATGGCTAAAAACAATAGGTATACCACCACATACAGGAGGGAGAGGAAGCAGTAGATAACCTGGTTTCTCAGAAGCAGGCCCCAGGGTGGGAGGATCTTGTGTTGCCAAAGTTTCAAGTAAGAAAGGAAAATAAATACAGTGATACACTGTACTAGCAGAAGGAGGAAGCACAGTACACAAGGGCTTCCCACAGTGCCTGTGGAGGAAATCACTGCAGTGGATGAAGATCTCCAAGTTTGCAACCTCCAGCTCCTTTATGAAACTTTCCCTTTGAAAGCCTTGTTCTTGCATATATGGAAAAAAGTAGCCACTGTCCGTTTCAGATTGCTTTCTCTGAGTGATTAAAGAGTTTTAATTTTTCTTAGGTTTGTTTTTTCCCTTGATAGCTGCTTCCCACTGCTTTTTCTCAAGTGTGTACAGCCTCATAGCTGCTTGTGCATCCTGAACCTGAAAGATAATGGAACAAGCAACAGGTTAAAGAAAGGCTGAAATGCTCTAGTCAACATCTTCCCTCCCACAACAAATACACCTTTCTATTTCAACTGATATTTTCACCTCTCCTCCCCAGTGTTGAGATTTAAGGGGGCAAAGAGACTAGTCATTCAAAAAGCAGAATCCAGATCAGGAGGATGTAATGCAGCTAGCACAAACTGGTAATCCCTTGCTTTGAATAGGACCTCTGCCTCCTGACACCATTACCAAACATGGTATTTTGGAGCATTCTTGTCAACTTTCCCTACTCTTTCAGACATCTCTGTTTGCTCCTTCCTCTTGCCTACCAAAGAAGCCCTGATTACTACAGATGGCATAGAAGGCTAATCATCTTTCACCTGCTCCTTTTACCAGCTGTAGACTGAATGCAGCTGTTAGTAGACTGGCACAAGATGCTGACATTAGGACACAAAGTTAACCTTTGCCATACTGTTTCTCTCAAGAAATTTCAGAGATTTAGATGCAGTATCGTGGAATTTGTTTATGGAGCGTAAAGAAAAATATGTAAGTAAAAGCAACTGGCGCAGTGCAGGGAAGCACTGGACAACCTTTACTCAAACAGGTGCAAATAGTGTCCTGGATAGAGGCTGTGAAGCCTTAAGTAAAGTTTGAACCCATGGTTCCAGAAGCTGAAGCCTATTACAGCACTGATCCACAGAATTCTGTTTCTCATGGGCGTACGTACCGAACAATGCTCCGATGTCTGCACTTTCACATTCAGCAGTTTCTCACAAAGCAGTTTCAGTGATGGGCGTCCACTCTAGAAACAAAGCCAACAGAAATCACACACTAGCCAAATCAGAAAATGAAATGAAATATTCCCCTGAAGGCACTAACTTAGGCCAAGTTTTGCAGTTATTTTTACATAGAAAGGTAGGGTAAGAAAACGCTTCCAACCACAGATTCTGTGCATGAACGGGCAGGATGAAGACTTAAGCCAGGTGTTTACAACCTCATTTAATAAGTGTACTCCCACCAGACCCCTTTTTAATAAGTGTATCCCCAGGGTGGGTGGTGGTGAGTGGCAGCAGTGTGGCATCTGTGCAGCCCTGCTCCTGTGAGGCAGCAGCGTGGGGCAGTGGCGCTCCATCCCTGCTGCTCCCACACACCCCCTGGGACCTTTCAAAGTACCCCCAGGGGTACGCATACCCCCTACTTGACTACTCCTGACTTAAGCTACTGACAGATCAATTCAGACATCTTTGCTTGTAAATCCCTTCAGCAACGGAACTGCACAAATGCAACAATGTAATCAGAAGCTGCATATATGATCTTTTAATATTTAGCAACAGGAGAGAGAAAAAAAAGTGTTGTTTTGAACTGTAAAATGTCACGTGTCACATTAATGTCAACTGTTACACCTTCCATTTCTGAGGTCATGGAAGTTGTAAATATGTTGTAAATTTAAGCAACTGATTCTCTAAGCAATATCCCACAACAAGTAAATAGGCTGTATGTTCACCTTTTAGTGCCCTATGTTTTTGCCCAGAAAAGTGACAGGAAAACCAGCTCTCTCAAGTCATGTTCGAGAAGTTGGGAGAGCCATTGAACTTACTGCACACAAATGTTATAAGCAATCTTGATCAGCAAAATATTACCTGGTATTTTCAACATCTCAAGGGCTGTTTAAATACTCAACTAATTAATCCTCTTGAATGGCAGGGGCAGATATCCCTATTTTACAGAGTGACAGAAGAGCAGATAGGGGCTAGGCCAGACTCATTGGCTGAATAAGAACTGGAGCTTCTGACTCCCAGCTTCATACTTCGTCCTCTAGAAATTTTGGCCTGGAACTACTTCAAAATATGAACAAATTATTACATTCCTGAGTCCCTTACTTTGACTTTCTGTTTGAAAGGTTTGTATCTTTGCGTGTCCCGAATTTTCTTCTTAGGATGGTCAAGAAACAGGATCTGAAAGAAAAATATTTGCTCTGTAAATAGGTTATTTTGTACATTCAACTGCATTGCAGCTAGTCGTCCTTCCATCAGCAGAAAAGACAATTCACAATGGAAGCAATTCTGATTGAGAACATTCAAACGGGGGATGCATAACCTGGCAAAGGTGGTGGCCATCTTCAATACAAACGCGCTTCCTATGGAGACTACAAGGCCGTTGTGCACATTGCTCCTGCTTGAGCAAAGTGGAATGCTAGTCTCTGAATTAAAGACACTGTGGGCCTTGCCTTACTGCAGCTCTTCGCAGGCAGTGCTACAGCTACCCCCAAATACGAAAATAATTTGATCAACTTGCTGTTTGTTTCTAGACTAGAAGGAAATATTGAACACCTGCTTTGTTACCTGTACAAATTGGACTGCTATACAATATGGTGTCCAGCACAGGTAGAATCTGGGTATTAAGACACTGCAAACTTAAGCTTAAAAATTTATAATCTGTTTTCTTGGGTAACAAAAATCACTGAAGTTTTACCTTCAAAGCAACAAGTATGGAGATGTGTACCTTTAAGTCATTGTGGACAGCATGTCCAACTAAAATCCTTCCTCTCAAGATGTCAGCCACCTCCTCTTGAATTTTTTTAAAGTCTTCTCCTGAAAATGCAACATAAAAAAATGGTTTCAACATGGACATTAAACAGAAACATAGCAAGTTGAGTGAGCATTAGAAGACCATCATGTGCGGTGGTCACTTTCTTAGGACCCAAGATGCAGAAGAATGCATGATTCTTGTACTTTATCATCCCCTGCTTGTTCAGAGGAAGCAAAAACAGGAGACCAGGACAGATGCCTTGCAAAGAAGTTGAAACAGTCGACTTCCACTTGTTGGTCCAATGCTAGGCTTGCATTTAAGCAAGTGTTAGAAACTTTTTTTTACTGGGGCAACAATGGCCTTTTGGGGCAAATTGCATCTTTACAGAATTTGTTATTCATGCTCCCCTGAAGTATTCTTTTATATTTAGAGAGATTAAGATTGTGCAAGTGCTTTATTTCTTGCTCAAAAAATAGAATTTAGCAGACTCCTGATACACTGACAGTACCTCACTAAGTTGCATAAGGTTTTTCTTAAGGATGTTTTGGGGAATGCCAACCTACTTACCCTTCTTTGTGTCCTCAGGCCGTATCCCGCTAACTTCTGTCCTGTAATCGGTCACCTTTTCTGTAGGCTTGACATATTTGTCATAAATGCACTTTCCAAACTGGTTCACGATTGACACACGAGCCACAATGCTCTCTTCCCCCTGGGGCCCCACTCCTACCATTTCACAGTCCATGGCTACAGCTTTTGTGAGTCTAAAAGAGGAAAACGGACACACGCGTTAGAAAGCCTTGCTGAGATTGCGTACTTCTGACTGCTATGCTGACAGGTGAGGCACCCATTAATACAAACGGAACAGTTAACACCACAGAGTCTCTGCAGACTCCGGAAGACATTGGTGCATACTCAGTCCACAGCCGTAAGAATGGGAGTAAGTTTTTGATGCCTCCAATAATACTGCTGGTACTTGTTATATTAGAAATACAACCTACCCACTGAAAGCCTTTTCTTTAACCAGCACCTGTTCCACAGTTGGTTTGGACGTGCTTTCAAGTCCCATTTTTCTTCTAGCAACGTTTGCTGCTTCAGGTCCTATTGCTGCTTCAATATCCTCTGGATCAACCCCATCAAACCAGATGTCATCCCTGGTAAGCAAAAGGTAAAAAGGACCTTTTTAATACTGTTGGATTTGACCTTTTACAGTTTGGGTAAACTTGATGTTTACAAAAGAAAGGAGTTACCTAGTTAGTCCTAGTCAGAGCCAACTAGTTCAACAACCTAAGCATGCAGACTACAGTTTTGTTCAAACATTTGAATAACTGAGTTAATCAGAGTGGTTTTTACTTCTCTCTTATCCCAGGCTCCTCAGGGATACCTGGTCTTTGAACTTCTTCCCATTCCCGTTATCCAATCGAGCCTTCCGAGCTTTGACTCGGCAGTCTAAATTCTGAATCTGAAGTCAAAAAGTCCCCCAAATAGTTGTTTGAACTGTAATCCCCCCCATCTGAATGGGAAGGGAAGAGAATGCAGTAACTTGGTAGCAGGAAAGAGATCTGAAATACTTGGGTGGATGTATCATAAAGGAAAGAGGGCTTCCCCTCCTCAAGAAGCACAGCACTGTATTAGCCTTTATTTCAAGTTATTCAGCTGCCACTAAAACAGTTTAAAGCACCGACATAGATGGGCATAAGGTTTAAAGCACTCACTCTGTTGGCGGCCGTTCTGCGGGCTCTTCAGCTTTCCTCTTATGCTTTATGTCCCCCGGCTTCTTCTCAGCATTGCCGGTTTTCCTTTTTGCCTTGAACTCTTTTCTGTTGCTCCGGGCATCGCCCAGGCTCTCGCCCGGCGCAGTTCTCTCCGATTTCACATTCGTGGGAGAAGGTCCCGCTTGGCCAGGACCACCCTCCGTCTGGTTTACATGCTTGAATTTTACCGTGTTCCCGCTGCCATTGACGGCTGGAATCCCTTTGACGTCTTTTGTCACACGCTGCGGCTTGGGAGATGTTTCGGGGGCCGGGAGGGATTTCGCCAAGCCGGCCGCCTTCTGTTTCAGCACCTAAAGAAACACCCAACAATTAACTGGAGCCTTTGACTTCAATGTCTTCCTCCCACCTGAAATCCACCAAGCCCCACTGACGTTTCTGAAGTTAACAAGTTTTTAGTTTAAGAACTGGTTGGAATTAAAAACGTTTCTGGTTTAAAATGGATGTGGATTACGAGATAAATAAAAGAGAAATTAAATAACAAGATCTTGGGTTAAAACTGATTTGAATTTAAAAGTCTCTGGTTTTTCTAACGCTCGCTCAGTCTCACACCAGAAGAGCCGGGCCCCGCACCTCCTGCAGCGCCCGCCAGTTGGCGGAGAAGTCCCGCGCCGCCCGCGGGGGCAGCGCCAGTGCCGGCTTCGCGGCTCCCGCCGCGTCCCGCACGGCCGGCCGGAACCACCGCCGCCGGCCCTGCCTCGGCGGCGCCCCGACCCGGCCCGCCATGGCCCCGCGCGGCCGGAAGCACCGGGAGGACAGCACGCGCCGCTGCCCCGCCCGGAAACCGGCCCCAACAGTCCGTCGGCCGGAAACGGCCCCGGCAACTTCTGTTCCGGCTCTCGCGCATGCGCTGTGGGGTTCTGAGGACGGGGAGGGGTGCAGTGCAAGGGGCTGTGTTGGGGCAGGATGCAAGGGCCTGCGGTTTTGCGGGGAAGGGGGTGGGGGGGGCTGCATTGGGGCCAAGTTAGGAGCACACCGTGCAGCCCCAGGAGGCCCCCAGATGTGGGAGGCCGCAGCTGCGTGACCGTGAAGTGGGGTAGTCCAGTAGCATTTTCCCCAGCAGCTCCCTCGCTGTGGCCTTGGGAACACTTGCCGGCGGGGGGGCAGGGGGCTGGTTGCTTGGGTGCTCCTTCCTGCTCCTCAGCAGTTGCCGCAGGTGTGCAAAGCTACAAGCTGGGGTCTGTGCCAGCCAACACTGACCGCTCGTCACGTGTCTGGTTCATTTCTGAGCCTACGCTGCCATGCGCAAAACGGTAGCGATCCGACTGAGGCCACATCTCGGGTGTTTCCTCGAATTTCTATCTCAATTCTGGGGTAGTAAGAAGTCTAGAAACTCAGGGTAGAGCCCGCAGCGCTGCCAGCGACAACTCGTGGTTGTTCCTGAGGCCCGAGGAGACCGGCACTGACCAAGTGAACTTGGGTTCGCAAAAACTTATGCGCTCTCTGTCTCTAGTGATGTAGTCTATAAAGGTGCATATCTACCCTGCCGTGTGACTGACCTGGAGCTAACGTGGTGGTCTGCCTCCTTCAGCACATCCTGAGACGCTGCCACTTGTATACCTTCATCCAAAGTTGTTCATTTTTACCAGTGGATCCACATACACACTAACATTTGCAGTCAGCTCAAAAGTCTGACTTAGGTGTTATTTTTAATCGCTGGGATTTGAGCGTGTACTAAATCAGTTAGCTGAGCCTTAAGTGCAGCTCGCTCTTGCAAACTCGGCGAAGTTGTGTTTTGTTCACCCTCTAGAATAGGGGCAAGTGAAAATTTTATCTGGGTGGGTGCTGTTGATCTGGCCCTTAGGAGCTGGAAAGGATTTTCCTCCACAGATTTGATGCTCCAAAGCTGCTTTTCTTTTCCTGTGTTGCTTCTTTACTTGTTTACTTGGCTGTTAAAACTGGCCCTGGGTTCCTACTCTTACCATGCTCTTTGGCTGTAGTAAAATTGCAAACATTGCGCAAAAGCTGTCTGTCTCTCTCCAGCTGTTCCTGTAAAGCCTCACAGCAGCTGAATAATCCCCTTGGCAGCTCCTCCCTGGAGAGGATCAGCTCTTGTATTTGTTTAAACTCTGTGTATTCCTAACTTCCGCTCCATGTGATGCCTTGGGCTAAACCTAAGGCCAGTATTTGCTCTGCAGTGTCTGCGTGAGCTCTTCCACAATGAGCGCCCGCTTTGTGATCTTAGCTTTTACTATGCTCCCCTTGGGCTTTGGCTGGCTATCTCCTTTCCAAGAGGTAAGTGTGACTCCTTTCTTCCTGCCCACCTCCCCGCAAAATAACATAATGTATGTTCAAACCAAAGCTATGAATCCTCACTAATCATTTCCTCTGGATGATCTGTGTGTTCCATAGGCTTAATGCAAAAAAATCAAATCAAAATGTAAAACATCTATGTTAATAATTAGGTTTTGATGAATTCAAGTCATGTGTCTACGTGGATTTTTTTTTCCTTGAAAAGGCAAAGATTTTTTTTTTCTTTTTGCAGAAATTTCTCAGGGCTTTGGATCCAGAAGATGTTTTTTCTTATTTTGGCACCAAGTCAGTTCTTGATGGTATGCAGGGCTACTTCTATCTTCATTCTGGATTGTATTGTATGTATAAAGTTGTTTCTAATATGGCGTATTTGAAGAGCCTCGTATTAATGTTAACCTAGATCTTACGATACTTTCAGTGTGAATGACCTTACTCATGCATGCAGTTTTGGCTCTAATGTGTAAATGTCTAAAGAATCGGGTATCTTATTCAGTAGTCTGTTAAATGGGTCAGAAATTCCTTTTGATTATTCCATTTAACTCTGCTTTATGCTAACTTATAGTTTTAATGCAAAATTAGTAGAGTTATAGACTATAGATAACCCTAGGGACAGATCCAAATCATCTAGGTCCAAATGTATGGACTGAGGATGGTTGTGTTTATTTAGAAACAATTTGGAGACTAGAGTAATATTTTGAGATTAGGCTGATAATTCAAGACTAGGGAATTTAGTTTGTTGGATTCCGAGGGTAGGGACATTGTGTGTCTCTCTCTGTTTGCCCAGTACCCAGCACACAGTTAGTATTTAAATGGTGATGATTTACTCTTAAGTAATGCTTGACAGCTGATAAACTCAAAAACATTGTGACCCTTGTCAAATAAACTGTTTTCTCAATTTTACAGAAGATGGGGAAACAAAGGCATGGTTACAAATCTCTACTACAAGCAGTCAGTTTTAGAGCTGAATATAGACTTGAGACCTCCCTGGTGACTGCAAGTCTATGCTTCAGCAACATGATCATCCTTAATTTTGGGGTAGATAGAAACACAAAAGACTCTGGCTGGTGACATTATTTAAGGGGAGGGTCACAGGCTCTCTGGAGAGGGCTGTTTTTCATGGAAGCAAATTGATGACATGTCTTTTCCCGTGTATGTCTGTTGTTATTGTGAATGGTTCCTGTAATTTTTTGGTCATTTCCTTTCTTTATTCCAGTACCTGAGTTCATTGTTGTTCAACCTGCTTGCACCTGTGAAGAAGACCAGGTTGGACTGACCGCTTGTAAAGTCCAACGCTGTTCCCTTCAGTCATGGGGAGAGCTCTACACCTTTGAATTTGTAGAGGATCCTGATCTCCTTCCCCCTTCCTTTGTGAGCCATCGAGTGCTGAACACTTCTGCTAGCTTGCTAAAATGGTTTCCAGGCAACTGTTTTGCAGGGGGAAAACCACTGCATCCTTTGGGGGCTGTGTGTAGGGTCAGTTACTGCGAAGGACAGCTGGTGAGTATGTAGCATTGGCTGCAAAGGGATTCTCATCTGGGTAGGAGGGAGATTGAGCTAGAGGCTGAAATCCAAGCTTCTCCCAGTGTTCACAAGGTTTACAGTCCAGCACTGGGATTTGGGATCCGCTTAGCTCTTTAGTACAGCACTGTGAAGGTGCTTGAAAGAAGACCTACCATGTATCATTGCTGCTTGGAAGAGTTTACAGTTCAATGCAGTATATGTTGCCAGATTTCAGACAGAAGAAAATATCAAGACTGGCAGATAAGTAAAAAAATAAGACATAAGAGAGTGCGGGAGGAGAGATTGTGTGTGACTTGCTATTGGCATGGGAGGTCATTGGAATAACAGAGGGCTGGATCTTTGTCTCCTATAGCAAGGCATCATCATTGCAAGTGAGGAAAAGATTCACATCAGGCCTGTGAGAAGTAAACATTGGAGCCTGCTGAAGGACCTCAGCTTTTTCAGGCCCCACCTCATCTTCAGAACCACAGGGAAAGGGGCAAAGACAGCAAAAGGTATTGGCCATGCTTGCCTTGACATAGGCCTCATGCTGCCCCAGCCTCATGCTGCCCCTGGGCAAGTTGCATATGTTAAATTGCCCAGGGTAGCTTCCTCCTAGCACTTTGCAGATTCATATCTGCACTGGTTTCAGTCTTGTGAATGACTTGTGCTCAGCAGAAGGGAATGGGCCCCCAGAAACCCCCAGGTCTTCTTGCTTCCTAAACTCCCCTTTGCTCCGTTGTGTTATAGAAAAAAAGTTTCATCCTCGCCGTTGGAAAAGGTCTGAGGGGACTGTCAAGCACCTGGAGCTGCTGGTTGCAGCGGGCCCAGATGTGTACCAGTTCCACAGAGAAGACACTGAGAGGTATATCCTCACCAACCTGAACATTGTGAGTAGCTTGCTCTTTGTTTTCAGTGTACCATCTTAGGGCTCTGTGGTGTTGTGGGTTCAACGTAGCCTCTGGAGGGGCTGGCTTCTTGCTCACCCTCCAGTCATGTGTAGCACAAGCATCTGAAAACATTTGCATGGACATTTGTGGGGAGCACCCAGTGCTCTCTCGAGGAGGCTGGATGGTGTGCAAAGCAGTTTCCTGCTGGCGCAGCCCTGTGCTTTGCATGGGGTCTGACCCTCACAGAGAAAGCCATGTGTGTGAAGGAGGGCCTTGGCAAGTACTGTGAGTGCCGCTGTAGCATCGCAATTGGAAAATGTGTTCCATAATTTCATTAGTGGTGTTGATGAATACCTGGTGCTGCCTTTATTATTAAGAGTCTTTTAATCTGGAGCTGGATTCAGTGCCTGTGGGATTCAGTGGATGGTCAGACTCCCCAGAATTGTAGTGGCTGAGCCCTTTTAAATCCATTTTACTTCTGTGCATTTTAACATTTGGTTGCTATTATTGACTTCCCCCCGCACTGCCCATTTGCTGCATTTACCGTATGATTGTTAGGGCTGGGTGACCCTGGGGAACTCGGGCATCTGTGTTCACATCTATCAAATTCCTTGCCAGGTTGGTTTCCATCAATATGTGTAGCCTGCAGCCTTGCTGGATCATGGCACTCCCCTTTAGTGGCCAGACAAGGTATTTTACATTGGGTTTAGTTCCAAGAGGAATCTAGGAGCTTTAGGGCATGGATCTTTGCAAGCATCTGCCCATGGAGTGCCACAGTAACGTGAAGATTTTGTATGGGAGTGTTTTAGAAACTAATGGCAGTTTTGAAATAAAACCATTGTGCACAATGATCATGTACTGGTCCGCATAACTACTCTCCATAACCGTAAACAATGGGTGCATTTGACAATGTGGGAAACTCAGTGTTTGCTCTTGCTGTGTAGTTTCCCACTTTGTCACAGATCTGCAGTGTGTGCAGCCATGTCACCATTAGTTTCTGAAACACCCTTATATTTGTGTGCTAATTATCTGGCCTCTCATTTTGGCAGTGCATCTAGCTGGGAAGAGGGAAGGTCCTCACCAGTGTGGTGGCAGTGCGGGCACATGTCATTGGGCAGACAGGAGCAGTCACTCTGGCATCTTCTCTGTGTAATAGTTGTGGATCCTGCTTCTCTTTTGCCAGGGTGCTGAACTGCTGAGAGATGCTTCACTGGGAGCTCAGTTCAGGGTTCACCTCATGAGAATAATTGTCCTGACAGAACCAGAGGTAGGAACAGGCTTGTTTTCCGCTCTTGTCAGCCTTAAAGGGGTTGCAGAGATCCTAAACTAACTGAGGTGCATGAACACTTTTCCTTCATGTAGGCAGATCTGAACATCACCACGAATATCACCTCCTCCCTCATCAGCGTGTGTGAGTGGAGCAAGAAGGTCAATTCCGCAGATGACTCAGATCCCCAGCATGCTGATCTTGTGCTGTATGTGACCAGGTAATGCAGATCTTTGCCTGGAGAGGGGATGAGAGACTTCTGGTCAAGTTGTCCTGGCTTAGAACGAGCAGGAAGCCAGAGTGGCAGCTGGAGGAGCTCCACTCTGATGGGAACAGAAAGGAGAGGGTTGATCTTCCTGCCTAGCAGTTCCTCACCTGTAGGTGGTCTGGTCTTTGCAGAAATTCCACTGATCTGGATGGGAAATAGTTGATAAACCCATATCTACCAGCTCCCAGAGCGTAGAGAGGAGGGTGCTCAAGCTTCATCCTGGGGGCTGAGTGCTCAGTGATTCCCTTTTCTCAGCTTCAGTGTGAACTAGCATATTCCTCAGGTACAGGTCAGTGAGATTGTGTTGGGCTCGGCCTGCTACATAATATAGTCTTTTGGGCCTGGCAGGACACAAGGCTGATTTGTGGGCAGGGAGGTATAGGGATGGGCTGAGGTACAGGGACTTGGGCTGTGATAGAAATTTTTCCCCAGCACAGAGATTTCCTTGGAGTCTTCTGTTCTTGAACATTGCTTAGTTTCCAGGCTCATGTTCTCTCCGTTGTCTTTGCGAGTGGTGGTAAATGTGACACAAGTTGAGTTCCAGCTGAGAGCAGCCCCCTTGTTTTATTGCTCTGCTCTCTGCGGAGGGGATTCTGCATCCCTGCTTCCTACCAGGAGGGCTCTGTTGTTGCCTTTCATTCCCCTTGGGTATGGGAATCACACCCGCTTTCACAGAGAATTAACATATGCCTGGAAGTGTGGGGTGGGGTCCATGTGGATGCCTCCATCGCAGAGAAAAAGGGGTGTGAAATACATGGGGAGGTTGGGCTGGGGAGAAGCTGAAGAATTTTTGGCTGGAAATAATTTTTGTTTGGGGTTTTTAATTTTTCTCTATTCCTGCCTCCCTCTCTCCTTTCCCTCAGATTTGACCTGGAGTTACTGAATGGGAACAAAGAGCTTCGTGGAGCCACTCAGCTGGGTGGAGCCTGCTCCTCCTCTTGGAGCTGCATTATCACTGAGGACACTGGCTTTGACTTGGGAGTCACCATGGCCCATGAGATTGGGCACAGGTCAGTGGGGAACCTCACACCCTTGCTAACAGCAGCTGTTTTATTTTACTCAAGGTGAGAAGAGGGTTCACCTTGGGTACCCACTGGTTTGGTTGAAATGCAGTTCTGGAGTTTCCTTTTATAAAGATCAGTAACTAACCCTGCCAGGTCCAGCACTCCCTTAGATCCCATTGACTGCTCTGATACAGAGGGCACTCAGCATGTCCGGGAGTCCTCAGCCCTGAGCCATCATGTCATGGTGCTGTACACCAGGGCTCAGCTCTGTGCCACCAGCTGATTCTGAACCTTGGAAGCATCAGGGATCCCCTGCTAATGGCCCCGCTCCCTGTAGTGATGTGGAGCTTTGGTCCAGAGGAGGAGGGTGCCACAGGGCAGAGCTCTGGTGTTGAACAGGTTGCACTGAGGTCCTTGTGGACACGGTGGTGATAACTGGAGAGCAAATAATAGAGAAGCGAATTAAATAAAACAGGGATTGAGTGTTTACAGCCCAGGTTCTCCGCTGGGGCTGTTCTGTCACTTGTGGATCTTTGCTAGTTTACACCAGCAGACCGTTTAGCCTGTTGTTTTGCTGCAGGTACATCTTTTGCACACACATTTCCATCAACCTCTAGCATATTTGGGCTACTCCACTGCTTTCCCAGTGGAGAACTGCAGACCTCTAGTATATTGGGGCTATTCCGCTGCCTCTTCCCAGTGCTTGATCTGGTTGCCTACAGACCATTTCTTACTATGTGTATGCAAGGTGCCAGGCACAGCAAGACCCCGTACTAGTGGAGATGGCTGAGCAGCACTGTGATAGAAATAATGCATGGGAAAAACCAATAATAAGATGTTCTTCTGGAGGAAACTATATGCTGTGTAGAAGGGGAGGGCAACGTGAGATGTGATTAAACGAGGCAGGGTGGAAGCTTTAACACTTCTGCAACTCACTATGCTGGCCTATACTCTCAGAGTCCTTTATAAGCAAAGGTTGTGGACATGCAACACGTTCATGTACTCTAGAGCAGAGGTTCCCAAACCTTTTCTTATTGTTTACCCTCTTCCAGATTTACCAGCTGCCTGCATACCCCTACCAGAATACATTTTATATTTTAACCCCTTAAATATGAATTCTTCTTATTATTATAATGAAAATTAAATCCATCATTACACAATTTCTCTTGTGTACCCCCCAGAGATGCCTTGCATACCCTTGGGATAAACATACCGCAGTTACTAGAGTAACTGCATTGATTTTGTGCAGCAGTCTATGTTACACCAAAGGCCTTGGATGGGACATCAGCTCTCCTTCTCCTGGTAGCTGCTTGAAAGAGATGCTATTAAAGAGCTTCACCACGAGGTGGCAGGGGAGCTGGGCATAGCCTGCTTCCACTGAGCAAACAGCTATCCCAGGGTGAAGCTGACTAGAGCTGTAGACCTCCAGTGTGTGCTGGTGTAATTTACATCTGTTAATCCTGACTTTCCAAGGGGTAACTTTCCCCAGGAGTAGAGCAACCTACATTGGGGTGTAGGGCTGCCCATCATGTGCATGCTTCATGCACTTATCTGGTGCATAGGCTGGTTATGTTGGGATAAGTGTGTCATCTCTCCATACCCTCATCCTCAATGTTATCATGAGGTGAAGAACCAGTATTTACCTCCTTTTTGTGAGCGGTAAAACCGAGATGCAGAGAGAATGTGGCTTAGCTAAGAACTCTTGAACTGTCTAAGAATAGGGTCCATGGCTCCCAGTCCTGAGCTCACACTGGTCTCCATTCCTATAATGGATATTGCAGGACAGGGTCAGATGAATGGTGCACCCCAGGGCAAACAAGGGCAGCCTGCCATGCGTGAGCTGTTTTGCTCTTGTCCCACGATAGCAGGGGCAGCCTGCCCTTCCTTGCCCCAGGACAAACAGGGGCAGCCTGCCATGCACGAGCTGTTCTGCTTTTGCCCCTGTGCCTGTTCTTGGCCTATGAGAGGTGAAAGTTAAGCTGGGGAAGCTCAGCCCTCTGTGAAGCAGAGGTTTCATTCCCCAACCCCGTATCACCTTGCAATAGATAGGTGGTTCTCCTGTGTTAGCTCAGGAGAGAACCCCCATTTCTCCCCATATTGCAGTTTTGGAATCTCCCATGATGGTGAGGAGAACTCTTGCAGTAAGAGCGGCTTCATCATGGGCACTGAGGGCAGCCACAACAGCATTGACCTGACCTGGTCAGAGTGTAGCAGAGAGCAATTCCTTGCCTTCATCAGGTAAGAGGAGCAAATGGTTCTACCCACTCACATCTATAGGTAATAGTAAAGAGTAAAGTAGGAGCCACTTGGAAAATGAGGAACTATAAATCTAAAGGTTTGTGTCTATAACTGTAGTTTTGTAGGGAGCGTGGGGTACAGAGGAATGCCCAGGGTCACTAGAAATGGTTCTGGTGAGCTCCTGTATCTGGGCTGTGGCTGCTTTACAAGCTTCCCACTAGCAGGTTGAAGCCTACATGATCCCATTTCCATTCCCTTGTGTCTCTGCCCCAAGGCTGCACTGTCCTTACTTCCAGGACCTCTTGAAGATATGGTATAGGCTGCTATCTCATTCCTTCTGGGTGCAGGATAGAAGACAGAGGAGAACATGGTAAAGGGCAGTTTAAACCAATTCCCCGTTGCTGCCTCCTGTGAAGTGTCAGTTTGAGAGCTTAGGTGGAACCTGTTCATTCAGGGCAAGATGTTTCTGTTTGGCATTTCTCCTACTCCTTCCTGAGAGGTGCTACCCTGAGCTAACAAGATGTGTGAGCCTGAGATAGACTTAATGAGCATGTGTGTTACTTGGCAAAGAACAGAGGAATGCAAGAGCTGCCTTACTGGGACTGATGAAGGGTCCCTCTGCCATAGCGGTAAATAGCAGATGCCTTAGAAGAACAGTTTAACCAGCAAGCTAGGTAGAGTGACTTGCTAAAACAACAAAGTAGCAGCTGGCTCTCATGACAGAGCCTTGAGCCTTGGTCAAGGTACGTGTTAGCCTTTCCTGGCCACGTACAGGGAAATGAAGTCTCTTGTGGTTTTATCAGTACAGGACAAGCCAGCTGCATAAATGACCTGCCGGACCTGGAAGGCAGCATCCCTGGGTGGAAGCCTGGCTTATACTATGGCGTGGATGAGCAGTGTAAAGTTGCCTTTGGGGCCGCAGCCACAGCTTGCACCTTCGCTGACAGCAATGTTGTAGGTAGAACGCTCTCCGCTTGCTTGTGCTTCTTTTGGGGGTTGGCCCTGCCTGGTGGTGCTAGCAGCTGGGAGTGATGGGAAGGGCCTGTTGGTTGGCATCCTGCTTGGCTGTGCCAGTCACTGAAGTGTCTGTGGTACCTGCCACGTGCAGCTCGGGCATCATCTGCTCTCACCAGTTGAATTGTGAACGTGATGTCTGTGAGGCTGGCATCTGGAGGCACAGAGGAGGGGGCTGCCTCTGCGTGAGGCATCTCTAGCTTGGAAGCAGCTCTGTGGGTGTGAGGAAGGCCTGCCAGATTCCCAACTGCTCTCTGGTTACCTGTGCATACAGTGCTTGGCCAGAGCTGTGGGAAGGCTTAGGGAAGCTAACAAACCATTCTTGCTGACCGTCTTGTGACTCCTGTGTTAGTAGGGATGGAAAGGGAGAAACTGGCCCACCAGGCTAGAGCATGCCCTGAGTGCCCTGACCTCCTTGCCTTGCCAGGACATGTGCAGCGTCCTCTCTTGCCACACAAACCCAGCCGAGCAGTCCAGCTGCACTCGCTTGCTTGTCCCCCTTCTGGATGGTACCGAGTGTGGAATCAATAAGGTATGAAGTCTGTGGCTGCGGCTGAGGTTGGAGGCAGGAGTGGGTGGTGGTGGAAGATAGTTTGGTGGTGCCACAGGGCTAATGGTTTTCTGCCTCCAGGGAGCTGACTCCAAATGCTAGAGCCATAAGCTGTATGTGATCTTAGTTGGTTTGGGCCTTCCCCCCGCACCAGGTGGGACTCTGTGTCTCTGGAAGGGCTTTGCAGTCTTGTAGCCTGATGTTAGAGTGCCACGCTGGGGAGGGTCCTCTTCCTTGTGGGGAGTGATCTGTGTATTAAGCCCTAGGCCCTGCTCTGTAGACAGGACAGCTTTAATGCCTGTGCCTTGGGGTCTGTGTCTGCCTCCACATCCTGGCAGTAGGTGACTGATGTACAGTTGCCCTTCCTGGTGCCTTTCCAGCAGCTTAAGGGGAGGGCTCAGTACTGTCTTCCCTGGTATCACCAGCCCTGGCACTCGTAGCTGCACCCTTGCTGCTACTGCTGACCTATACATGGCATTCCTTGTTCCAGTGGTGCTCCAAGGGCCGATGTAGCTCTCTGGAGGAACTGAACCCTGTCACAGTGGTGCACGGCCACTGGTCCAGCTGGAGCCCCTTCACTTCCTGCTCCCGCAGTTGCGGTGGTGGAGTTGCAGTGAGGCAACGATTCTGTAACAACCCTAGGTAAGACTCAAACACTTTTTTGCGGTGCTGTTGGAGTGAGGAATGGGGCCCTGTAACTGGGGGCAGGCCCATGGAGCCTGTGTTTCCACCCCGTGGCTGGGGCTGACATCTTGTGTGGGTGTAGGTTTGTTTGTACAAGACTGGGTGCCCTGTGCTGTACTTAGGCTGGTCATGCAGCCTGGGATGCACTAGGTTTAGTCAGCAAGATGACTGCTGCCCCCTTGCACTGGCAGAGCCAGCACAGTCAGGCCTTGCTGCCCTGGCTTGTTCTTGTCTTTCCACCGGTTTTGTCCCCATGTCATGTCCTTTTTGACATGTATTGCTGCCCCATTTGGTGGGTTGCAGGGTCATGGGCAGATACTTCCCAGTCCTCTGGATTGAGGGGCACATCAGGGTCCTCTTCCTTCTCCCTGTGGGGTCCCTCCCCCTGCCTCTCACATAGTGTCTCTGGTTTTCAGGCCTGCTTTTGGAGGCCAGCAGTGCCTGGGAGAGGACCTCCAAGCAGAGATGTGCAACACCCAGGTAGGTGGACACCTCTTCTCTCACTCTTAGTTGATATGACATTTTAACCTTTTGAGTACTGTACTACCCCTGGCTGCACCTTTGGAAGTTACAACAGTTGATTTCCCTGTGAGGGTCATTCCTTGAATGTCCCGTAGTCTCCATCTGTTTGCTGCCCCCATGGTATCTGTCCTACAGAGACTGAGCACAGTGTTGTACTGAAACAGCCCATGTAAGGTGTAACAGGTCATTGCTCTTTTTAATGCCCAGCTCTGCTCAAAAGGGGACATACTTCTGTCTGATGGCATCAACTGAGCAAGAATCCACCTCCAAACACAATGCCTTGTTACCTCCTGTCCAGTCTCCTGTAACTTTATTTTGATGTGGTGTTTCATTTGTCCACATAATTAATCAGCTGCTGCTTTCCATCCCAGAGGGGACTGCATGCAGATAGTGGGAGAAGCAGTTCCTGGCTTGTCCTCTTAGAGGACTTCATTTTCTGGGTATTACTTTCTTCCAGGCCTGCGGGACAACCCAGGTAGACTTCATGGCTGAGCAGTGTGCCGCTACCAACCCTCAGCCATTTTACATCACTGCAGGCGTTGCCTCTTTTTACAATTGGACTTCGGCAGCCAGTGATGCTGCAGGTAATGGGAGAAATGTCAGTTGAAAGAGTGAAGGGAGAAGGAGTGAGTACCACTCCTGTGGGAAGGAGGACCCCACCAAGGGATATTGTTCCTATCCACTATTTTAGTGGTGCTTGTAATTTCCCAGTGTAGCCCAAAGCCCATCCTGATGGGGGCTTTCCTCTCCCTCCCATCTTCCACTTGACTATTGGACTTTCTTGGCTGAGTAACTCTGCCTTTCTCCTTGCATCTGCTTTTCCCAGAGGACATTCTGTGCAAGTACATGTGCAGGGCAGCTGGCAAGAACTTCATTGGGAGCCGTGGGGAGGGCTTCACTGATGGGACTAGGTGCAGGCCAAGCAGTTCTGATGCTCACGGCGCGTTCAGTCTCTGTGTGATGGGAAGCTGCAGGGTAAGGCCTTTCCCTTTGCAAGCTGATTCTGGATTGAGGGCCAAGCACCATATATTAAGCCTGCCTTCAAGAAGCTCCCTCCCTGTGAGCTGGAGCAGGCTGGACTCCTGGCTCCCCTAGAATTACTGGAGATTTTTTATTAGCATGTTGGATTTTTGGCCAAATTAATCTCGCATCATACTGGGGCTTCATGGTGGGACATGGTGGATGTGTTGGGTCACATGGGCAATCCTTCCTTCAGGGCTAGAAAATGCTATGTGACTCATGAAACCCACAGTTCTCCTAGAGTAAGACTTGCTAGTCCAGGAGTCCCTGGCCCTAGCTTTGCATATCTTTTGTATACGGCAGTCTTTATAAGCACATGTCACCCAATTCCTGTGTCATCTCTGCAGCAGAAAAGCAGAATGAAGAGGAGAACAGTGGCAAGTAGCACTTTGAGCCTCTGTGCATTCTGCTCAGAGTGAGTCGGTCTCACTGGCTTTTTCCTTGGCTCAGGTGTTTGGGTGTAATGGTAAGATGGACTCCAGCAAGGTGATGGATGCTTGCAAGGTCTGCGGTGGAGACAACACCACATGCACCAGAGTGAGCGGTTCCTACATGGAAGGAAAGGCCAAAGGTTTGCAAGCCTCATCCCCAGCCTCTACCCAGCACAGATGTCAGCTTGGTGGCTCATTTCTTTCTTCATGGGGAAGATGATAAGGGGGCTTGAGGGGCTGTCAGAGGAGGAGATTAAGAGCTGCCAGGTTGCTGGAGAACTACCTGAAGGGTGTGTTCTGTGCTGAGCTCTGTAGTGTGATTACTTCTTTGCACATTGCCTGAGGACTCAACTCCAGCTTTGATTTCCTCTCTTGACATTGGGTGGGGAAGAGCTCAGCTAAATCCAATTCTCTGCATCAGTGGGAACTTCAGGCTTTCTCAAGCCTGAAGGTATAGAGAGGTACAGTGCTGCTTTGAGAGCACTATCCTCACTCCTGTAGTCACCCTCATGCATCTTTTCTTAGGTTGACACAATACGGAAGTCCTCCACCGCATTTGAACTTTCTTAGCTATGTTCATCCCAGGGATGACTGTGAAGTCAGTGGACTTCCAGCAAGGGTGAATGTAGCCCAGTGTGTTTCAGCACCCCACCCATGCTTTCCGTGAAGCAAACCGGATGACACGCACCTTTTGAGAAGCTTGATTATTGTTTGTAAATCCTAAGATGAAAGAGGATCCTGAGATCCTAAGATGAAAGAGGCACTGCAAGTGCTGTTCATTTCAAACCCACCATGCTCTCAAAGGCAGTGCAGAAGTGAAAATAACCAGATCTTTGTTTTCACGATTCCAGAATATGTTACATTTCTGGCCCTGCCTGGCAACACCACTGAGGTCCATGTTGTCAATCGGAAACCCCTCTTCACGCATTTGGGTGAGCACAAGAGGAAGGGTGAGGGTTATGGATCAGTTTGCTGATTGTATTCCTATGCATACAGGCAGAAATTGTGAGAAGCCTTCCCGACAGGGCAGTTTGTTAACTTGTGGGGTACTCACCACAGGGAACTGGGGAAGCCTTACTGTTTGGGATGTCTGAACTAGATCAGACAAACATGTCTCATGGGATCTTTATCTATAGATGATGATGTGAGCGTATCTCACACCCATGTTTTCTGACTGCTGTTGTTGCTCCTTCAGCTGTGAAGATCAAAGGTCAGTATGTGGTGGCTGGGAAGGGAACAATCTCATTGAACACTACCTACCCATCAGTACTGGAAGACAGCCAGATCAGATACACGCTGTTTCTCACTCAGGACCACCTGCCAATCCTAGAGGAAATCCATGTGGATGGACCAACTCAAGAGGACATAGAGATCCAGGTGACTTGTGGTTTTACGAGGGGAAGCCAAAAATGGCCATAGTGGGACTGGGTAGCTCCAAGCTAAGACCTCCACACTGAAGCACAGAATCGTCATTCTAGTCCATTAGGGATGGCCAGCAGGCCTCATTCTTGGGCCAGTTCCTGATCGCCTGTGGGAAGGCTGAGTTACAAGCTCCTTCTGTGTTGTCTTCAGACTTGGGTAAAGGTTGGTTCAGAAAAACAGAGGAAATCCTGGACTCCTGGCAGTTAATCTCCCTTGTGGGGCATGAGGTCATGCTGGGTCCCCTCCGCAGAAACACACTTGATATGGGCTAACTACACAATCCACATTACACCTTGTTCATGTCCTGGTAATGGTTGTCTTAAGAGATTCCCAGATACTGAGTCACCAAAGAGATGTGCCCAGATGTGGCATCCAGATTCAGATTTTGGGGTTTTTATGACAGACTTAATCTGGAATTAAAGGATAACTAGGCCTGTGTTAGCTTGTCTGTTTTACACAAGAGCATTAACGTAGTGGTCTCTGTCCCAACACCTGATATCATGGCAGTACTTGGATTCTGTATGTTTAACTTATGAACTCCCCAGCTCTTGTAGTCTACTGGAGTCTTGTAGAGGAGTCCCTGGATGAGGTGTTTCTCAAAGGCCTTTTTCTCTTTCTTTGGACGATACTTCAAATGCTGGATGTTAAGAAAAGACCAACCCTGTTTTTAGTCAACTCTCTAGCATTGCTCATTGACAGAAATCCCACTGGTACAAAAATGTATTCATTAGAGCTGGATTAGAAGTGAAAGCCCGGATGCTGGAATGCTTCGAATACAGATTCTGCATCCTTGTAGCATCCCTGCTATTGCCCTTCTCAGACGCATTCCTTTGACTTGATCTCCCTGTGCATTACTCTATTGATCCTATCTAAGCTCTATTCCAGTGATTCTCAAATGAGAGTGCTGTGGGCACCCTGGGCTGCCTTGAGGTCCTTTCAAGGGTGCCACAGGTTGCCATGCAATGTTAGCTCTGTTAGGTATGCAAATATGATTCACAAAATAAACTCAGAGGTTTCAAATAGGAATTCATAGCATCAAAAACATCCAGTCCTGTTGGGATCTTTCTGAGTTTTTTGTAACAGGATTGCTCTAGTATTTGCTCTAGTATATTGTTCTGTAGTAAAAAAAAGGTTGAAAAAGGGGGGCCTCACATCTATCAAGGGGTGCATTGAATCTAAAAGGGAGTGCACTGTTCTAGACTTTTGTATCCCATCCCTCCTCAGGTTTATCGGAAATATGGGACAGAATATGGAGATAAAACCAGTCCAAACATCACCTTCAGCTACTTTGTACCAAAGGAAAACCAGGCGTATGCATGGATTCCATGGCGTGGGACCTGCTCAGTGACCTGTGGGGAAGGTGAGGCAGATGAGAGGGCTAATGACTCTTTAAGGGGAGCTGGTCTAAGATTTTGGGTTGACTAGCTGATGCCTTCTCAGAGCCTCAAACCTTCCAGACTTGTTACTCTCGTTGAAAGAAACAGTGTCAGAGCCAGAAATGTCATTGGAACTAGTTAAACCAACTTAATGCAACATAAGAAATTCTCCAAAGAGAAAATGATACTACTGAGAAAGGAGATTGGATTGGAGTTTGCTCTTCAAATTAATAAAATCATCTAATGCTAAAAATAATCAATCCTTACAAAACCCCAGGGAAATTGTAGACAAGGCTTCTCAATACTGTTGCTCCCTCTTACTGTTGCCAGTTCCCCTTAGTCTGCTTTGTCAGTTCTTCCTTCCACATCCTGTTGGGAAATTGGGAGCAAGACCTACACTGAGCCATGCAGCTTGGTTCAGTCAGGTTTCAATCAGGTGATTCTCAGATTGTGGTAGGAACTGTGCTGAAATCGGCAACTTTAAAAACATTTAGTGGTTAATGTAATGCAGACGGCCTTTAATTTGCACTATCTTCTGCCCCAAATACCTTCCAGCCAAACATACTGGACCACGTATGAGAGAGATGGTATGCTGTTATCCAGGTGAAAAGGTCCTGAGATTACTTTAGTTATTAAATCCCAGTTTATGGAGAATTCAGCATGAAATTCTTATGGAAATAGCTGACTGGAAGTGTTTTTCAGTAACCGATTGCTCAGGCTTCATTCATCATCAGAATTAAGAATAAGTTTGATCAGTCTAATGGAGTTGTGTCTGTTCTCATTGTGAAAGAGACAGTCTGCAGTAATCTTTCTATTTTGGCACTGGGCTCCAAGTCAAACAGTCTCTTTTCTGTGATGTTCATCTTAGAAAGTGACCCTAAAACCAGTGAAGGTGAAACTCCTTCGCTTTCCCTTTTTTGAAGAAGGGGAAACTCAAATTCTTTCCATAACTGCAGGAGTCAGCACTGAGTTTCTTTCCCAGGCCCAGGCAGGAATCTTAGCAGTGGCAGTTCTGCTATTCTGTTTCATTTCTAGGGGACCAATTGGTAGATCACGTTTGCTTTGACCAGACCAGGGATGAAATAACAGATGAGCAACAGTGTCTGGAGACCCCACGACCCCCTTCCAGGCATGAGACATGTACCATGGCACCGTGTCCCCCAAGGCAAGTACTCAAGCACTAGTAATCCACCATTAAGTCAAATTCCCTTGCCCGCAGAGATGGCATAACTAGTTCCTGTCCTTCCTTAGCTGGGCACCGGGCAGCTTTGGTCAATGCAGCAGCTCTTGTGGTGGTGGAGTGATGGAGAGGTTGGTTCGGTGTGTGGAGAAGATAGGGGGCTTGATCCTGACTCTTCCTGATTACAAATGCATTGATTCTCCCAAACCTGCTTCCACGGAGTTGTGCAATACCCAGCTGTGCCCCCTAAGGTAATTCTGATACAGGTGTGTGTGTATGTGCGTGTAAGTGAGTGGGGTGGGGTGAGGGGGAAGTACTAAGTTTTTTTCCTTTGAGTTCTTATGACTTTCCCATGGTACTGTATTTCACTTTCTTCCCCAGCCCATGTAAGCATTTCTATTTCCCTTTCCTTCGTGGTGAGTAATGCTCACAACTACTCCTTCCGCTGGGACGTGTGGGTACAGAGCACTTGCGTTTCTTGAAAGAAGGCCTTGAAAGAAGTTTCTTGCTGTCTACTCTCATCACACAGACCCAATGTTTTCTACAGGAACAGGGCTTAGAGTAGATTGGAGTAGGGGCTTGGGAGCCAGGACACCTGGGTCCTCTTATCAGCTCAGCCACTACATGCTGTGTGACCTCTTGAACATGTCACATCACCCTTCTGTGCCTCATTTCTGCCCCTCTGTGAAATGGGCATTAATACCTCCCTGTGCTGGGTGACCTGAGTTTCAGGTCAGGGATGCCCATGAAACCTTTTGTGATCTGAGGGTCCTGCCTGTGTTTCCTGTGTAGATGGAAAGGATCTGAGCCAGGCAAATGCTCTGCCATCTGCGGAGCTGGGGTGGCCCAGCAGAACCTGACATGTGTCCAGGTTCACGGTGACTTGGAAACGGTAGTAGATGACAGCCTCTGCCCAGTGGAAGAGAAACCACCCTCCGTTGTGTCATGTGTGGTTAACATCTGCCCTTTAGGCTGGACCACAGTGAGTACTCTGGCTCATGGGGGACCTCACAAGGGAGCCCACTGATGACCCCAAATGGGGAGGAACAGTTTCACTATTGGGGGCTGAAAAGGGGATTTGCCTAAGGATGTATGTCTCTTAGTTAACTAACACATCACCCTTTCAGCTCCTGTTATATGTTATTAGCTCAGAGAGCTTTTCCTGCTTTAGCTAATGCTGTTGGAGGCATCATGCTTTGGGGGTGTTTTAATTATGGCAGATGTTGGCTGTGCCCTTTGGAGGACATTCCCCTGCTTTCCCTCTCTCACAGCCATGTTGCTTAAAAGAAAGTAGAGACAGAAACGCTCTAGCCTTGTTCTCAGGGAGCCACCCACTTCTCAAGTAACGCTTTGCGCAGAAAACCCCTTAACTGTTTGTCAGAGGCAACTTAACATTTGCAAATATGCTGTGCACTCAGCTGAAAAGCGTAGGGGAACTGAATGGCACTGGGGACACAGAGGCTTTCACTCTTGGTTGCTGGCTTGAATCCAGGCCAACTCAATAGTGACCAGTAGCCATTGCTAGCTGAAGGCTCAACATTGACCTGTAGGGAATCAAATGTGTAGTGTTCCCAGCAGAAAACCACCTCTTGCATTAATAGTTGCCTGTGTGGGCACCTTAGCAAAGGTATCAGAGACTCTCTGACTGAGCAGGATGCTGGCAGGGGCTCTTCCTCGCAGGGCTGAACCACTGTTGTGCGGTCCTGCGTGGGAGTTTTCCACTGACTGACGTGTGCTGCTCCCATTGTGTGGATAAAGAGATGGCCAAGCAGCCAGGGGTGCCTGGAGCCTTCAGCTAGTGCTATCTAGTCATGTATTTTGCTACAAACCTGAGAGGAAACTGCTCCAATCTGCCCCTTTCCTCAGTTGTGGAAGGAAATTCTTCCCCTGCTGCTCTGGGACCACACTTTGCTGGGCAATTACCATAGATTTTGGAAGTCCAGGGTCAGAATCTTGGACTGTGCTTCCACTCCAGGAAACCAAGGGAAAGGTCTGATGGGGGACAGAGGGCTTCCTGGTCCTTTGGGCACACGTGGGTTTGATCCAGGGTCTGCTGAAAGGAATGAAAAGCTTTATAGCGGTCCCATGTAGGCTGTGAGGTGGCAGCAGCCACCAGTAACTTGCTGGGGTTTGCTGCCCTGTTTGAAGCAGGAAGACACCCACTCCTTGGGGGCTTTGGTGCCAGCTGAGACCATCCAGAAGGCAGATCGCTCTGTGTATGTCTGGAGTCCTCTAGCTGGAGATTGCTCCGTTACCTGTGGTGGAGGTGAGACACAGAGATGTGGTCACAGGCCTATAGAGGCTGGAAGAGTTAGGGGTGCATGGCTCAGCACTGGAAATGGGGATACAGAGCCTGCTGCTGCTTCACTCCTGGCCTGAATCCAGGTGGAGCTGCTGTCAATGGATGTTCTTAAGGCTCAGATTGGCCTTATTGGCCCCTGCCGCACATTACATATATTATGCAATTAACTGGTTAATTCCTCAATATTTTTAGCCTGGCCACATGCACAAAGTAATGATTGTGCCATAAAAATGGCTGTCCAGCTATAAAAAGAGCCAACCAGCTATGGAGCTAGTGCTTGAAAATATGTAACCACTTTATAGTTGGTTTCTATCCAGCTTTAATTTAAATGTGTGGCAAGGCTCGTAGATGAACCCTGATGTACCTGAGCTCCAGGGCCATGCTGCTTCTGGCACAATGGCCTTGCGTTAATTTGCACCGTCCATGCCAAGTTGTGAGCCACTTTCCTTGTCCTTTCCAGGTGCGACGCAGCTCCACTATGTGTGTGTGGCTTTTGATACCAAAGAAGAAGCCCCAGAAGAAAATTGTAGCTCAGTGCCAAAGCCCGAGAGCAGGGTGGAAATCTGCAATCCCAGGCCATGCCCGCCAAGGTACAGTACTAAAACACGTTGAGCCAGTCCACGCTCTCTCCTGCTGTGAACCCCCAGCAGCGCAGTGACGTGAAGGTTTCAGCACTGTTCCCACAGGATGGTGCTCTGTTGTCCCCATGTTGACGTTCTCTCTGTTGTGGTCCCCTCTAGCTGGGAGGTGAAGGAGCTGGCTCCCTGCCCTGTGACCTGTGGAGGAGGGAGGGTTCCACTGTCCATTCGCTGCATCAGACAAGAAGGCAACACAACCCATGCTCTTCCCCTCTCTGAGTGCATCCAGCTACCTTGGCCCACCAGCAGCAATGAGTGTGGCACTGTCCCGTGTCCAGCGAGGTAACTGCTATCTGCCCCTCAGAGCCTGTATGATCCTTGGGAATAGCTGAATCAAGGTCTTGGATAACACATGCTTAAGGGCCTTGGGAAATCTTAACTGAACAACCCTTGATCATGTACTACCACAGAGAGGGGCACAGCCTCCTGGCAGTAAACCCATGACTCCAGATGGGGACAAAACCTTTCCAGGGGGATTGCCTAGTTCACCACTCTGAGAGCCTGTGTGCTAAAGGACCATCAGCCCATGTCAGCACAATGAAATTACCCTGCTTGGTGGTGATGCCCACAAGCACGCCGTGCTGCTCTGTGTAGATTGCTTTCTAGGCTGGAAGCAGTGTTGCCACATGCGTGTGATGCCAAGGGTGCACTATCTGGCACCACTAATTCATTGTGGTTGGACACATCTCACTCCTGGTTCTTTGGCTGGGGGAGGCTTGCAGACATTGATGGCTGCCTTGTCTCCAGGTGGCAGTACAAAACAGACTCGTGCAGTGCCAGCTGTGGCGGGGGCGTGACACGCCGGATCCTGTACTGTGCCAGGGAGACTGGGGAGAAGGTGGAAGAGATTGTAGCAGATGCGCAGTGTCATGGCCTGCCTCGCCCAGAGGAGCTGGAGCTGTGTAACCTGGAGCCGTGCCCTCCGAGGTCAATAGGATCATACTGGGGCCGAATGCTTGGCTTTGAAAGGGCCAGGGAAGCAGCCAGGCTTTGAAAGTGCCAGGAAGTGACTGGGGGGTGGGGTCCTGTGCTTTATCACTTTTGAGGTCAGCATGTTTTTTGCTTGGGGTGTTGCTGCTGTTAGAAGCATCTGGGGTGCTTGCTGCTATTACCAGGCAGTATTGGCATAGGTCAGGGTTAAGATGGGTGGCACTACTGCAAAGGACGCTTGTGCTCCAGCTGTCTGCTGGGGGTGGGTGTGGCTTCTAGCATCTGCCTTTTGCTTTGATGCTGATGGAGGAGGAAAATCATGCCTTGCTGAATTTCCCCCTCTTGTCCTTGAGTCAGGTGGAAAATAGTTAGGACCAGCCCATGTTCCTCCTCCTGCGGTATGGGCGTAGCTGTGCGGGTGGTCATCTGTGTCCAGATTCACCACGGCCTGGAGAGTCAGCTGGAAGAGAGCTTATGTCCTGAGGCAGAGAAACCCATCTCCAGGATCCCGTGCGTCATCAGGATGTGTTCGTATGAATGGGGCTTCACTGACTGGACGGAGGTATCTGCTGCCCTTCGAATGCAGTGTGAGATGTCCCGTAATACCAGACCAGGGGCTTTCCACCTGGTCTCACAGGAGTCACGCAGGAAACTAGCTCTTCTCTCTTGGGAACTCCAGGATATTAACTCCCCTCAAAAATGCCCAACTATTTTTGAGGGACTGTCCATTCAACCTCTCTGTGCTTACTAGCCTAGCATCTCTCCTGCCCCCTGTTTCTTAACTCAAGTATTTGGCTGCTGTTAAAACATTGTCTGTGGGGTTTTTTTTGTCCTTGAAGGGCTCCATACAAACCTGTGCTGAACTTTGTTCAGCCCTTCTCCCAGCAGATCAGATACCCATCAAACAGCAAGCTGTAAGTCCTGATAGGGCCATTGGGGACTTCCAGCTTGGGATATCGAAGCCCAGCGAGGTTAAGTGACTTGGCTAGTGATGAGAACAGAATCAAGGTTTCCTGATGCACTGACCCAGAATCTGCATAGAGGCCGAAACAAATGTGTAGTTTCCTCCCCTGTGGGTTTCCTCCCCTGCAGTGTTCAGCATCATGTGGAAATGGCATTCAGATGCGGCAGGATTTCTGCCTCAACCCAAAGACCCACGAACATGTGAACCCCGTCTTCTGCCTACGGTCCCCCAAGCCCATCACCGTGCGTGGCTGCTCAGCTGGCCCCTGTCCTAAGCCGTCTGCTGTGGCCAAGTCCTCAGGGGAACCCCAGATGCCATCTTCAGCCACGAACCTGCTGACGATGGCAGTGACTGTCTCTCCTGAAAAGCCAAAATATAAGGACCTGGATCTTCCTCCAATGGGCATGCCAGCCCCTCCACTGACAGGGTCTGAGGAAGATGCAGCAGGCATGGAGGACACTGCAGGAGAGTCCAGTTACGTGCTCACTACATAAGGCTTGGTTCTCGTGCATACTCAGGCAGGGAGGGTAGGAGTACTCCAGCACTTAGCTCATACTCAGGCAAGAAGTGTAGGAGTACTCTGGGACTTCAAGAGAAGGTTAGTTTTAATTAATCCTCCAGAATTAGGGCTCATTATCATTTAACATCCAATGATATTGGTTATAGATTCTGAATGAAGCCCTGCAGATACAGGAAAGCTCCTTGCCAGTGTGCTAGGATGGAAGCCCCAGGATGTAACAGGACATGGGGATGGACATGATGTTGGGAATGGGGAAGCTCTGCTTTGAGTGCAGTTGTTCACTGGCTTTGCTGCTAGGAAGGTCCCCCTTAGAACTGATCAGCAGGGAAGTGTACGCAGCTTGGGATTTAGGTTTGCTCCAAACTTGGGAGCTGGTACAGATTTATGGCCAGGCTCCTGAGGATCATGCCCTTCAGATGCAGCCCTGGTGGCTTGCCTGGAAGAAGTGAGGAGTGAGCTGCCATGCCCTTTGCTGGGCTGTTTGGGGTCTCCAGGGTTCTCTGGCGGGCAGGCTCATCAGAGCTGGCACATTCTCACTGTGTACCTTGCATGGAGGTCATGCGTGCCATGGTATGGGAGTTCTTCAAAGAGCTGGTGAGAGACTACCTTGCAGATGTCAGGGGACCTAGGGTCTGAGCTCCATGTTTTAGCATTGGTATGTTACTTTGGGGGCTCTCACTCACCGGGGCCTCTGGCTTTGTTTGCGTTGTGCAGGTATCTGCGGGAGGCTCTTCCTCAACGCCACGGGAGTCATCAACATGACTGGCCTGCAGGTCAATGACTGCACAGTCACCATCGGCCGTCCCCTGGGGGAAGTGGTAACAGTCAAAGTGCTAGAGAGCTCCTTAAACTGCAGTGCAGGTATGGTGCAGAGCTGGTTCATGGAGGGAGACTAGCCAGGCTCTTTCCCAAGTCTGTACCTGTTGCTGCTTCATGACTTCTTCACATGCTTTTTCTGACAGTCTAGCATGTTCCATTGCTGGTTGACCAGGGCTAGGCTGCTCTCAGCAGAGGGTCCCCAGCTGGGGAACTTGCTACTTCTGACTCATGAGAGCCTGGGTATAGGAGCCAGAAGCACTGTGCAAGCCATTGTTTTTTGTTTCTATGTTTTTCTGATTTCTTTCTTGCTTTATTCTGTCATGTCTTGTGTGGGACTTTCTCACTTTGCCCTGAAGATTTCATAATCCAGGTAGAGTCTGTCTCATAGGTAAACAGTGCACACACTTCTGCTATTGTGCAAACTTTTGTAGGTATATTAACAGGGCTACTGGTATTAGGTTAGAATAAACTATAGTGTCGTGATGAATTTTGGATCCTGGTGGCTCCAGTCCTCAAGTGAGAACCAATGTCCTGATCCTGTCATGGCCCTTGAAGTTCCCATGGCACCCTTTTTAGCCCAAGACATTAGCTACATTCTCCTTGCCAGATTCCAGTGTGAACAGTGAGAGTTTCCTCATTAAACTCCCCCTTGAATTTCAGTTGGGGTTTTCTTCGTTGTGTGCCTTGAACTGCTCTCTAGTGCGGCTGTGTACTGTTAAACAGGTACTGCATTCTACCCAGAGGTGGTTGCGTGTCAGTAGTTGGTGAAGTGATAACATTGATTTCTCTAGCAGTTTGTTAGATCAGGAAGCTGCTGTGAAGTTACAGCATTCCCTGTCCCACTTCCCACTCGTTACAGGAGAGATCGTACTCTTTTCTGGGCGGCTGATGTGGCGGACTGGCTGTAGGAAGCTGACCATGGCGTCTCTTAGCACCAGGACCAACACACTGATAGTGAGACAGCGTCTTGTGTTCCTGGGGAATGGCATAGTTTTTCAGTACAACAGCAAAGCTGCAACAAAAAAACATTACCAAGGTATGTGGCTGGATGCTGCTCTACTGCTTTAGATTAAGGGTGATGAAGGCAAGGCCCATAGGTTTCCAAAGAGCAGTCCATGCAGAGGACGCACCTCTTCATGAAGTAGTAAAGCCCATGGAGATACATAAGCTGCCTTGCTTGTGCCTTGAGATGCATATTTGAAATGCCCTTTATGGACTCATTTACTTTTCTTGCCTCGCTGCTTGCTGCTCTGACCACCAGATCGCCAACTGCTTTCCTGCCCTCTCTTCTCCTCCTCCTCCTCCTCTCTCCCCACAGACTGCGATGTGCAGCTGTTTGGCTCTCGAGGAGAAATCGTGAATCCTGTAGAGTCTCCTGACCCCAGAAGACAAGTGGCCTGTCGCACCTTCATCACCGTGGCTCCACGGCATCGCATTGCCATTCGTGCCCTCTACATGGACCTGGGGCCTGAGAGCAACCACACGTACTCCAGTTATATCTTGGTGAGTCACCAGGCTGAAGTGAAGCACACCTAAGGTCTCAGTGCCCCTCTTAGGTCCTTACAAGTTTGTGTTGAAATTCAGGGTTCAAAGCTCACTGCAAACCTGATGGGGGCAGATTCTGACCTCAATAGCATCAGTGTAGACTTGAATTAATCCTATTGAGGTCTGCAGGATCCAGCTTTGGCTGAGGGCGATGTCCTGTCCTACAGGGCACCAGGTCCTCTGGCTAGTCTTCCCTTAGGGCTCCTATCCCAGCACAGATATTTCTCTGGCAGGAAAGATACAGGTAAGCGTGTGGTAGCGACTCATTCCCCTCTGTCTTCAGATACGCGATGTAAACACCATGAAGACAATCGTGTTCCATGGGAAACAGCTATTTTTTTGGGAGTCAACCGGGAGCCAGGCTGAAATTGAATTTCATGATGACTTCGCAGAAGGCCACGGCAGTTTCCGAGCAGAGTACCAGGTCACTGAGCCCAGATAAGTGGGAAACCAGGGATGTTTCTGCCAGAGAGGCAGGGGAGCAGTGAAGAGCCCTGCCACTGATTCACCATGTGACTCCAGTCAAGTCGTTGAACTTCCCTGCCTCTTTTTCACCATCTGTTTAATAGGTATAATAGTCTCTGCCTGCTTCCTAGGAGCACTTGGTTAATAAGCACATTTGCAGTCCTGGAACACAAGGTGGTCTAGAGAGGCCAGATATTACAAAATAGTTCTCATCGGTGGATTGCTTTTCAGCCTCTGCCAGCTAGTACTAAGATAATGTACTTCCCTAAAGCCAAGGGCTGGGGACACTGCTACATCTCCTTTCTGTGATGTGATGCAATGCTGCCTTTTGAAAGAGGCCCCTCCTGTTCAGTGTCCCCTTATGGGAGCATAGATCACAGCAGCTAGGGAAGGGGAACAAACTTTCCCGTCAGACACAAGCATTTTTTCTTTTGGCCACGGCTGTGAATGAGCAGTGTGGAAAAAGCATGCAGTTTAGGGCTTTGGGTCTCACTCCAGCAGTGTTAAAGGGACCTGATCAGTTTTACACACTTCACCGTCTAAAGGGGTCTTAAATATAAACAGAAATAAGGCCTTGTATGTCTGGAAGTAACACTCATATACCAGTATTTAGGAAAATAAAACCTTGGTGATAAAATCTGCCTGCTCAGGTGCATTCAACCTCCGCTTTTTGGGCCCATCTTTGCTCTACCACCCAGAAGTTTCAGAGGGCTGCTTTGTATTGATGACAGACTTTACAAAGTTGCTTATGTGTTATACATTTCTGTGCACTGAACTCTCCTGGCTTTTCAGCAGCCTGTCATTGGTGGTGTTGCTTTTGGGATTTCTCTGGGGGGAATGCTAGTTGGAAGGAAAAGAGAGAGGGCTGGTGTGTCAGCTGCACAGAGTTTAGGAGCATCTTCCTTTTTCAGGTTTTCCCTTTTTCCTTCCACGTGACACACTTTTTTTTCATTATCTATTTTACTTCCTGGTACAAGCCCTCTCTTGGTAAACACTAAAGATAATGAAAGTTACCCCCATGGAGAGTAACAGCTGGACACTGTAAGCTGCAATTAGCAGGGAAATTAAGTGTGACATCAGAAAAGTTTGTTATTCAGTGGAACATCAGCAATGAATATGTCCAAAACTACAGCACATATAATAATACGTGCACTGGTACGCTGGAAAGTCCTTGGAAGCTGTGTATGATCAGTGGTAACAGCGGTGAAAAGTGGTTTAGAGCAATGATAAATTCACCCTTATCTTTGGTCCAGTAAGATACCAGTTTGCTTTTAGAAGAATCCTCTTCAACAGAAAGACCTGTTCACTTCAGGCTCATTTTGGTCCAAAAAATGTTTTGACCTCACTGAAATCTTTTGACCTCTCTTTCTTGTGCAAAGCAGCCTTCTTCAGTGCTGATCTGAAGCTCTGCTGGGAATGGCTGCACCTTGCATTCACACCTGGTGAAATATGGATGTTCCCCTTGGGGAGTTTTAGCCCTCTCCTTGTCTGCTTTCAAATGGATTCTGTGATGCCCTCTCAAAACCCCAGATTCACGGCTTCCCATCTGTTCATGGTGCCTGTTTCTAGTGGTTAAGCCTAGATTTTTTCCAGTCATTAGCCTCCAGCTTTACACTCAGTGACTGGGTGAGGAGGCAGGAAGGAGGTAGTCTGAACACCTACACCCCTATTGTAGTTGGAGTCAAAGATTCCCAGCATGTGGATTCATCATCTGCTTCCCTGCATTTCATAGCATGCCCTGTTTACCCAAGAGCTTCAATAGCAGTGAGAAGGTATTCTCATCCTAGTCTGATTTGTAACCATATCAGGCATGGAAGCTGCAATAGTGGCACTATCCAGTTCCTCCTCATCTGCCTTGGTTCCAAGTACTAGACACACTACAGTCCTGTGAGTCCAAAAGAGACTGTGTATAGTTCTTGGGACTACAACTACAGAACTGTATCTCTCCCTGTAGGACCTGTCTGAGATTTTTCAAACTATATACCTATTTCAGGACTAGGGAATGGGAAATATATTGGAATTAACTTAAGGAATGTGTCCTGAAAGAAAATCAGTATGTTACAGCAGAGACCAAGTAATCTAGGAGGATCAAGGCCATTTTCACTATATCTGGTCCTATTACATTCCCACCTGAGGGAGCCTCTGACAAGTAAATTGCCACCACATCAGGGGACAAACCAGCACTGTTGAAGTCAGAGGATGCTTTGCTATAGACTGAGATGGAACCAGGATCTCAATCCTCATCTGAATGCACTTGGCCTTCTCTCTTTAATCTAAATCTTTCCCAGAGTGCCTCATTGCTTTAATTTCTGCATGATTGTAATAATCTGTCTGTTGCCATCACACATTGACCTGTGACTGGAGCATTGTCATTGAACAGCAGAACGTCCCTTGAGACCTGAGATTTTGGTGCTCAGCTGTTGCAGTTTGTTCTCTTGCTCAGAGCTAAACTTTTCCTTTTTTTAGCTCTCTCCTCTATCATCATTAAGGAAGATCACCTCTGGAGCAGTTGGAGACTGGAGTACAAAATGGCCTTTGGGCAGAAGCAGCATTGGAGATGTTATGTTTTGCCTCTGACGTATGACATGCGCTTAACCTGAGAGTCTAATGTAATGAGCTGATACCAGGAGCTGGGGCTTAAGAAACCATCAGATAGCATGAGACTTGTGATGAAGGAGTTGGCAACACCACAGCTCAAAGGCACTTTCCCCCAGTAGCTAACATGAAAGGGCCCTCACTGGTTTCCCTGGATTTCTTAAAACACCCTTGTTTTCCCAAGAAATGCAGCAGCCACGGGAGCAGGAGGAGATTGTGAAAGTCCCATGGGAACACACAGATCCAAGTTCACGAGAGAGAGCAGCTTTACAAAACTGTCCAATCGAGTTAAATCCTGAAGGAGGGACCCTGTTTCCAAGTGACTGAACTTAGATCTGGGAGTCAATGAACTTTGTATTGCCCTTGGAAGGCGCTGGTGTGAAGGGGGTGGTACTATACCAAACAGCAACCCACACCTGCTGACCACACCTTGGGCCTCCTCCATCTCTGTGCAGGCACTCGCTTGGTCTGACAGGCCTGTTGCCCAGCCCCCTGCCTCTCCCTCACGGTTGTCCAGACAGGACAACTTAGTGACGAACGCAGGGGACCAGGCAGTCAGACACCTGGGTTCTGCTGGTTTTGCTGCAGATTTGCTGCGTGGACCTGGGCAAGTCACTCGGCCTCTGTCGTGAAGCAGAAGTGCAGCAGTGACCACGGCAGTCTCCGCACAGCTGGGAAGCCTTCCCAGAGCCTTGTGCCTGGGTTTTCAGCCAGGCTCATATTTACGGCAGTGCTGCAGGTTGGCACCGGGGAGCTCCTGTGTGGCCTTGCAGGGGCTCACAGCTGCTCCCTCTGCAGCTCACCTGTGAGCCGGCATCCACCCAGGTGGACTTGGATCAGGCCTTCCCGCACGCCCGCCTGCAAACGCTCCTGCCTTCCCGTGTACGCATGCAGACCTGCAACGAGCCCCTCCTCTGGGAGCTGCAGCTCATGAATATGTAGAGCCAAGGCCCAGCCTGCCTGGCTGCTTAATGAGGGAGCCCTCCCCCAAGGAGGGGGGGCCCACAATGCAGCGCGCAGGGCGACGTGGATCAGACTCTCCATTGTCAGCAGGAACAGAACAGCTGTTGAGGGGCAGGCGGGGGCCAGGCCGGCTCCATGGGGTGGTGGTGAGGGGCCCAGCAGCTGTGGCCCCCCTGTGAGGGGCTGTCACCAAGAGGGCAGGAGGGAGGGAGCATCCCCCACTGCTCTGCCTCAGGTGGGAAGGGGGGCGGCTCCTGGCCCTTGAGGAAGCCGGCTACCATGAGCTCCCAGGAGGACCAGTTCCAGCCGGCCGCCCCGGCCCCGGCCCCAGCTGACTCCAGTAATGATGATGGCATGACCTGGTGGTATAGATGGCTGTGCCGCATCGCCGGGGTCGTCGGGGGCATCTGTGAGTATCCCATAGCCCTTGCTTCCCAGGGCACTGCTGGAGCAGGCAGTCCCTAATCCGTCCTGCTTCCTTGGCTTGCCTGAACTGGCGTGCATTAGGGCAGCCTGTTTTGCATGCTCAGGTGTGTGCACAAGGGTGGGATCCGTGTACACGTGAGTGCCCGGGGCTGGGGGCGAAACAATAGTTTGCAGCAGCAGTTTTGTGTCTCAGACAATCGAGGATCTAGAAGCAGGCAGTGACGGGGGCGTGGGCTGCGCTTTGGGATCGTCCAGCCTGCACTTTCCCTGCAGGCAAGAACAGCATTGTGCTACACACACATCTCTGCGGTTGTGTCCACCCCGACAAGGTCCCGGGCCCCGATCCTGCATGAGGGGTGGGCGGTGATACGAAAGGGGGTGCCCAGGGTGCTGCAGGCAGGTGGCTGGATTAGGCCCTGTCAGTGTTTCCAGTCTGGTGCCCGGGCTCTTTTTACTCCTGCCAGGTTGCTGATTCCCGGTGTTTTCTGCGTTGCTGTTGCTGCTCGTAGCGCGGGAAGTGTATTTCCGTGCGGTTGAGCAGGGAGGATTTTCCCTCGGAAGGGCTGGTTTGTTCTCTTCCTACTGAAACGGACAAAACGAACAGGTCTCCGAGCCGTAAGGGGCCATCGTGTTTCCAGTCCGATCTCCTGCTGGAAACTGCGATTCTTGCGCAGAGCTCAATCGTTTCTGGGAGAGCGAGTGTGTTTCTCATCGAAGCGGCGTTCACTTTGCTGTAACGTTTCATCTCATCCCTTTCTCTGCCCTTACCCCCTTGCTTGGCTTCTGGTCTGGAGCTGCTTGGGCAAAGCTGCTGCTTGTTTGCAGCTGCCCTTGCGTGTGGTGCTACTGGGAGGCAGGTTTTTTGCAGTCTCTTTTGTTTGCATTGATCCAATGTCTAACGTAGACCCGAGAAAGTTCCTGGTGGTGGCCGGGGCTTCTGATCGGGCTGCACAGGGCACTACACCGGTTGGCACTGAATTACTGGCGCTGTGAAAGGTTTTACTGGAATTGTTCCTATCAGGGGACATTGGCTCAGTGCACAGGGCTTAGTGGAAAGCCCTTGCTGCTTCCCCCGGTGCTTGTGCGTCCCCAGGAAGCTGGCTGGAGAGTCTGTCTTGGGTTGGGGTGGTAGGAAGCTGGACTCTTCCCCCAGCTCGTGGTCAAAAGCCCCAGAAAGGCCATGACGGGTGCAGAGCCGACAGGCTGTTCCCATACGCCGACGCTCTTGCACTCCCCAAGCCGTTCAGACTAGTGACCCAGCTCAGGTCAGGAGATCGGTTTAAATATCACGAGTTGGGCTTGTTCCCTTTACCTCTGACAGGGACAGAAATTACACGTAAACCAGTATTAGTGATTGGAAACCAGTTCAAAACTGTAACACAATAGAAACTCAGCGCACTTAAACTGTTTTCAAAATGGCTGAAACCAGTTTAAGGTCAACTTAGATGAATGTAGCATCTGACTTAACTGATTTAGGTTAAACTGGTTTATTGAACTTCTGTCCCGGATCCCCTCCACATTCAAGTTGACTCTCAGTTCCCCAGCATCCCAGGATGCTTTGCACCTCCCCTGAAAACCCAGTCCTTGCAGGGTGGGTGGCTCACTTTGGCCCAAGGTGTTTGCTCCAGGTTAGCAGGGTGGTGTGCCCTAGTGCCCCCTGGCTTCTGTCCAGGGCCACTGCAGGCATGTAGCTGCATTTCCAGAAGCAAAAGTGAATGTCTGTTCACTTGCTTATTGGTTCAATCTGTGCAGCTTAGACTAACCTGCAAAGATTGAATTGATTCAGCCTTGTGCTCTGTGACTGTCTGCACTTAGCCCTGGTGCCCAAGCCCTTGGGGCCCACTTGTCTTATACTGCTAAGGTTTTCTGTGCAACCAGGCATGTGGGGATATTGTTCTGAACCTCTGGGAATTGCTTCTTTTCGTGCTTTTGCTCGGCAAGCAACAAATCCACCAAGCAACTCAAAGGCAATTTGATATCAGGATTCAAGAACTGGCCTGTAACAGGAAGAGTGGTTCCCTGAGCCCTTTGTGTTACCGCTGACCTCATTTCAGGGTCTTCGTCCCTGAGTGTCACACCGACAATTGCTGGAGAAGACTGAGCTATATTTCCAGTTTTTATGGGTTGCCAAGGTTGAGTCCGCTCCCTAGGATGCTCGTTGGTTGTATCTGGGTTGCTAAAAGGATCATTGTATCCTGATGAGGTCACAGTCATTCTTGGCATAACTTGCTGTAACTTCAGTGGAGTCACGATTGCCGATGCGAGGGCAGAGGTTGGCCCATACACTGTAGCCAGAAATACACTATAGACAGAATTGCCTGGTGCTTGGAGAGGGACTTGGGTGACCCTGTTTTTATTCCCAGCTCTGCCACTGACTGACTGTGGGACTTGGGCAGGTCACTTTGTAACACAGAGGTGATTTCATTGAGATACTTTTGTACCGTACTTTGAAACCTTGGGCGGAGAGTACCATAGAATACGTGTGGAAGCAGGCCTGCCACGTGGGCTGTGAGGTGCACTGAGCCTTTCTGCCGGGAGTCCCATTTCAGCTGCACATTTATTGCTGGGTTTTCTTAGTGTCTCAGCCCGGGACAGAGATTAAATAAATAGCCAACCAGGAGAACGGTCCGACTCCCCTATTACGGACATGCCCTTACTTTAAAAGCCTCTTTGTGGCCTGGCACCATGAAAGGCATCTGAGCGGATGGCTGCGGTTCCATTTGGACTTCTCCGGCAGCATTCAGTGAACCTCCGGTAAGGCAATGACACATCGGGGCGCTTTGGAGGGCTCCCGTGCAGCAGAAATGGAGACAGCGAAGGTCACTGAACCACTGTCTCAGTGGCTGTTGGCAAACGCCGTGGTGTGCGGTGTTTCGATGATTGCACATTACTGACTCAGTTCCCAGCAAATGCGAAACGCCCATCGTGCTGATTTCAGGAACAAGAGAACTGTTTGGTCAGTGCTGCTGCTCGATTGACCCTTGGCCCCGATGGAAGGGATACAGAGATATTTTGCACGCAGACTTTGTCGTAGAGTCGTGGAGTTTTTTTTAGGTTCCCAGAAAAAAGAGCCCTTAATTTTTAATGTCTTTGGAAAGATGCAGGGAAGGAAGTGATACTCGCAGCAGTCAGCCCAGATTTATGTTGAGAAAAAGCCATTCTGCTTCTCCCTGTGGTTCAGACTGGAGCCGGGATCCTTCTAAACGTGCTTGCCTAAAAAGTTCCTTGCTGTTACAGTCAGCTGTTAAGCCCCTGCCATGTTTCTCCCCAAGAAGTAGCTGCATTTCAGTGAGGGGTGACATGCTCCCTGCTGCTAGCTAGTCTGGAAGTGCTTGGAGATGGCTTACGTAAATCCTAGTGAAGGTCATGAGCTTGTCTTTAAGGGCAAAACTTTGATTCAGATGTTTGTCCCTCTCCTCTGCTCATGCATTTATCCAGTAAGATCAGGGAGGAAGGTTACCAGCTGTCTGCCGTGTCCTTCCCTGCAGAGCGGGAGCTGGCCCCATGAACCTGGCCCGTGCTGCTCCTTGCAGTGGGAGCGAAGTCATGGGCCGGCTGGCTGACCATGGGCAAGGTACTTGGAGCTCTGTGCCCCAGTTCCTCCCCGATTCTCTTTTTGAAATGAAGCAAATCACCCTGCCCTCTTTTTAGGAAGTGCCTGGAGACTGAAGGGTGAGGAGCACTATGAAAGGGTTGTCCCTATGTCTCCTTCGCCTTCCTTGCTATCTTGGCTTCACATCTTATGATTGTCATCTTTGGATTGAATAACCCTAAACCCCGCTCTTGTCCCCAAACTGGAGGAATGGGCCTCCCTGCCACTGACTTGCTGTGTGCGTTCAGGCAAGGTACTTCATCGCTGTCTGTATGAAGGATCCTTAACCTGCTCGGCCCCCTTTTCCCCCGCTATAGAACGGATGTGGACAAATTGGTGAGAGTCCAATGGAGAGCAACAAAAATGGTTTGGGGGCTGAGGTCCAGGACTTGCAAGGAGGTGCTGGGGAAACTGGGCTGATTTAGTCTGGAGAAGAGAAGACAGAGGGAGGATTGAATAGCAGCTTTCAACTCCCTGAAGGGTCTTTCCAAAGAGGACGGAGCTGGGCTGTTCTCAGTGGTGGCAGATGACAGAACAAGGAGCAATGGGCTCAAGTTGCAGCAAGGTTAGATATTTGGAAAATATTCTCACTAGCAGGGTAGTGAAACACTGGAACAGGTTAGCCCAGAGGTGGTGGAGTCTCCATTTTCTTGGAGGTTTTTAAGACCCAGCTAGGCGAAGCCCTGGCTGGGACGATCTAGTTGGGGCCGGTCCTGCTTTGCGCAAGGGGCTGGACTAGATGTGACCTCCTGGGGTCCCTTCAACCCTTATTGTCTATGCTCCTATGAATGTCTGAGGTTTCACTGGTCATGGCCCTCAAATTTGTCTCCCTTCTCCATCCCAGGAGAATGACAAACATGGACTCTACTCTATTGAAATACCTCGTTCTGAGATGGTTTTGTGTTCTGACATACATGACCTAGTCACCTGCATTATGTAGGCACCAGAGGCATACCAGCACTCCCCCACCCACACCCATGTCACCTTTGCAGTCCGTGCTGTTTAGTTGCAGGTTTTGTCAGGTTATTATGTATTATCGAGCCGGTCCTGCTGCAGTATCCCACTGTCCTTCCCCCACCCGGGGCTCAGATTCCTCCTGTGAATAACTGGAGGCTCTTGCGGTCAAGGGAGGAGGATGGTAGTATCGGATGCAGGGAACTTTTGCAAGTTTAATGAGCTGCAAGGTAAGTGCATGCTCTAGTGCTGGCTTCAGAGCTGCTGGCATTACACATTCCAGGCCTCCAGGGTTATTTTGGGTCTCACTTTGTCAAATACATGGTTCCATGCCTACGAGACGGGTGGAGCTGAGGGCTGAAGATGACCCAGCGTTGGCCTGGAGGATCCCTGCGACATGAGAGGAGTTGTGCCGTTGCGCAGAGCCGAGCGCACAGTTTGGTCCATGGTTTGCTGGCACATCCTTGTGGCTGCCTGTGCTTTGCCACAGACGGGCTATTTTTCACTCCACTGTTTTCTTGTAATAAAAGCTCTTATGCTGCTTGCAGGTAACTCTATCCAGGGGTAAAGTACAGGGGATTTAGAGATTCCTCCGCATATAAAATCAGAGTTCACTTTCAAGTGATTTCATTTCAAAGCAAGCAATCCGGTCTTCAGTGTAAAGAAGATCGGTGGGGTCCTGGGCTTGAAGGCCCCAAGTCTTGAGTTAAGGGAACTGCTATGGTCTGAGAAGATGTCCTGCCTCCTATTCTGGCCCCAAAACCCTTCTGCCCTCACCCTTTAGTGTGGATGTGTATGTGCTGCTCTTCGTTGTGTTGCAATAGTGTCCAGAGGAGCTAGAGGAGATGCCAGGAGCAGCGAGGGCTGGGAGGGAAACACGGCGAGTTGGCCATATGAATCCACGAGCTGTCCCAAACCCAGGTGCAGCCACTCGCCCGAGGTGACCCGGCTGGTCTGTGTCGGGGCCCGTTCTCCTGTCTGTCTGTCTTGTGGTGGATGTGCTAAACCACACTGTCGCCTCTGTGTCCTCAGTACTTCAGTTTTCGCATTCACTGGAATTAATTTCTTTGCTTTCAAGCCTGCGCGCTTGCCGGCCTCTGGAACTGTGTGACCATCAACCCCCTGAACATCGCCGCCGGGGTGTGGATGATGTAAGTAGACTCCTCCTTCCTTCCCCGCTGCAGGACTGTTGGTTTTTAGCACCATTTAGCACCTGCCCATAAGGGCTTTATGCTTCAAGGACAGATAGCTCAGTGCTGGCATTTCTAACCCGATTTGGCCAACCTCTGCCCCATGTGCAACTTACCTGACATTTATGCCCAAGCTGGCTGTTGGCTCTGAGCTTGATTCTCAGCCCTGCCAGCCTTGTACCCCGTGTACCTGGTCGGGGAGATGGCAACAAAGGTGGGTCTAACTTTCCCCACCTGGAGTCTCCTGGTTGGGATGCCTGGAGTGCAGGGTGCTTGCTCTCTGCACTTGGGGATTCGTTGCATAAAAGGGGTGATCTAAGTAACTAGCAAAGCTAGTCCTTGGCTATGAGCGCTGAGATATAATCTAGCTCCCTGATACAAATGTTGTTTCACTGTGCGGGGCCTGAGCTGCCACTGTTGTTGGCTATGTGCGCCTGGGGATTGTGACAGGGTTAACTCGCTTCTGGTTTGCTTTGAAGGTTAAACGCGTTTGTCCTGTTCCTGTGTGAAGCTCCTTTCTGCTGCCAGTTCGTGGAGTTTGCGAACGCAGTGTCTGCACGGGCAGATCGGCTGCGGCCCTGGCAGAAAGCCGCCTTCTACTGTGGGTGAGGATGGGCGCGTGCATCCTACGGGCTGGGCAGCAGTGCCTGGTTTTGTGCGAATGGGGGCCTGATGCTGCTCTTGCTCAGACTTAACTCACGGTGTTAATGTTATTGGGCTCAAGGACCCTACTTGGGCAGGGCCAACGTGTACCAACATGATACCTGCCCCAGAAAGGTCACAGCTTGGCCAGTGGGCTCTCTCTGAGTGAAGCTGAGATGCGTTAAGGGCTGGCTTGGTCCTTCAAGAAAAGTACAGGGCAGTGAGGTACTGCCCCAGCCCTGGGAAGTCCTTGTGCATCAGGGAGATGCTGCATTGTCCCTGGTTTTCCCATGGACCCAGTGAGGAGTGATGTTGCCAGTTGGTGCTAGCCCCGCAGGGCCGGGTAGCACGTGGCACTGGGATCGTGGTCCTGCCTGTTCTTGTGAGCGAGCCAAAGCAGAATCCAGTGGTTAGTCCAGGCCATCACTGAGCATGTTTCCTTTGGGATGAAGACCTGCAGCCACTCTTTAGGTGCAGAGGGGATGCCGCAGAGGTGAGAGGAGTTATTTTGGGGTCTGACCTTACCTTTTTGTCCCCAGGATGGCCGTGTTCCCAGTCGTACTGAGCCTCACGCTGACCACGTTGCTGGGAAATGCGATTGCTTTTGCGACGGGGGTGCTGTACGGCCTGTCGGCACTCGGCAAAAAGTAAGAACAACTGCTCTTTTCTTCTTACAGGGGAGCTGGGGGATGAGGAGGCCAGGAATCGGCTTGCTGAGACGTGATGATGACGACTGCCTCCGGCAAGCACCCAGGGTTTGGGAGAGCCCTGGGCTGAGAGGCATTTTAGTGCACAGTGTGGCTCAAAGGAAGATCAATCTGAAAAATAAAGGCTACCATGTTTATTGGCACTATCTAGGAGCCTTTGTCAGGGCATCCTAAGATAACACTGCTGAGCCGGCTGCCCACTGATGGGAGGTTTTCCCAGTGTGTGTCAGGAAGCTCCTACCTGGACACTTGTCAGGTTTCAGATTGGGGGTGTCAGGTTAAAAATCGTGTGTGTGTGTATTCTCACATGTACAGAATATACCCTATGTGTATATTTAAAACCCCCCTGTGCTCGTATTAGCTACCAACAAGTCCTTGTACCCTTGCACAGAAATTTGCAGCACTCTCATGGCTGGTTTCTTGCCTTTGTTCGTGGCTTCCCTTAGCCAAAGCAAATCCCAGTCACCACCACTTGACTGTTTCAAACTAGGTTCGTTCTCCAAACCTTGTGCAGCAACTGTGTACTGGGGCAGTAGGTGCTGCTGGGGAACATCCATATCCCAGCTGGAAAAGACATTCCCACTGGAATAAAATGGAAATCCTTTCTTAATTGGAGTCTTTCTAGTGATCCCAGGATTTGTTAAGTCTTTGGGAGGGTTGGGGTTTTTTTTGTTGATCATAAGACTAGATTTGGCTCTGACTTGCTATGGCAGAGATGACGGCAAATTGTAGCTCTGTATCTGTTTAGATCAGGCAAAATTCCCAATGATGTTATTGGGAATAGGCTCAGGTTCTGAAAGAGCCAGTAAGAGGCACTTGCTTTCACTCTCAGTTCCCACTCTCGTTACGTTGCTGTGCTATGGGGGAGGAAGGATGGTCCAGTGCTAAAGGTGCTGCTTTGGAACCGGGGAGATTGAGGGTCGATGACTTATTCTGCCACTGACATCCGGAGTGACCTTGAGCAAGTCACTCAGTCCTGTCCCGTGGGACCTGTGCAGATCGCTTCTCCATCAGATTGCTTGTGCTCTGCAGTTCCTCAGACATCATTGACGCCAACCTTGCATTGATCTGGTGGACGTGGAAGGAAGGACTTGTGCCTTGTTGACCCAGGAGATTTCCCAGTGTGATAGTAGCTTACTCGTTGTATTCCAGTAGCACAGAGACACCGCAGTCTAGACCAGGGATTCCCTGTGTTAGATGCAGTGCATGTGTAATCTTTGCTGGGCAGCATTCACACCGTAATGCCATTCCTTTTCTCTGCAGGGGAGATGCCATTTCCTACGCCAGAATTCAGCAACAGCAGAAGCAGATGGATGAGGAGAAGCTAACAGGAACCATAGAGCCTCAGGCACTGTGAAATTCCCTTTTGGACACACGAGTTTGGGTAACCTCTTGAAAAGACGTAGAAATCTGCTGGGATGTTAAACTGACCTCTCTCCTTTCTATTCCTCTGTGACCTTGTCAAACACTGTGGCAACTGGAGCTCTCAGGGGCCATAGGGGCATTCCCTCCCTTCCCAAGCAGCCTTGAGATCATCCCAAATAGAAGGAGGCAAGGCTGTGAGTATTGCACATTGCAACAGGAAGATGGTCTATCATGTTGTTAGCTGCTCTGCCCAGTTAGAGGTTATACCCAGAACCAAATAGCTCAACACCCCTTTTTGCACAGAGGGGTGACTAACTCTCAGTTCGAGTGCTGCTTGAGAAGCCAATGGTACGTATCCTTTCTCAGCAAGGGTGCGGGGTTAGCTCTGGCCGCCGTGATGTACCATGGAGTGTTTGCTGGATAGCACGTTGCAGGCCATGATTTTGCTTTGGGAATTGGTTGAAGAGTGGTGGTGTCAATTCCAGGGGCTTACTAGACCCACATTGTGGCTGCCTTGATTGGGAAGGTGCGTTAGAAACACTGGACAAGTACTTTGCCTCTTAAGCCAGTTGCTTTCCCCTTTCTCTGTGGGTACCAGTTCCAGGTCCCACTGAAGTCAGTGGGAGTTGGGCCTCTGACCCAGACTGAGTTCTGGCCAGGTGTTTTGTGCATTGTAGGTCTCCAGTGATGCTCTCTGGTACAGGTGTTTAAGGCTGTAATATATTAATTTAGTGTTTAATAATATGATGCTGATGCCTGAATGAATTTTAATTGATAACACTAGTTTATCGTTAGAGTAGGGGGTGGGTTGTGGGGTAGGAATTCATGCTGCGTAGCAAGAGACTCTTACAGCAAATAATGAAGTAATTTAAGGCAATAACAGACTCTCCATAGACTGGATCCAGAGCCTGAAGAAGCTAATGCAGGGGAATATCATTCATTACCAATGGGTTTTGGATCTGGTCCCAATCCTTGTAAAGCACAACTTCCACATCCTTTGAAATATAACCACAGGTGATGGCTGCTTTTTGAAGTGAACTTGAAATACATCACTTGCTCGGTTTGTTTTATGAGGTTTTTGGTTTTTTTTTTAACTTATTACCACTCATCCTTCTATGGGGGAGGGATGTCTAGGCCCCAGCAGAGATGGAGGAGCACACAGTCTGAGCAGAGCAGGGTTTTTCTAGCCCTACCAGTCCCGTGTGACATACAGGAGCAGCGAGGAAGGCAGTCCCCTGGCTCGTGTGCCCCGATTCTGACTTGGGGTCTTGCGTTTTCCTGGTGCTCTGCATCCCCCTCCCTGCCCATGTAGTCTGGACCTCTGAATGTGAGGCCTGCTCTTTTCTTCTGCCTGGCACCAGCATTAGCACTTGGGCACAGGCCAGAGAAGCAGGTCGCTGGCAGCCCTCCATGGTTATTTTTCTCCCTTGCAAAGAAGGGGATGGATCAGGTCTGGGAAGCTTTCTATGCTGCATCCTTTCGGTGAGGCTTGTTTACAGTTCTGCGAGATGAACCAGTTTGTTTTACATGGTGGAATTTATGTCGTCTTCCTGGAACCCTCTGACACCCACACACCCATGCATGCACACACTCGCACACCCCTGCACCCTGCCCATCCCGGTTTTAGAGAGAGGACAGTGGCCGGCTGTTGCATTCTCCCATTCCCGTAGAGCCAGGTGCATTGTACCCAGCAGCACAGAAGCTGACAGGCCACCCCAGCTCCCCTTGTTTTCCAGCTGCCTCTTTTACAGCCCATGCTGTGGCTCCATTAAAGAGATGGCGAACATGAATGGGCCCTCCAACAGTTCCAGCTAGACGTAGCTCTCTGCTTGCAGCTGTTGTGTCTAACATTGTGCTCAGTGATCTCTGGATTCTGTTTCAAACGGTGAAAGTAAAGGGCTCTTCTTGTCTGAGAGCCACTGGATACAAAGCAAATCACTAGATAACACTAGCCCTGGTGCCCACGTTTTAATCCCTGCCACCCTAGAATAATCCTGAGTTTACTGAAGTTACTCCAGAGTTACAGCAATTTAGCTGAGGGCAGATGAGCCCCGTCACTCCCAGAAGGGTAAGGCAACCTCACATCCTCGTGGGTTTTTCAACCTGCAACCCTACAGCACACTTCAGGGGTCTTGCACAGTTTACCAGTGTGGCTGAGCAATTCAGCCATTCAGCACCTCTGTCCTAAACTTTTACTGAGCTGCTGCGTGCTGCTAGGACAGCTGCAACAGATGACCCCAGAGGCAGCTGCATTTTAGTCTGGGTCAAAAATGCCATTTGGTTATTGCCCTGCGTTTTACCTACTTTCTTGGGAACATGGGCTGTGATGGCAAAACTCTTAGCAGTAGAAGGAGGGCTGATTTGCACTTCCTGGGCTAACAAAATCAGAGGTGTATAGCCTAAGCTTTTGTAAGCAGCAGCTTGCTTCATCAGGTGCATTTATTAACTATTCAGTTAGTCTGTAAGGTGCATATCTACCCTGCCTTCTATCTGACTTCAGACTAACACAGCCAAACTACCTCTCAAACTCTTATTGACTTCAGGACGGAGTGAAGCAGCGTTGTCCTGGATTTCAGGCCTGGTGCTGCTTTATGCCAGGTTACACAAACTGCGCCCTCAGTGTTTTCTCCTTTCTGAATGATCCGAATTGGTCCCAAAGTCCGGCTCCCTGTCTTCTCAACACCGATCACTGTGCTCTCCCCATGTCCCTGGTTTCCTTAACTTCAGGTTTACTTTGGATTTATTTAGTCTTACACTTTGTCTGGATTTGGAATAATGTATTTTTGAATGAAACACTTCCGAGGGGACTCATTCTCCCAAGACAGAGAGAAAAATGCCTTGAAGTGTGGATAGGACTACAGTGCCAGGGGATGGTTCGTCTCATTTTGGGTGTCTCTGGGCCCAATGGGAAGGTCCTCGCTACTGTAATGAAGAAGATTCCCTGAAATATTCGTTCAGTCGTTAGGTTGGGGTGCTGCGGGTCCGAGAAGGATGAATACACTAGTAGAGAGTTTGACACAATCCAGACAGCGAGGTCTTTTCTCTCAAGATGGCGTTTTAGATGGTTACACTGCATCCCTGGGGTGGTTGAAACCATGTTAGCCTTGTTCAGATGCGACGGTGGATCCCAGTGTCATAGAAGGTGGTGGCATAATTCCTACCGACTTCCACGGCAGTCAGACTGGGCCCTGCGCTAGTGCTGGAAGGATGTAGCCCTTAAGAGAAAAGCGGAGCGCTATTATTGTTGTTTTCCTGGGAAGCTTCAGTGTGTGCATTATAGAGCAAGAGGTGACTGGGCTAATTATTCAGTTGGTGTAAATGGTGTTGCTTTATAAAAGACAGAGGAGGAGAGATGGGTTACCCCAGCTGGGGAGCTAGTCCATGAGATACACCACAAACACACACACACCACACGCTCCCTACAGCTGATCCTTTAAGTAGCCATTCTGTTGTCAATTCCTTTCCCCCCGGGACTGTGCACCATGCTTACTTGAACACCCGCTTACTTGAAGCCTGGTCTATGGACCGTCAATCCAGATGCAACTCGTCTTAACAAGCGGTCTGCCAGTTCTGAGCCCCTGGCTCTGTGTTGATGCTTGTCACTTCACCCTGCAGCTCATTGCATGGGGTGCATTGGCTTTTCACAGGGTTTGTGTTCATAGGTAGCACAGCACCCTTGTCAATGGGACTGCGCGGGGCCTTATTACACAAAATCACTCCGTTTAAAGGATACCTCAGGCTGAGACTAATGGTGGAGTCTCACGTGACGACAGCCCTCCTCTGTGAGCTGCGGTGTCCCTATGCATTGTAAAAAGAGCATGTAATGACCCGTGGACTCAGTGGGATGGATGCACTCTTAATTTCTATGGGGTTTTGTGTCAAAATAGTAGTGAGTAGAAAGAGATGGGAGTAAGTGCATAGTTGCTGGCATGTCTTTGGTGGTGGTTGTGTAGGTCTGTGAGTAGGGTGGTGGAGTCCGATCTACACCCATGGAAGTAACTGCATGCAATATTAAGGTCCTCTCTTGCTTTGCTGCACCTAGATTCCCGTTGGCCTCCGAGAGGGGATGGCCCCCTTCCAATAATACTGGAGCACTTGTTGGTCTTTGTGCATTCCCACTGCAGCAGTGTCTTGCTCTGCTTCCACGAGCATCAATGGCAAAGCCCCCCTTGATGCCAACAGGGAGCAAGACTGAGCGGTCTCAACCCTCCCGGTACGTTGAGTCTCAGCCTCTGAGGTCAGGCCTCATGTCCATGACGTGCTTCGGTACCTGCTAACATCAGCGGACTCGGATAGGCCCGTGCTTGGCTCAGTTGGAGCTTTCCCACGGCTTCTTTAAAAACAAAGTTGAATTTTCAAGTGTGTCTAAATGCAGGGATTTCCTTGAGATGGGTCTGACTGGAGAGAGCCCGGACCCTATTTCCAGAGAAGCTGAACATGCACATTGGCCGTGAAGTCAATGAAGTTTATATCTTGAAGGGGCCCCCAAGGTCAACGGCCTCTCTGAAATGCTAAAACCGCTCCACGCTGCAGCTGAAACCGTGCTATCTGCTGCCACGTTGGCAGAGTAAGAACCACATTCACACCTGCCTCCCTTCACTGCTGAATTAGCTGTGCATGTAAACCGCTTTTAAGAGCTACCCCATCTACTGTAGCTGGAGGGAGATAAGCCGATCTCAGCATGAAGGAGAGATTACTTCCGTGGGCGTAGATGGGACCTTTAAAATAGGATCACTGCAGTAGTTAGTAGTGCCATTCGCAGGGTTTAGCAATGATTCATTTTGCTTGTGAGCACCATCAGCGTGCTTGGAGCTGTACAGGCATAGATGAAGTTACAGTCCAGGGAGCTCCCAGGTTGACCCACTCACCCCGGTCATGGGGTAATTCGAGGGGACGTATGCATTAGTGCCTGTCTGCAGAAATGGGATTGCTGCATTCTGGGCATGGGGGTCACTGCTGGAAAGTCCTCTCCGAGTGAGGTCCTAGGAGGGGAGAGTCATTGGAGAGACGGAAACAAATCGACTGCCAAGAGCGCAGCACAAACAGCCGAGCGACTCCTCCCCTCCTCGTCCTCTGCCGTGGGAGATGACAGCCCCACACTCATAACTTTCACCGGGATCCTGTTGCTCTGGGCGTTAAGGGAAGAATCAAAGCTTTGTTTATACTGTGCACCCAGGCCTCACTGCTGCCGGAGGCGGCGAGCGCTGGTTTTTTGTAAGACTACTTTCATTGACTCTTTGTGTATGCAGTGAATAAAAGACCATTCTACCTCTGCAAAGAGCCGCTGTGGTTTCTGGGACTCCTTGCTTACTTGCAAAGGAAAATGGATGCTGAGGGAATGGGGAAAACCAAACACTTTTCCCCTCTGCTTCTCCTGACATCTTCTAGTCCAGCTCAAGCTCCACATCTGCTTCTGTAACTCTTTTAGCCTCATCCCGAGGGTCCTGGTTTTTACTTTGTCCTTCTGGCTTCAGCACCAGTGACATTTGAGTAATGATGTGGTCCCTACCCACTAGGGAGGGGAAAGGCTACAGGCTACCCAAGCTGCTGGGTCTCCCGACCTCTCTTCCACAGATCCCTGCAGCATTAGACCACGATCAGGAAAGCCCCAGCCATATGTGGATGCAATTCCCCCTTGATTTAGGCTCCAGCTACCAAGTTGGTATCTGTAGCTAGAGTTGGGGGGTGCATAGACTACAGGTTGAGGTTTACCTCACCCCCCTTCAAGGTAGCATGTGATGTGATTTCTACTGCTCCCCTTGAAGGACTGGGCTCCAGCCTAGTTCAGGACATCTGAGCATTAGGAGCCATTTCCTGAGATCCAGCCCCAATCCACCAGGCTTCAAGCTCACTCCACTCCTCCAAGTTGCAATGAAATGAGATGCACTGATAGTGGGAAGGACCTGGCCCGGCCAAGATGCATCGTAGCTTTCTTTCAGGGGCTGGATGAGTGCTTGGACTCCTCTGTCCAAACCCTGGGCTTTGGTAATGTGTTAAGAGCTCCAGCCTGGCTGGGCTGGGCTGGGATGTCCTCTAACAAAGTCAGCCCTGCGTTCAAACCTTTTACAGGGTTGGCTCCGTGGCAAGTCGTGGACCTAATGGGGTAGTGCTAAGGAGGGAGGGAGAACTTGCAAACACATTTTACAGCTGAAATCTCACGGGAGGGGAACCTGCTCTTTGAGTTGCCTCCTTCCCTTGCTGTGCATGGGAAGACCATCAGCTCCCAGCAGGCCTGTTGTGTTAGACCAGGCTCGGGGCAGGGAAAGGCCTGCTTCTCATTGCAGAGGAAGCACTGTCTGCATCCCTCCCGCCTTCCTCTGATGTGCGTGGGGCTCTAGCACCGCACGTCTACATCCCCTTTCTTTGTCCTGGCAAGAGGCTGCTTGCTGTGGGAACTGCACTTGGCCTCACTCCTGCCCATAGGAGTTTTAATATGAAGATGCATGTTATAAGACAGATCTTTATATTTAAAACCTTCTCTCTGCCTTGCTTGAAGTCACCGTGCATGCAAGACATCTGGGAGTAGGGCCTTGGCTTGTGGCATTTTGATCCCCACTGCTTCCCCACAGAGCACCACTTAAGGTGTTTTGCATCCTTTTCCTCCCACTGACAGCACCATCTCATTTCCCCTGCAGGCATTAGGGGCCAAACCTTTTTATTTTTTTAACTGTATACCAGTTTTTACCAAAACAGTGGCCACCCCTGTAACACCTGCATTAAGTGCTTCTGTTCCTGTACATGGCTTTATTCTGAAAAGCCAGGGTAAAAAAAGTGCAGTTTCTCTCTGGGTCCCAGCATGCATTTCACAGTGAAGAGTCCCTTTCGTCAAGTGCCGTGCTGGGGGGTGGGGGGGGGCTTTGTGATCAAGGTTTAAAAAAAAGAAAATCAATAGTGCAGGGTGAAGTCCAGCTAATTAATATTCTGTCCAGAGAGCAGCAAGTTATTAGGCTAGTGTTCATTGACTCAGGAGGAAGGGAAGTGGAGATGCCAGCACATGATTCCCCAAAAGACAATCGTTTCATCCAAGGACAGGCCACCACCAATAGCACCTCTGTGTGCACCGTGTAGCCCAAACCATCCTGGAAAGCAAGCCTTGTGGCAAGCAGAAAGCTCCCAGTTGCGCACAAAAGGACGTTCTTGCTCCTGTGCACGCTGGATGCTAGGAACCGCCAAGTCTCAGCTAACCTAATTCATAAACGATCTTCGCCCAGTCCTGAAATAGGATTCAATTTGCTCCAGGGACCTGCCTTTGGTCTCCGGCACACAGCAGCCTGTAAAGATGAGGTTCATCACGCTGATGAAGGCAAAGAACAGGAACGGCACCTCAAGGCCAAAGGCGTCCTGAAAGGCAGAACAGGAATGTTATTAGCAGGGGCAGAGACGGCAGTTGAGGAAGCATTAGCAAAATCTTGCAGTGGGGAGCAAAGGAAAGGAAGTGGTAGGTAGAGTCCTTCTGTGTCTCCACTTCCTGAGAGCTTGTACGACGGGAAAGAGGACCTTGCGGGCAAGGAGGCAGGAGCTGTGGGGTTGCTTTCTACTGCTATTAACTCGTGGGCCTGTCTGAATTGCTTCCCCTGGACATAGGGGAGTTTCCCCTTTATAAAAACAGGGAAGGGGAAGCTGGTTTCATGAATGCGGGGAGTTTTGGGTGGTACGTGGCCCTATGAATACACTCCTGGGCCAGGGGTCCAGACGTTATAGTGTGACCGGGGGCTTCCCCTTCCTGTTCAGCAGGACAGCACGTGGTTCTTCCTCTGTCCGGATGTCAGATCAGTGGGCGTCTTATGCTGACAACCCACTGACATTTTTGGGGGTTTAAAAAAGTGACTCTAGATGAACAGTTCTTAGTATGTCCCAATCCAGCCCTCTGACTACCCTTGGGCCACATGTTTAAGCTTTTCTCTATAACCAGTAGGGCTGGAAATGTATTTTTTTTTTTTCTTTTAAGCAAAAGTAGAAATTCCCAAGGCAAGGAGGCTCTGGGAGCTGGGTCTTGCAAAGATAGAGCCACCAAAATCTCCCGAGAGCCATGATAAAGCAGAGTTAGCAACACTGCTGGCACTGCACGGTGGTTCCTAGCAGGGAGGGCTGGCTGTGCAAAGTCGCCTCGTGGGGTGGCTGCCTTTTTCTCTTCTTTCACCTTCCAAACAAGAAAAGGCCCCAGGCTGAACCTTTGAGCCTTTCTTCAGGCCAAGCCCCCTCCCCTGCAGTTGCTGCTGCCCTAGCAATACCCACCACGACTGGCAAGAAGCATCGGGCAAGCCCGAAGGCGGTGAGCCAGCTCACGACGACACAGAGACCCGATGCTACCCCACGGGCCTTCAGAGGGAGGACCTCCGACATCAGCAACCAGGTGATGGGGCCCCAGCCCATGGCATAGCCTAAAAGGACAGAGAGGGGGAAAAAGTTGGATGGGTGGCAAAATTGAGGGCACCGGGACAGACCGAAAGCTACCATCTGGGAGTAGGGAAGAGGGTCCCCATGGGCTGCAAATGCCCATGCCTCAATTTTGACCTGATAATAAAGCCCTGCTGGCACTGAAGAACACGGGATTCACCTGAACTCCCCATCCAGTGCTCCCGAGAGCGAGACCTGCACGCAGTCCCTCTAGGCTGGCAATATTTGTGTGGCCCACGAATCCACCCTCACCCCACCCCTTCCAACATCCCTTCCTTGTGGCCAGTTTTAGGTACCACGAGTCTCAAACCACCTCCCCGAAACGCACTTCCCTCCCACTTCACCCCCTGTGTGGGATCCCGGGTATGACACCAGGATGGTCCTGGACCAGTGACCCCAAGGCAGAGGAATAGATGCTGCACCAGGAGGTTCAGACGTACCCATTATGAAGAACATGGTAGCCACGAGGGGGATGAGAGTGAGGAGGTTCGTTGGCTCTGCAGCGAGGGTCTCGGGGTCTGCTACAGTCCCATTATGAGTGTGGTTGGTGGAGGGCGGCGACACAAAGTGGATGTACAGTCCCAGGGTCATGTTGGAGGCAAACATAACCCCAGCTGTTGGCACATGTTACAAAAGAAATAGGAAGCAGAGAGGTCAGGGCCCGATTCTCCCTCGTGTACTCCCCAGCACAGCTCCTTTAACTTCTGCAGAGCGATTCCTCCCCGTTTCCACATGGCCGAGCCCCAGAGACAGGCCCAGTGCTGCATTTGTGCCACCCTCTCATTCCTCCCCTGAGCTCCAGAAGAAACATGCCCTGGAGCAATGCATAGCTGAAATAATTAATACTTGCTGAGGGCTTTGAAACCCTTGCAGGAGAACCCCCGTTTAATCCGGGATTTACCAGAGACGAAGAGAAGAATCTTCCTCCCAGCTTTGTCCATGGAGACGGCAGCGATCAGCACGGACACCAGGCGCACTGCCCCTACGAGCGCTGCATCGTACTCCGGTTTCTGCAAAGACGAGAGGAGTTGCATGAAAGCTAGAGCCAGGGTTGAGTGGGTAGCAGGTCTCGGAGCTGTTTCTAGTGAAGGAACTTTTAAATTTTATTTTACAGAGTTATCCATTATGCCAGGAAGGACCAGGGAAGGTTAGAGCTGCATGGGGCAAGGTAAGGTATGCCTAGCTAGTGCCATCCCACCCCTTGCCCTGATTTACAGGGTGGCAGCTGTGTTGCCCAGAGAAAATATAAATCTACATGCTCTCTGGTTTTAAGGAATGGAGATTTCATCAGGAAAAAGCTCCCAGATGGATGCTTAGGGCCAGTTGTGGACAGAGAAACCTCAGCTTGGGGCATGATCCTTCTCTGCAGGGGTAAAGGTGCTTGATTTGAAGGCCAGGAAGGGTTTGCTCCTTCCCATCCCAGGGCATGGTAGGAGGAGAAAGAAGGGAAGCAGCAAGCTGACAAGAGCAGGGAGGCCGGGGGACACTGTGGCTGTGGTAGCACAGGGCTAGATTTTCCAGCAAGACTTTTGATCTTGGGCATCTTGGCTTCAGGGGGCCCAGATTGACACCTTCTAGGGATGGTGTTGGAGGATGGGTCCCAAGCACTTGGTACCAGCCAGGTCCTTGCAAGTGCCTCGAAGCTGGGCGTGCGTTACTTGGAAATGCAAGCCTTGGAGCACCGATTTATCAGAGCAGGGCAGCATGGCAAGTCCCCCGTGGTGGCCTGGCCCTGGGGGTTTCACCCAAATGTAAAGAATCAGAAGTGGGGCTGGGAGAGGTCACCTCATCCACCTCCCTGCCTGAGCCAGGATCACCCGTACCCAAACCAATAGTTTTGCCCTTAGAAAATTGGGCAGGGGTAGAGAGCAAAAGCCTCCACGTGGCTTACCAGGATCACAGCCGTGCGCTTAAATATTGGCTCCAGATACACCAGGATGGGGGTGACGCCCGAGAGCTGCTGTAGGAACCTCATCAGCACAGCAATCCCGATCGGCTTGTACATGAACGGGTCCTTGATCTCCGCGCAGGAAACGCGTCCGCTCTAGATGCACAGAGAGCAAGAAGGTTAAAATGACAGGTGCCAGGATCGAGGTCACGGATGGGGCTGCATCCAAGGATGTCAAAGCATCTTGGTCTCCCGTTGCAGCGAGGGAAGTGAAGCACAGCGGGACAGACGGACTTGCTGAAGGCCACGCAGGCTGCCCGTGGCAGAGATGAAGAGCGCGCCCAGGTGTCCCGAGTCCATGCACCCCGAAACGCTCTCCCTCCAGCTGTGTGAACATGGAAGACAGAAACATCCCCTGCAAGGAGCCCTCGTCTCCTCACCTGCTGCCTCACGCTTTCCTTGATTTGCTGCAACTCCCGGGGGTAATCCGTTTCCCTTCCCCGGAGCCAGCGCAGCGCCTGACGGGCCTCCTCATCCTTCCCCTCGGAGATCAGGAAGCGGGGCGAGTTGGGCATGAAGTAGAGCAGGGCGATCATCACAAGGACGGGCACTTCCCCTGCCACGGCCAGCCAGCGCCAGTCGAGCTTCAGAGCTGCACGACACATGGAGACGGTGTTGGAGGTAGAGCGATCGGGGCCCGGTCCCCAGCCTCCCCCTCCCATGATGTCGTTCTCCTTGGAGCGCATTTCCTATTAGGGCTTTAAGACAAAAGGTTGCAGCAAGTGTTGCCCCTTCTCGCTGCTTTTGTCAAAAGTTGAGAAGGACTTTGAATTCCTCGACCCATTTGTGGCCGTTCTCGGCAGAAACGGAGGCTTTCCACAAAGGGCGCTGTAGCATTGGAAAAGCCGTTTTCCACAGGGAGAGAAAAAGTTTAGGTAGAAATTTTTCCTCCCTCTCGTTACCAGGTGGCCGATTCACCCTCCTGCTTCTGCCAAGCCTAACCCACGTTCAAGAGATGGGTGGTCTATCAAGTGGGGCTTTGGGCCAGTGCACCTGGAGAAGAGACCCTCCATGGCCCGTCCCAGGAACAGTTCGTAAAGGTAGTTTCCCTTTAGCACCGGTGGAGACTGGCTTGGATCATGGTCTACTGCAAGTGGCATTACCCTTATAGTGGCCCCAATCCACCACCTTAAGTGCCTGGATGTTATTCAGATCCATCAGGTCTTCCTATGCTTCCCATATTCCCTTATGGAGTTACAGGACCTTGGACTCCACTAAGCCACCAGCTGCCAACTTGCTCCCATAGCACCTGCTCTTGCTTGTCCAGGTGGCCATCCTTGTTTCTTCTGGAGTCTCCACCTTGTTGTGCCCAGTGACGCCCCCCTCTTCAGAGCATGGACAGAGGTGTGTACTTGCCCAGTGCATACAGGAAGAGCGCGCCCAGGACTGCCATGATCTGCGGGCAAGCACCCAAGGCTCCTCTGACGCCAGGGTGGGAGATCTCCGAGATATACACCTGGAGGAGGACAAAGCCGCTGTTAAATGGAGCAGGTATCATCAGCCAGACCCTGCAGGGTCTCACGGGGAGGGGGAGCAGGTGCTCAGAAAGATGCTCCTTGCTCGCCTCTGCTGAAATCCTGGGAAAAGAGGGTGCCTGCTCTAAGCAGCGGCCGAGCCAGCTTTCCTGTTATGAAGGGAAGTGAAATGAGAGCTGACAGCCCTGTTCATTTTGGAGTTTCTCAATTGTTGCCTTCCTTGGTTTTTGCAATGCTAAGTTTGGATTACATCAGAGGGCTGCCTTTGTCCCATGAGCGTGGGAGGACATAACTGCCATCCCAGATGCAAGGAGAGAGTCCAGCAGCGCAGAAAAGTCTTGGGCTGCTGAGCAGTTCTAGACACTGCCGTTTTCTTCTCTGTTTAATGCCTGATCTCCCTGCGGGGGCTGCCACAGAGGGGGCCCGTGACCAGGGCAAAAAGTGCTGCACAGGGGCCACGTAGCACTCAATCGGAGCCGCATGGAGAAGAGCTAGCCCAAGACCATGCTGGGATGGTCACCGAGCCCTCCTGCCAGGTTCAGCTGAAGCATGCAAGCCATTATAGCAGCGGCGGGCTCTGGGTCTATCATCCCAGATGGGCAGGCTGGAGGCCTAATGAACGGTTGGCGATTAGGCTCTTAGGTGCAAAGTCCTTGGAGCACTAGTCCCCCAGGTTAGCCGATCCCCCTCCAGGTGGTCTCCCTCCACCCCCACGTTCCAGTTCATGACTTAGCCGCACGCTCACCGGGATGGATGCGGACGTCACGCCTCCCGCGTAGCCCGTCAGCAGCCGTCCCAGCAGCAGCATCCAGATGTCTTGGGCGCTGCCCATCAAGAGGTATCCCAAGGCAGAAGGGACAGCAGAGACCATGATGCTCAGCTTCCGGCCGAGGCGGTCGTTCAGGACCATGGAGCTGAGCCCACCGGCCGCCGCTCCCAGCATGAACATGGACTGCAGGCAGACGGCACGAGGAAGGAAGTGCGGAGGGGGAAATTCATGAACAAAGCCTGAACTTCTCAGCCTCAGGGCCAGCAATGAGCTCAAGGTGCGGCTCCAGACCACCCCATGCCAACCTCCATCAGGCAGAGCTGCCACTTTCAATCCACCATTGCTAATGGCTTCCTCCGCCTTGCCAGTGTCAAAGATCCCAGCTGCCCTTCCTTCCCACCTCGCATCCCATTCCTTCCTCAACTCCACGTGCTGCCACCGAGGGATGTTAACGCGTTGTGTTTTTGCACTGACACATTGCACTTTTGCACCAAGCCTACACTTTCAGAAGTGCTTAGTGACTGCGGGCATCTCGGTTCCTGGGTGCCTACCCCAAGACATCTCAAAAAGAGCCGGAGTGACTGGTGCTGCCTGGGTGGGGGCATGTGTCCCCTCCCCACCCCATGACCAGTCCCACCCCCCACGGTCCATTTTGCCACCTGGGGAGGGACCCCCACATCCGATCTTGCATGGGGGCCACTAGCACTCCCACTCGCCCATCACCTAAGTGGCAAACACGGCTGGTCGGGGGGTGCACCAGCACTCTGTGGCAATGCGTAGTGGGTGCACGTGCACCCGCTGATTAGGATCCCAACGTCCGAGCAGTGCCGTGCAGCTGCTCTCTGCGGACCAGGCCCCTGTTAAGAGTCTCCAGCTGGACACCCCAGACTGCGAGTTACTTGTGCACTCGCGGGGTACTTTAACCCAAGGATCCCATACGTGGCACTTCACCAGGACCGATTGCATCTCACAGCCCTGCTGCCTTCCCAAGTCCAGCATCTTCAGAAATGCTGCATGGGTCCACAAAGACAAACGGTGAAGAGCTCAGAAAATGCTCCTCCTTACCCCAAACCAGGATGACTCCACCTGGGTCATCTTCAGCCTGGGGTTCGTGGATTTTTCCAAGGCAGGGATCACGGGAGACGTGTAAACTAACGAGAACCCGGCGCTGAAGTTTCCCAGGACGGCGGCGAAGGCTGCCAGAAAAAGCCGCTTGTTTCGGAGAGTTCTGAACCAGAAACAGCACGAGGGGGAGAGATAAGGGAGCACGCGTTCAATCAGCATTTCCCACGGACACCATGCAGATACAAGAGCAGATTGGGCTCTGCTTATCACAGAGGTCCAGCCCATCAGCCCCCTTTTCCCCATGCCACCCTCATATCCCGTCACATGTAGTGCCACGGCCTGGTTTGCTGTGAAGCCAACACCCTTCCTGAAGTGCAGAGCCCCAACCGGCTCCTGGGGTATGGGTGCATTAAACACACACCATTAGACCAGGATAAAAACAGCCCTTCATTTGCAAACGTGGCCCCTTTCTGTCTCTTTCCTAGTCCCAACGCAAGCGGGAGATGGCAGCCTCACATCAACTGGCTGGAGCTGCTGAATTCAGGAAGTTGCTGGTGCCTTGCAACCTGCTTTGCCATTGCCAGTAACCACAATTTATACAAAGCAAAGGAAAAAAGAAAAAGCAGAAGTGGGAGGGTAATAATGCCGCGAACAGAACTATAAGTGGGGTGACTTCTCAGCCTTTCGCTCTACATTTCCTCTTTGTGTTGAGCCCAGACAGCCAGCACTGGGTTTGCAAGGACATTTCCCAGTGAGGCTGGCATACTGGTAAAAAATAAAAAAAGAAAATCAGCGTGATTTGTTACATCATAAGTGCCCTCCTAGTCACGGACAAGGACCTCTATCGTGCCTGATGCTGTCCACCTGGGAGATGAAGAGGTCAGCTTTTAGCCAGGCTCAAACTTGCCCTCGTGGCCTGGCCGGCAGGGATCCTGGGTACCGCACGGGCACTGCCTGGGACCCACTTTTTGGGGCAGTTGCTCTCCGATGACTTCCAGGTGCAAAGACACCTCAGTTACAAGCCGGCTGCCAAAGAGGAGGCTCTCTCTCTCAAATGAGCAGTCATCCTCGGTTGTCATCTCCCCGCTCCAAGGCCCCACGGCTTTCGTGAGGGACCATTTCGGGGAAGCAGCGGCACCATTCACTGCGATGAGCTTTCCGTCGCAGTGATGTCTGGGTCTTTCCCTCCCGACACAGGGACTCAGCCTCCGGCCCTTGCCCCCACCCTATGGGGGCATCTGCCTGATCTCATTTGGTAGCAAGTCATCCCCAAAATAAAAGATGAAACCCCAGCTGTGCCAAAGCACCCACCCCCACCTACGGGAGGCGTGTAGCTGGTGCCCGTTCCTCTAGCATCCGAGCACTTGATGTTCTCGACCTCGTAAGGTGGGCAAGGGCTTTTATCTCCTGGCTGTGCTGCACGGTGAATTGTGCGCGCCCCAACGAACACCTCTGTACTGCATCCCCCTTCCTCCAAACCCGTCCTGGTCTCATGCCTGCCCTCGTGGGTGCGTGCACACTTAGCTGAGGCCGGCACAGCACCTAGCACAAGGGAGCCCTGATCCATGACTAGGGACTCACCCCTTCATGCAAAGTAGCAGCCCACGAGGAAGTCAGCAATGCTTCACCCTCTTTCCCCGCAGGGACAGGAGGTGCCTGGCCGTGCAGCTGCACTGCCCCTCCATGCTTTTCGGTGAGAGAAGCAGCCAGGCATCTCCCGTGCTTCCGACTCCCATCCCCGAGAGCGCTCTTACTTGATGTACGCCTGGTCCAGCTTCCGGTCATGCTTCTTCGGGAAGGTGCGATACGCCGAGCTGGGGGATCTCAAGAGTGGCTCCCTCACGCTGGGCTCCATGGCAGGCGCTTGGTCCCGCTCTCCCGGGAGCGTGGCAGCAGGTGCAGTTCTCTGCTGCCGCTCTGCCGCGTCTCTGCGCCACTTCCTGGAGAGGGACAAGAAGCCGTGAACCCAAAGGAAAGCGAAAGAGAGAAGTTAGCTCAAAGCATTTCTTAATCTGAGAAATCTCTGCCTCGTGGGTGAGCGTCCGAGACGAGGAAACTCCACAGTCAGACTAGATCAGCGAGACAGTTGGGCCCTGCCTAGTGCTTCTGCATTGCATCGGCGGTCCTTCCCTTCCCCTGAACACACCCAGTCCCTGCGTCACCTCTCCCTTTGCGCGTGCCAGAGCCTACATCCACAGCTGATGCTGGTACTCCAGGCCAGGGGCATTTGTTTTAAAAGGAGCAGTCTTGTGCCAGCAAGACCCACAATGCAGACGTGGTTTATGCTAGCACAGGAGTCCTGTTGCCAATCCAGGATCCATCCAGACCAAGTAGCTTTCTGCTGGGCTTGCTTGCTTTTACCCACGTTGGAACAGCTGTAGCAGCAAAGCTCTTCTGGCCCCGAGCAGGCTGAGAGAGAGATGAGGGGGGGAAATGAGAATAAGAGAGGGGAGGATAGAAGAGAGGTTGGCAGTCCCGTGTGCACTGGGTGGGGCGGCTCTGCAGGGTGCAAGGCACTTCCTCAGAGGGCCTGGGCAGCACAGCAGCAAGGTTTGCAGGCAGTGCTAGCGACACACACAAAAGAGGAGAAGTTCTGGTTTTCTGTACACAGGGCCTGCCCCTGCCCAGCACGGAGGGTTGTAGAGGGACGGTTCAAAGGGACAGACGCCGACTTCCTTGCAGCACAGTGGGCTGCTTTGTTCAGACGGGAGGTGAGGCAGGGGTGCTGCACAACTCCCACCGGTAGTATTTGGAGCACCTCCGCCTGGCCTTAGCTTCCTCACTATAGGAAACCCCCTGCTGACTTCCCCTGGGGCAGGGGGCTGGACCCGAAGATCTTCTGAGGTCCCTTCCAGCCCTGACGTCTGTGCAATCTATGAAATCAGCCACGATCCTGACATCACGGTGGTGCGATTCAGCCACTACTTAAGCAAACTCCCAAGACAGCTCAGTTTGCTCCTGGGATCCAGGCAGGCGGCAAACTTGAATGCTCTCATATAAAACTAGCTCCCTTGGCTTGGCTCTGGCCCTGCTGGTGGCGGTATTCCCAAATAACCACTTCCCTCAGCACTTCCACAGCTGTGCTGGGATGGATTAAGTCTGAAGGAGTGCTTAAGTTATCACCGAGGGCAGGGCTGGGCTCCCATCTGCGAAAGCAGGATGAGCCGTCCTAGAATCATAGGAAAGGAGGGTTGGAAGGGACTTCAGGTGCTCACGCCTAGTCCAGCCCCTTTGCTCACAGCAGGATCATCCCCACCCATGTCATCCCAGGCGAGGCTTTGTCCAGATGGGTCTCAAAAGCCTCCAAGGATGGAGAGTCCACCACTTCTCCGAGTAGCCTGTTCCAGAGCTTTACTACCTGCCTAGTGAGAAAGTTTTTCCCAATATCTAACCTAAGCCTCCCTTGCTGCAGCTTGAGCCCATTGCTCCTTGTTCGGTCATCTGCCCCCACCCAGAACAGCCCAGCCCCATCCTCTTTTGAACCACCCGTCAGGGAGTCATTATTACTCCCGTCTCAGTCTTCTCTTCTGCAGACTGAATAAACCCACTTCTCAGCCTCTGCAGAAGCCAGCTTCGTCAGTCAGCTCCCACTAATCATGTTTTTTTGATTCCTCTTGGAGAAGTCCTGGCAGGCCCCTGGAAAGCTGCAGGATAAAGGAAGTCTGAATATATCCAATCCCACTCGTGCTCAGAAAGACTTTACCTTCCAGGCTCAGCAAGATTCAGCCCGTTGCCGGTGGTAAGTCCGACTGGAAGGCTGCAGCTGGCTGAGCTATTTGAGGCCTTCCCAGGTACCAGAGGAGGTTGCCGAAGTCACTGCAAGCACTTCCAGACATGCATGCGTTATGGTTGGAGGCATTTTCTCCCCTGCCCATGCAGTGCGTGGAAGCCTGGGCACCCTATCCCCACCATTCATCCCCAGGGGCAAGCCCAGGGGAGTGGAGAGGGCTGCTGGAAGTCGCAATGTTAAGGATATACCTTTACCACGCCACTTGGTGCCAAGCCCAAGCAAACTGGGCTGCTTTGCATGTGCAGCTTCCTCGCTGGAGGGGACGTAGCCTCCTTCCTGTGCTGCTGTGGCTGGCCTAAGGAGCCCAGTCTCTCAGCAGGGCTAATTAACCCACTAGCTTTCATGACTTTCTAATGAGGAAGGACTGCACCTGGAGCAATGTGACAGGTGCAAGGTATCAGCTTTAAGGGGTCCACCCTCTAGAACAAACCCTGGCTGTTTTAATCTCTCATACGGCTCTTAATGCTTACTTAAAGATAGCTGGGACAGATGCTCTTGAGCTTGGGTAGTCTAGGAGCCGTTTGGAAAGTTTCCTGCCCATTCAGTTATGATCCTGGCAGCCAGGCAGACTTTGTCTTTGCCTCTGCTCAGGTCACCAGGGCCAACAGGTTGTTTTTTGTCGTGCGCAGGGACAAGCAGAGATCCCTCCCGGATGGGTTCTCCAGCGCTGCGCTGCGCTGGCAGGCTCCTCTCTCCAGTTGCTGGTGGGCTTAGTCCCATCTGGCACTTCGTAATCATTGATCACGTTAATCAGAGCCCCTGTATCCACCACCTTTGGTAGCGAGTGACTGACCATTTAACATCAGGACCATACAATATGTGCTTTTCCCCTGCAAGACAGACAGCCCTTAGCCTCTCAAACCCTCTCTCCTCAAAACAGTGGGGGGGGAAAAGGAAGAAAGCTGTTTGCACATGGAGCACACAGATGTTATTGGGGTTTGTGTTGTTGGTTGATTTTAAACCACACACCTAAATAGAGGATGTTCCCCTACAAGGGCACCTTCTATGAGCTGGGATCCCGCCCTTTGGGCTGTTTGCTGACTCAAGGCAAGGACAGGTCATTTAAATCCATTCTTCATGGCTGCTGCTAAAGATTTGTCATAGGATCTCAGCAACAGCCCCCACAGACCAGGGGTCTCCCATCACCTTCCCCAGAAAGCATCCAGATGGGCAGCATTTGGCATCGTTAGCTCTGCCGCACACGACTCACCTCCAGGTGCTGGGCTGAGCTCCGACCAGAGCTTTTGCAAGGGTGCCGAGCTCTTAGCTCCCAGCTTTCGAGGTCCCACAAACTCCTTAAGGAGAAACCAGCTTGACTGCTGTAGCAAGCAATGAAGACAGGCCTCCGTTTCTCCTTTTTCTATCATTTCTTCTGCAAAAAAGAATCTTTCCGCCCCTCGCGGTCTGCATTGCTAGCTCTTCCTTAAGGGGCTAGTCATACTGTCCGCATCCCTACCTAGGTACAAAGACAACACACCTACTCACGCTACTGCCGGCTGGGACCTGCTGCTTTATTCACCTGCATCCCAACCCAGCTCAGGGGGTGGGGAAGGGGGACTGGCACCTACAAGGCAGGATTTAAGGAAGGGGTGGAGTTGTGCCCCAGCCCATAGCACTCAGGGTAGCCCAGTTAACCCCATCACACCCACTTTGCTACACATGACTCCAAGTGGAGCTAACAAGTGATAAGACCCTAGGGTCTTATCACCCTGGTCATGTAGCCTATTCCTAGCCCTGGCATGGGACTTGCCTCCTCTGTGTGATAAGACTCACTTAGGAACCCACGTTTCCCTAGATGCGCCCGTTCGCCTGTCCACCTCTGTGAGCGCTGCCCCTGATAACGCCCAGCATGGAAGAGGCATTTCACACCAACCTTGGTGTGCCCTCTGCTCACACCAGTGGGTACAATGATCCATGCAGCCTGCAGGGCTGAGCCTTGCTGCCTGTGAGCCAGGCTCTCGAGGGACTTCTCCAGGCCTACGCATTGCAGCAGCCTGGCTGGCCCTTACTATCAGGCGGGGGCTCCCAGCGCTGGAACTGGGGAGTGAGGACTTCTCAAGGATCTGCATGGAGAAGTGCACACAACTCCTTCACACCAGCTAGGACACGGGACAAGTCTGGCTCTGGATGTCCCAGCCAGTTCCTACATACAGCTGCAGCAGGCCAGCGTGGATGGGGGTGCTGGCAGGAACGCATGCGTCTGTAAGCAGGTAAGGGAAGGAGTCTCTGTTTGCTAGTGTCTCGGAGAACATCTTCACAGCTTGAGCCTCCCAGCTCTGGTGCTGAGAGAGTTCAGCATCTATCAGGAGGCCACCTGGGCTTTATTGTGTGGACTATAAGCCCCCTGAGGGTAGACTGAATGGAGGAGTGGCTTTTGGCACCTCTTGGAGTCATTCCTAGGCATCCCGAGGGCCCTCTGCTTTTGTAAGATGATGCTGGAGGCAGTTCCTCTTCTGCACAGATCCCCAGCATGGTGTCACCAGGGTGGGGCGAACACATCCTCTTTATAGCCAGAGTTGCCCTGGGACTTTACATCTGACTCAACCCCTCAGGTTCTTCCCGAGGGGAGAGAGTATGACACGACACCAGCTCACTGGAAACTTCCTCCTGTGCTGATGGGTCAGTTCATGTCACCCTCCCTTATGTCACCCTGGCCCGGCAAGGGGGCAGCGGTTGCCTTGTGAAGAAGTGCTCGGCCGTTCGGCCACGTAGCTCGGCATCTCTGCAGCGAGCCCTTTGGGTTATCACGCAGCGTGTTTGGGGGCTAAGCCAGCAGAAATGAGACTGGAAGCCGGCCTTTTCCATGCATCACAGTGACGTGCTCTTGGGACAGCTGGGTGCTTCTCAGAGGCTCGGATGGGAAGATGAAGGCATTGCTTCTAACACCGCTACTTTAGCAAACTGGAAAGGCAACGTGCACCTAGGTGTGCAGGGGGACTCGATGCACTGAGCGCAGTCGAACAACCTGCCTTGAGGGGGGACAGCTCTGGGGCTGCCGGCGGACTCTCCTCGGCCCAGAGGAGTTTTTCTGAGCAAAGACTGAACCAGCCCAGGGAGAAACCTGGCAGAAAAGGCTTGAGCGCATTTCAGAGAGCTCACTTCCAGCCCCACCTGCTGTTCGCTGGCCCCGGCTGCCTGCGGCTCAGTGTCCCGTGCACCGCGCCTTGCAACTGGAGTCGTCCCCGGAGCAAGGGAACTGGCTCACACGGGAAGCGAGGTTATAGATGTCCTGCAGGCAATCTGCACTGATTTAGGTTGCTAGGGGTAGGAGAAGGGCCAAAGCGGAGTCCCAGCAGCCTGTGAGCCGAACAGGAGGCAATGGACCCGTTTTTTAAGCTGATGCTTGGTCCATGCTGTTCTGGCATTGCCCCGAGCAGATGGTACGCTGGGTGCCCGTACGTGTGGAGAGAGAACCAGCAGGGAAGAGCTGGGGATTTTAGGGGCAGGGCAGACATTTCCCAGCAACGCAGAGAAAAAAATCAGATATCTTTTATTAGAACAACTAGATTTTTGCAAAAGAAACAATTCTTTATTTTTGTTTTGTTGCAGAACTCTAGTTGGTCTAATAAAAGATGTCCCCTTTACCACGAGTCCTGATTCCTTTTTGCTTCTAATCCAATATGACTATACCCTGGATACCTGAGAAAAAAATCAGGCATCCTTGTTTTTGCTCAGCCCTGGGAAGGTTAGCATGGAGCTGGGGGGAGCCGTGTCCCCAGGTCCCAAAGCAGGCACCTGTGTGGGAAGAGGCGGTGTGGCGAGACCTGCACGAAGCGGAGTGGGTTCAGCTGCTCTTGATGACAGCCTTGAGCTCTCTCACTTGGTTTCATTGTAGGACTCAAGATTGGCAACTGGGGCTCAGCCACTGACCGGTGAGGACCATCACCTCGGTCCCTCCCCTGCCCCTCGCCCATCTCTAAGCTCCAGATACGGGATGACTTTTACTGTGTGTTCCTACCTTGCCTGACAGGACAGAGCCCTCATCTCAGCTGGATCATGTTAAATCTCACAGGCCGGTGTTTTGCCTGTGTATGGTTCCAGGTTGCCTTGTATTTGAGGCACGTGTATGGGGAAATTGTTGCTTTCCTTTTTCATTTGAATCTCTTCTCTGGAACCAATTCACCCACAGGCACAGCTGGCAGAGACCGGAGCCCTGGCCGGATTCCAGCATAGGCCCTTATTGCATTTCCTGGGGTTTATCCTGGGAGAGGCACAGGTACAGGCATGCTGTCTATGTGAAGTGGCTCCATTATATTACCCTAAAATTGTCATTACAGGAACAGCTCCCTGAGCAATGGGGGCTGAGGACTGGGAGTTGGGGGGCTCGGGCGCTAGCCCTGGCTTGGCAAAGGGCACCAACTAGCAAAGCACCTGCTCGCTCATTGCTTCGTTTTCCCCATGGGTGCCGTGCCGACAGCAAGATGGATTTTTCCACTGGCGCACACGTGCATGCAAGGGAACCATTCATTTATTCGTGCCCTTTTCTTCTTCCAGTGAAATGTTGTGAGGATAAATTGGCCAGAGCTGGGTACACAAACACGATGGGAATCTCCCCCAGCAAAAAGCATGCCGTGTCAGGAAAGAGGCTTGGGCTGGTTTGCTCTGGCTCAGCCAGCCTCCAAAGGGGAGTTGCTTTGCACACAGGAGTGAGGCTTTAGGACCATGAGGATATGTTGCCTTTAATGGGAGAAGTGGTTTCAGGTGGTGACACCTGGGAGAAAATCCACCCCCTGACCCTGAGGCTGAGGGCTTTTTGCAGGGCTTCCTGGTGTGGGGCAGAGCTGCAATGCAGGTAAATATTCCTGTCTCTTATTTCTCCTCTGAACCGTCTTCTTCCATAACTGTCTTCAATGGACAGGTGAAGACTTGGAGGTGGTTCTCTTTGACCTTCCTCCAAGGTCCCTCTCTAGCCTCGGAGGCCAGGGGCTTGGGTCTCTTGCTGGGAGTGAATCCAGCTGGTGGGGAATGAGGAGAGGGCTTCATCTCTTTCCTGCAACAGTGGCCATTTCTGCATGGGAGGCTTCACTGGAAGGATACAGTACCGAGCCTGGCTTGCTGTCTTTCGGGACGCCAAGATGTAGACGCTGTTGTAAGTGGGAGATGCCTTGGCGAGTGGTTGCTGCCCTAGGACGTTTTCGGGCTCCCTTAGCTCCCAGGAGAAGGCCGGTTGGGTCTTTTCTTGGCTTGCTGCTACCATTCCTGCACCCTCCCAAATGTTAATGAATGTCTTGGAGCATCTCTCCTCTCTGAGCACTACCGGCTGTTGTTTCACCCATGGGGCCCCGGTGGCATAGGGAGGCTAAGCTGCTTGCTTGAAGTGCTGCAGGACCAAGCTCCGACCTGAGCCCACGTGTGCCAAGTCTGGGCTCGGTGGCTCAGGAGTGAAACGCGTGGGGAAACGAAGCCGTGAGGCTGATGCTTTTAGGCAGCAAAGCCGTGCTCCTTCGTGTCCTCGTCCCTGCAGAGTAACTCGCTGGCTCTAGGCCACAGGGGTCCCAGATGCAGGGATGGTAGCAAGAAGGTGGCTGGAAGGAGGTGACAGATGTCCTGCAGCTGAGAGGAGCCAGGAGGCCGGTCCATATGGTGCTGACCTCTTATCAAGCCTGGGTGGTGAATTTTGGGTCCAGGCTGTGCTTAGCCGAATGCATTTGGGGTTGGAAAATCCTTGTGGTAGCCGAGTTGTCTGCACCAGTCGAGCTAAGGGTCCCGGTGTTTCCTGGGGGCTGGACCTCAAGGGGACTTGTTTTGCTGCGAGTGGTTTTGACTTCTAACCCAGAGCCCATGCAAACTGATCTTGCAAACTGATCTTGATATGAGATTTACAAGCTGGTTTGGCAGCTTTTCTGGGAGGCGGGGAGCTGTCGGGATTTCCTTAGGACCCGACTGTCCTGGGGCTGTGTGAGCAAAGGCCAGAGAGGGAGCCAAGCCAGCGCAAACTGCTGTGAAACGCTGGGGCTGTTTGCCTCAAATCCTATCCTTTGTGACCATGCCGGCCCGTTTTCACTCCTGCTCTCCATGTGTGAACTCGCGCGCTTTGGAGGGAGAGTAGTGTTTGGCCTCGCCCCATTTCACGCGCGTTGCTTGTGCAGAACCAAGCTGCTCGTCCCCTGAAAAATCCTCCCGCGCAGCAGCGGTGCCTCCCGGGGAAAACGGGATCAACTCCATGGGCCCAATAATAAAAAAAGAAGTGGGGTCTAGTAGTGTACCTGGGGAAGGGGGGTGAAGAAGGCACCAGCCCCAACGGGGGCTATTCTGCCTCTCTTCACTCTGGCCATCTGACCCCAAAGCCTGGGGCAGAACACGTCAGCCTCCCCGGGCACGTCGTTGCTGACCTCAGGATCGCTGTTCTCGGGCCAAAAAATAGCTTTAAAACCAGCTTCAACCGGAAACTGCAGAACAAGCGATCTCCCACAAACTAGATTGAGACGTGGCTGAAATGAGGACTGGATTCTTATCTCATCACCTGCATTGGCTTTTGTGACCCCCCCCTCCTTTCCTACGGGTTTCCTGCTAGTTTTCTCTTCTCTTCTCTTCTCTTCTCTTCTCTTCTCTTCTCTTCTCTTCTCTTCTCTTCTCTTCTCTTCTCTTCTCTCTCTCTCTCTCTCTCTCTCTCTCTCTCTCTCTCTGTCCCCCTTATCTCTTGTATTTTAATTTCTGTTTCCTCCTTGGACATGCATAAAGCAAGAGTATTTTAACAGCCTCTGATGTTTGCAAAAGCTTGTGCTCTCTCTCTATATCTTATTTAGTCTGGGGGGGGAAAAAAAAAGGTGCATATCTGCCCTGCCTTCTGGCTGGCTTCCGACTAACAGGGGTCACTACCTCTTTACCTACTCCAGCGGCCAGCGTAGCTCCTGTCCTGCTCTCCTGAGGGCTGGCCAGTCGCCACGTCTCTGCCAAGCGTCCGTAAGCTCAGACATCCGCCCTCTGTCATTGCACCTGTGTCGGGCCCTTGTCGGGAGAGGAGCTGACACGCTTGCGAGTCCTATCGAGAGGTGCAATCCAATCCATCACCAGCGGTCGGGCCGGACTGATTGCACCCGATCCTGTCCAGTCCATTGCCATGTTCCCACCCAGCGTAGGACGCGACTCTCCAGTGAGACGAGGCTTTTGTCTCGTGCGGTTACACAGGCCTGGTTTAGGCTCGGTGGTCTTGCTCTCCTGAGATCCGCGTGGCAGGCTTTCCCCCCCCTTCGGACCCTCTGTCTCTCTTCCCGCTCAGTGTTTTACCTGTTATAAAGCCCGTGCTGCGGAGTTCCCGTCTGATAACTCCCAGAGCTTCTTGATGCTGTTGCGTTTAGCAAGCCGGGTTTTAAACCTAGTGCTTTATGAATTAACACACGATGAATAGTAGAAAGGTTTGTTTTAATAACTACCAACAAGCTACAAAACTAAATAACAGAAAAAGACTCTTTCCCAATATAAAACAAGCTATCGGTCCTTGCTGTTATCTTGGCCGCAGAGGTGTTTACCCAATGCAGGCAGAAAGCAGTTCTTGCACAAGCATCCACGCTTGAGGCTGTGCGCTGCGTGGCAGGACGTCTCGCTGGCAAACCTGCTTAGTCTTTATCCTGTTTAATTGTACAGCTTCAAAGCATTTTTCCTCGATGGCTGGCCAATTAGAGTCCAAACAAAGAGGGACATTAAAGGTTGATTAGCATAACACCACTGGTAAGTGCCTGGCTCCTGTTCTTGATTTGTCTAGGTGTGAAGACTGGTTTTTCTGCAGCCCCTGCAATTATGGGTCGATTTAGAGGGGATGGGTCCGAGTGGTCCAACAGGATCCTTAGAGGTGTCACCAGACTGTTTGGGGGTATTTGTAGATCCACGGGGCAAATTTGCGGTAGCCTATGCCGGTGCTGGTCTATTTGCAGAGCTCCAGACGTGCAGCGAACGATTGGCGCATTGCAACACCGTAGAGTGACGTCGGCTGCCCGTTTTGAGACGTGCGAGGCTGTCGTACAGAACATCCTCCCTATCTTCAATGCACCTTTTACAGGTTTCTTTTGAGTTGCATATTTAGCTTTTTGTCTTTTTTTTTT
>JAGPOW010003310.1:19880862-19909149 GCA_030014935.1 Caiman crocodilus
GGCAAGTGCTATTTTTCCAGCCCCAACTGGCTGCACCGCTGCTGCCGGGAGCCGAGCCGCTCCACTACACCGCTGGTCCAGAGCCTCTGACTTTGATGCCTGGAAAGGTAGGGCTGATTTAATTGCCTTAGCCAGCAACCCCGTAAGCATCCAGCCTGCAAAGGGAACAGCACTAATAGAGAACTGCCGTTTTCCAGTTCGGAGCAGCTCCAACGATTGCAGGTTTTTGGAAGGCAAAATAAAACGCTTATTAGGGCTGCTGGGAAATGGTTGGATGCTGCTGCCCTGAGGCGCTCTCCTGGTTCGCACGGGAACGTCTCCTAGCGTACAATATTCCCTGGCTGGGCTGGAGTCACGAATCCGGCAGCTCCGCTTCTGCGTAGCTGAGGCTGGTTTGGGAGTTGTTCCTAGTCTCTGCTCTCGTCTCCTTGCTCTCGCGGCGTTGTCTGGCTTCGTGACCTCCTTCTTGGCGGCAGAGCATGCTCGGAGTCCCTGGAACGACGGCGGAGGAATCTGCGACCGTCGTCCAGGAGGGGACAAGTGAAGTGGCTCTGAGCTTGCAAATGCCTGTCTGCCGTGGCGGGTGGACGGATGTTTAGGTTGTTATTGGTAATGTCAACACCCGGCCCTGGTTTTTCGGTCATGCTTCACCTAGAAGAAGGGTTGTGGTGCGGTTACTTAGGGAGCAGGTGCCGTGTGCGAGCTTAGTGCTGAAGGTGTCGTAGGCACTGGAGTGATGAATGGCGATGAGATCTGTGCTCTGCTCTTTCCAGGCTGGCCAGTTTCTACGCAGGTTTGTTAAAATTCACAGCTCCTGATGGCTGTCGAGTGTGCCTGGCCATAAAAGTCGCAATTTGGGCGGCGAACCTGGAAAAGAGAGAGGACTTTTCTCTTCCTTGATTTAATGTCCTGACCTTCTCTCGGGATCTTGTCCTTAGCAGCTGGGCTCTTGCTGAGTGGGTTTGACCTCTTTCTGCTTCGGTCGTGGGAATGTTAAAGCTGCCAATAAATAACTCGTACATCGAGTATCTGAGCTGTCAGCATTATTCCTCCCTCTTTAGGGATGTGGCCCTTGCATAGCGATGCTGTTTCAATTACAGAGACTTTGCAAGTGCGAACAGGAGAACGTTTGCAATCTTTTCTCCGGTGCCTGATGAAGGGCATTTGTGTCCCAAAGCTTGCAATGAAAGATTTTTTTTGCAAAGATCTAGTTGGTCTAATGAAAGAGATCATCTCTACTCCAGGTCCTGATTGCCTTTTGCAAACACTAGTGCAGCCCCCCCCGGAAGTTAAGGACGTCGCCTTGTTCCCAGTTTGCAGGCAGGGCAAGGCCACGCGCCCCTGGACAAGCCGGGACTAGAACGGGAAGCTCCTGGCCCTGTTCCTAGACCTTCTAGGCTCCCTTCTCCGAGACATCAATTTTAGGTTGCCCTCAATGTAAAGCTGGCATAGTGGAAGGGAAAATTGGGCTGTTGGCTCCTGTGGGTTTCCCGAAAGCTCTCTGAAGTTATGTTGTAATTACAGCACTTGAAGATGAATCCCAGGCCTGCCTCCGGTGCAGGGAACGTCTGAGGAAAGCCCATATCGCTGCTTGAACTTGTCAGAAACCCTGCACGAGCCCTGGGACGGAGCAGAAATGCAATCCAGAGAAAGGCAAGCGCCCTCGACATCCCCAGCACGTGCTTCCCCGAGGCCAGAAGACTCTGACTTCTTGCCTTCCGTCGCTCTCGCTGGAGTCTTGTGTCTGGTTTTCATCTGTGTCTCTCCGCTACTTGTCCGTGGCAATAACGGGTACGTGCTCTTCCACGACTGCTCGGCCCTAAACTCCAGCAGGGCTTGCTCGCCGACCCGTAAACTAAGGGCGCTTCGTCTTCTCTTCCCAAGCCAGCCGGAAGCAACCTGGCGGGCCCTGCGGCGCAGTCTGGGTGGCCGGAGGTGGCCGGACCATGCCGAAGGGTTCAGGGTCTCTCTGGTGGCCGTTGGACTCGGAGAGGCGAGAAACACGCTCTCGTGCCTGTTGAAGCGGCTCCTCTTGTTGCTGGGCAGGGAGCGGGGCTCGTCTCTCGCAGCGAGGGTGCGGGTGCTGGATGACCACAGCGCTTGCGTGCCTTGCGGGGCGCGCTCGGAGCCGGGGACGCGCAGCATCTCTATCCTTTATGAGAGGGAAAAGCTTCCTCCGTACAGCGTGACTGTAGCTGTGCAGCGCTCGCTGGACGGCAGCGCCTTGGTCACCGAGACCACGGTGCAGTTCTTGGGGAACGGCACGGAGCAGGCTGGAGAAGACGGTCTCCGGAGCCGGACGTCCCGGTCGGTGGCTGAAGTTTTAAGAAGGCTTCACTGCGGCGGCAGGGCCCCCGGCGAGTCACAGGCCACAGCCAGGAGCCTACCCGTGCTCTTCATAAGGCCCGAGCAGTACCTGGAAGGTGGTTTTGTGTGCTGATATCGAGCCGCAGTCGCCTGTCGTAGGCACCCCTTGGAGGTCTCCTTTTTATCTGTCCGATGCAAGGATTGGCTTGTCTGTGTTAAGGGTTCAAATGGCCTAAGAGGCAGGGTGATGCTTTGCAGAGCATGGATTTTCTTCTTGCCTTCCCCCTTTCAGTGCAAACCTGGACGGAGGTAGGGGTTTGACCCTTGTTGAGCAAACCTAGTCCCAGGCATCTTTCCTTCCCCCAGCCTTTCACAGCGGCTCTCCTCTGCTCCTAGCACCTTGGGTTTGGGGGCAAGGGTCAGGGCACTTCTGCGTGGAGGAACTGCCGTCCCGGGTACACCTGGGATGGGGTGGAGGGCAGGCACTGCAGGGTGCTGGGATCCATCCTGCAGATATCGGGATCGCCTTTTATCCTTGCTTCATCAGGGAAGGGGAAGCAGCAACTAGAGTCGGGTAGCTCTGTCGAAATGACGGCGCCTTCCACGGCGTCTACGTGCATCTAACGTGCGCCAGGAGAAGAAGGGAGCTGATAAGCGAGGGTGGCTGGAAATCAGTGGCGTGCTGTGGAAAGCCACAGATCTCCCCTTCTTCAGAGGGCCTGGCCCGGCGACAGCAAAGAGCCCCAGGGTCTCTCCGGCCCTCCGAATGCCTCTGGAAGACATCTGGCAGGAGTCTTAACTGTGTGGAGAGCACTTCTTACACGGGATGGAAATAAAAAGGTGTTTTATAATGACCCGGACCCACGCTGCCACGATCCTCTGTGACCGGTGGGGACGTGGTAAAACTTCCGGCACTGGCTTAATACCAATGAAGCTTTGAGATCCTGGGGTGAAGGGGCCGTGGGAGTTGAAATGAGGCCTTGCAAAGGGCAAGGGTTTGGTCTGAGACCTGGGAGGAGGTTGGCATCGGTTTTTTGTCCCTCAGGCCCTATTCACTCTGCTCTTTCAACAGCATTTCACTGCGAACTCGGAGCAATAAATCTCTGATGCTGTCTTTTACACCCATCGCTCTGCAGCAGCCCTGCAAACTCTTAAGCAATTAATGCTGAGGTCTACTGGCTGCCAATGAGGCATTTGCTTGGTCTAATCTTGCGCGGTGTTGATCATGATGGATTGCGTTCTGTAAGCACCTTTTAAAAACTTTTCTCCCGTTGCAAAGGAGAATTTGGCTGCTGGCTCGACAGGGCTGGCTGTGGTCCACCCTGGGTGATTAATCTTTGATCTGTTGTGTCTCATTGGGAATGAATTGGGACCTAATAGCTATTTAAGCTAGAAGAGTGGTAAGTAATCTAACAGCCGAGAGGCTGCCATTAGGGAAGGGGCGGCTTAGTTTCTTCAGGCAGCTGAAATTAGTTTGGTGGTATGGGCACCTGTATGCAAGTCTGCTTTTAGTGCCTGGCACCCATCGCAGTTCTCTTGCAAAAAATAGAGCATACACGAGGGGCCTGTGATGGGACTGAATAAATGTTCAACTTAGGTTTAAGTGGTCAAAGAGAGCGTCCACACTGCTCTTCCGTATCCTGGTGGAGGGCGGGATTGCGGGGCGCTCGTAGCAATGGCAGGGAGCCTGCAGAGGGGGAAGACATGGATTAATTCTCCTCTCCCCTTCATCTGCATGGTTCTGGCAGCTATATGAGGTAATTTGCTGATAGCACGTGCGGGAACGAAGGTAACTTGTGCTAGAGGCACCCACACGATGGAAAACGCTGATAAAGCAGGAGGTTGCTGCACTGACTTGCACCTGGGTAACTGCCATGCTGCCTTGCCCGCGGGGTACTAAAATATTAGTCCTGTTGCCTCGAACGCTTGGGAGCTGGGCAGTCTGGATGCGGCTGGGCTGGGGAAGATGACTTGCCTTGACCCGAGAGCAAGTGCGTCTGCACGGAGGGGGTTGGATTCAACCAGCGCGTACCATACTCCGACTCCTGGTGGCCCCTGGCGAATTTTAGTATCAGGCCCCCCCTTCTGCCAGAGATGATGATGATAAAAATGACCATTTTGGGGCCCCTTTTCTGTCCGGGCTGCCTGGTTTGCTCATGCGCTGGATTGACGCGCACTGAGATCAAATCCTTGCAAAGTTGGGGTGATTGCAAGAGGAGCTCCCAGACTGGGCCTGTTTCTCCCTAAATGATGTACGTGTCTCTTATTCCGCTCCAAGCGTCCTGAGGGCTGGTCCGCCGAGCGAACAAGAGGCCGCTCCTGCTGTCAGTAAAGGGTGCTGCTTCTTCAGGGCAGCTCTTGGGGTACTTTGCTTTGGGGTAGCAGCCCATTACAAAAGACTGAATTAATTTTGTGACTGTCCTCTACGGCTCCTCCGCCTTTGCAATGCTTCTGCCCCTTCCCCTTGGCACTGGGGGAAGGAGACGGCGAGAGGAGACCCCCTGTGAGCAGAGCAGGGCAGATTGTGCCTAGCTGAGGACACTGGACCCCTACTCGTTCCAGTCCAACACGCGACGAGCCTTCTCTGTGCCATGCCGCTTCCCGCTCCGGGCTGCAAACGCCTTTAAACAAGCAAATACCGTACGTACTTGCACATCATGCACACCTTTCCCTTTATAATTCTCCAGAGCTGGGCTGCACGGAGGAGGGACAGAGTCTGCTGCTCGGCCGGAAGCTGGAGGTCTAACCGTGTCGCGACCGCCGACAGCTTGGCAGAAGCTTTTAGCTGGGCAGGACTGGGAGGGCGAGCAGTGCCGATGAATAGATCCGGTCCCTGCTCCATGCAGCCAGCATTCAGCCTTGATGCCGGGGAAATCTTTTGCTTTTCTTACTCTGCCTTTCCTGAACAAGATCCGTGTCTTATTTTGGGGTGATATGCGAGACGTTACGGCAGCCATTTCTGTCCTGGCGATCACGTAGGAAGGGATGCTCCCTAGCTAGGTACTGGAAGGAGCCTGTTGCAGTAGTTCAGCCAAGATCTCAAGGGCGCGTGCGCACACCGTGCTCTGTCCGGGGTATGTTAGAAATGTGCTGATGAAGATGATCCAGTGGGTCTCTCTGACTGCTCTCCGGCATGGTGGTGGTGGTGGTGGCGGAGGGAGGGCAGCAGTGCCCGGGGTCCCAGCTCTGGCTAGAGCTCACGGCTGCTGTGGTGTAGACATACCCCACGTCTCCTCATGTCCGAGGTTGGGAAGTTGCTGCAAACTGGGAATGGCTCCAAGGCGAAGGGGTTGGAAAAATCAGGAAATATTGCTGGAATTCTTCTGAAATTTCAAGGGAAAATGTTAATGCTTATTGACAGCTTTTTTGATGAGCTCTAGGGCTGCCTAAAAGCGTAAGTCTCCAATATCCATCAGCAGATTTGGCTGGCGCCGCGGGCCGGGGAGTGGAATTCTTGATGGGGAGGGAGGAATTCGCCAGACTGAGACTTGGGAGTTGAAAGCACACTCCCCGCTCCCTCCGGAGCCAAGCCGATGGCTGCAATCCCTCCCGCATGTTAGTCCTTCCAGGCGTCTGCGTCGTGTGCGTCGAAGAAAGGTGTTCAATCCTGTGCGGGTTTCCCCGGCTAGCTGGGAAAGCCTCTGCTCTCGCGCACAGCGCTGCGCACCAGTGAGAAGACGCTGACCTGGGGAAGGGGCCAGTAGGAGAGGATGTAGGAAAATAATCTCCCACCACTGAGATGTGGCAGATCTGGCAGGTATCCTCTAGTCAGACCTGCAGTACCCTTAGTGCTTAGACCGAGCTCGTCGGTGCAGTTGGAGTGCTAGAGGCAGTTTGATGTGTCCCAACCTGGCGTCCTCTTCTTTGGGTTCGGACCATCTCCGGTACGTTCGGAGCCAACACCTGGCTCTGCCTCCTTCGAGCTGGAGGTGTTTTATGGGGTAAACCTCTCTGTGTGTTGGGATGCAAAAGAAAGTCCTCCGGAGTCTGTCAGCTCCTTTTGCAGGAAACGAATGCGTGTCTCGACGAAGCTCCCCGTGCCCGTGATGACCGAAATCACGCGGCTGTCCAGGATCTGTCTGGTGCGAATGGAGCGCATCCCCCGCCAGCAAGTGACGAATAGACATCTCCTGACATTGCTGTCCCCTCTTCCGGTTTCCATTCTCCTGCTGGCTGTAATGGAGATTTGGGAGCACAGGGGGGCACTCTCGCTATGGCTTTCAAACCCTCGCTGGCCATGAAAAGAGGAAATTCTCGGTGTGTTTTTTGGTGGAGGTGGCTGTGCATTGCTCAACAGGCATTTTCTTCCTTCTGATTTTCCTTGGCAAGGCAGGGAGGGAGAAGTCTCCAAATAAAAAGTGGGAGGATTTTCTTCTGCATGTGGGGAAGGAACAGCAGCTTCAGCACGGGCAGCCCCCGGGGGCAGCAAGCGCGATCAAGCCGCGGCCTGCGTCTGCACGTGGCCAAGCACCCCGTGCAGAGAACGGCACCTAGGATGACACCCTGAACTCTTTCCAAAAAAAAGCCTGTTGGTTGTCTTCCCCTTGAAGCTTCAACCTCTTCCCCTCCACCTCGAAGTCATCTTGAGGAGATGGGGCAAAAGGCTCGGCAGTCCTGGCAGAGGAGCCTGTGCTCTCAATTGAAGGTGAAAAAGAAGATGGAGACGGTCGAGTTTAATTGTTCATCTCCTGAGCTTTGCAAAAGCTGTCCTGTGCTATTTTTTGCTCGAGAGCTACACTTGAGGGGCTGTAGACGGACATGCTGTACCAGGTAGATGCTGCAATGTCACAGGCACTGCGAGGGATCTCAAGATCCACTTGTCTTTTCAATTTTTATTTTATTATTTTTTTTTAACTTGTGTTCCTTCCCCGAGCTCGCGCACACAGTGCTCGGCAGATGCAAAACCTGAACACCCAACCCATTTTTCCTGCCTGCACATGTTCGTGATGTGTGTGCACGCACATCGCAACGGGAAGCCCATAAAAACACTCCTCTTACCAGCGCACAGTCTATTTGCATTGTTTTTGCTTTATACGTATTAACTCTCTGCATTCAAATGCATAATGCAAAGCACCAAAGCCACGGACTTCAGAGAAATGCAGCAAGGAAACATGTGGCCGCTTAAAGGGTAATATGATTTTGCAGAGCGCCAGGAGGAGGGATGCATCAGCTACAGCTCGGTAGGCTTTCTCCTCCTGACAGCTGTGCAATAGATCATGAACACATGCAAAAAAATCAAGTGCATCAAAGCCATTTGGCAGCTTACCTTACCAAATTCATAAATTCATTTCTATTCCTCTCGTAAGGGGGAAACCAGTCAATCCTCAAGGCTATCTGTCTTTGTCTCTCATCTGGCCACATCCTTTCATAAATCTTCTCTTGTGAGCCTGAGCTGGTGATTACGAGGTTGAGATGTAATAATACTTAGCACCCGTGAATCGCTTTGAGAGCCCAAAGTGCTTTAGGAACAGACATGGCTTGATCTTGGCAAGCCGGGGCTGCTTATTAACTTCATTTTATAGGCACAGGAAACTAAGTCGGGGCCTCTGCAGGGAATTTTAGCGTAGGCCAGCGGTGGAGCCGTGATCTGTTCTCAGTGGGGCAAAGAAGTAGCGTAGCCATGCTGGAAGCCTGAGCTTGAGATAACAGGGCCCCAGCGGGTTAAACACGGCACGGTCGCATACTCCAAGCATCTCGGCCCCAAGGAGCTTGTTGTCTTTGTGGACATTTTAAAGGGCATTTGGGGGGGAAAAGTTGAGAACAGAGAAGCAAATGGTGATCTCAAGGGTGTGCGATGGACTAGAACAACTGGGTGTCCATTCTCCTTAGTCCAGTGACCTACACTTTGGCTTGTGTTGCTTCTCACGGAGACGAGAGGGACTATGCTACCTTTTCTGCCATTGAGTATAACCAGCCACGCTGAGCAATTGCCCTTGGGCCACCTAGCAAACCAGTGACAGCAGGGAGTGGATCCTGCACCTCCGGGCCCAGATTTGGTCCATTAGATGGGCTGTGAAATGGGGGGAGGTGGAGCCCCTTGCTGCATGCACACACTGCTGCTTGTGTTTTTGTGAGGTTGCCTTTGCCTCGTGTCCCAGTTGGCTTGCACCTGTCCTGGAGCTCCTGGAAGCAGTGGATGCTGGGAGGCTTGAAAGGCAACTCACGGAGCGCGTCTACATGAGATACTTACTGCGCATTAGCTTAATAACACTGTGCAGTAGCAAACCCCATGCTAATAGCCTACTGTGCCCTGTTATTAGGCTAATGCTCAGTAAGTGTCACTAAATAGCCATGCACCGGTGCTACTGCGCAGTAGCTCTAGGTACTGTGCAGTTAGTTAGTACTTTATTAAGCAAGTACTAAACTAAATGTGCAGTATTTAAGGCGCATTAATGAATATGTAGACACACCAATGCAGTGCGCTCCGCGCTGGCACAAACGGAGGTGGCTCAGGTGATAGTGCTCTTGAGTCATGCTGAGAGAGCAGCTGCCATCCGAACCGCGCTTGGGAGGTTTTCATGTGGTTTCCTTTAGGAATGTGCTAGGGGATGGGCACGGGTCTTGGGGGAATCGGTCCAGCTTAGTCCAACGACCGGATCTCCTTCAGCTTGAAGGGCAACCTGCTCACCTGGGACTCGTTCCTTCAGAGGGTTTGAAAAAATCCCACGCTCACTACTGTAGCTGGGTACGGTGGCTAATCTCGAATATATGCTGCTAGAGGAGGCAAAACCCCGTGATGTACCAGGGTGCCGTACAGTAGCACGGCAAAATCCCAGCAACGCAAATAGAAAGCATCGACTGAGGAGTCTGCAGTCTTGCAGAAAGCTGCCGCTTCCCCTCCCATCTTGCACCGACCTGACATCAAGCCTGCCTCTTTGTCAGCTAGGCAGGGCCACTTTCTTTTTTCTTTTCCTGTTCCCTACGCTCTCTTTCTCTTTGTCTCTTCTTTTCCTTTTTTTCTCCTCTTTTCCCCCCCTTAAAGAAGCAACTCTGCGGGGCTGCCATCTGTTTACTTTTTGGACTCCGAACTTGCTGAAATGCGTTTCGCCGGATGAAGCAACGCAGAGTAAAGGAACAGAGACTGGCAGGCTGCAGGGTGAGCGGAAAGCCTTTTGTTGGGACTTGGTGGAGTTGGAGACCTCGATGCTGGATGCGTATGCAATGGATGGTAATAGCTTTATGAGCATCCAAACATTGAGCAGAAGAAAATACACAGACCAAGAGACGCATGGAGGGCAGGACCGGCCCTGCTCGCAAAGACATTAGGAGAGCGCGGCGCTGAACGAAGTGCCGCAGGGTTCATATGGAGAGCTCTGCATTTGTTCAATGCTTTGGGGGTGGGAGGGGGGGAAGTGTAACCTGGATTAAAATGAATAAATAAAGAAACCTGTTCTGAATATACTGCAAAGACCCAGATTTGGGCTCAGAATACTGTAGTGGCTGGAAAAAAAAAATGTTGGTCCTAAATGGGGTTCATATTCATCTCCTGGAGGTTGCAGCAGGCTATGTGATTGGACCTGGAGAATTGTATTATTTTGGCTAGTATCTTGCTTTCGGAGATGACTACTTGGGGTCTAGACCCATGAAAGACCTAGAAGATGTGGACGGAGTCGGTGAGGGGCTATCCTATAGGAACCCGTTGTCACCAGCAGAAAATGGCCTGTCTTGAGGTCCACGGTTGAGCCTTCGAGTGGGTGGAACAGGGCTCTTTGCACAGCCGTGTTTGAGTTCAGCCTTGATCCCTTGATGTTGGCACGGCCTTTGTCCTGGACGGGCTGTCTCCTCCTATCCACCTTGAGGTTGGCTTGTCTAGTTGGCCCCAGGATCTTTGTATCCCGAAAGCACGGGTTTCTGATGATTAACACAAGGCCTTTATTTCAAGGGAACAGGAGACTTCTCCCCCTCTCCCAATAGCTCGGGCCATTCAGTGGAAGTAGACTTGGAGTTTGGTGCGGCGAGTATCTGCACAGTCCTCCTCCTGCCCAACTGCTGATAGGACAAGAATGCTGGTCTGTCTTGCTGCCTGATTCACCCAAACCCTCGTGGGGCCATCCCTGGATTGTGGGCTGCATACCAGCTAATTTGCAGTGTCTAACACGTATCGCTTTGGACAGGAGTCTGGTGGCACTTGTCCAAGAAGCGCACATGGATCCTATTTCCTCCAGAGCAGCGAGCGAGTTGGCGGGGAGGTTTCAGCTTCATCAGACATAACCCAGCTTGCCTGTTCTTGCCTGTTTCAGAGAGTGAACCCCACTTGCGTCTTAGGGCTTGGCAGAGCAGGCTGCCATCTGCTCCACCTTGGGTAACGCGGTCACCCGAGCCTCCCTCTGTAAACTGGGTCCCCACGGGGCCATTGCAAGAAAAAAAACACACGAAGGACTGCAAGGCGCACAGGCATTGCAGTCAGCAGTGCGATACGAATACCTCAGCCAGTGAGACCTTCTGGGACATTGGGTCAAGGCGTTTCAGTAGTCATGGAGCGAAGCTGGAACATGAGGCTTCTTGCCTTTCTCCACCATAAGGTTTGGGCATGTTTTTGCTCATCCCTGGAGCTTATCCTGGCCCATTTCTGCCTGCTGAGCTTTGAGCGAGTCTTTATTGTGGTGGAGCCTGCCAGCAGGTGCTCAGCTGCAGGGGCCCTGGTCCTTTCCTCTGCAGCAATGGTACCCTCCAGGGCCACCTGGGCGGGCTCCTAGCAGGTTGGGTGCTGCCCCAGCTCGGAGATGGCACCCGGTCTGATCCAACTCTTTCCCAACCCCGAGCTGGGGCAGCACCCAGCCCGCCTGGGCAACTCTGGAGGGCACTGGTGCCTAGGAGGGAAGGACTAGGGCTGCTTGGCCTGCCAGCAGCTCACCTCTTGGCTGTGCGAGAGGTGGGCAGGCTGTGTTTGGGGGGGGAAACCCCACTCCCCCCAAAAAAGGATTGGGCTCCTCACCACTCCGAAGGCAGAAGTAGGGATGTCCCTGATCCTTTTTTTCCCCTGCCCGCCTCTCCTGCAGCTGGGGTGGGGGAGCTGACAGCTGTACCATTGCAATTTGCAACGTCACAATTTAAATTAAACCCCCCAAAACTTTTGCACGTGTACAGTATGATGCCATTAAGACAGCCGGTGACATTTTTGTCTCGTGTTCATGGTAATGGGGTCACGTGTCCAAGTGCCTTGCACGTCTCTGCTGCTGCACTGCCGTAGGCAGAGGGTGAGTGTGTACTAGCAACCCCAGACTTGCATTTTACCAGGGACTCAATGGATTTATGGCAATAGCACTTGATTTCTTGGGTACGTCCCCAGTCTGCCTTCTGGAGAACAAATGCTAGAGCGCTGGGCAGACATTCCTCTTTCATTAAGAAAGAAAATAAAAAGGAACCAGCAAGGACCGCTGGGGAAGTGATCAAACTCCAGCCATGCCAGCCACCGGCAGCAAAGCATCTGATGGCTTTAACCAGGTGCGAGACTGACCCAGGCCACTGCTGTCTCGAACCGCCGGCCGGTGCCAAAGAATGTGCGATCCAATCAAAGGCTTTCGTTAAATCAATAAACGCCGTTCCAAGCGGCAGAGCTCTTTGCTCCGGCTTGATTAACACGGCTTGGAATGAAAACCAGATTGGGAAGGTGGCTGGGAGCGGCAGCGGGAGGGAGAAAAGGAAGAGACGTTTCGGTGGATGATGCCAGCAGCCTGCTTGTGTGTCTTGCACTGCAGACTGAGCCCCGCTGGTGGTAACAATAGTGCAAACACGATCAGTACAGCTGTTGGATTGCCCCCGTTGGCCGTGGCCAGACTGCCATTTGCTGGAGTTGGGATCCAATTAAGCCCTGTCTCTGAACAGCCTCAAACATCCAGCAGATTCGGATCTGAGCTTTTGTGGCTTGGGGTTGGCTGTGGCTTTTTACACCAAGTGACACACTAAGCTTGTACCCCCTTTAGCGCCATTGATTATTTATTTATTTTTTTAGTTACCAATCTAAGCCAGACCAGGCGAGGGTGGTTGCACTGGGCAAAGAGGACAATGCACATCAGCTTTTGGCTGGTTGCATGCGATTTGATTTAAAAACCCATGTTTCTTAAGATGACATGAGCCGTGTATGGACAAGGTGGAAGGTGCCAAATGCCAGGACTTCATCAATTGGAAGGAACCGCTTTTGAACAGGTCTGCCCAAGAGGCTGCTAAATAAAGGGTTGGGGGACACCATGACTGACCTCTTCTGGATTGTAATCCCAGCTCTGCCACTGTCTGGACTCCAGGTGAGCGGCTTGTGTCTGCTGACCAGGCCCAGGTTCTAGTTTGCTGTCGGCATAGCGGGGAGAATAACCCATTGCAGGGGTGTAGTGAAGACGAGTTAGTATTCAGGCCAAACTTTGGCTCGCCTGTATGCATGCAGGTCTGCTGCGGGTCAATGGTGTTGCACCCAACCCAGACCATAGGTTTGCCCCGCAATTGGCAGAGCACTTTGAAAGCGTTAAATTCTTTGTCTAGCGCAGTGTGCATCCTACAAACCCTAATTATCCCACACGGGCGTCATTTTTTCCAAATGCCCATAATTATGTTGCAGCCCTCCCTGCTGCCCCCATGTTGAGCAACCTACATAACCTTTCAGCTATCCCTAGCCCTCTCAATTATTTCCAGCCAGGAAACTTGCAGGCCTGTCGTCTTCCCAGTGACTCAGTAGTCTGGGGGGGTCCTGGCAGAGGTCTGCATTCAAAGCCTGTTTATGTGTTTATTCCTTGTCTGGACTTCACTTACCCCCAGCACAAAACCGCCAGCTCTAATGGACCATAATTGGCAGTTTCTTCTTCAACCCAGCCAGTCTGGGGAATGCGAGGCACTGGCACAGCCGGGAGAAGGCCCCAAATGGGAGGCTGTAGGTCAGGAGGGAAGGAGGTGTGTTGGCCAGGGCAGTGCTAGGGGTCAGGCCGTTGGCAGAGCTGTGCGCCTGTCTAGCTTGGGTGCACGCTATCAGCCTTGTGCATTTGCAGGCAGTGCATTCGCTTGCTCGAGGTCTCCTCTCCCAACTCGATTTGATGTGGCAGCTGCCTCCCCCGCCTCCCCCGCCAGCAGGGTGAAGTGTGAGGACACGCTCTCCCTTCAGGGAAGAAGACGCGTCTCGCTGCGGCGGTTATGTCATGCCACAGCCATTCTGTCTGCTTTGCTTTCCGTCCGACTCCTGTCCGCTCCTGTGCTAATGAGCAATAATCATGAATCTTCCTGGAAAGTCAGACGCTTTCCTTTCTGCTCGGCTTTCCGACTCTGGCCCCCCTCTGCGCACCTTCCAGATGTGGACGGAGATGGTCCTGAGTCAACATCCGTTCGGTGGCTTGTGCATTTATTCCAGATTTGGCGGCATCTCTGCTCGGCCTTTCAATTGCCCGTCCCTGAAACGGAGCACGGTGCCGGGGTTAGGCATGAGTGCAGGTAAGGCAAAGGCCATGGCCCATCAGGTGAGGTGGGACAGAAGCTGGGACATTGTCCAGCCAAATACTGCAGTTCATGGGAATTGCCCAATGGGGCATTTGCCAGTGCAGCAAATGTGCCCTTGGTGCCCATGGATCTTTCCCCATGCCTTCACCTGGAGACTGGCCATGCCCAGGTGATGTGATGCTGATTCTTCACTGCGGGAGGATGCTAACAACCAGAGTCCTTCCTGCACGGGCAGATAGTGGTACCTGGTGATGGATGACATGGGGAGCTGGAACGGTCACCTGGGAGTGCCGAGCGCGAGGCCATCCATCGCCTGGCATGCTACCGAGAGAGCACCAGCAGGCAGCTCATTTCGTATAAAGCCTTTTTCATGTTGTCCCTCCCCTTCTGCCTCTTGGCCTCTCATTGAATTCAAACACCGTCCTGATGGGGAACGTTTGCCCCTTTCCTGCCATTCCAGCTGTGGAGAAAGCTCCCTGGATAAGGAAAGACAGCTTGGCTTGGTGGCGGGAGGACGGGTGTGGGTGACAGATCTCATGGCCCGTTTCTGTCCTTGCTGCTCCCCTTGCTGTGCGACTGTCGGTGAGCCGCTCTGTGCCCCAGGTTCCCCTTCTGAAATGGGGTGAGGCTGGCTTTGGGCGCAGGCTTCTTATGAAACCAGTGCTGATAATATTTGCCAAGTACATTGGGATTGCCCTACTGGAGCTCTTCTCTCCCTGGGTGGTTGGGTGAGCCCTTGCTAGGGAAGGGGTTCCCCAGGGAAAGGGTCTCCCTTTTGCACCCACAAAAGCTGAAAAGCATGAAGCGGGGAGGGTTGGGAGCTACACAGGCCCCAAGAATTAGCGGCTTTTCCGCACTACATACGCAGCCCGTACTGTTTTGATTATCCTCTTCTCCAGGCTAGCCGGCTTCTGCCTAGAGTTTGGGAGTTGAGCACTGGAGCCAGTGGAAAAGTAGAAAGCTGCTCAGGGAAAACCTGGGATGCTCTTGGGGGGTTCAAGGCCCAGTCTAGCCTGGCTGTGGGCAGTCAGGGGATGGGTCTTGTTCACTTCGTCCTCATTTGTGTAGTCTGGGGATAGATGGGCATTGCAAGACGGTAGATGCCAAAGCTGGTGCCTGGGGTAGGGCGCAGGGTCCTCACTGCCGTGGCTCTCCCTTAAGTATCTGCAGCAGAGGGCAGCATTGCAGCAGCAAAAAGACGAGTTTCCTCGCTAGCTTTTCCTCCTCCTTTCCCCGAGTGTGACCGTGCCACTGCGTGCGTAGTTGCCGTGCCACTGTGTGTAGTTGCAGCAGCAAGCAGAAGGCGTCTTAAAGACCATGCTCAAATAAGAGCTCCTGTGCTCGGAGAGGGGGCAGCTCCTATGGGCAGGTGACACGGTGGCGGGCTGCATTTGGACAACGGAGCAAACCTAAAGCCAGAAGTACATCAATGCACTAGAAAAGTAACTGGCTTGAAAAGGACGGTTGAATTCAACTCCACGAGCGAGCAGCCATGCAGCCCCGAGCTGGTCGCAGACAAGCCGTCCCTGCAAATCGCGTGATGGAAGCATGAATTGTGCCAGTGACCGACAGGATAGAAGCGTGGCATCCCCCGAGTCAATTCGCATTGTCCAGTCGTGAGGACAGCACCATCTCATTTCTGGAAGTGTGGAGCTACCCAACGGCCCTTGAGCCCGACCCAGGAATTGGACCTGCGTAAGACGGGGCGGCAGTGACCTCGTGCAGAGCTGGGAGCCGGCGTGCTCTGCAGAGGAACGTGGCCCAGCGTCAAAGCCAGTGTGGTGCCCTCCTCCGAAACGTGGCTTTGTCAAGGCACGTCCGTGTTGCCGGGCCGAGCGTCTGCAGGTCCCAGCACAATTGACCCCCGAGCCGAGTTTTTTGCTGCATGGGTTGCATGCGACATCTTCCCAGCCCATCCCGGCTTAGATCTGCGAGTTGTAGACGGACACAACGCAGGGCCCGCTGCTCCATTGCTCTTCAGCAGAGATGGGAAATGCTGCTGAATCAGACTGGCTCCCGTTTCACGGGCCGTGAACGACTGCACGGGATGGAGGGCACTGGCGAATGGGGCCTCCAAGATGCGATCCGTCTGTAGCGCCATCGTTGTGCCTTCCCTAACGCACGGTTGGGAAATCATTTTTCCTGTAGTTGAAAGGGTTCATTTGAAGGGAGCGGGAGGAGGCTCTGGTTTGCCTGACAGACGAGAGCATTTTGCCACGCTCCCCCCCCACCACTGCACAGCCCCTGAGCAAGGAGGGCAATATATACATTTGTTCTTTGAAATTGGGTGCCATTCAATTCACAAAAGTTACAGAGGGGACTTTGAGTCCAGGGAGGGCTCTAGAGTGCAGATCCTCCGCCTCCCGGGGTGTGCAACACAAACACACCACGCTGCAGGGAAGTCTCTTGGTGCAAAGGCGCTCTGTCCCTATGGCACTGTTGTCACTGCAGGGTGATAGCACGGTAGCACCTCCGAGCACTTTATTTCTCCATTTATGATGGTTCCTGCTAAGCTGATCCATGGTCTGTGGGCAAGTGGCCCTGGCCGGTTCCTTGGTGAGCAGCACGCGTGCACGTGACCTGAAGTACAACGCAGAATCACAGAAATCATGGAAAATGCAGGTTGGCAGGGAGCGCAGGAGGTCACATCCAGTCCAACCCCCTGCTCCAAGCAGGACCAGCCCCAAGTGCATCATCCCAGCCAGGGCTTTGTTGAGCCGGGCCCTAAAATCTTCCAAGGATGGAGAGTCCACACCTGCCTGGGTAACCTGTCCCAGTGCTTCAGCACCCTCCTAGTGAGAGAGTTTGTCCTAATACCTGACTTAATAACTTGATAATATCATTACTCTCAAACTCTTGCCTGTGGCTTCTCCCTCCCGTGTTGTCATTTGTCTTTTAGTTGCTGGCTTGCAGCTTCCAGCCGTCTACCATGGCCTGGGAAGGGGTAGAGAAGGGGTGACCACCTCCGAGCGGGGAGGGACAGAGCTTTCGTCCCCTCTTGGGGCAGTCGTCAGAGGCCGTCTACAGCCTCGGGGAGTTGGCTTGGCATCTGTTTGACCCTGCTCCCACCTGGAAGATCATTTTTGCACCCGGGAGGGGTAAGAGTTTTCTTCACGCGAAACGAAAAGCATTAGGTTCAGCAGATCCCCGGTGTACCTTGAAAATCCCGTAAATACACCAACGAGGCCTTCTTCCCTTGCGTTGAAATGGAGGCGTAGCAGTGAATCGGATCTGATCCGTCTCCAAGCATCTCTGCTTCGCCAGTCTGTTTTCTGTTTGAGCCACCTGCGTTTGTACGTGCACATCACGTCACCTGTTTTGGTTAGTTTGAACCGAAGCTGGTTTAGCATGTGTGTTGGGGGATGGAGAAATTGGATTTCTTTGAGATAAAAAAAGACGTCTCCCCCACGCCCTCTTCCCCCGAGGACTCTTCCGTCTAGTCCTTCTTTCCCTCTGTGTGTATTTTTTCTGTTTAATATGATTTTTGTAAAAAAAACGCAAAACAAAACATATCATTTCCTTGATTTAATATAGGTCAATTATGGCTCTTAGGCTGTTAACTTCATCACCGCTCCTTCCAAAAAAGACCTTAGTAAAATAAACTAACATCCCGGCATACCAGAGCAGAGCTCAGACAATAGCCGCTCGCTGGAGCTCCGCTGCGATGTTAAAAATGGGACCAAGAGGAGGTTCAACCCAAGATGTACATTAGCCCGAGCCCTTAGCAACATGACCCTAGCCCCGTGGGTGGAAAAACCTAAAGCCTCTGTCACACATGCCCTCTAAAATATCTCACCACTTGTTGTACATCTGCTGACGGATACCAACTGGAAAGGAGATTAGCTCTCAGACTCTTGCGCTGGGCTGTCTGCCCCTCCTAATGAGGAACAGATTGAAAAGTTTGTCTGTTTTAAAGCATGGTACTGTACCTAAAGCGCAGAGCAGAGCAAATAGCAAAATCAGGCGGGTCGGGAAGGCACGGAGTGGACTGCGTTTGGTTCTCGAAGCGTGTGCCAGGGTTACGGAGCAAGAGCTGACAGCCAGGCGGCATTGCAATCCAGGGCTAAGAGGCACGCATCTGCAGAGACATGGTATGAGCTTGATGCTCATCACGTTAACGAGGTGCTTGGCTGCCCAGTCCCGCTCTTCACCCTTGGTCCTGCTCCTGGCGTGGAGTGGAAGAGAGTCCCCATCCTCATCCTGGCAAGTCGGGGCGCTCTGTTTTCTCTTGTCTCGTTCTTCCATTTTCCACCTTGCTGCGTTTGGTGACCGCGCTGGGGGCAGATCAGCCCCTTTGTCCAAGCTCTTTGCCTGCCGGTGCATTGAATCACGAGAGCTGAGAGGGGGCTTCCCCTGCTGGGATCCCAGTCAAGTGCTCCGCTTGCTATCGTTGCAATCTCTGCCACGGCCTGTGTTCATTGCAATCTGAAATGCTGCGTGGAAGCCCATCATCCTTCCTGGGAGGGGGTATGAAGGCACTTCATCATGCATGTTCCCCCATGATGAGGAGATGTGACATCCCATCCTTTTCCTGATCCACGCAGCGGATGGATCCCTCGGCAGAGCTCAGTGGGGCTCCAGGCATAGAGCCAGCAGAGACTACGCAGGGCAGTCACCTTCCACGGAGAATAATGTAATGGGGAGGAATTTTTCCCTTTGCAATTTGAACTGAAAACCATTTCCCTTTCCTGATCTTCTTGGTGGTTGGGACAAGTGACCCGTGCTGCCTGCACAACCTGCATTTGTCTGGAACTGCTCAAGCGGCCACTGGAGCTTTTCGCTCGTCGGGTATTTTTACACACATACAGGGCTATCGGCGCCTTTGCTGCAGGACACGCGAGCGCTCCCAGCTACCTGGGAAAGGGGCAGGAGGAAGTTTGCATCCTGGTTGGTTTATGGTGTAACTGCCCCTTCGGGAAGTGTTTGATTTTCCCCCAGCTTGCCGCTGTTGCGGACGGCATAGCGGACTCCATAAGGTGTAATCTTGACTCCACGAAGCATCATATTCCCATGGGACCAGGTGCTTTTCTTAAGCATCAGTTGGTGTTTGCCGCTGCTTTTTGGCATCCAAATGAGCCCGGTTCAGGCTAGTTGCACTGGGGAAGGTGTCTGGATGACGGACACCTGGACTTTCAGCTGGAGCGTGTGAGCATTTGGAGCTGGGCAGGGCAGGCGTGACCATAGGCTTTGAGGTCCTGGTGCGGCTTCGCTTAACGCTGTAAAGGATTGGGTGGGAAGGGAAGAGGCATCACCCCCGTGCCATGCCGCACCGCACTTTTGGAGACCAGCTGTGAATCCTCCCATTCCTATAGGTGACCTCAAGACAGCGGGGCAATGAGATGTCTCCGTCCTCCCGCTCGCCCCTCTTCATCCCCCCCAAACAAAGCAGTCGGGATGCTCTCACCCGAGCCGTGCCCGGAGCGATAGCACCAAGGTGGTGAAGCAGCTCGGGACAGGTTTCCTCCCTCCGGCTCCGGCAGCAGCCCCGGGACCCACAGACCATATGTGTATTCATCGTTTATTATATTACAGGCTCCTTAAGTGCTTTGCCTCCTGGCAAGCGCCCAGCCGAGGAATGTTAACGTTTTTTCTGTGGCTGGTTCCTGAGGGCCCTGGTCAGGTCCAGGCCTGGCCTTCTCCCTCCTCTCCACCGTTGGCTCTTACTTTATTTTATGTTTCTTTTCATCAGCGGTGGAATTGAAAATTAAGATGTGCTGGGACCTAATCCCAAATAAAAATGCCAATACTTTCCCTCCGGGGCCCTTTTATTTAACTTCCTAGGCAGACTGTGTACATTACAGCTGGGAGTGTGTTATACAGACACAGTGGCAGGGCTACGCGCCTCGGGTTGGAGCGGACTTGAATGCGGCGGCTGCGTACGGGCTGAGGAGCCTCAGGAAGGACTTGGGTTTCTTTTTTGGGGAGGCCTGGGTGGGCAGGGACCTGTATTCCAGGCCTCGTCTCCTACCCTGGCGTGGGAGACGCAGTAAAATAAAATAGCGAGACCTTGCTGCTTGCCTGCCAGTCCCAAAGTGCTATACAGAGCAGCGCAATAGCGTTATCTGTGTGCTGCAGAATGGGTAAACTGAGGCCCGGAGCAGTGAAGCGACTTGCCCAAGGTTACCCAAAAGGCTTAGTGGCAGGGATCCTGATGCCAGTCTGCACCGGGCCGGTCTGGATAGGGCCAGCCCTTGAGCTTTGGGGCCTGTCATCCAGGCTGGCTTGCCCATGTCCCCCGCAGGAGACCACGACGGGCTGCGCGCGCCTCTAGACCGTCCCTCAAGCATTTGGAGCATGCTTGTTTCAGAGCAGTGCATGCCAATAAAATACATTTATAGGGACATTTTTTGAAGGGGGAAGGGGGGGCACCCTGATAAATGATTTGCCAGACCAGTCAGGGATCCTGGCTATAACATTTCCGAGCTGGCGGTCCTGCACATTTCTCGCTCTGTAGTGTACGGGGCATATCTCCTTCAGCCCAAGGGACATGGACAAAGCCAGGGGTGGTTTGGTCTGGGCTTTGCAAAGACTCCTCAGCTCGTATTTACTAATGCAAGGACAAGGTGGGCAGTGAGGTGAGGGGAGAAGGGGCTTGCAAGTGGGTCGCATATAACCGGGCTCCTAGCATCTGGACTGGAGGCAGCTTTGGGGTACGCCCCTGGTTTCCGCTCACTTCTGATGTGAAGGCGCTTCACGGCTTGCAGGGTTTGGGGACCGCTGAGTTTTGCAGCATCACGACCTCTGTTCTGCGGGGGACACATCTCAAGACAGCCCCCCAGCAGGGTCAGCCGGTGACTCTAGTTAGCAGCTGGTCCCAAAGCTGTTTCAGGACATGCACAGGTTTGGCTCTTCATTTCAAGATTCAGGATACCCTGCCAAAATGGAGGAAACCAGGGTGGGCGGCCACCTGCTTGCTGGGACAAAGAAGGTGTCTATGTGGGATATCTTGGGAGGAGACTTGATTTGGGACCCTGGCGTCCAAAGGCAGCAGCAGCAGCACCTGGGCAAGAGAGACGGCAAGCGCGGTGCTCAGCCTGCGAGCGAGGCATCACCCTTTCCCCCGGGCAGCGCTGGCAGCTGGATTCCTTGCCCCAGTATTAAACTGGGCACATTTTGCTGCCGCCTGGTATGAAGCGTGTTGTCCCCAGCACTGACAGTGCTCCAGCATGAAACACGTTTTGCTTGCAAAGGCTATCAGAGCTTTCTTCTGGCAAGGCATGCAGCTACGCAAGCCAAGATGAGCTTTTGGACCGGGGCAGCAAAACCACCCTTCACGGAGAACCAAGCCCTCCCAGTGCTATAGTCACATCTTGACTAGGGAAGTCTGGCACTGCAGTTGCTTGAGCCTGGCGCTGCACCCCTTCACATCCCCGACCCTCACGGCAGCAGAGGGCTGTCCGTGGTGTGGATCTTGTTGCTCTCCCGCTCCTCATCTGTTGCTCCCTGCTTAATCTGTCCCGTCTATTTATTGTGCAAGTGTTTTGGAGCTGGGGTTGCCTCCCATCCCGCCTCTCTGCACTGATGGGGCCTAGTGTAGTCAGGGCCTGAAGCGGTTGTGTTATGCAAGGTGTGATGGGGAGAAGGGGTTTGTTGCCCTGAAGGGAGGAGGTGGGAGAAACCTCCATTCAAGCTGGTTTGGAGATGGCTCCAGAAAACACTTCTGGCTTGGCAGGGGATGGATGGGAATGGAAAGAAATAGCCCTTGCCCATTGCTCCTTGAACTCTCCCATTCTGGAGGCGATGGAGAAGGCACGTCTCTGTTGAGGGGGTGGCTGGCTCTTTGGCTTTTTCTCCTGTTCTTGCCTTAGCCTCTGTCTGCCCAGCATATGTGCCATTGCCATAGCATTAAAGCGCTAGCTCATGCTGGATTTACCCCGGTTTTCACTCGTCACTCAAGGAAACTTTGTGAGGCTAATGCAGGACAATAAAAAGCTGCCCAAAGTCAGCTTCCAACTTCTAAGAGGGCTGTCTGCCTTTATCCCCCCTGCCTACACCAGGTGTTTCATGCACGGCAGCGGTGAGGCGTAGGGAGTGCACGCAGGTGCACGTGCACCCCCTGCGTGGGGCGGTGCACCCCGTACAAGAAGGCATCAGCGACACCATCAGTGGTGTCTGTGGGCGGTCTGTGATCGCCGCTGGCCACTGAGGACACTGCCAGTGGCGCCCGCGGGTGGTCGCTGACCCCTGGTCAGCGCTGGTGGCATCCGCGGCAGCTCTGTGCTTACCTCCACCGCAGCCATGCCCCCAGCTGCCGGAGGCACGCATTGCTCATGATGCGCAGGGTCCGTGCGCTAGGGCGGAGAGGAACACGTGGGCTCTTGCTGCAAACCCCTGGTTATGACCCTGTGGTTCTTGGGGGATAGGCTGCAACCAGGACCCAGACCTGCCCCTTCATCAGTGGGATGCACACCGCTGGGGGAAACGGCTGGGGTGTGTTGGAGGCTCCGAAAAACACTCTCATTAAAGTGCCCAGAGCGTCATGTGTATCAGCGCCTCTGAACTGAAAAATGGCTGTGAGGGCACTTCAAAGCACCCACCCCGCCGGTTTTCAGCGCAGGGATGCTGATACATGTGATGCTGGAGCGCAGACGCTCGCAGCAGGGCTCCGACGCGCTGTAATTACAGCATGTTGGGCTGGCCTCCCTGCGTGTGTATCGGCACCTGGAGGCACCTCCAGAGTCCATTCAAGTCAGCAGAGAGCTTTGGCCCCGGAGCGGTGCTGTTTTGGGGGTAGGGGTGAGGCATCTTTCATGCCATCGGTGTTCTCTGGCTTTCTTTTGGCTGTTACTGCTCCAAACCCAGCAGCTGGAGGCACTTAGCCGCATGCTTGTGCTGGACTAGGCTCTACGCAATGGCCTCAGCTGCTGCTGTGGGGAAAGCACGAGACAACCACTTGTATCAGCCCTAGGGCTGCGGGCACGGCCGCATTGTGTGCAAGCCAAGCATCTGAGTTCTCCAATTCTTTGGCCTGCTGCTGCTGAAAAAGGGGCACCAGGGGGTGGAGGGAGAAGGGATTGTAGTGGCGGTCTATAAAAAGGCAGCGATGAACTGGGATTTCCATATAAGGGGGGAATGGGAGGTCGAGCTTTGTCTTTGGAGCAGGAGGGCGAGGAACATTTTACAAGGCTGTTTTCGCTGGAACATTTTAACCCATTTATCTTTCTCCTGAAATAGCTTGCGGGTAAAAATTGGAACATATCTGCTCTATTAGAGCCCTGGTAGAAGGATATTCTTGTTGCATCCACCTGTTACTGTCTGAACTGGTCCTGGATAGTTCCTGACCAGGGATGCATTTGTTTTGCTGGTGTAACTATACCATGCTACATATTTATACAAGGTCCGCCAAGAAAACACTCCCACGTCGCTTACAAATGTGTCTGCACGTGCAGTAACACGCTTCAGTTAATGCACATTAAATCTAGTAGCTCCATTGTGAGGTACTAGGAAAATATGCATTAGCCTGTCTTAATGCACATTAACTAAAGAGCACAATTTTTTTAGTGATGCTTTAGTAAGTATTAAAATAGGCTAATGCGCATTAAAGTGCATGTGTAGATGCGCCCTTAGGGAAGCTTTGCATGTGCTCGGGGAGTAGGGCTGGGAGGTGCTTTAATGAGAGTGGCTCTGAGAGCTGCTCTAGTTAAAGAGCCACTGCGTCTCCCGTATAAGTGTCCCCACGCTTAAAAATGGCAGTGGGTGCGCTTGAACTAAAGCTCATTCGACAAGCTTTAGTTCAAGCGTCCCCGCCGTCGTTTTTAAACACAGAGACACTGATGCACGAGACACAGGAGGTTGGTGGCCTGTGGCAATTGCCATGCGATTAATCGAGCCTGCTCCAAGGCGCTGGAATTTCAGTGCATCAGAGCAGCCTCGGCACGCGTGGGTAGGCGCCTTTAGTGTTCACAGCCCTTTGAAGCCAGCAGTAAAAGGAGCCCTTTGGGTAGGGTTTTAGAGAGGGAGAATATCCACTTTGCAAGTGCTAAGCGGTGACTGGTTTTGCAGAGTAGGGTCCTGGTTAGGAGACCACTGAAGTGAGGAGAGAGACTCACTGATGTCAGGAGACTTTGGCTGAACCCCAGGTTCACCTTTCCCCATGCCCCCTTTTGGGGGTACTGAGTCTCAGGCCTGTGTGCGGATGCCGGCGTGGGGATGTGTAAGCATGGGTGCCATTTCCCCTCACTCAGATGAGGCCAGGCACCAAAACCCTTGGGAAATCAGAATATACAGGAGCCTGGAATCGTTCACGATTAGAAACGGGCTTGTGCAAAACTCGTGCTGGCTGTAGCACCTGGATTTCCAACCCAGCGTCTGGGCCTCGGAGTGAAGTTCGACTCTGGATTTTCAATCACCGTAGCATGAAGGATGGAGATCCGGTTTCATGTTCTGGTTCAAGCCCATCTGTATAAAGACCATACAGTTCAGAAGTCCTTCAATGACATGAATTGACGTCCTTTAATACAGCTTCGGTAGTAATTGGTTTTCTGCGACTGGGAGGTCATGAGGAATCATTGCCACAATTGCACAAATGTACCAATTTCAGGCGAGCGCCTCCATTTTCAGGTAACCACGTGCCAGCCAGAAGCTATTCAGCAGCTTTACATACTGATCTCTCCAAAGCAGGCGAAAAGCAGAAGGACTGGCAAATAGATTTCTTCCCCACGAGTCCTCTTGTCTGGAGGAGGGAGTGGTGCTTCCCCAGCCTGGTGATACCGCAGCATTTGGGGCCATTAACTCTAAAACACCGCCATTGTTTTTTAATAATGAGGGATAAATGATTTCACCAAAGAAGTGTATTTGCTCTGCTTTTATTTCGGCACACCTTTAAAACTAATCTGGCGGGGGCCCCTGTGGAAATCATTTTGTATCTCAGGGGTAGGTGGCCCTGGGTCACGTAACAGCGTAGAGCGCTGAACTCTCCGTCACCTGCCCTTAAGCTGACATGGCAGGTAAGGAGGAATCTCAGGTCTCATTTTTCATGCATCCTGCAACCACTTCCACAAATTCATTTCCCCTGTCAAGTCTCCTAAGCCTTCTGCACATCCTGCTGCCTATATCAGACGCCGAGAACATATAAGTGTATAGAAGACGAGCCAGACTTCACAGAATGAGGCAGAAATTTCAGGTGAGATGGTTAGACCAGATTTTTATATGAAAGGAATGGGGGATTAGGCAAAAAACATTCTCTTTGCTGAAGGATATGACTTTGTGAGAGCACTTGCTCAAGTCTCCTGGACCCTCAGTGCCCTGGCTGTGTCTAAAGGAGCTAATGTGAAACACATTAGAAGTGCAAGAAAAGGGAGCACGATGGTTGAGAATAATTTTGTTTGGGTTTCTGAAACGTGCGCATGAAAACACTGTGTGGTTTTCTGACAAATTTGAAACAGTGCTATTCAATTCACTCCAACATCGCTACTGTTGATCTAGCAGACTGTAAAGCATTTATTGGAGTTGCTTGAGGCGAACTTAAGCATCTGTGGAATAACAAGTCCAGGAAGTAATTGCATCCACAAGGAAAATATTTTTATGTATAATTCAGTGACCCATTTTATAAACATTGTGGTTCCACCTTGGACTTTTTTTTTTCTTTCATCCATAGCCTTCCCCATCCAAATGTCTGAGGTTAGTGAAATATGTGGGGTTGTGTTCAGTGGACAGGAGTTGGTGAGGCCTGGAGCACAACTGGGGTGGGTGGCAGGGAGGCGAGGGTGGCCCCGTCACGTGGAGGTACATACAGCTCTCCCTCTGTGTTTTCCATCCCTCATGCAAGAATGACCGGGGGCTGACACTGGCACGGTGCAAGAGGGTGTTTACACGCCATTTGGAAATGGCACCATTGGACATGGTGGAGAAAATCTGAGGTTTGGTGTTTTTGGAAAATTTGGGGAGGAGGGGTGCTGGGGAGCTGTTGCATTTCAAGCCTAGTACAGTGGAGTCCTTGTAGAGCAAAACCTCTCTCTCCCTGTCGTTTTTTAACAGACGAGCTTCATTAGAGCTGAGTCATTTCTATCTGGAGTCGCATTTTGTCCCGTCCAAAACATTGGGTGGATTAAGCCAAGGTGCTGGAAGTCAGGATTTTCCAAGTTCTGCTTCTCCAGTCCAGCAGACTCATTGCTCAGTCTATTTGGGCCTGAGTTTACTCTTCTCCGAAGAGGCATAGCATCTGTCTTTCTCAGAGATGATGAAAGTGGTTTTCAATGAACCATTTTCAGCTCCAGGAAGGGAAGGTTCTGATGAAGGAGAGCGCTTGGCATCGTTTGGGACTTCCTTGCTATCGTGCTATAAGCAGCGTTTCACCCTGCCTAACTTAACTGAAGTATCACATCATCGTTGTGCACGGCATGTCCCAAATAAAAAATACCTACATCGGAAAAGCAGTCCTTTGGGGAAGAAAAGCTCTTGACCTTCTCAAAGTTTGCCTCTGAAATTTTCACAATTTTTTTTAAAAAAAGGGTTTATTTGCCAACATTTTTGATGATGGAAGGCACTTGGTGAATTTAAATGTTGGTAATGAAAAATGAGTCTATGTTCAGCCCTGGGATACAAAAGACACTTGAATGTTTGGGGATGGTTGTGTGTTTTTCCTTCCTCCATTTTGGTTGGCCTTAGGTGGTGGTACTGTGCAATTTATGGCAGTGCAATTTAGGACGTTTGGGGAGAATTTGCAAGTCTCGGCTGTCAGGTGAGTTCATTGTTGTGTCAGGTGACACCAGAACGGGCAAGGAGAGAAGCTGGGTCTTGTTGGTCAAATGGAGACCCTCTCGCCGGTCTGATGTGGAAGGAGCTTATAAAAAAACTGAAACCACTTCCCCTGCCAACAACTTAAATTTTGCTCCACGTCATGCTGCTGCCCGCTGGGTAGACATGTCTTATGGCCCAGGGACTCCAGGACCAAGTCACTCTTGCCAGGGCTCTGCTGAGGACAGTGGGGTCACGTCTCATGAGCCTTGCTTCTGGCATTTGGGGATTTCTTTCCAGTATGGACATGTATATCCACGTCAAAACCTGGAAGCTGCTCTGGTGGAAGTCCACCAGGCTGATCTTGGGACCTCTATCTCCTAACGCGTTTGAGATATAGCTGGAGCGGCTTCACCACGGCATTTCTGGGTTCGATGCGTGCAACTAAGAGTGGATGGATGGGACGAGCTTGAGTGCGTTTCTCCCCAGGACGGAGTGTGGGTCTACCCCAGGAAGCTCAGAAGGGAGCTGTGAGGGATGAAAGAAGTGGTTTGGCTGAGTTCTAGGTCTTGGTGCTTTCACTCTCCCATAGCAGTCCCTTCCTTACAAGCCTGTGTATAAAGGTAGTTGAGAAACGTATTTTTCCAACATTTTTTTTTTTTTGAAAGATGCATTCAAAGTTTCCTTATCATTTTTGGGAGGTTTCATGGAAAGAAAAAAAAAAGAACACTTTTAAATAAATATTTGGCAACGGAAAACCATTTTTGTTTTTAGATTTGAAATGCAAAAGCATTTCCTTTTTGGTGGATGGAAGCAGAGTTTTCTTAGTTTGACCTGTTCTTGGACCAAAATCTCGGTTTTGTCAGAAAGCCATTTTGGTGGGAAAGCCAGGCTTTGATGAAAAGATTTTGAATGGTGTTAACACTATTAGCCGCCAGTTAGTGGGCCCTAGAGAAAGAGACACCACACCGGGGTTTGATCGTAATGCACAGAGTTAAATACCGGCTCGAAGGATTAGGCTTGCAGCGCGGTATCTGTTTCCAGGGGTTCCCACTCAGCTGGTGGAAGGAGTCTCACGTAGGCTTATGCCCTTGGGGAGACTTCCTTGGAGGGCTCTTGTTGGGAAGTTATTTTGGGGTGCTGGTGTTGCTGGTTGTCATTGTCTCTGGTTACCTGCGTCGGGGTTACAGCGCTGTCCTATTGGCAGGACTGGGCTGTGCGGGTTTGTGACCCAAGGATGCCTGGCGCCCTTCAGAGGGGCAGCACTCCTCCCCTTTGCAGCCAGCCAGCTCTGCTGACCCAGGAGAAGTTGAGGGCGCAGGTGTGTCTCTGTCTTCTTCCCTTCCCCAGGGGATGCTTGCAGGCCATGCGCTACGCAAGTTGTGCAGGGATCAGGGGAGCACGCTTCACGTAGGCATCTACTCAGCCATTGGGGTCGTGTAGTGCTGCTCTAAAACAACTCGCATCTCAGACTGTAAGCACGGGAAGTGCTGCTTGCTGGGGTGGGCTTGGGCATGGAGCAGACTGAGTGTCTGCCCAGCTGTTTCAAGCTCCATCCTAACGAAGCAGTGGAAAACCAGAGCAAATGAGGCTTATAGCATTGTGTCTCCATCAGCCTGTGCTGGATGACTTCAGTCCCCTGTATTGCCATACAGCTGCCATCGGCCGGTCGGGTTGAAGAGGCCTGTCTTCTTGAATTGCAACAACTGGCAATGTTTCTGGGTGACTATTTTCATGGAGAGGGTAGGATAGATTTGTACCTTATAGACTAACCACTATTATATATATATATATTGCACAAGCTTTCATGAGCTGAAGGATCTGGTAAAGTAAGTTTCAGCTCGTGAAAGCTTGGGCTGTGTGTGTGTCCACACGTGCAATCGTCATCGG
>JAGPOW010003310.1:19910038-19926101 GCA_030014935.1 Caiman crocodilus
TACCAGAAAAACCTTGCAGCTTTCAGTGGCTTTCTACTTAGGAGCCTGGATTAATTGTAGTGTTTTAGGTTAGGGCTGATGTACAAAGGTGGAGGTAGGTACCAGTCCTGGACTACAAGAGCAGGGTTCTTCTGGGCTCGGGTTGAGGGGTGCTAGCAGAGATGCAGGGGGATTCAAGATGCCTAAATTAGACTTGAGGGGTATTATCTTGTGGTCGAGGGCACAGCACTGACTGCAGAGGGTGTTTCGGACAATGATGAGGATGCGTTGTCTCTACATAGGGCGAAGGGGGTTTAAAACTTGCCTGCGCTGGCTTTGCAGAGAAGAAGAAATCCGTGCTCCTAACTCCCTTGCGCGCGTGGAAAGCATGGCCGGGTTTAGCTGGTCAATCTCAAAGTGCCCCAGGAGGCATCTGAATGTGACCCGGCTGCCTTCTTCAGTTCATGCCATGCAAAATGTCAGCTTGTCTAACTGCGCGATCCCGTTCCTCCTTATGCCAGCCGTCCTTACGGGTGCAGACTACTTCTTAGAGGGGATTCCCCGTGCACGGAAGGGGTCAGGCGGTTCCTCCAGATCCTGCTCTCCAAACCCGGCCTCTGAACAAAGCCACCCCGCTCCCTGCGGCGTGCCCCCGAATGCTGGAGAGGCTGCTCCGGGCTAAACAAACGCGGGCGCCGGCCAACCTCCAGCCGGGAAAACAAAACGCGACAAAAAGAGGGAGAGTAAATATTATCTGAATATAAAGGAACGCTATGTTTCTCCATAAGGGTCTAGAATTTCTGCCTTTTAACAGCTAACCTTGACTCAGCCAATATCCACAACATGCAGCCCCGGCCAAAAATACTTATGCGCCTTAAAGTACCACAACAGCTGTTTTTCTTGCTAAAATATGACATTCAATTTTTTTTGGACAGTTTGACGTTTCCTTGATGAAAGTGGAAGAAGGGGCTATTTCCCCCCCCCACCTCCCCCCCTTTCTTTTCTCCTGCTTCTGCGAGAGGCGATAAAGCTTGGGCTTTTTCAGACATATCATAAATACAGACCGCAAAAGCGCCGGTAAGCGGCCGAGGGGCACTTGACTCGCGTCGGAGCTCCGGCTGCAACATGAGAAATGGGCTGCTGTTTGTTTAACATTCCCCCTTGTTATTCTTGGAGCCGTCCCGCGCCCTGACGGTATCAATGCCAGAAGCAATTACGGGACTGACATCTTGTTTTTGCTGATGGTTTGTAGTATGTCAAAAATGTTCCACCCTTAAAAGGAGGGCACCGAAAGGGCCTGGGGGGCTGTGGACGGAGGGGAAACCTTCCGTGCAGGGGAGAGGGTTTGGGGTTAGTCGCACGTTACCTTGTGGCTTGAAGCATTTCCTTTGCCAGGCTGGCGGCAGGCAATATTCACCTCGAATGAGAGGCCGCTGGGCGGGTTTCACACTTCGTGCGCCTTCCTTTCAGGATATTTCAGGCTGATTTTTCTTTTTTTTTTTATCAGGACGCGTGGCTTTTTAGAGTTCCTGCCACCTACCTTTTCATTGGAGACAGAAACATGATTTAGTGGTTAGGTTCAGGCCTGCTACTGACTCGCTTTGCAACCTTAGGCAAGTTGCTTCACCTTTCCATGCCTGCTTAAGTAAAATAACGGGATGAATTGGTTGGAGACCGGATGTAGTTCTGATTTCAAACCTCTCGCCCATAGATTTCCTAGACATTGGGGCTGGAAGGGCCTTTACGAGGCAAGAAGTCAGCTGGGGTCAGATCACCCTAGCAAGATAAGCATCCAGGTTTCTCAAAGGTGTCCATGCATCTCTATAGTGACCAAGTCTACTAGTTGGTAAGAGCCAAATCCACAGGCCAGACCTCACTACCCAATCTTTGGTTGCAGGGTCGGGTCTGGGATTTCTTCTCGGGCCTGTCCCTGTAGCATAATCACCTTGTAGGCATCGTCAAAAAGCTCCACATAGTGGACGCTCTAATTGGCTTTAAAACTTCCCTCCATGGTTGCTTTGTAGAAGCAGACACAGCAGTCCCTGCATGCTCTACTCTAGCGGGTTTTAACCTGTGGTCTGCGGACTCCCGGGGTCCGCAAACGTATGTCTAAGGGGTCTGCAAAAGACGACAACGATCAATCAGAAGTATGTGAATGCCCACGTGTACGGTTCGGAGGGGTCCGCATCCTGACATTTCCAGATGAGCAAAGGTTGAAGACCACTGCTCTACACGAGCTGCAGGCTGTCCCTGACCAGTGATGGGTAACCTTATTAGCATGGCGTTTCAGGGAAATCTTAAGCCAGTTTGGTACCAAATCCCAAAGACTTTCTTAGGCCCTTTGAAAGCCCCAGCTTTAGCTATCTAAAAAGGCCATTGCCTTTTTCAAGATGATGGCTCAATGTTTTACAAAGTGACCGTTTCCCTGATTTTTTTGTGTTGAAAGCAGACCCTTCCTGCCGGGGAAAGGCAGGGCCCTTGATTCTGGGTGAGGAGCTGTCAACAAGCTGATACTTGTGCTTGTCTCTGTAGGCATGACCCGTACCTCTCACGGCAAGCACCGTTGCACGCCCTCTTGTCTTGAGTGATCTCTCCGCAGTCCAGGGAGCTGCATAGTGTTATCTGTATAGCTTTGCACTGATGTTCATTAGCTGTCAATGGATGTTGGTTATGTGCTCCTGAGAACAGCGTAGGATGGCCTTATGTAAAGGGTCATTGCTGTTCCCTTGGCTTTCTCTGCTATATGTTTTCTTTGGCTGCATCCCTTAGAAATCCCCCAGTGTTTACAGGGCAATTAGTGAGCCTTTGAACCGGGCAATCTGGAGTGTTTTCTTCTCAAGGATGTGGTATCACTTCAGCTTATCTTTACTACACACACACTACTCATATGGCACCATGATTGCTTCAATGACCAACCGCATGAGTTTTTTTTAATCTACCTTTACTGCCCCACTAACTGGCTGCTTGATGCCTAAACTCCTGCCTGGCCTTTCTTCCTTCCCAGCTGTGGAAGTAGTGAGCGGTGGTCTGACACAGATCTATTCGTATTGAAACTTGTAGCCACACACTTTGTAATTCCTTCCCGAGGTCACTGCGGATGTCTCCTTTCATTCGCATGGAATGGATTGTCCTATTTTCTCATCGTGTCTGCCGCAAACCTTGCCCGAAGGGTCGTGATATCATAGTGAAGTCAGGGCGTCGCAATATCCAGGTTTGTCTTAAAGGGCGGGTAGTTAAAAGGGAAGCTGCTGAAGGGAGCAGCAGGATCGCTGTGTTTCGGGGAATTGCAAATCTTGTGACAAATCTTACTCCCTGCCCCTTGCAGTTCTGTTACAGTCAATGGGGATGCACAAGCAAGGGAGAACCAGATTCAGCCCCACGTGTCATACATGCACTGTGATCCGAGTCCTGTCTTCTGACACCATAGCACTGGGCAAAATCCTGATCCTACTGATGATGGGGCTGGATAAACAGGTAGGAGAAGTTATGTGGCTGAGCTTTGAGGGACAGGCAGCTGAAGGTGTCACCCCTGCAGTCATGGGCTGGGTGGCTGCATAATTACTATTTCAACGAGGGCTTTACTGTAACAGTTGATTTCTTTCCTCAACCAAACTGGTGTCTGAACCCTCCAGCCAGGTTTGAGGTATGTCGTTTTTATGTCTTCAGAGGTTGTGTAAGTCTTTGGCTTGAGCCTTGCACAATGATGAGAAATGCTCCATGTCCCTCATCACTCATCTCTGTAAGGAGCATCCGTCTTGACCCAGAGCTTCTTTTGTATCCCTGTAACGGGCTGTGCCTCAATGGACCTCTGTCCTGATGTGCTGCCCCTGCTGCTAGCCCAGTCCTGGATCACTCACCAACAGAGGCCACCCAGTTCGGTAGAGGTTGTTTTGTGGCATGCCGAGAGGGCAGGGAAAATGGGGACATCCAGGTCATTCCCAACACCTGCATTCAACGCGTGCATTAATCTGCAGGTTCTTTCATTCACTTCTTCTCAGCCCTGGTGATTATTACTCTCAAGGCCTGAGGGACGGGGCTCTCTGAAGTGCTCAGTGCTGGGCTAATTCTGCACCCAGGGGAGTCACTAGTTGAGATTTCCAGAGGCACTGGGCATGTCTACACATGCATTTACTGCACAGTAAGTTACTGCACCATAAACGTTTTTTAGACTGGCATCTATATGTGTAGGCATTACACTGCAGTAACACCGAGTGTGCACTGACTTGGGAGTAAAGTTACCCCCAAGTCAGTACACACAAACAGGTTTACTGTGCAGTAAGGCGTCTATACATGCCTTACTGCGCAGTAACTACTCAGGAGTAAATTTGCTACCTGCATGACCAAATTTACTCCTGAGTCAGTTAAAGTCACCATAGTTATTGCACTGTACAGGTGTGCACGTGTAGACATGCACCCATACTGTGTAGTTATTTTTATTTACTGTGCAGTAAAGTTCACGCATAGATGTGCCCACTATATCTAACACTAGTCCCTTTGTAAAACTCCCATGGATGTCAATGAGAGTAATGGTCAACCATTGCTGAGTATTTCTACTGAGGCATGATGGGCCTCTGAAAAAAAGACCATCGAACCTCATTTGAGGACAGAGGATCAGCTCTTTGAGGGCCAGTTTGGCCAGGATTGTACTGAGTAGGCAGTTTCAGGCTTTTTCTCTTCTTTGCTTTGTTTTGCTCAACTTTTACCCGAACTCAACCACTATTTACAGCTTCTTCTCCAAAGATCTCAACATTTTTTAACTGAGTCAGTGGGAAGTCTGCCCAAGTAAACGCTGAGTAAAGACAATGCCAGGATTTGGCCTTCAGTTTGCAAGGCCTGAGCGTGGGTCAGCGTGAGCAGGCCGGGTGTTGCATGTGAATAGTAATCACTTCCTTTGCCAGAGATTTGCAGTTCCAGTCTGTTGTTTGCCTTGGGGGGGTGTTTTCAAGTGTCAGAAGACAATTTGGGGAGAAGCGGATGGATGGAGGACCGAGGCTGGTAATGCTACAGAAGTAGGGGAAGCGGGGGCAGTGAAGTCAAGGTAGGCAGGAAGAGGGTGGGGTAGAGATTTGGAGGCGAGGATACAGAGCTTGAACAAGAGGTGGTGAGAAAAGAGGGCACTCGGGCGGAGTGATGTCACCAGGGCGAGGACCAAGGGAGCGTCGCATCAGCTATGTTCTGCATGCACAGGGCAGGGTGAGGTGCGTGTCAGGAAGCCTGGAGACGAGAGGGCGGCATTACCTGAATGGGATGGGAGCAGAGCAGGAGGAGTATAGCTGGATGGACAAGAGGCAAAAGCTGGGCTGAGAAACATAATGGGAGGAGACGGGGTAAGATTTGGACACAGTCCTTGCCCGTGCTGTTGCGATTCCACAGATAACAAGAGGCTAGAAGCCCATCCTGTGACATGCTCTTAACCATCTATGAGCCCTCCCTAATCGTTATATCTAACCTCTCCTGTCTTACTGTACTCCTCTGCACCCCAGTACTGTACCAGCTGGACACATTAGTTATCAATGCATTCATCGTCCTTGCCCCTGTGAGTTGGAGCAGTCTTGTTATCTCCTTTACGCAGGCACAGAGCCAAGGTACAGAGAGGTTGTGTATCTTGCCCAAGGCCAAACAGCCAATCTGTTGCAGAGCAGAGTTTTGGCCCTTCTAATTAGTGCCCTGATCACTGGACCATCCTGCTGCCCTAAATCTTCGTGTAAGAAAACCCAGAAGGATTGCAGTCTGACCACCCATTCTTCTTTTTTTAAAGACCAACCTACTTTTGAAATGGAAGACAGAAGAATATGTAAAAGGAAAGTTTGGGGGGGGGGAGAAAAAAAAGGCAGGACTAGATTTCCAGTGCCCAGAACCTCCCAGGCGTGTTTATTTTGACTGGGGCCTGACATTTCATGGGTCGAAAAACTGAAAGTGATGGCGAGGCGCTCTGTCGACACGGAGAGATGATATCATCAAAACGTTACAGGGTTGGGCTTGGGGGTGCTCCAGGCATTACTACAGGTCTGGATCCCCATCTGAACGGGACCGTTATTCATCATGCTGGCTATTTTCTTAACAGTTTTGCTTAAGTACTTTCTTTATTCTCGGTATGTTATTTGCCAAGCGAACGTGCTTAGCATCCTGGATTTGCATACATGGGCATGCGTAGCGTGTACATGTGCCCATACATAGCGTCTGTATTTATGTAATGCCTGTGTGTATAGATGAGCATGGATATGTAATGCGTGTGCACAGATAATATATGTATTCCCCTTTCGTCGGACAGCTACCATGTGTTTGGAATTAGTGGAGCGATTACAGGGGGAGAAGGCAGCTGGGTTCCTCCTGAACACTTCAATGCTTAATCTCTGAAGAATGCAGAATGTCTGTCTGGGCATCTGAGCCAAGATCAACTCCACGGCACGGGGAGGCCAATATAAACGTTCATGTTTTGTGTCACAGAGATTTCATTAGCTGTTTTTTATGTAATTGCATAAGGAGAACTACTGTGATGAAAATGCCACAGTGAACAAATGAGATGGATCACGAAATCTCTCTTTCGAGGAGACACTGGCCTAGTCCAGATGATGCGGATCCAGCTTTGCGTATTCCAGCCCAGTCGTGACCTTTTCAAATAAATAACGGGCTGCCTCCCCCGTCTTTTGCTTCTTATGCAAATGGTCTGATGTCACGGGGAAGTTTGGGTCCCTTTTGGGCCAGAGGGCTTATCAGTGCAACGGCTTTAATACGCTGGCCTTTCACCTTTTAGTGGCCTGAGTTCAAACGCTGGCTCCATCGTCTCCTCCATATCCCGCTCCATCTGCCTTTCTGCTTGGCAAGCCGCGCTTGGGACAAGCCCAGGGCTGGGGAAGCAGAGGTGGGTTTTTCTGCCCAGGATGATTGAGGTGCGCTGGCAGAGCCCTGCGAGGTCTCAGGACTGGAGTAACAAAGGGTGCTGCGGGTCAGAACTGACGTACATTGGCAAGGCTTTGTCAAGGGAAAGCTTGCCTGTGTTATGCCTGGCTCCGACCAGGGCTTTCAGCCCTTTACTGAAATTCAGGGGGAAAGGCAGGCGGGAGGGAGATGAAAAATCTCTCCTGCTTTTTGGCTGTGCACCGCACGAGTGCTTTTCAGCATCCGAATGACATCACCGTGTTCGCTGCAGTCACCGCTCTCAAAATCTATGATGGGAAAAGTCGGGGAAGAGGGTCGTATTCAGAAATCACTAGCACGTACCTCTGAATACGTGTCTCTGAGCTGATTTGCGACGATCTCTCCCCGTCTCTGATCCTCCTGCAAAGTCCCCCCCTGCTGCTGCTGCTGACTCTGTTAAAGTGTCACTTCAAATGCCTGGCGTAACTCACCGATGTATACAGAGTAATGCAAATTTAATTAGGCCTTAATCACCGACAGCTCAATTAAAATGAAAACAAGCTCCCAGGTGACAAGCAATTTTGTGGTTTGCGTGCCGCTTGGGCGAGACGGAGCGCTTCCTCCTGGTGTCTGTCGGAGATTTGCAGCCCGTCACCGGAGATTTTGGTCCCCGGAGTCCTGCGCTCGTGCCTTAGGCTCGTGCACCTGCTGGGTTTTGCTCTTTTCTTTTTTTCGGTGGGCGACTGCACGGGTTGCCGTCCGCAGCGCAAGGCTGGACGCGCGGGCGGGTCACGTTGGTGCTGCGGAAAGCTTGTGCTCATCCACGCGGCCTTTGCTGCTTCTGGTGCCTGCTGCAGAGCAGTTCCTGCCGGGAACGCTTCCCACCCAGGCCCGTTCCTTGGGCCACCGGACGCTCTGCGGCTGGCCCTGTCCCAGTCCCTGTTGCCATATATCAAGCAGCTTCTTGCGAGCAGCTCTTGAACATCCTCCCTCCTCCAGACACAGCTGGTGGGTGGGGAAGGCATGGAATTTGGGATATTGTTTTTCTCCCAGGGAGTGGTGGGCGTCAAAAGCCTGATAAATTAATCACCTCTGACGTGGGACCGGCCAGCCTCAGGCCTGTGACCTGCTGGGACCCCTTGAGCCGCCGGGACGAAGCGGTGGGAGTTCAAGTTCCCCCAGGCGTGGAAGTGCAGGGTGAAGTACCGCACGGAAAGCAGTAGCTCGCGGAGAGCTGGGTCTCGCTCAGGCCAGGAGGTTGGAGGGCTGACCTTCCTCATACTTTGGCTCCCTTGCTGCCTATTCAGCAGGCTTAGCAGGCCAGTTTGTCGACACAGCAAAGCAGGCTGGGGCAGCCGTCGAAGCACACGCTGCTATAGCTTCTTCAGGCCGTCTCCCCGCAGGGATGCTCGATTCTGGACTGAATGCCATTGCATTGCAGGCAATTTGCTCTGGAAACAGAGGCTGGGCTAAGGAGAGGCTCTGCTCAGTATTTGGGAACTAGAGCAGGTTTTATTCCAGAATAAAGTGGCCTCACAGGGGACTCCTCCACCATAGGTACACGGGGATGTCTTCTTGTGTAGACCGACCCAAGCTCTTCGGGGCAGGGCCCGTTCTTTTGGGTGTGTTTGTGCTGCCCACGGGGACCCTGATATGAGTACGCCTTGTAAGAATCACCCTAGTACATACACGATGTAAGAAGCACGCCGGGTTAGCTGAAGACCACTGGCTTTGAGGGATGCAGAACAGGTGCCTGTAACTGCAGTCCTGGAAGGGTAACTTCACTCAACTTTTGCCTCGGCTCAGCTCTTGCCTCTTGGCATGAGGAGCTAATGGATGCCCTTCTGCTTCACCACCTGCTAGCAGGCATCCAGGTGGTTGCTTTGCATCCTCTTTAACTGATGCACTTCAGTGGCTTCCTTCCAACAACGGTCCCGGGCGTGGGAGAAGATTCAGCGGCCTCCAGTCGCTCCTTGGACAGCTGTTCCCGAACCAGGGGTGGGCTCGTGGGTTTGAGGCATGTAGGAGTGAAGCTATGAGCCCACAGAATCAGCTTACGGGTCAGACGGGCTGGAAGTGAGGTCTCTGCAGGTGGACTTGCCCCCCACGCCTGGGCTTGCAGCATCAGGCATGGTAGTTTGTGCTCCATTTGTGGGAGAGCTTTTATGGAGCCTTAATTTAGAAGTCGGCAGCATGGAGATGCCAGCGCCCTGCTCTCCTGCCCGGGGCTTGGGGGGTCTGCACTGAGAGTGCGCGATCCCTTGAAAGGTAGGTGAATTAGTATGCGTTTGGGGTGCATCCTCCTTCCAACTATGGGAGGACGAAGCATTGCCCTTGCCGGAGAAGGGCCAGGGATCCCAGTTCTCAGATCCCAGTTTCTTCTTCTTCAGGTTAGGAGAGGCTGGGAAAGCTTTCATTTCATCAGGCCCATGGAGTAGGTTGGCCTTTTCTTTTGGGGGAGATGAAGGCAGAGAGGGTTTGGTTTCCATTCTCTGTGGTTTTACGAGATGGCCCGTTGGGTGGGTGCACGTGTACAAGCCCTTTAGGAAACTGAGGCATTGAGTGAGAATGAACGGTTTGGCCAAGAACCCCGATTCCCCCGGTGTGAAGTGGATATAGCGGCAGGGCACGATGGGGCTTTTGGTACTGTTAGTCCATCCGGAGAAGTGAAGGGAGGTTTTTTAATGAATTCGTTTGTCATCTCCTTCCATCTTTTCTTTTTTTTGAATTCATTGACTTGTGCTCTCATTCCACAGCAACTCCCAGTACTTGTCATCCTGCCAGGCACAGCATTTGTTTTACCTTTTCCCAGTCTTTCCCGGAGGTTTTTTGTTGTTTGGCAGAGGCGGCGGCAGCGGAGGGGGAAAAAGGGTTATTAGCATCCCTGAATCCCATTAGTGTCCTTGAAAAGTAGTGAACCTCTCTTTCTATTATTGCTATCAGAAGAGCTCTGCTGCTTTGGCTCTTCCATACAGGATGCTTGTGTTAAGCTGAGATACATTATTCTGGTTTTCAAGAGGGCTCCGAGCAGTAGGTGTTAAGACATGAAGCATGCCGCTATAATCTTCATTTTGTGTCTGAGCCGTTCTTATCAGAACTATGTGTAAACCTCCTTCCATCCCTGTATCTGCACGGCTTGCTTTCCAGTCTTTCTCTCTTTCTTTCTTTCTCTCGCTCTCTCTTTTTTTTGTCCAGACATAATTAATGTAAACCAAATGCTTTGAGCGCAGCTCCTGGCATCCTGAAATAAACTTGTGTGTGGTCTTTCCTTTAGCCTGGACAGAGATGGAGCAAAAAACTCTGAACGCTATCCCAGACCTGCTTGGGTAGAAAGCAGCATCTATTGCAAAACAGGTACCTTTAGGCTTCACATTCCACTGGTGGAATGATTTTATTCCATGCCTGGGTGAACTTGGTTTGGATAAAACAATGCAACGGCTCAGAAACTTCACCCGCCGAACCCTGGCCAAGCCCAACCTGAGATTTATTTTTTTTCATAGAGGTTGGAGAAAAATTGCGTGAGTGAAATACTCAAATGTCTTTCTCATTTTCGTGGTTGTCCCCGTGCTTTCTGGTTCCACTTGGAGCTGGACATGAAGGTACCCCAGGTTGTGCAAGGCACGATCTCCTCCTGGCAATTCTGTCATTGCTGGAAGTGTAAAGTTGCATGTTCTTGTGATTTTTTTTTTCCCTATTCAAATGGCCAAATCCTGATCCCCTTTCTCATGTGATATTTCCACTGAAATGATGAGTGTTTTGCATGTAGAGAGGGAAAGGGCTGCGGTCCCAATTTTTCAGGCTCCAAAGGTGCAAATATGCATTTGGAAGTGTGGGTCCAAAGCGGCTGTGATAACAGGGAACTGTCTCTCTCAGTAGTATGCATGAGAAGGGCTAAATTCAGTTTTCCAGGATAACGGGTCAGCCCCAATGAACCTGGGTTGCCCATGTGTTGCTCTAAGTGACTCTGTTGTCTTCGGTGCAGCCATGCTACCTTTGCAAGAGTGACCGCAAATACAATTGGGTCCAGGGCACGCGTTGAAGAGAAAGCATCTGTCATTCCAAGCCTGCATTAGGTGTTTTTCCCCAGGATAAAAAATATTCACTGAAAATTCGGCACAATTTCGCGGAGAAGCAGCTTGAGAAAGATCTCTGTAGAGCCCGACAGCATCCTGCCCATCTTTACATGCTGCTTTGAGACATGTCGGGAGCAGCCAAATAATAAATACTTTGCTTTTACAGAGAGACTCTCGCCCAGGGATGTTAAGGCACTTTCCAAAGGTGGGTAAATATAACGATCCCCATTTGATGGGTAGGCAAACTAAAGCACTCACAAGATGACCGACTGGTTTAAAGCCAAGCGATGAGCTAGTTGGTGAACAACTTGCAGACCTTTTTTCTGAGTGGGAATCATTTGACTACTTGGGTATGGGTTTGCTTTGGATTCCAGGGTGACTAAGATCCATGCCAGATGCCTAAGAAAGAAGATAGGCGGTAGGTTATTTTTATTACTCTGGGTGCTGCAGGATGTCGCCTAGCTGGGTTATTTGCCCTCAGGGTATTATGCGGGGTGGGAAGCAGAGTGAATAATGCCTGACTAATGAAATAAAATACCAGCGTGAAGGTTTTGGTTCTACCCAGAGCTCCCCCGCAGTGCACACACATTTCAAAGGGGAGAAGGTCAGGCCCAGGAAATGTTGGAGGTTGACCCGAGGTACTGTGGGCGAAATGCTGGTTCTGTTGCACTCAATGGGAGTTTCGCTACTGACTTTAGCGGAGCCAGGATTTTGGAGCGTCTTTCAAAGTGGTGGTTAGGTTGCATCTGCCAGGCTTTGACAACAGTTAATTGGAAGTTTTTTGATAGCCGGTTTTTCCGGAGAACTCAACCTTTACTCTTGCTGTTGGCTTGGGCGAATTTGATGGTCTTGACCAGGGTCTGGCACCTGCTGAATCTGCACGAGGACTCTAGTGATTTGCAACCTGATGGGTATTCATTGATCTAAAGGAGAGGACACATCAGCCCAGTGTCTGCAGGACAGAATCTGTTGTTGCAGAGTCTCCCATGATAGCAATCACCCTTAGGTATGGTCTAGGCCAGGGGCGGCAAGGGTAGAGTAGGCATGCACACAAAGCTACCCGATGATCTCTTCAGTAGAGTTTCTCCAGGGCTGGGTGGAGGTGAGAGTTGACCAGAAAGCGCTCCTTCTTCTTTGTGGAAAATTTAGACTTCTTGGCAAAAAAACAAGTAAAAAATAGAAAACAGCATTATTTTGGCTGCAAACGGAAATGTTTTTACTTGGAGGTTATAGTTTGAGTGCTGCCTGGCCATATTCTCCTCTCTAGTCTGGGCTCCCTAGTGGGACTATATCTCTTGCGATGTCCCATATGGTCATTTATTATGGTGAAGAGAGGTGGTTGCATCACAGGAGACATCCCTCATTTGGAGAGCTAGCTGCAAGAGGGCGATAAGGGCCCTAAGAAAACAATCCTAGGTCCTGGGAGGAGCTGCAACAGGATAGCCAAATGGAAACACTTTGCTTTTTGGTCACAAGAGCTACCTTTCTTAAGATGTATTTGGGGTTTTGACAAACAACTGAAAAATTTCAGGGAAGCAAGCACTTCTTTCTTTCTCTCCATCTCCATCTCTGTCGTGGACATAAATATACAAATCATTGAGTCAAAAATTTAATTTTCAGTCCGCCTGAGTTGCGGCAGACCCACAGGCATGAATAAGCATCTCTGGCAAAGCTGCTTGTTCTCTACTTAGCTGGGTGTTATTAATCTGGGGCAGTACATTTCTGAAGAAATGAACATCCCACCTCCACAGTCCCCCAAGCGTAACACCAAATCGCAGTCGCTCCCCGACCGGGAGTTGGACTGTGATGACGCACAACTGGTTAGGAGGAGAAAAAGCAATTGTCTTCCCAGACTGCCCCAGAGCTTGCAAGTGGTGACAGTTTTAAATGAGTGAGAGATTGAAAAGCAGCGAGTGAGATTTTTAAGAGATCACCTTGGCCAAGGAGGCAAAATTTGTCTTCGCAAGAGTGAGCTGTTTTAAGAACTGCCTTAAAATTAATCCAAAACACCAGTCTAGCTCTAAATACACAAGACTTGGCTGCCTGCATTATCTCTGCTATAGGCAGGAGTCCCTTAGGGGTGCTGGTGGTTTTTTGGTCACTTCTGATCTTTCCCCCATTACATAGCTGTGTCTATTTTAATGGTTGTTTCAACATATTAGCACACGGGATTGCTTGTGGAAGTGAAATTGCGTGAACTCAGGCAGGCGCAAGGATGCGTGACTTGCTACGCCAGAATATTTTGCTTGCTAAGGCACTTTAACAAAGGGGTTTTGTATGTGAGAGGCTTGGAGAAGATTTGGTAGCTAGATGTAGGACCGTGAGCCTCCAGGTACCTGAGTCGAGACCAGTGTGCACTGCTAGGGACTGACAGCCACCGGCTCATAGCCAGTTTTCAAAGGCACAGATGGTAACTTGTTGTGTGTGTGTAATTTGAAAGGATTTGGCCATACAGCAACACCCAAATGGTTTGATCCACATGTTCTAGCAATTGCAGCTTCCTATTGGCTTGTTAAACATTTGCTATTTATCAGATTTTGCTTTTAAACTGTCTGTTACAGTCTGGGAGAACCTTTATCAAAATCCCTTCCAGATGTAAAAGGGCTACCTGATACTCTGACCGTAACCTGGGCCCTTGCTCTTGCTCAATTCAGATCAGTCAAACTATGGTGACAATAAAAACACACATAAAAGCATGTCAGAGATAGCTAAATATGCATACAGCTCCTCCCAGATTTTCCCACCGGCAGGCATCTTGAATTCATCCTTCTTTTTACATGATAAACTCCCAGGCTCATTCTACATGCCTGCTCCATTAGACAAACCCCTTGCAACTAAGTACAAGATAGCACATATTTAATGCAGCACCAGAAGTAGCGTGCTTGTGGTTTCCTTCAAGCGGCTAACTTGATCCCTGCCCCCTCCCCTCCCCATTTATCTTAATGTTCCTCAGGGCCCTGTGCTTCTAGACCCATTAGCTCTTTTTATGTGCTTCCGATAACGTGCATGATTTGACATCAGCATCGTTCCCTGGCATGAAGCGCATATGGGGCAGATAAAAACGGTGAGTTAAATATTAATCGGCAGGCTGTTACAGGTTTGGAACATTTTATAACGACACAAACAATGTAGATAATATATGGTACGCTGGTAAGTCTCCATGTGTAATTTCAGTGCCCCTAGATATTCTAGGGTTTAAAAAAAATATATGTTCTCTCTCAGGAGTATCTGTCCGATCCTTTAAAGTTTGCTCCAACTCCCATTGCAGGCTCCAAGGGTTTTTCCATGGGATGTGCTAGGGGTTGGATGTGGCCCATAGTCTTGGCCATGTGGCCAGGGTGTGCGCATGATGGCAGGACCAGGATACTGGGTGCGAACACTCTGGCATTTGTTTGGTGGGGAAGGGAGAGGCTTAATCAGCTGAGGTTGGATTTGGATCTGGGTTTGGCAGCTGTCAGGAACTACTGATTTGAACCAATACCCCTGAATGCAGAAGAACCAATATTTTATTTTTGCAGCCTGGTCCTATCTCCAGTCAAATTCCCCCTCTGGTATTCATATGGTTTCCATTGCTGCAGTATATGAGCACCTAACAGGTCTTCTGTTTACCCGTCTATCATGCTTGGAGCCCAAGGGTTATGCCTACACTGTACCATGTCCCACCTGCTCTTGCAATGCATATGAACGCCAGGAAAGGCAGCAGTGAAACCCTCTCATGGTCATGGACAAGCTCTCCCGTATTGATGTATCTGAGTGCACCATGAGAGGATATCTCTGCATTGCTACATTTTCGGGTTTGGAGTGGATGAAGGAGGTGTGCTCAAGAGTAGGTCCCCTGGCAGGGTTGGAGGCCTGGAGTAGATCTGTCCAAGACAGCAGTCCCCAATCTGCAGTATGCAGACAACCTGTTCGTGGTATGCATTCATCGATCTATTATAATCACTTGATATGATCAAAGTTTGCTGGTGGTATTTCAGGTTGAACTGAGAAATGTGCCGGTGGTACTGAAGGTTGTATCATTTTAAATTGGTGGCGTGCAATCTGTCAGAGTTTGGGAACCAGCGGTCTAAGACACTAAAGAGTTTGTCCAAGCAGAAGAGGGACTTGTGAACCTAGGTGCCCTACGTTCTTGAAAAGCCTCTATTGCTGCAGAGGTCTTGGCCCAGCACTAACGACACATTTTACAAACGGAGCTGGCTTGCCTTATGGAAAAATATGTATTGTTTGATTTCTGGAAAAATGGTTTTCCTTCTGTTAAGGTGCAGGACAAGATAGAAGTGAAGCAGGACTGGCTTTCATGTCCAAGGCAGTGATAAGTAAAACGAGATCCATTCTCTTATGGGTAGTTTCTGTGACAAAAGGTCCAGATGTCTGGCTGGCATACCTCTGCATAGCACCACTGACTCTGGTGGATCCATGGCAGTGTTGATGCCATTAAAGTCATGGTCTGAGGCCAGCTTTTGTGTGAGTAAAGACACTTGGTTCTTCAGGAACTTCACTTGAGCAGTCAGGGGTCTCTGCCTCTGGGTGCCAGACTACGCTACAGGCAGCTGTGGTTACATCTGGTGGTCCCTGGGTGTGGCGGGCCAGTCGGGGGCACTTCTGCATTGAGCCGCCCACCTCCCTGCGCCCGACCACCGTCCCGGCTCCGAGTGCCTCCCTGGGGTGCCTCCGTCCGGCCGACCCCTTCCCTGGAGCACCCCCGCTAGCCTGGGGTTCCCGCTGCCCCATCCCAGGCTCTGGACTCACTCCTGGCTCGGCGCACCTTGGAGAACACAGGCCTGATCGTCCAATGGGTCCTAGACCCAATACAGGCACTTGGGGCACTTCCCCAAGTCAGGGGCTTATTAGGAAAGTCTCCCTCAGTCCGCAGACCTAAGGGCCCTCCTCGGCATAATTCAGGCCCACCCCTCAATAAGTCTCCCACACCGGTCACAAAGGAGAGCTTTATTGATTACAGGGGTAGGGCGGAAACAGAGTAAAAGGTAGAGCAATATTAGAGGAATACCAAAGGAATCCCATAGAGCAAACCAGGGTGGCTGAGGTAGCCGTTTAAACACGCATCTGAGTTACTGGAAGCTAAATATCTCGCCTGATCTCGAGCAGCTTACTCACTCGCATCGTTCAGAGGTGGTTGGAGTTTCCTCTGGAGC
>JAGPOW010003310.1:19931688-19955710 GCA_030014935.1 Caiman crocodilus
CTTCTTTCTTTTATCATCGCAAGAGAAACGAGGGTGGGTGGAGATGAGAGATGAGCTGAAAAAGCGCGTGGCTAATTCCGACTAATTCTTAGGCCGGCGAGGAGGGAGGCAGCCCGATATTTGCTTTCTACTCGGGTTTTCTTCCAACCCTCGCTGCAGGGTCGCCCTCAGTAGCTCCTCTCCCTCCTTTGCGCTTCGGGCTTGCTAAAGGCTGTTACAGCCCCCCTGCGACCCCGCTTCGTGGAGCTGGGCTTTTATTCCAGAGGTACTTCTCAGGAGCAGGAGGTGGGATTTTCAGAAGAAACCAGCCGCTGTTGACTTGCAAAGAACTCCTAAGTACCTTTGAGCTTTTGAAAATCCCACCCCGCACCACTGATTTTCAGCGGTATTTAGACTCCTTACCAGCCCCTTGTGCCTTTGAAAATCCCCCTCTCGGCTTGCTTAGTCTCTCCCAGTCATCTTGGCAATACTGTTGGATATATATATGTATATATATTTTTAATCCTTCTCCTGCTTTATTATGTCCCTTTAAGGAGGCAGCTGCTGTTGCCGCAACGCGCTTGCCATGTCCAACAGCAGTTGTGATTTTTTTTTCGTCCTGTAGGTTTGCCACAGTCATTTGCAAGCCCGGTTGCATCAGTACAGAGGGGAAAGAACGCACCTCGCCTGTGATTTTATTACTGTGCAATAGACCAATTAATTTTTTTTTTAATGTAACACCTAAATACATGGCAGGTGTGAGCAGCAGCTTGTCTGCTCATGCAGCTTTCATTTACTCAGCTGTGCCTTAGCTAATGTGCCCTCCTTCTTTGCACTGAGTTTGCCAAACTTTTTTTTTTTTTTTTTAATGAATAAAATATTTTGAAAGCGCGGCTGACGCCCATTCTTTTCCAGTTACATTTCCGCATGTTCGAGAAGCCTAGCACATTGCATTTATGTAGCAACTCTCCTCCAAGGACCTCAAGGAGCTTTGCACACATGGTCTGTGTGGAGCTCGTGGTCTCTTTGTTATGTCAGTGTACAGCGCCTGCCACGCTGAGGTCCCAGTCTCAGATGGGGCTGTCAGTGTAATAATAATAGTAATAGTAATAATAGTAATAATAATAATAATAATGTGTAAGTATGAAACATCTGTATTTTAGACTGTTGCTTTGATGCCAGTTTAGAGAGTCCATAATGCTTATTTCTAAAATGTAAACTTTAAATTTGGGTTCCTGACCGGAGCTGTTGTAAAGAGGACTGGTTTCCAGAAAGTGCAGATCACCTGCCTTTGGAAAGCAAGACCCTTCCTAGCACCTGAGCCCGGGCATCTAAATATTGACACGCCTCCAAATCACTAATCCCTCTTGAAAATGTAGGCCTGTTCAATACAGGTTTCTGTTTGGGCCAGGTTGGTATAGCTTACACTTTTAGCAGAGAACCTTAATTATGTACGAACCTTTCCAATCCTAGGGCATCTCTACATTTCTTTTATTTTTTAACTCTCCGATAAAGATTTATTCTTCCCCCTAAAAAAAAAAATGACACGGTAGACAAGGTCAGTACCTGCCGAAAGATTACTCTTAAATGACGTTTCATTTTTGCACACTCAGAAATCCAGCATATTTGGCCCCAGCTGAGGCCATCTCTAGTGCTTAGGCACAGTGACGCTCCTTTATTAACAGGGCAGCAGCACCAACAAATCCCATTCAGGGACCAGTGCCTTTTTGCTCTAGGCATTGTATGAAACACTAAATAATAACTATCTGGGCTTCGGAGAGCTTCAAATCTGCACGGATGTTGATGGGTCGCAACAGGTGTGCAGAAATAGTTGGAGACTGTGTGCAATGGGGTAAGTTTAAATTGGTAAGGTAGCTTTTTGTCTGTAATAGCATTATAGCAGTGTGCGTTGGGGTTGGGTGCTTGTTTTGAAACCTAGAGATAAGATGAGACGATTGGTCCAGGTATTTCTATAGGTAGACCTCGAGGACTTTAGTATCTGGGCAGCCCTGTGTATTGGTCAGGAAATTTACTCTCTTCCTATCGTGGAAACCAATTGATATGCAGGGAGATGAAATGGCTGGTTCACCCAAGACCCCTCAGTGTGTCTGCAGCACGTCCCAGGGTCAATGATTTCCAGTGTTGCCAAGTGACCCTTCTTTCTCTAAGTATGGACACATGATCCCTCATGGATGGGACACGGGGGCCTGGCTTTCGTTCATTTATTATGGTAGTTGGTGAAGTTAACAGTTGGCACAGATACCAAAGGATAGGAGTTGGTAGTGTCCCTCTTTTGCACATGGGGTGGGAATGCTTATGGGGTCCAGGTGAAAGCCATCCTCCCCCACGAATAGCCGTGAGATCATCTGGCACCGTCAGGCAGATGTGACTTACGTGATGGGTGGTTGAGATGGAGAAGGTCCTCCTCCTACGACTCCCAGGTAAGGCCATCTGACTGTTGTATCTAGTAGGGCCTGGTGGGCTTGTTTGCAATCTGCAGGTTGTACCTCAAGGAGCACATGGGCTATTACACTATGGGTCAGGCTCTCTTCACAGAGAGAGACCTCCAACATGCTGATGCCTTTTGCAAAAAGTGGCCCCGGTCAGTGCACAGATGGATGAAGAGCCCTTTGGAAAATCTTGCCCTATATGCGCACTTGCTGGATGCACCAAGTGCGCAGGGATGCGTTTCCAGACAGTGGTGTTGAGGGCGAGGTTTCAGCACCGGCCTGTCGGTAGTGCTTGGGTGCACTGGGCTTTATAATTCACTTATTTTTATTGGAGGTCCATTAATTTGCAGCAGTTGCCCCTTGAGCAGGAAGCCGCTCTGATGAATGACCCCCATAGAGTTCTGTTCCAACGATACCCAGACTTAACGCAAGCTTTCAATGGACATCACTGTATATCAATACTACTCTAATTGTCCATGACACACAGTCTTGGCTTTCTTCCCAGACAGTCTAAATAAATCATACACTTCTACTATAGTAAATAGTCTGTTATAGGGGATGTTATAAGTTTACAGCTCTCCCCCGCCCTTTCAGGAGCTTCTTTCTGTGCCTCTAATTTTCCATGTACTTGACATACCAATGAGCCTCTCTGTGAGCGCACCTGCTCGGATGTGTGATCCAAACAGGTTTGCGAGCACAAAGTGCCTAGTGTTGCAGCGGACGCTGAGACAGGGTAAATTTGGCAGTGGCCGGCAGTGCCAAGCTGGGGACCGGATCCTGATGCCCTCATTCAGTCCTCACTCGGGCAAAACTTCCACTGACTCTGCTGAGCAAGTTATTGGAGCGGAGGAGCCGGTGGGAGCTGAGCAGGGGCGTCAGGGCTTAGCTTGGCATCCGGGAGAGCTGCGGGGGAACAGGAGAAACAGGACGGGGGAGGCATTGCTAGAGATTCTGTGCACGGTTCCCCAGCGGGCGAACAGGGCCGCTGGAGGAGTCCTGGCAGCACGCCTGCCATGACTTGAGAGCAGGTTGGACTAGGAGCATCCATTTAGGATACGTGGCAGCAGTTGCACTGCTGAGTGCTTAAGCTCTACCCCGGTCCACGCACGTCATCTCTGGTGATGAGGTAGTTAGGGCATGATGGGGCACAAGCTGTTGCTCCTGAGCAGGTCTTGGGCACAGTGCAAAGAGTACCCCCACATAGGTGTAAACCCACTGTCTATTGGGTTTTTGGTGGTAGCCACGTGGGCTTAAGGACATGGGCAGGCAAGGTTCTTTGAGTAGATGTGATCTCTTTTATTAGACCGACTGAATAGTTGGAAAAAAGTGTATTCGACCAACTGAGTAGTTGGAAAATGCCTCAAGAAGAGTGAAAGCTTGCTGAGAACTTTTTTTCCAATTACTCAGTCGGTCTAATAAAAGAGATCACATCTACTCTACCTCTGGCTTCTATCGTGTTGAGGCTATAAGCTCTCCCAGGCAGGGACCATGCCTCATATCTGTCTGCAAGGTCTCCTGTAAATTTGTGGCCCTCTAAATATCTAATAATATGGACATTGAGGCTATGGTGGTCATTTGACTCTATTCAGCGGTATCAGGTTTATACACAAATCTTAGTGCTAGAGGTTGGATGGCCCCTTTTGTACAAAACCTATCTGTTAAGAAAATACATAAATAAAATAGCAAGTATCTCACAAGAATACAAACTCTGGTGTTTCAGTGTTAGCTACAGCAGATCCCCATATATACAGGCTTGGTGAGGTTTGCGAAGGGCAACATGAGCACTCGTCTCCAAAGGGAAAGAAAATGGAGGAATCCAAGGGGACATGGAGAGAATATGTAGCCCACAGATGTCACTGGGAAAGGCGAGGGCATGTCAAATATAATGAGTAGCCAATAGATAAGACTGTACGCCAACCAACACTTCCCTAAGAAGGGTCGTTGAGGGTTTTTGTTGCTGTTGTGGTCTGTAAATACAAAAATACAGAATCGGGGAGAAGGATTTTGGCTGGCTAGTGTGGCCTCTCGGGTGAAAGTTGGCTTTTCCAGTGGGCTGGTTTTGTGTCTCAGCCAATTAAAACTCTTAACAACCTGGATTTGGTGGTAGGAGGTGGCGACATTATGGCAGGAGGGAAACTTCTCAGCTCCCAGCTTGGCCCCTTGTTTTTGGTCACAGCCCCTGCCGGCATGAAGGCTATGTGACATGCATACAGTCCATCTCCACTGCAAATAGGTGCAGGTTGGGATGCAGAAGCGTTGACCGGGCGGGAGGAAGGTCTCGTCACACACAGCAGCAGAGGGTGGAACAATCCAGCTTGGCCGGGGTCCCAGCGTTCCCTGCTTTCTTGTTCACTTTGGGCAGCAGCAGGACAAAGGACATGGCCAGGGCACAGTGGTAGAAGCTGTGCACGTAGGTGTAATCCCAATCCTGCAAACAAAGAGAAGGTCAGGGAAAGGTGTCAAAGTGGACGGTCCTAGGGGCAGCTGGTTTCCTATGAATGCAGAGGAATAGACCTGATGGCTCTCAAGGTGCCTTGCAGTGTTATGTCCCTAAATCCCTTCTGCTCTCCTTATTCTCCTGCCTGCAGAATTTCAGTTTATTGCATACATGCATGGGAAAGGTTTAAGCCTGGGTTCCCTATCGTGGGCTCTGATTCGGCCTTTTCTTCTCCAGCACTTAGAAGGAAGCATCCTGCTGTTGGCAATTGCATCCGTGCTGCTTAGTTGCGCTTGGTCAAATAAGTCGCACGGCAGTGCTTTAGATCCTTGAGTAGATGAGCTATACTCCTTGAAGGACCAAGGCAAGGCCCATTGCAATCAGAAGGAGGCTTTCCATTGAGCTCGGTGTCATTCTGTCTGCCGTTTCCCCCTTATTCACAGTGCAACATTGACCTTGTGCACCAGCCAAGAAAAGTAACCAGATCTACTGCGAGACTTCTGGTGTGAGTGAATGCCGGTACCAGGAAGACTTTGCATTGATTCCCTATTGCTGTGTGTATTTGTCTCTGCTGATACTTGAATGAGCCTGTCTCATGCTAGGAAATACCAGTTATACTGGAGTGCTCATAGTGAAAATAAATGGAACATAGTATAATATTTCTCTCATAAAGTTAGCCAGGGCTTGACGCTGTTGCTGCAACCTCATACCTAGGAAACATTGGAAAGAGTTGGGTATGCAGAGTTGGGTAGACACTAGTATAGCTGTGCAGGAGCAATGGGATTAAGAGACCATTCGGTATTTAGTGACTTGCTTTCAAACCTTCTGATTCACCGAAATGCCAGGTTTATAGTACCTTGCATCTAACAACTTTCTACTGGCTTGGGATGCCTGGGGTTAAACTGGGACACCGGAGGATCGCCACAGTCACGATTTATATCTTTGTTTGGATAATCCTAATTGCAAAATCCTTCTCATGTTGTGAACATCTTTGCTGGCCACAGTCTTAGCACTATGGAGTTTCATCATCAAGCCGTGTCCAGATGGCATCACAGCTGTGTCCTGCAGCGGTTTGCCCATTAACTGTTTCCTTGAGCAGAAGTTTAAGAAGAGGTGAGTGGTCACGGTGAATGCTGAGCACTGCTGAAGATCTGGCTCCTATCGAGGTGTCTAAATAGGAGCTTGGACCTTTACTGAATCTCTGACCGTTAGAGAGGAACCAGTGATCTGGGTGATCTGCCTACTGCTTGCTTTTTCGTGCACTGTGCTCTATACTGACAGTGCCCACCAACCATGACAAGAGATCCTGAGATTTCTGTGCCCCTTTAGCATAAAAAGAGGGGTGTCCAGCCTTATAAAGCTAACACTGGAAAAGTAAAGTGGATTTAACACGGTCCTATTTTCACATTTTCCAATTCCTGAATGGAGCGTTTCATTAAACTACGCAGGACAAAATAGAAAAGCAGGGAGAAGAGATACACGTGTGTGTTTGGGGGGAGGTTATGCCAAGTGACATTTTTATGTTCTGCTCGAGCTTGTGATTATTTAATGCTTTGAAACATAATCTGCAGGGATCCCTGTGAAGTTGTGTCTCTTAGCTCCCAATGCACAGAGCGGCAGTAGTGCAAAGGCTCAGCCCACACTCAGCTAGCAGCTATGTCAAGAGGGTTATCTCTTTCCTCGCTGGCTGTGAGGATAGCAGTGCCTTCTGCATAGGAAAAAACTATGGTCTGGTGCCTAGAAGAGAAGGTAGTGGGCTGAACCAGTCCTCACAGGAGTCAATGAAGATGAAGAGTCTTTCCATTCACTCCCACGGTCTTGGGATCAGGAACATCTGGGTCCTATTATGGACTCCACCGATGGGCATTTTTGATCTTAAATCACACGTGGCCCGATTTACAAAAGAGGTCACTGGTACTGGGCAAATTGTGTCAAATAATGACAGCCTCGCGGGAAATAAAATGGCGAGCCATCCATAAGCACCTTGCCAACAGAAACGGGATAAACTTCATCAGGTAAATTATTCTCTGCTGCTGTGCTGCAGTTGCAATTCATGGATGGCATTTTCTTCCCTGATCTGTCGCTAGTCATCTCCACTTGTGTGGGTGAAGCTGACTGGCACTTGGGCTGGAACGTCCCCAGCTCCTCCAGGCGGTACGTTTTAGACAGCCCAAGCTGTATTCAAAGTAGGGATGAAGATATAAAAAGCTCTCATCCTGGTAGCAGCTTTCCAGTTTGGGAATGATCATTGTAAATTCACTGTGCTAACGCGTACCTCAAAAAAGAACCTCAGCATCAGTGCCAGAGCACCAAAGCAGAAGCCGGGGCCAATCTGCTGTGTGTAGACGCTCTTGTCGGGGTACAGGCCTTTCTTCTCTTTCATCTTTTGCAGCTGGAAGGGAACAGAAAATACATCAAGCACACTCTTTGGGTTTTGCAGTCTCTGTGCTCAGCCTCTGGAAGATCCTGTGCAAGCAAAAGTTGAACCAACAAGAACGTGTGATGCAGAGCCTACACAGGCCATGTATCTCGGATAACTAGCAACATGGCATTTTGGCACAAGAATGAGGCACGCCGTAAGTGCATCCAGACACTACGCTGGGGTGGGTAGTGAAGTGCAGCTTCACACGCTCTCTTTGACCATAAAGGTGTACACTAAACGTTTGCAACCTGGATGTGAGGTCAGAAAGTTTGCTCCCTTATAAACCCACTTGCAGCTTTCAGCAGTGGGATGCAGCTTGCAGGAGGGATAGCGCGAGCAGTGGCCTTCATTTACAGCCGTTTAGGACAATGAAGAACTCTTGCAGAGCTCTGGGCAGTGGTTATTAGTAACATTATTTTACTTGGGGTGTAGACCACAAACTTTCCAGGACAGTTAGACGTGCAGTGCTTGTGCTCCTAATCTTTTTTCCTTCCTGTCTGTAGGCATACACATTGACCCTAACATCTCTGTCACTCCCTCTATTTAAGAAACCTGACCTGGGGAGCCTTGGGTTTTTGCTGCCTACTCTGCCGTACAAAAGGCAAGTTTCTGAGTGAACCCCAGGAGTCAGAAGGCAAATTTAGGGGCCTTGAAACAGAAGCTGGCTGGTATTTGTTCAGTCTGAATTGCAGCTCTGCTATACCACAGGTTTTTATGAAGATCTTCCATGGACTTTAGGGCACTTTACCAGACCACAGCACCTCTTGGTAGTTGTAAAAACTCCATAAATGTGTTCTTGATGACTAGAAACATAAGAAAGTGAGATTTGCCAGAGTGGCTCAGACTAGTCAAATCTGGCAAGGATCACAAAAGCTATTTATTTGTCTGCTTTCAGGTCTTGTTGCACAAGAAATGCTATTCAGGGATCATATAGAATATCTCCCCTATTCTTCCTCTGAACCCAACCCCAGTGTCCTGTGCCATAATGCACAGAGCAGACTTAGCAAAGAAAAGTATTTGCCTGCCTTATCCTCCATCTAGCTAAGATGCTTTGTTCAGAGATCCCCCTTCTGCTCTTTGGAGGGACGCTAAAGAGAGTACCTCCAGGCTGAAGTGGTGTGGAGGTGGTATGTAGACCCCTCTGCACAGAGGGCACTTTCAGCTGGTGAAAACCAGTTGGCTGGTCACGTACATACCCATTTCACTGTTATCACAAGGACGGCAGTCCCGATGGGTCCCGAGTAGACACCATAGCCCCATCGGTCATGGTAAATCCTTACTGCTATGGTGAGCACTCCAAACATGACAAAGGTCGATCTTTTGGGTTCATCAAACTCGGCCAGAGCTGCACACCAAAGACCAAAGGCAGGGTCAGAACATCGAATCCGCCATCACTTTCATTCATCCCCTGGCATGTTGCTAACAAACAGCCCAGAATCATCTTGCTAGGCACAGAGAGCAGCTGGCTACTTCCTTTCTCCTATTTATCAAGGACTGCCCAAGTAAAGCAGTGGGGAGCTGTTCCCTGACATCGTCTGCCCTGTCGGGACAGTTCAGATTGTGCGAAATAGCATGGCAATGCATGGAGGAACAGCTCATGATGTATTTCCCATTAGCTCCGTGATGATGTGGCATAGCTGTGATCACTAATCGCACCGGCCACGGGCATTGTTTCTACTCAATAAAGTGTTACTAACAGTAATTACACTTAAACCAGCATAAGTGGTTGGAAACCAGTTCAAAGCTGTAACATGGCAAAAGTTCACTGTGTATAAACCACTTTCAAAATAGCCCAAACTGGTTTAAGATAAACCTGGATGGATGTACTATCAGACTTAATGGATTTAGGTTAAATCAGTTTATTGAACGTCTGTCTCGGATCCCTTCCAGATTCAAGCCATCTGCTCCAGCAGACCAGGGAGGGGAGCTCAAGCACCCCCCGGTTTCTGGCCTGAGCTTCTGGGCCACTGCAGGTATGTGGCTGCATTTCCAGAATCAAAAGTGGATGTCTGTTCACTTGCTTATTGGTTCAATCTACGCAGCTTAGACTAACTTGTGAAGATTGAAATGATTCAGCCTCAGGCTTTTTGACTGTCTGTACTTAGCCTATGAGTTCCTATGGCTCCAAGCGTCTTATTAAGAGTTTTGGCAAAACTTGAACTTCCCTGGTTCTCTGAGACCCTAGCGTCAGGAACAGACCTGCTGAGCTATCTGTAGGGTGTGTTACGTGTTTTTTTAGGACCCTGAAAAGTGTGAGCTATAACTGGAGCCAAGAGCTCAGGTAAATGAGGTCTCCCACATTCAGCTTTTTCAATGCACTTTTGCAGAAGAGGAAAAGAGAGAAACTATGCTTGAAACTGTCCAAGTGATTTAAGAACCTGTGTTATATAAAGGAGACTTAGGCACATTGGAAATTGCATTTCAGTGGAGGTCAAAGGGATTTTGGCTCCGAGGTGACTGATTCCTCTTTGAAAATGTAACCTGGGTAATGGTTATGGTGCATTTGAAAATTTAACTCAAAAGTCAAGATTTTAAAATTGGATATGAGAATCTATTCATGCAACTCCTGCTACTTTCAGTGGGACTCAGATGACTATATTCTCATAGCTGGCTTTGCAAAAGTGAGCTAAACTCTGTAAATGTTCCAGGATAGTGGTCATTGGATTAGCTTTCCCATGGGATCTTGGAAGTATGTATTGCTCGCTTTTCCAGGCTGACCGTTGGGACACAATTAAGCCAATGGTCCAGACATCATGGGAACCGTAGCTAGTTCTTATCTCTACCAGTCCTCCGCCCTAATTACCCTACATCACCTCTGTGTAGGACTTTATATGGCTATTCATCATCAGCCCAGAATCCTACTGATAGGTTCTGATCTCAGCCTGGATTGGGCCTAACTGGCTGCCCAGACAGACACCTGCCTGCAGTTTGGAAGATATAAGTGACTAGTGCAAGTAAATTATTAGAGGCTTTTGTTTAGCACAGAATGGGGTAATAACTGATAAAAGTTATGGATCCCTGTGGGCTCTGTGCCTTTCCAGCTCACACAGCTGTGTTATGGCTGTCCCAGATTTGCATACTGGGAAATGTGCCCAAGGGTCTGTGCGTACACACATGTGCATTCAGTCTTTACAAGCCATGTTTTGAGAGGCTTCCCTGCGTTTTAGCCACCACACCTTCTATGTCCTTGGATTGCATTTTTATAGGGATTTTGGCTAAGGGATAATGTCCGCATTTTAATCTCTGTTGTTTCCCCGTAGGCCAATATTTTAAACATGCTAGTCCTGACTTTTTTTTTTTTTGAATAAGAACGAAGCTGAGCCCTTCCTGTGATGGTCTAATTGCAGTCGAACTGAATTAATTTCCCAGTTAACTATTCCATGCTGGTTCTTTGTTCAATGCAGCACAGTCCCTACATACTACGGCACTGCAGGGTCATGTAAAACAGGGGATTGGCAGAGCCATCTTTCTTTCAAAGGGGACCAGAGAGACCACGGGCACACCGAGGCCTAGCTTTATAACTGGGATACATGGGTTGACCTGGCTTTCACAGGAAACAGTCTCAGAGTTGGCTTCAGCAGATGATGAGCCTGTTGGCAAGAGTTTATCTTTCATAACTACAACCCATGAACCCTGGTAACGTGGACCCCATTGTATCCAGCACCTAAAATACTAAGCCCCAAAGCCTGCAGCATTTTAAGAACCGTTGAAAACTTGTGCTCACCCATCAGCGATACCCAAATGGACAGAGCTGTCCCATAGATGCTGAAATATTCCAGGATATCGTATCGCATGAAACACAGCACTGATAAGCCAGGGCCATCACAGGCATGGTAAATCTATCAGAAAGAGAATACAAAAGAGGCAGATAAATGCAAACCTGGTCACATATTCTTGTAATGTCATTATATCTTTGCTCCTTGCTCAGCCCAAATGACTTGGTGCACCCAGTGATGTGGAAGGAATGACTCCTCTTAACTTCAGTCGGTGCTGGCTCAGACTCCAAATCCATTGTCAAGATCAAACAATAAGTCAGTGACCCAGTCAGGAATAGGACCCAAGCATCTTGGCTCCAGCTGGGTGTGATAAATGGTTTGTCCAAGAAGCACTGGGTGCATCTATACATGTGCCTTAATGCGCATTAGCCTATTTTAATGCTCATTAAAGCATCACAGAGACCCTGTGCTCTTTAGATAATGTGCATTAAAACAGGCTAATGCACATTTTTCTAGTACTTCACAATGGAGGTGCTAGATTTAATGCGCATTACCTGAAGCACACTAATTGAATGTGTAGACGTGCCCATTGGCTGCCTCGGGCTTCAAGGTTTACCTGCAGAGCGGCACCCTTTCTCAAAAGTTTTCAGTAAGGGAAATCATTTGCTGGAAAATGTCAGTGAATGAGTCTTAGTCTGTAGTGGATTTGGAAACAATTCATTGCGGGACCCTGCTATTGGATGTTAGTAGGTGTGAATGATGATGACCAAGGCCACATGGTGAGCTTAGTTTCATGCATTAGAGAGTGACACTTGGCATCATGTTTTTGGAGGGGATGAATTCAAAATTAGTTTCTTTGGGTGAAAGTTACCTTTGGGCAAGGGGCCAACGTATCACTGAGCCTGGGAGGACCTTTCTCCTGGCTCTGTGGGTAATGTTGACTTCTACCCTCCAGTGCCTTCGATGGTGTTTCCTACACAGTCACCAGCTTAGCAAATGTTCCAGCCCACAGACTCATTTAGTAGGATATTTGCAAAATGCTCTCATACGCACAGACTAACTCAAAGGGAATTCACCAGCAAAACCCAAAGCGTATTCCTGGGATTTCTTGGGTAGTGTTTTGCTTAGCCCCTGGCAAATACACCTCCCCAATTTGCTTCTGCTGGCTCTTGGATGCTTCCTGGTTCCTAATTTGGTTTCTTAACCACTTGGCAACGTTGCCCTTAAACATTTCTTGCTGCCGGCTGTCTGGGAGGGCACCGGTATTAGGTTATGATGAGAATTGAGATAACTTCCCTGCCTCAATCTCTTTGCTGTAGCAAGTGATGCTACCGAGAGGGGTCGTTCCTTTGCTCTGATGTTGAATTTTGAGAGGACTCGAGATTTGATGCGTGCGTTTTGGTGGGCATTTTTGGCTCAAGGTAGGAGCCCTTGTCTAAGATGGACATCTGCTTTCACTGGTTTGGAGAATTTCTTTTTGGGGCGAGTTGAGTGGGACTATATAGTCCAGGCAAGAGCAGCAGCTGCAACGCCGCTTTGCTCTTCTGAACATACCCTGACAGCCCTGGCAACTGTCTTCCTTTTTTTAGAATATCAGTATTTTGCATCTTCAACTTGTTCACAATGGGGCTGGTTCACCGCAGGCCAAGATTTCTTTTGACCTGCGAAAGAGTTGCATTCGACCCTACAATGGCGTCCAGTGAAATTGTGGACCCCACGGTAGGCAGGGCTACTCCAAGGAATTTGGCTGGACACTGAGGCTGGCACTATTTATTAACCCGCCCGGCTGATTTTTAGATACACACAGGATTGTTTTGTTTCCATGCTGAAAGGCTGCCCTCCATAACCAGAGACGTGGCAGTGCCATCCACAGGTTAGAGCACCGAGTCTGGACAGCCGGACTGTATTCGTGCTTCATCAGTACTGCCCTAGCCGCATGGTGAGCAAAAGGGAGCTGTCGCAATGATTGTAAGAGTCCCATCCTGGGTATTATGCTGTGTATTTTTATGCTAGTACAGTTAACGATTTTGCGAAAAGAAAAAAAAAATCAAATTGTACGTGCATTTATATGAACAAAAGGATTTTTCTCCCTTGTTAGTCTCGTGGAAAGGAAAAGCAAATAGGTGGTGAGTCTAAGCAGCTGTATTTTCAAAGCAGTTCTGCAAGGCTGGGAGGTTAATAATAACTTTTGTCTGTGTCTGTCCCTCAATCTTTCCACTAGCAATCTGTAACCGTGCCCCTCTCCAGCTTTCATTGCACAACAACTGCAAAGTCTACTTCCACCACATGCTTTTTGTCTAAAATTACAAAACGTCAAGTTACTCGAAATACAATTTAAAACCAAAACATAAGCTGGCCACGTCCCAGGTGGGAAAGAAGCAAGCAAACCACCCGCACCCCAAAAGAAAAAGCATCCCTTGCAAACATGCCCCACGCTCCCCACACACAGGATAAAGCTACAAACACCGGGACAAGATTGGCACATACTACAGTGAAGAATCCCATTCAGATGGCTTGAGGCAAACCTGCCAAAAAGCGGATATTTTTCAGGTACACAGGAAATTATATTATGTATGGTAAAGCAATGCATTTTTCCCCCTTTGGCATTTCATAAGCTTCAATTGTTAAAAAAAAAAAAAATCATTTGGCCCACAAGAAAATGTCCAAATGGAAACCGTCCAGGGGGATTTCAAAGACGTCATCAACGCAAAGCAAGGGAAGGAGCTCTTACCGCAACAAAGAACATGGTGAAAAAATAGACCATGGCTTCCATGTGAAATCTGCGCTTGGCTGCGATGCTGATGGTCGGCAGAAAGACCAGGCTGCTTATCGTGGGCAGAAGAAGTTTAGCCACTAGCGAACCCATGGAGGAAGGGGTGGAGGTCGCCCGAATTCAGTTCGAAAGACTCGGACCTTTTGGAAATAAATACAAGAGGACTCAGACGCTGAGCCTGGAGTGGATCAGAGTCGCATGAAGGAGTGTTAGGAAAACAGCTGTGGTGCATGGGCTTTAAAAATTTAAATGCCCTGGGTCATGTTAAGTGATGTCAGCAGATGACAGGTGCCAGCAGCTGAAGGGAAGGTGGCACAGCTGATGGCTTGCCACTGAAATGCTCTGCACATTCTCTGTTTTCATTCAAGCCCAGGAATCCCTGGGGCCTGCTCGAGCCCAGGGGACAGATGTCCCATGCAGCCAAGCCAAACTCTCTCTGACATTTCTCCCCGCTGCGCTCTTGGCTTTCTGCTTGCAAGAGAGGGGAAACACGGCGCAAAGTGGTGCCCCCTGGGCAGGATTCTCCGTGCAGGGAATGGAGAGCGGGTATGTATTGGAGAGGACTTCATGTAGGCTTGGGTGGTGACTTGGATTTCATGTCTGCACAAAGGCAGGCAAGGCTCTTTGGGTAGAGGTGATGTCTTTTATTGGACCAACTGAGTAGGTGGGAAAAAACGTCCTTAGGAAGCTTTCGGGTGCAATCACCCTTCTTCTGGTGTGGGGAGTCTGTGCGGAGAAGAAGGGTGATTGCACCCGAAAGCTTTCTAAGGACGTTTTTCCCCAACTACTCAGTTGGTCTAATAAAAGAGCTCACATCTACTCGGAGAGCCTTGCCCGCCCATGTCTTTAGACCAACAAGGCTACAACCAACCACCCAACAGCGTGTCTGCACAAGGGAGGCCAGGGGGATTAGACTTGGACCTTGCACCCTGGTGCTCAGGATTATACAGACCGCGTGCTTGCTTGCTGCCCTCCCCCTGCTCTCGGAAAGATCCACACCGTCCTTCCTCTCCTCTTCACTCACCCCGCAGCTCTGTGCGAGCGTGCACACGCACTGCTGGTCCAGGCCAATAGCACAGGGGGAAGTGGAGATAGTATTGTGACCGTGACAGAGGTCAGTGACTAGTGGTGACTCCCACAGCAGGTCTTGACGTAGTGTGGGAGCTGGCTGAATCTTTTAGTTTCCCCCGAAAATTGGGCAGGAAAAATATTTTCATTGATCTCTTCTTTGGGGGTTATTTTGCACAGTCTCTATGATAGTGTTGCTTGCCTCGGTTTCCTAATGTTTTTGCACATTGTTATATTCTGGAAAGGATGGGCTAACATTGTCCTGAATTGGAGCTGGGCACGAAGGTGCGTCTCTGTGTATAAATGAACAGGCCTCCAGCACCATCATAGACTGATCTGCATGTGAAGGCTTAGCGGAGCGCTACAGAGCTAAGGCCACAGTCCCTGGAGAGCTGTTTTTTCTGGTGCCCAAGAGACATTAAGGAAGGCTGAAAAAAAACAACTCCCAGAAACAGAAAGGAGAGGAAGGTGGGACTGGGAGAAATTGAGATCCTCAACGAAAGACAGCCTGGTCTTCTGGCCGAGCAGACCTTTGCCCAAGACTTGGCCAAGGTGCGTTGACCCAAGGACTGCCTCCTGTGCCACAGGTAACCAGGAAATGCTGCTTTCTTTGAAGAAGAGCTGCCTGCTTTACTGTGTGTAAGTCTGGGGGCACTCCTCTCCCCTAAAGGTAGCTTACTGGGGGAGCCAGGGAGAAGAGAGCCTGGCTTCAGAGCCCAAGGAGCCAGGGCCTCCACCGCTCGCCTGGGTGGAGTTGCCATTGCCAGCTCTGTTTGGATCTATTCCGGGAGGTTTCATCGCATGATGCAATTTAGGAAGGCAAATGCATGTAACCATTACATTTTAAAAACCCTCTGGACAACTGTATAAACCAGATTCAACATTTAATAGTTCTTTTAATGAATATCCTATCATTTTTCTCCTGGGTGACTCTCAGCAGCCTCCTGGAGATTTCTCTCCACTTCTTGGAGACTCCAGGGCCGTCCTGGAGGGTTGGCAACCCTAAAGCTGGGGCTGGCTTCAAGGGGCACTTGGGGAGACCAAATGAAGGCTGGGGGTCCTAAGCAAGAGAGCCGGTAGGGAACCCGTGACAGCTAGTGCCCAGCAGTAGGCAGTGAAGCTTGCAAGCCATCTTTTGCCCCCGGCGGTGTGTAACATCACAAGCTAACTGGCTGCCTTGCAGCATGCCGTGCAGTTTCCACTGGAGAATAGTTCCCTTGTACCAGCTGCCTTAAAAACAGAGAGCTAGATCCTGATGCTTTTGCTCAGGCTGCGTAACACTTGCCGGTAGCTGGACCCCATGTCCTCCAATCTGAATGTGACCTCTGCTCTGCCTGTAGACCAGCAATAAGGGAGAGGTTTCAGTGCTGACTTGGGGCTAGTGTGTCCTTTTACTCAGCTGAAATGATTCAGTTTCCAGATGTAACAGTGCCTATGCAGCTGTGCATCGCCCACCTCAAAACATAGGTGCCACGAATGTCCTTTCGCTATTCTGCAACAGGACTGAGGGCCTGACTCCCTTTGACACCCATGGCAAAACTCCCATTGATTCCCTAGCTAAAGCCCTGCCGGATCCCGGCAGGTAACAGTCCATCGCATCCTTTTGTACGGCCCGCTGCGTGCCCTCACCCAGTTCAATTCATCCTGCTTTGGGTAATACCCTAACACTTTGCCTCCTGGATTGTATAACCTTCCACACACAGCAAACCTCTCTGAAATTATGGAGCCCTTGACGTCTTCTGAGACTGAGGAATTTCAACAGATCCCGGTGCACTGAGTAAAGCCGTATAAAAGGAGAGCAAATGCCAAGCAAACCCTGTGCTGCTAATCCACTCAGTGGCTTCTCTGTTTTATTATGACATTTTATTATAACTCTGCTGTTCCCCGCCTGGGTTAATATCTTTTCCTTGGAACCTCATAGAGATTCTCAGCATCTTTTCAGTACAGCTGTTCTTGTGAAGCAGGGAATAGGAATGTGATGCTTGAGCAATAGTTCCTGCGGTCGTGGGCTCTAGCAGGAGATCGTGGCTTATGATATCAGCTGCTCAGACTGATAGCACAGGCTCATATCTCCCGGGAAGCGATGCTGGCAATGAGAGTGTTTCGCCAAAGTGGAAGGGAGACTCAGCAATACAGCTGATGAAAGCCTTTGCCCGTCAGCTCCTGAGGTCAAGCTCTGCTCAAATCCACCCTTGGGGCACAGTTAAACGTGCTGGTGAGTGCATCAGCTTCTGGTACAGAAGTTCAACACCAGAAGTCATTTGTATACTGGGCCATTTCTGACCAGGAAAGGGACCAAAGATGGGTAGAAGGGATGCAGTGGCAATACGACCCGGGACCGCGTGTTGCAGCACAGACTGGCATAGCAAAGGTTTCGGTGGCAGAACTGCCTGGGGCTGGGACAGCACGCTTGGGGTTTAGCTAGCATAAGGAATTCCTGGCTTTTTTGAGGAGTAAATTTACTACAGACTTTTAAAAAACTTATTAAATCCGCTCCATCTTTCTGCTTCCAGTAAACGAGGCAAAGCTCTAGTCTCTCCAGAGAAGGTGTGTGTTGCTAACCCTAAATGAGCGAGCAAACCTCCCAGCACGTCCAGCCAAGGAGCTGGAGCCTGAGAGGAGCGCCGGGTGAGCACCAGGTACTTGGCTGGATGAGGTTTATTTCTCTTTCTGTGCTAGATCCTCAATTTTAGTCATTCTTTGGAACGAGCCCATGTCTAATGATGTATTCATTTGCAGCGTGGCATTTCCCACTTAAGATCAGAGCTATCTAAGGGGCTCTCTTGTCCTCTAAGGGGGTTTACCTTAGGGGCGGGCAATTATTTTGGGCAGAGGGCTGCCTGCTTGCTGCATTTTGGCACACCACCATGGGCTGCGTAACAGGCAGCCAGGGGCAGATAAATATTCATTTTTTAAACTTTTAGGAGCCCTGCGGGCCAGATAAAATGACCTGGCAGGGCTGCATCTGGCCCGCGGGCCGCGTTTTGCCTGCCCCTGCCTTAGACCCTGGTTCGAGTGCTTTTACATCTATCCAAACTCAGAATAGAGCTTATGCATGGGTCTCGGGGGCTACTTTCCTGATTCAAGGCCTAAATTACTGGCCACAGAAACCACATGGTATCCCTTCTGTTCTTCTTATAATCCTCTCTCTGTTCATTCAGCTTTTGTCACCACTCTGGTGGTGTGGTGCAAGGTCTCCGGGAAAATGAGCTTCAAACTCGATTCACGTGAGTGTGTAAGCACCAGAGACACACCTGTCAGCACCGTTTGTGCAAGTGCAAGCTCGTGAGTGTTTGAGGGAAGCATATCTATTATCTAACCCCTGGCCAAAGGAATCTGTTTTGCGGCATGAAGAATTGCAGGATTCTTTCACCCGTGTAGCCATTGCCCAAGCCCTAGCTGGAACCTGCTGGAAAGGAAACCAGGTTGGCCATGGGACACTGCAAGTGCCAGCCATGGAAAGTGTTGTACCGAGCAATAAAAAGCACTATAGTTCTCAGAAGCAAGAAAACTTTCCACAGGTGTTTGGACTATTCTTTTCCTTTCTTTCCTTTTCTTCGAAGTTGCAAGCCTTGGGCCTGGTGTCTGGTCTGAAGCCAGCGCTGAAGGCATAAATGAGGGAAAAAAATTTACCAGGTCACCCATATGTTCCAGCTATTATTGAAAAAGAGACTGTCAAGAAAACTGCGAGATCTGCGAGAGGCAGATGGCTAAGTAATATCAGTAGCGGCTGCTTAAATGACAAACCAATAGAAGACAGAATTGGACGGACGCTGCCTTTTCAAATGTATATGGGAAGAGACCCAAATAACACAGGATAATATTTTTCACGTTCTTAAACAGGTAGAAAGCTTCAGTGAATGAGCAGGACTTTAGCGCGTGCATTTGAATACTCAGGGAACGAAAACTATAGACCAAGTGTTTTTGGGTGCACTTACGCTAGTTAAACTCAGATGACAAGGTGGTGAAGGCGAGCTGGAAGGATAGGCTCTTTTGTACCCGGGTGATGAGCTTTGCAATAGAGCAGTTTGTCACAGGGGATAATTCGTATGTGGGAAAGGCCTCAATCCAGACTTGGTCGAAGCCAGCGATTCTGAACCGCAGCACACTTGGGGTGCCTTTAGGCCCTTCCCAGCGTGCCACACAATGTTAGCACTGTTCGGTGTACCCACGCGACTCACGAGATAAACCCAGAGATTTCAAATAGGAAGCCACAGTATTAGAAACATTCTGACCTGTTGCAAACTTTGAGGTTTTTTTGCAACAGAAGAGTTGCCCAATTATTTTTCTGTGGTTAAAAAACAAATGAAAATGAAGACCTGGCATTTGTTGAGGGGGGACCTGAGTCTAATGAGGGGTGCCTTGAGCCTAAAAAGGTCAAGAACCACTATTCTCAGCTTCACCGTGGCACCAATACAGCAGTGGCTGGTGGGTCCCTTCCAAACACAAACACCAGGAGCCTCCTTCCTGCCCAGTCAACGCAACTTTGTCATGTCGACAACGCCTAAGGGTAGCAGCAAGAAGTGTATTTAGACCATCAGTTGTCAGATATAGACTCTTTTACTCGTGTGTGACGCTGCACTCAGCACAACAGGGGCTTGGTCTCATTAAGGGCGGTTTAGACCCTACCATGCTGCGAATCATTCATACTGGCAAAGACCGAACCAGCAAAGGAGCCCTTCTTACATCTAGCATTTGAACACCCATCCAGGTTGGAGGTGTGGGGATCTGAATTTGGTGTGACCCATTAGATAGAGTTGGACACAAATATGTCCTTTTACATTTCTCTTGTGAGATACTATTGGTGTTACCATCGCCTAGTCGTAGAATCGCAGAGAGTGAGGGTGGAACGGAGCTCAGGACGTCGCATCTAGTCCAACCCCTGTTCAAAGCAGGACCAGCCCCAACTACATCATCCCAGCCACGGCTTTGTCTAGCTGGGTTTTGAAAACCCCCAAGGATGGAGCTCCCACCACTTCTCTGGGTAACCTGCTCTAGTGTTTTACTACTCTCTGAGTGAGAAAATTCTTCCTAATATCCAACCTAAACCTCCCTTGCTGCAACTGGAGCCCATTGCTCCTTGTCCTGCCATCCGCCACCCCTGAGAACAGTATAGCTCCATCCCCTTTTGAGCCCCCTTCAGGTAGCTGAAAACTGCTATTAAATCTCCTCTTCTCTAAACTAAATAAACCCAGTTCCCCCAGTCATGTCCCCAGCCCCCGAACCATTTTTGTTACCCTCTGCTGGACTCTCTAGTCCTGAACCACCTCCCCCCTGAGCTTCTCTGTAATGTTGCAGGAGACATGAGTTTTGGAGTCTGGGTCCAGGCACCTCCATAGAAAACCAGGATGTGACCCTCCATTGGACCAGACTGACCCTGCGGCCCAAACTGGTGAATACCTTCAAACCCCACTGGAGTCAGCAGGGCTGGCTCACAAGAGTAATGGCCTGGCAGCAATGTGGTCACTCCTACTGGGGCTTTAGCAGCGTTCCCAGCGTAGCAGAATTGAGCTGTGAAAAGTTGTCTTGTTACTCAACCTTGTGAAGCCTGCCAAGAAAATATCCAGCTTCAGGCTACTTAGTGCACGCCTCTGTAATGCACGTAGGGTGAATAGCTACCCTTTCCCCAGTACGCGGTGGTTTTGGCAATAGGAATTACTATGGGCAGTGCCATAGAGAAACCCGCCAACCATTCCTCTCCATTAAGCAGCGTGGGCGCTTGCGCTGAGATGCCTTCCCGTAGGGGTGCAAACATACTTTGATTTCCTAGGCTGTTTTGCTTCATTGACTTTCCTCCCTCTCACCCCACTCGTATTTCTTTTTTGTATCCCCCCTCCCCTCAGTCAACTAATCAGCAAATTGCTGTTATTTTGCAATATGTATAGATATGTTTGGAATTTCTCTAGACTTTCTTCTGTCTGTGCGAGGCAGTTGCCTGGCTTTCCCGTCTCTCTCCAGGTCCAGCTGTCACATCTGTTTTCTTGGAATTGCGAAGCTTTGGTGTTCCAGCGAAATCGAATCCCCTCCCGTTCCTTGGGGAGCGGCGCACTTGCTCCTTCTTCCTCTCGCTGCTTCTGCTCCCGTGTGTATCGTATCTTCATAAACAAGCCATTGAGGTTTATTGGATTTGCCTAGCCAATCATAAATATTTTCACAGCGCCCATCAGCCAAGTGGGAGCTTTCTTTCTGGCTCTAGCTTATATTGGAAAATCATCTCTCCCTACCTCTCCTTGAAGAGGGTACATGACCCTATCGAATTAATTTTTTTTTCCCATTGTATAGGTCACTCTGTATGGCTTGGGGTTAGTGCAAGCACCTGAGGTGTCTGTGGGACTTAAAGAAAAAAATCAGTCTGTGCGTATACCCGTGTGCACGGAGGAATGACCTTGAGGAATACACAAGCCAACAGGTGTGCCTGAAATACACTCAAAAAGCCCCTTTGCCGGCACAACTGTGAGCTGATTAACCTTGACGCCTGCTCTTGCAGGCTTTGCTTGCACTGCTCTGCCAATGCACCTGTGTCCCCCCCACCCTTTTTTTTATTAGTGGAATAAATTGCTACTTAACACCCTCCACGCTCTGCCTTGCTCTGGGTAGCTTTCACTGAATACCTGCCCCTTTACATTTTTTTGACTTACTGAATAAGCCTATTATGCACAGTCCTTTCAGGTAGCCTTATTTCCCTCTCTTAGGCACAGATCTTTTTCCATATCCCCTTCTCCCTTACCCCATCAGCGCCTATTATAACAGTGGCAATTCGTTCAGGGGAGAGTTTATTTCCTCCCCCCCCCGGCAATCACAAAAGCAGTCTGTCATTCAGACAAAGGGTTGTTGATACCGGCCCCCGCAGGTAAACCTCATTAAATGGAAATACCCTGTATAAGTGGCGTATGACACCTTAATAATGGACCTACTTTATTCACAAGCCTGCCCCGTGGTTTGGCTGTCGCTCTGTATCTTTGACAGCCAGGCTCAGGAAAGAACGGGTGTGGGAAGAAGGAGGTGTGGTGTCCCAGATGTGTGGGGATTTGGAAGTGAGGTGAATGGGAACAGCTGGATGGGAGAGAAGAGCTGCTAAAGCAGGGGAGCATTTGGAAAGGAAGAGTTGCGGTGTATTGGTGGAGGGGCCTAAGCGAGGCCAGGACTGGGTTGGGAAGGGTGTTAATAGTTTCACATAGCCTCCTTCAGCTATTAATCTCTCACTTGCACTAGTTCCAAAGCTGTCTGGCAACCCCAGGAGTTAATCTGTTAATTAGAGTACCTACATGTTCCCCATGCCCACCTGTAGACCTCACTCCCCACAAGGCAGCAGCCCCATTGCTCTAGAGGAACCCATCGCTCTGAGCCTATCTGTACCGCTCCTTGTGCAGGGGACATGAGCTCCTTGTACCCGGAGCTGGGGGAGTCCCGGGCTGCTCCAGACCCTGCAAAGGCCAAAAGCCCGAAGGTAGGAGTGTCCTTTGCACTGCCTGACAAAGTTGTTTGGGTAAATGTGATATCTTTTATTAGACCAACTAAAATCATTGGGAAAATTCTTCTTTGCAAGCTTTTGGGTATAAACAACCCTTCTTCAGGCAGAGGAAGCATCCGCAGTTGTGTTGTGCTCTTCCCGGAGGGGACTGAAGTATCCCATCCCAGAAGAGCACAACACAACTGCAGGGGATACTTCTCCCTGCACAGCACAACTGCAGGTGCTTTCTCTGCAGGGAGAAGTATCCCATCCAGGAAGAGCACAAAACCATTGCAGCTGGTTCCTCTGCCTGAAGAAGGGTGTTTGTACTGGAAAGCTTGCAAAGAAGAATTGTCCAATTCTTTTAATGGTCTAATAAAAGATATCAGGTTTACTCAAAGAGCTGTGTCTGCCTATGTCCTTAGACAGACATGGCTACAACCAGCACCCTTTGCACTGCCTGGCACAAAAGCCATAGTCAACATGGCATTGCAATACTGGCCGTCCTCAACTACTGGAGGACCTGTGTTGTAGACCCCGAGGCTGCTCTGAGTGACGCCGGATGCCTGGAATAGAAGAGGAACATGAACATGAGTTTAGAGCCCCCCAGGATGCTCTTTGATTGACCGAGCTCAGGTAGGGGAAGGAGTCAAGTCCCTCTGACTGAGTATTACAGATCCTTGGCATCAATCTAGCCCACATAATCTTTAAAAATGCTCTATGTATGTTAGCACGTCCGTTCTTTCCAACACCTGTTGTGAGCTAAGGCTGATTAGCCCCATTTTAGAGGCAGGGCCACTTGGTCAATGGTATGGAGCAAGTCAGTGCCGGGCTGCAAAGGTGTTAGGCCTCTCTTCTTACCCCTTGTTTATTCCTGGCAGAGGGGGATGCTGCATATGGCACCGGGATTGGCAGCCAGGGCTGTGCCTCTTCGATGGGGTCTTGCCTTCCCTGTGATAGTTAACCTTACTCAACCGAAGAGCAACCCTTGACAGCGGTCCAGGTGACAGCTCACCGTGGCTGATAGGTAAAGTTTGCTCCTGCACTCTGTGGGAAGCCCCAGGGCATGATTTAACATGGTGCTAATTTTACCATGTGTGGTGTATTGCTTGGGAGGCTCAAGTCTGCAAAAACAGAGGGACGTCTGGGCTCAGGGAAGTTGGCTGCCTCTCCGCTGGAAACTGTGAATCCATCTGAAAAGGTGCATTTCCAATGCTCTTATGCAAATGATGTTGGTTTTGTGCTCTGAGACTTTGCTGGCTGTGGCTGATGGAGAGCTGTTTGGGTGCCGGCTAATGGGGCACATGGCATGCACGCCTGCCACGAGGGCTCTCCCTGCTGCTTGCGCATGCCTTCCTTTCTCCTTTCACCTGCATTCAACTTCTCTCCCCACTTCCTTGTCACTTGTGCTTTGTCTCACAGCCTTGCCTTGCACCGCTCTCTCCTCAGGAGGAAAAAATCACCTACATGGCACTCTGTGCTTCTGCAACAAGGCTGCTTCCAGGCACCTTCACCTGCTTCTCTTTCACGCTTGCACCTTGTCATGGTCCTGCCTGCGTGCTCGCTTGCCTACACATCGTGTGCTATCAGCTACGGGTGCCTGCATTTTCTGTCCTTCCTCTCTGCACTCTTTCTCATGCATGCGCATCTTCACACATCCCTCCAGGCTGCCCGGAGGGAGCTGGCAGGGACCAGGAAAGCAGTGTTTGTTATTAGCCCCATGGAAA
>JAGPOW010003310.1:19955810-20003545 GCA_030014935.1 Caiman crocodilus
AAAGTCTCAGTTCTCGCTTTTAGTTGCATTTTTAGTCAAAGTGCATTGGCCACACCAATAAATAGATCCTAGGGCTATCTTTCCTATCCCATCATTAAGTTCTTGTGGGTTACTTTAATACCTTGACAGTGTCCCTTTGGTGCTGCGCAAAGCAGGGCTGAGGTTGACCAATGAAGACCTCGGTGTTCATCCCAGTTACTCATGTTAGCCGAGGATATCTTTTCTCGTCACCAGGTTTCCGCTGTTTGTACCCTTCCGGATGCTGCAGCTCCTTTGGGTGGCCATCCTCCTCCCGGCTTCGTTTCCTGGCGTCCAGTCCTAACTGCTTGGTTGTGCACTGCTCTGAGCACAAAAGGAAAAGCTATAAAAAGAAAGAGGCTGGAAATAGCAATTGAGAGTGGGAGATAAGCAGGCAGAGGCTGGTGTCATGGGAACAGGCAGGATCCTCTGAAAGAAAGCAATCCCCGTGCCCTGACAAAGCATCCTTCTTTCTCTCCTTTAGGCTCGGTAACCACAGCGCGGTGCAAGTCCCTACGTTAGGATGTGGACGTGGCAGCTTTGATGTGGGCTCCTTGAAATAAGTCAGAGGAGGTCTGAAATAATGCTCCCCCCCAGAAAATGCAGACGTTTCCATGCGTCTGCCTCCCTCGGGATGTGTTTACCCTCCAGGCTGCAGGGCAGGGTGGAGATGTCCAAAGAGGCTCTAAGCCGCGGAGGTCAAGGGCGGCAAGAACTCAAGTCATGGTAGCAAGGAGCTCTGCGGAGACTCGTTTATCCTGCTGGGAATACGTGGTGTTGTAAAGAAAGGTGCCTGGGTGTCAAAGGCAAACCATAATGCAGGATCTTGTGCTGGGGTCCAGGGCACAGCTACGCCCTCGCCCCAGCCCAGCAGAGAAGGGATTTCTTGTGCTGGTATTTCTTCCATCTGGGCTCCCAGGCTGCGTGGGAGCTGGGCTCTGACTGTGACCCTGCGTACTCCTTGGATCCCACCCTGAACGCGGCATCCGAGGATGCTGTCCAAGCGCCGTGGCTGACCCTGGAGGGGAGGAGTAAGGAAATATAATGACTGGTTGCTGGGAATTCCTGGCGAGAAGCAGACTGAGCTTTTCACTGCCAGGGGCCAGGCCAGTCGGTGACCGGGCTCTGCTGTGTGACCCTGGGGAAGCTGTTTAGCCTCCGCGCTCCTCCATTTCTCCGCTGTGGAGCATGCATCAAGGGAATATAAAGCTCTGGTCACTGTTGAGGTGTTTGGCGGCTTGTAGGACCCTGACTAGACACCAAGCAGGGCCTTGGTTTCTGACGAGGACCTTCAGGTGTGATGACATTGCTTCTAATAACGAACACCTCATCTCAGTCGTGTGGTTTCTTGAGACTGACGAGTCTGTAGGTTTGCAAGGCAGAGAGGTAATCCAAGCTGGCACATGCAAGGCTGTCAGTCTCTTTTATTGTTCATCTCCAAGTAGTGCTTTCCCTAAATCTCCATCTCCTGGAGTCCTGGCCTTACTTGAGATGTTTATCTCCCACTCTTTTGTTTTTTTAAAGTGCATTTCTCTTCTTCCAGCGTGAAGAAAATAGCTGGCAACTCCTAAAAACTCCAAACCCAGAAGGCAGAGAAACCAATGTCATGCTTTTGGAGAGTCTGAGTCATGAGTTTTTGAAACTTTGGGGTTGGCTATACTTCATAGCTTCAATTCTTAAAGTGATAGCGCAAAACAGCCAAGCGCTTGTTACGAAAAAAGATTGGGAACTGTTTTCACCTTGGTAGCGATAAGACAGCCTGGATTCCCAAGGATGCTTCTCCAGGTTTTGGGTTAGATGTGAGCGCAGGTAAACCCCCACCACAAAAAAAAATCTTAGTGGAAAAGGAGCTTTCAAAGCCAATGGAAATACGTGGACACGGCGGTATCTGGGATCACTGCGGCCAGCTTGCAGCTTTGGATCTCCTTAGAGGTATTTTTAATAAGTGGTTAGGGGCTCTGGCTTCCTCCGTTTGGCTAAGCACATTGCAAGCATCACGAATAAGAGTATGGTGTCAAGGTGGGAAAGATAACGATCGTCCCGTTTCCCAGAGGCACACAGACATTTAGGGTAGGGGCCAGGGAATTAATTCCAGTTCGTTTAAAGGGGGTCAGAGATTGAGTGCGGATCAGCTGTCTGTGTGTCTGCTCTTACTCTGCATTAATCACTCGAAACGCGGGCGCTTGCTTCACTGCGGGGTCGGCTGGCCGGTATGCTGACGTCACGGTGAACACCAGGCCAAGGGCTGGTTCTGCCCCTTTACGCATATTGGACACCTCATCGCCCTGAGCAGCATCACTCATCTCTTGCAGGACGTGGAGTTTGTGTTTGTGTACCAGTACCCAAATCTAAAAGCCCAGTGCTCTTTGCCGAGCGGCCTCAGCATCTGGTGTGAACAGAAAAGTCTCGGTCCAAAATCTCGGTGAACGTGCTTCAATCAAGGCATTTTCCAATTCCCTGCCTCTGCTGGCAGCTCTGCAGCAAGACAAGCAAGCCTTATGCTCTCACCGGGCTGGCTAGGAGACTGTTTCTTAGCGTCTGTCTTGCCCTGTATGTGCACGTTAATTCTGCACAGTGCTGGTTTTGAGTGGAAATGCCGACAGGCTGTCTAATGCACAGTTTAAGAACTGCCCCCCCAAGGCTGCGGGGAGGATGAATGCCCCTATTAATACGACTGACAGGCTTGTGTCACCGCAGAGACGTGACGTCGCATTGACAGCGCCGTGCCTCGTAGACAGTGCCAGAAGGGAAACGCCTGACACAGGTGCACCATGCTGACCGCCTTGGAAAAGGAGGTGAATAAAAAAATGGGGACGTGTCGGGCATCAGCTGGAAGGACGGAGACAGACGCAGCCGTAAACATCCCGGCGTATCCTCCCGACGTCAAGGTTGTGAGCGTCTCGCCAGCGGCCTCTTCAATCACTACAGGAGATCAACCTGAGCCTGCGGGAGCTAAGGCGACGAGTCTCGACAGCATGAGCAAAAGGGCTCTGACTGCTTGTTTTATATTATTATAAAACAATATCATGATTTATATCTGGTGTCCCTCAGGCCCAGGGAAACCCCGGGCAGTGGGTGCATCTGCTAAGGGACACAGGAACTTTCCTAAAACTGAACTGCGGTATGTCAGATGGGAGCAGAGAAACCTTGCACGGCTACTGTCCGTTCTGTGCTTGTTCATGGGCCGCAGAGATTTAATTCTCCAGGGACCCAGGTGTCACAGCCGCAGAGCCACATCAACCTGTGCACCCCGAGGGACTTGCAGCAAAGATGCTCCCATGCAAAAGAAGAAAATGACAGTATACTGGGTAGTGCTGATAGAGATGGGACGTGCGTCGCACTAGGAAAAATATACCCAGTGCGTGGATAAATAAAAATGGTCTTTGACTCTTTCTGCACGGAGCCTCAGGTCTGCACGGGGGTCCCTGCTCCAGAGCTAACAACCCAGCGTTTTTGCTGAGCGCAGACTGCAACCGCTGACATTGTCTCTGCATCAGAAAGTCTGTCTTAGAGCTCCATACAGGTGCATCTTGTCTCAATTAGAGCAGCGTATTCACTGCAACCTCTCCAGTGGTAAATAACATCTGCAAATAATTTCTAGTGCTTCTGCCAAAGCTGGGAGATGCACAACCTGTCATCTGAGATCGTGTCGGTGATTAATGACATACCTGACCAAAAATGCCAGCAGACATAGCCCATTATATGGGCTGGGTTTTGGGACAGGTGTGCCATTAATCACTGATGTCAGTAGGCCCGTGCCAATTTCTAACAACCGCGTCAGAGTTACTCTGAGTTGGCCTGTTGTGAAGACATTTGCAACTTTTGAATCTGGGTCAGGGGTTGCGTGTTGTGATTCTCTTTCCCAATGACTTTTTTTAACCATAACTCTCATTTATCAGCCCCCTATTGCTTTCGTTGAAGTAGCGGCGCAACGCTCCCTGACTTCAGCAGGTGCAATATCGGGCCACGTGTGGCTTATCCTCACCCATGATTTATGTAAATGGCCAACTGCAGGTAGAGCTGGCTGTGGATTTTCTGATGAAACAGGACTTTTTAAGAAAAATGCTGCTTCACTAAAACCTAGCTATTTCATGAAAATGTAGTGGTTTTGACGAACTTCTGATGAAACATTGGTATTGAAAGCTCTCTTGGTTTCCTGTCGGCTCACCTGGTAGACTGCTCAGGCTGTGGCTTTGGGCTTTCTGTATGGACTCAGGGTTTTTAGAGCATCGAAGCTCCCTGCTGGAACTGGGATTGGTAAAATCCCAGATCCTAATTTCCAAGGCTCCTAGCACACCTATGACTCCCAGGGCTTCAAGGTTCTCACCACCCTGTCTGTCCATCAAGGCTAATGGGGAACCAGGACCTTGAAGGCCCTGGCAGCTAGAACTGGGTCAGGAGCCTTGACATTTGGAAGCCAGGGCTCCCAGGCTCAGTTTTATTCCACAGTTTTCAAAATTAAAATGTTTTGGTTATTTCAAAGTATTCTCCATCCTCCCCGCAAGAGTCTCTCCTTCCATGGGTCAGGTATCCATGTTGTAGCTGTATTGGTCTAGAGGCAAAAGCAACCTGGACTCGTGGTAGAGGTGCTATCTTTTATTAGACCCACTAGATTTTTGCAACTAAAGGCAAAAGCAATCTTGACTCATGGTCGAGGCAGATTTTTGCAACTAGAAGCCTTTTATTAGACCAACTCCATTAAAAAAAAAAATTTTTTTTTTGCAAATATTTAGTGGGTCTAATAAAAGATATCACCTCTACCACAAGTCCTGATTCCTTTCTCCTTCCATGGGGTATTTGGAAATATTATAATTTTTGTTCTGAAATGGAACGAATGTTTTGAATTTCCTGCAGGACAGAAATCCCACCTTTCAGCCAGCTCTGGTGGTTGAATTTTCACAGAGCTGTTCACGACCCCCCAGCAGAGAAGTCAAATTCACAAAGGAACCCGCTGGAGTTGCTGACAACAGAGAATTGCAAGTGGCTTACCTGCATTCAGCAAAAAGGAGCAAGGCATTCCTCTTATTTCCTCAGCTTCGCTATGAACTACTTGCTTAGGTTTGTGCATGAGTATTTGGGATGACCCGATTAATAATTACCACTAAAACTGGTATTGCATCGGGCCTCTATTGGTGCCTGCCTGGAATCTTCATTCTTACCAGATAGGCACCGAGCGCTGTGGAATTGGAGCCAGCCCAGGACCAAAGAAGGTGCTAGTTTTTCTAGGAGGGGAAAACTGCGCAACCAACAGGAAAAGAGAAGACTGGGCCTCAATGCAACTTCACCTGCCACTCAAACCCTGGCAATCCTACCATAAATTACCAATTTGGAGGAAAAGAAAAGAATGACCTTTTTAAAAAGGTACTTGATGGAGGGAAGCTCACACGTTGAATGAAACCTTCCACAGAGCAATAGAGGGGAAGGTGTCTGGGGTGAGCAAGTCAAAAGTAGATGGCTATCACCATTGCATACGCAGTATGCATATAAAAAGAAACAGGAATATTCACTTACAGAGCACGCTGTATAGAGTCTATAGGTGATGCATAATATGCAGTTTTAGGTTGCATGAAATGGTCGCCATATATAAGTAGATATGTATGTCTTTCCTATGAACATGCAAATCCATTCCTCTTTCTTGACAAACAGGTGACGTGTTTCATACACGCAGGAATACGTACGTGCATATGCACATGTGAATGGGGTCCATGACAGGTAAAGCTGCTTGCAATTTTTCAATCAAAAATATTTTTTTCATTAAGCATTATTTTTTTTTTTGAACAAAGCCTTTCACAGACAATTTTCCTTTTGTTCCCAACTTTCGGGATTTTCATGGTCAAATTAGAAAACCAAACCCTGGATTCTTTTTGTTGAAAAATAACTTTTTTTTGTTCAAATTCATTTTTCCGCTTCAGTATTGAAGACCATTATTATTGTTGTTATTCTTATTGTTTTTAAGCATGGTTAGAGGAAAGTTGGGCTAAAAATAGAAAAAAAAATCAAAATGTCCAACAAAAAATAATTTTCAGTTTTCAATCAGCTTGATAGGAAAAATCTGTTTGAAATTGCTGGCTAATCATAGTAAGGGTAAACCTGTCTCAATGGCCTATATTTAAACTAACGTTTCTTTTTTATTAACTCAATTGTATATGAGGATTATTCTGCACATACATTCGCAAACCTAACAGCACATCTGTATTCTTCACCACCACGCATCGAGTGACCGCAACTTCCTCCAGCGTGACTAAGTCCAATAACCTCAGCTAGTGTAGATCACTTTAAATCCATTTGAAGATGTGGACCCTTATACCTAGAGGTGAATGTTTGCTTGTTCTTTCCTTTTTTATGGTACTGTTATAGATGTTGTACTGTTTCAGTTGAAATGATACCAACCCAAGCCCTAGTGTGGGCAGCTGCACCAGGATAAAGCCCCTGTAGGTATTATCTACGTGGGGGAAATTGCCCAGCATAGTTACAGTGAAATAGCCATCCTGCTGTAGCTTTAAAGCCTAACTCCCTGTTATGGACGCTCTGTTCCAAAATAAAAATGACTTTATGCCAGAGTAATAGGTTCATTTTGGAAGCAGAGTAATTATTCCAGAAGAAAATGGCACGTATTCCAAAGTAGCATGTTCACATGGGGGAGACTGTCCAGGAAAACCTTGGTGGAGTAGTTAGTCTGGGAAATTTCTCATATGTAGACAAGATCCTTGACAGGTAGAGATTATTCCCTTTCTTGCAGGGCGGGGGTAGTAAGTACTTCCATCCTGGTATAAAGGTGTCCACACAGTAGGGGTTTTACGGCTGTCATTATACGTGCATGGGTGAACTGACCTGACTCGGACAAGGGCTGGGATCCTTTCTTGGAGGCTGTGCCTCGTTGCGGGTGGGAGTGCGAGAGTAATTCCCGCGGAGCTGTGACGGCAGGGCTTTGAATGCCTGCTTAGGGCTACGCGAGCTGGCTGGGGCAGCAGAATGGTTAAAATATCTTGCTCCAGCTCCAGAAACCCGTGCGTGAGCCCTGCTCTGGGCTTGTGTCCAAAGCTTTCCCCAGGCAGCCCTACTGTAAACGGGTACCTGTCATGCGGGCTGGGGATTCAAAGGCAGCTGGAGGTTGATGCTAGCCACATCACTCCCTTGTGTGCCGCTGGCTAAGGAAATTGCTGGGCCTTCACTAGGCTAGCCCCAGGGGTGGCGGGGCTCAGGTGGACCTTTGACCTGCACGAACTGGACAGGTCAAAGGCCGGGCTCCGGACAACACACATTTCACCCATCCTCCGGGCTGCGGTTTGAGTGCCGGACCGACCCCTTCTCCCTGAGCCAGAGCAGCGCAGCTCAGTAGCCATGCTGGCCGGCAGCCCGATCACGCAGAGCCGCCTTTGGGCCCCCAGTGCCGTCTGATGGAGCGGGCAGCGTTCGGATTCCCAAGGCCTCGGATGCCCTCTGCTTCCCTCCGGCTGCATGCGTGGCCGCCCGTCCCGCCGCGGACAGACGGAGGAGACAGCGTTCCCGTGCCCCCTCGTCGGCTGCGCTGGACCGCTACTGCAGAATACCGCAGGCCTTCCTCCGAGCCCCGTGCTGGACCGGCAGCTGTCTCGCTCTTCCCGGCCTGGCCTGCCTTCCATCCCTCGAGACTCCAGGGGCAAGCACTTGGCGCTGCTGGATCTCTGTGTACGCGTGTGTCTGTCTCGGCGCGCAGAAACGCATGCGTGCCGTTTCCTCCTCCCCACCTCCTGTCCTCCACCAGCCTGGCTGCAGGAAACCGGCTGGCTGCTGCTGCCCTAGCATCAGGGGAGCCGAGCGGGTTAAACCTGGGGCTTGTTGGGGGGAGGCTGGGAGGGGGGCATGAAGGGGGGTGGGGGAGACATCTCAGGGTGAGAAGTGTGAATTCCTCACAGTCTGTCTGACAGCTATAAAACCGACAAAAGCCGACTTGGGAAAGCCACTAGGCAGCTCCTCCTCTCTGGAAGCCCAGGCTCTTTGGCCGCCCTTTGAAGTTTGAGGAGAGAGCGAGCGGGGAGGGAGAGAGTGTCTGCAGCTCCTGCTCCTCCTGCTGCTGCTGCTGTTGCTGCTGCTGCTACTCACTCTTCCCCCACACACAAGCCTTTTGCACCTGGTGTCTGGAGCATCTTCAGCCTTAAAACTAACCCCTTGCACCTTGCTGGCACTTCCCAGTTTGTCAAGGTATGGCTTATTTCTTGTCTTTTCATGGCAGGGAGGCATCGTGGATGGCATATTGTTTAGCAGAGGCAAAGAAAAGACAGCCCCCTCTTTTCCCCCCCGGCCCTCGACCAAGCCAAAATGATTGAAGTGCCAGAAAAGTACCAACCCCTGTCCGTTCAGACAAGGTGGCTTCACCTTCACTCCTCGCTTTGGGGCGACTTAGACGCTGCTGAGTCCGTGTTGGACCTTAGGAGATGGATCTGAAACCTGATAGTGTTACTGGAGGGGAAGAAAGTTAAAGCTCTCCCTCCCTCTCTGCTTTGCCATTCAGACGTGGGCTTTTCTTCCGCCCCCCATCCAAAGCTTAATTAGTTGTCCTTTGGATTTTTATTTTTGGTCAGGATTTCCTCCCGCAGCACCTCCTCGATAGTTAGGGTAGGGCTTTTCTTTTAACCTTTTTTTTTTTTTTTTTGACTGAATATAGGATAAACCCTGAGCAAGTTATTTTATTGGCCCTGGACCAGAAGTGTCTGGAAGTCTTAATGAAAACCAAGTGTAAGGCAAGTCTCAGCCACCTGTCCCCGGGACTCACAGCCAAGAACTCCGGGCTTCAATTAATCAGTGGATTCTGAGCTTTGGAAACCGTCTTCTGGATATTAAGCCAAGCGGCGTGGTAATGCCAGGGTGGGGGAAGGATAAGGCAACCAGCTGATGATTCCTGTTAACCAGGCATCAGCCAAATCCGTGGTGGTGTTAACAGTAAATCCACCTTCCCCAGAGTGCCACAAAAGCCCAGGGAAAGCATTAAAGGGGTGAAAAAGAGACACTTTTATGTTCCAGACCTCTTGATTTTATTATCCCTTCCCCTCCTTCCCTGAGCAACCTGTGTTTTACTTAACTCTCCGCTCTCTGGATGTACTGAGTGTTTACTTTTGAAGGATAATCTAATCTAGGAGAGTGGTTCCCCCCCCCACACCCGTTGCAGACATGAACTGCTTTGATTGTCTTGGACCCTGATTTCCTGAACCTTGCTCATCTCTGGCTTTAGCAATGGGGGGTCCTCCTACTTCTCTTTGAAACAGACTGTTATATTGCTCGGGTTTTCTTCAAAGCCCTATCATTCTGAGTCAGTGGGTTTGCTTTTACACTTCTTTCCAAAGATGATGTAGCGGATGGAGATGAAAGGCTTAGAACTGTGATCCTTTTCACATTTTTTCCCCCCAAATCTCGGGTGATGTCTTTGCTGTAGGAACAAACTTTTCATCGGTGAGAACTAGAATGGACCAAGAGGACCTCCTAATGAGAGAGCAAAAATCAGCATGGTTAATTGTGATCTCTTGTATCATTTTAGAAGTCTTTCATTCATTGGGTAACAGTGCTGCAAGGAAGATGTTCTGGGGCACTGACTTCTTAAATGTAGGGGCAGTTCATGCTGTTCGGTGTCTCAAGCGTAACCCTTGCAACCCACTGGAACTAACTGAATACCCCCTTCTCCCTAGTTTTCTTTGGCTGTAATGAATATATAATGAATCACTATAGAGTGATTTTAGTCTTCTAAAAACCCATCCGACTATCTTATCTGGGAGAGGTCCTGAGGACGATGGACTCCTGCTAGTGACATTTATCCATCATCAGGGTACGGTCCAATACTTATTAAAGCCAATGGCAACGCTTCCATTGACGAAATAAAAGTGCAGGCTCAGGGCCTCGTAATAATTCATGAGCCCTGTCGTTTTATGGATGCCAGGCGTTGTGTTCTTTGTCACACCCAGTGAAACAGGGTACGTACGGCGTGCCCTCTGTGTCTTCCAAAGGACTCTAGAAAAGAGGGGCCTTGAGACTGTCACACGGACCGTTTCTCTAAAAATAAGCTCGTCGTGAATTTGGACGGATGCTTTGAACGGCATGATGTTTGGCCTGTTGCTTTCTAGAATGAAGATCGTTAAATGGAGTTGGAGCAGCATCTTTGTCAGTGAAGGCTCTCACCTGAAGAAGACCCTTGCCATCGTGTTCTTCGTAGGGAACATTGCTTTTGTGATAGCGCAGGTAAGTGTATCAGCTCGGTGAGCGCCCTTGCACTCCTCGTTCATACAGCTACGCTGTGCTTATTTCGGGGAGGATGCCCCGTTTGGATAGGTTTTCCCTGTAGTCCAGGTCTGTTCCTAAGAGGTGAGTGGGCAGGTAACACGCTGGTGCTGAAAGGATAGCTCCAGCTTACCTGTTGGCCTGGTTTGTGAGCTCCCGCGTAGACACAGGCATGGCCTGTCCCACCGAGCGCAGGTATCCACCCACTCCAACACAGGTGCCGTATTTTGACATCATGCCATCGGAGCTTTAAGCAGAGGCACTTGGTCTAATACGCATATTCGTCTTTCTAGTGCTAGGCTTCCCTTTTGCCTGCTGCATTTTGCTGAGAGAGAGTCACTGTCTGGAGGTAAAACGGGGTAAAATTCTGCAGGTTCGTTAGCTGGGGTGGCACGTTCTCCCCCATTCGTGGACAGCTGCTTGAGTCTTTCCCAAGAAACACTGAATGTATAGAGGCCCGTGGTGGAGGGAGAACATGGGGTGGGGAAATAATGAACCCTATATAAAAAAACAACCCAACCACTTGGCCCCACGGAGATGGTTTATGGAGAAGTTCTCCTAGCCAGCATGTAGGAGGAACACAGGGGCACAGGAGAAACTGGTGAGATCCTGGAGCCAGGATGAGATGGGGCAGGATAGCTCAGGAGACCTTTATTGCTGCTTCAGGCAGGAGCAGTATGTGTGAGTGGTGTCCCTTGGCCAACACATGGAGGGCTGAGCTGAGGACCTCAGGTTGGTGCTGCTGGATCCAAAGAGCCAAGGCTCTGACAATGGGCTTTGCCAACTTATATCCTCTGTGTTTTGGCCCAGAGGGATGTGTGTGACATACTCAGTAATGCATTACATGCGCATCGCACTGGCACCCACTACCAGCTGCAGCACAACAAGGGCAGATCACATGTAGATGCCGTAATTCCTTCCTCCCGTCAAGAGCGGTGCGTCTGAGAGAGAGAGTTAGGTTTGTCAAACTATCTGGCTGTGACAAGAGCATGCATTCATGGAAGTCAGGCAGCATTTCAAATATCTCTTGCATACATAATATCTATTGCACACGGTGCACCTTTATCTGAGAGGTTTGAGGACTGAGCTCTCCCTGTGCTCCTTGCATTGTCAAAACTCCCATTTTGAATGGAAGGGGCATGTTGGCTATGTAAAGCCTGAAGGGGAGCATCCACTGCCGTGGGGGTGGAATATGTTCAAAGCGTGTTTCTGACAGAAGAGCTGTCTATGAGAAGATGCCTATTTGGCAAAATTGAAGTGCGCTGTACGACCATGTCAAGGTTGAGGCTGTTGCATTTGGAGAAGTGACCAGAGCAAATCTTTCCCTAGAGGTTAACGTTTTCCCGCTTGACCTTACCACAATATTTCACAATGACTTTTTTGTTTGTTTGTTTCTAAACAACATTTTCATTTCTAAAATAATAGTTTTTGATCACAGTCTGAATGATAACATAAACCAGGTGGAATCAACATGAAATGATTTGGTTGACCGCAAAATGCCAAGTCTTGCTTAACAGGAAATTCCACATGTTGATTTGCAATAAAAGCAAATTTCAGAAATGTAGGATGTCTTGCAAAGTGGGGATTTCAAGGTTGGCACAACTTTACCCCCAAACACAGCGGGGAAAGGGCGCCTGTCTTCTGTGTGTAGCAGTTTAGACCTACAGGAACCATGGAGAGGGACTTCTTATGCCCATGTGCTGTGGTTCAGTGAATGACCATGGAAAGTGGGATATTTGAGGGGTCAGCAAGGGTGTGGATAGTAGAAGTGTGAACTGCAAAGATTCACTGCTTCACAGGTCCATTATGGGGAGAGATGCAGCAGGTTGCAGCTACTGCTACCGCTAGGCTTGCCCTCTTGGAGAAATGATGCCCTTCCCCAAGGACCCATGTATTTCCTTCCTGTCATACCTCCCTAGTTTGGCATCTGGGAGTGCGGTTTGCACACGCGGGACCCAGTGTCCCCGAGAGTAGCAGTCCTGCTCAAGCTATCCCTGCAGTGTGAAGGTTTAACACCTCTTCTCTTCTGAACATGAATGCCCGGTCTTGCAAATAGGATAATGCGCAGACGTCCAACAGCCTTGAAGAAGGAGCAGATGTTACTGCGTATTGGTGGGGGGAGTGGACCAAATGGACGGCGTGCACTAGGACCTGTGGGGGAGGAGTCAAGTCCCAGGAGAGGCATTGCCTCCGGCAGAGGTACTGTGAGAGTGACTGAGTGACGCCTGCATGCTGAAGGGCCCTGTGCTTGGGGATGTTAGGCAAAGCACCTTTCTGCTCTTGCTCATAGGTTCATAGATTGTCAGGGGCTGGAAGGGACCTTGCAAGATCGCCGGGTCCAGCCCCCCTGCACTAGGCAGGAGAAGACAGCTAGGGTCAGGCAAGCACAGTGCAATCTGCGCACCGTAGTTTTTGTAGGTGACAGGTGGACGTGGCGTAGTAGCTTGCACCACAGTAACAGCAGCACTGATAGGAAGAGCTGCCTTGCAATCCCTGGAGAAGGGAGATCACCAACCCATAGGTCCAGCTTCCAAGTGCTTCCCCAGCCCAGGATGGACCACCTCCCAGGGTGTCTCTGCCCCTTCAGTGAGCCTCTGGCACGTCTACGTGTGCAGCCAGCCAAAACTTTGGTCACTGCCCCTTAAAACAATTATTTATCATTTGTCCTCTGGGAGTTGACTGGACACTGTCAACTCATTCCTCTCTAAGCCACCAAGTTCACAGATTTTAATGCCCCAAAAGACCCTTCGATCGCCTTTATGTGTTCTCCGTTACCCCCTGGGCTTGTGGAATTGCACCCTGAAGGAGACTAATAAACTTGCATTTGGCTGAAGTGTATCCTCCAGAACTGCGTACATCTGGAGCACCGTGCAAACTTGAAGGGAGTCATTAAAAATACTTCCCATGGTGCCTTGAACTGTAACTTAACAGTTTTAATTGAGAACTATTAAGGAAGTCCTGAAGCTGCTTTGATCGCTCTAGACTGCCCATGGGGCAAGAGCAGTCTGTCTTTTTAGTAAGTGTTTGTACAGCGCCTTGCACAGTGAGCCTCTGATCCCTGGTTGGCGCTTGCAGATATTACATGAATGGGATTTGCAAATGCTGATGATAACTGAAGTAAATGGGGATTTTGCTGTGAGTGGAGAGACACGGGTAGCCGTGTTAGTCTTTAGTCAAGCAGAAGGCAGGGTAGATTAGTACTTTATAGACTAACTAATTCTTCCCACAACATCTGATGAAGTGAGCTCTGGCTCTCAGAAGCTCGTCTCTGTCTCTCTGGCTCCCTATCTACATACCATTTATTGAATCTACAAGGTGCAAATCTACCCTGCCTTCTGCTTTTGCCATGGACTTCAATAGGATGATACCTTAATTCTAGAAGACATTGCTATTCGATATGGGAGCACCTGTGAAAACAGGCAATGTAGGTATTGTTTTCCAAGAGAGTCTAACCCCACTTCTAAGCATCATTTCTTTGTTCAGAAGGAAGTCTGTGAGTGGGCTTGCTAATAAAACCTGCACTGGGACATCCAAAAGATACCAGCTCTGCAAAGTACAAGTAAGAATACTCTTTTTTTTGCATTACAAACATTAAAAAATGATGTCTTTTGACTTGTGATCCCCCCCCCCCCATCCATCTGCAATTCTGGATAGCTCACAAGAGTGGAAAATGACCGGCGTTCATCTTGCCACATGCCCTTCGCAGCCCAACCCAAGCAAAGAGTGACTGCTTTTATTCAAAGGCTTTTCAATGGCTCCCATCACCGTAGCATTGGAGCATGTCCACAACGAGCCCCTGGGATGGGCGAGCATTATTGCTACTCAGTGGATGGGTGGGGTAGCAAAGCACAGAAAGATGAAGCGATTTGTTCTCATTCATTGAATAAACCTGCAGAAGAACGAGGAACAGAACCCAAATCGCCATCCCACGAAGCTGCAGCTGTGGCTGTGGTTGCTTCTCCCGTGCACCCCACCGGGATCGACACAGTTTGGGGACATGCTGATCTGGATCCCACCCTACCCCTTGGCCTCGTGCCATGGAGCTAGAGCTGTCAAGGGGTGATGCCCACCCCGGGCCCCCCGGCAGACCCCAGAATCCCAGTTCTGCCACGTGTCAGCTGAGGCTGCCGGTGGAGGAGAGAGAGATGAGCTGTCTTCCAGAAGGTGCTCATCCTCCAGCTGTCCCAGGCCTGCTCAGAGCCAGGTAGAGCCAGGCGACAGGACAAACCATGAAATGCTAATTGTGGAAGCAGTCAGCTGAGATGTGCCAGAAACCTCTCCTGCATTTTGTTTTCATCAGGATATTAATGTATCCCCTTCTAGGAGTGCCCGCCTAACGGAAGGAGCTTTCGGGAGGAACAGTGTTCATCGTTTAACTCCCATGTGTATAATGGAAGAACGTATCAATGGAAACCTTTATATCCTGGTAACAAGACATTCTTTGTGTGCTTTATAACACTTAGCCAAAATATTTTGATAGCTACTGTGCTGCACACTTCAGGAAGGCTCCTCCTCTGATGTGCTAAGCTGATTTACAGGGACACCAGTCACTGTCTCCCAGGTTCAGAGGAGCGTTCGGTGGCTACAAAGCAAGGTCTTTAAAAAAAAAATTAACTTTGTTCTATAAAATGATGAATTAAAACAAAGGCAAGATCCTGCAGTCTCTTCCCAGGCAAAACTCCTGTTTTCCTGCAGTGGATCAGGACTTGCGGGTCTGAATGCTAAAGGTCTCATAAAGAATATGGAGAGCTCCAACAACGAGCAGCTGGCTTGCTCATGCAAAATGCCTTTTGAATGGGTCAGTATGTCCACGAAGTCGACTTGTCCCATTTCAGTGATGCTGGATGACACATGCCCTCCTCCCCCAGAAAATGTCCCTTGTGTCTTTTATCAAGTGTCGCTGAAATGAAGGGAGTCAACTGGATAGTCACACAGGGAAAAGTTTTATAATTGGCTGTGTGACTGAGGAGACGAATGCCTAGGTTTGAAACATAACTCCCCTGGAAATCAGTACTTTTAAAAATCTGGGCCGCTGTCCCATTTTCAAAAACGCCTTGGACACTGAGGAGCCTGAGTCCCTGGGGTTTCATGTTTTTATAATTATTTTCCCCCACCACGATATGCAAAAGTATCTTGGTGTCTAGAGATGCAGATAGGCACTTAGCAGGGTTTTCAAAAGTATCTCTAACCTCTTTGTAATCCACGGCACAAATTAAGTCCTACTTGGTCTTGTCCCTCGAGTGCCCAGGTCAGGGCCTAAACGGTGGATTTTTGACCAATGTTGCATGTTTCCTGTGGGCAGATGGGAATGTCCTCACATATATCCACTATTCAGGATTGTTCACCAGACCATTGCAGTGAATAATCTGGCTGATGGAGCAGCTCACTGGGAGATTTACAGAATAATGACTTGAAATTCAAGCTGTTTTGATTAGATGCACAGGCCAGCTGATATATTTCCGTTCCCTAATTGGCTGAGTGTAGCTCTTACAATCAGGTTTCTGGCCCAAATATGATTTTGCCATCTATTTCCCATGAATATTTTGCAGTATCCACTTAAAAGTCGCTCCCCCACTGAGCACTTCCGCCAGTGACATAGCTGCCTGAATATTTGCAGAAAGCAAATGCAACAGAGGGTGCACGCAGTCCAAAGGATTTCATGAACAAATGCAGATGAATACTTGCAGATTTTGCAGTTTGTCCAGCTACAATTTTAAACCGACGTTAGCTGTTAATTTATCCAACGGCTATACGTGTATATTAATAGATAGAAATTGTTATGTCTAGAAGTATCTTACATGTACATATATATGCATTGCATAGGTATATTTAGATGAGAGGTATATTGATATGATTTAGCTATGTAGGTATGATTCAGGCATAGGTATATTTATATGATTTTATGTTTTTATGTTTTATGATTTTTATGAAGGTTTTATATTTTATAGTTCTATGATTTACATGGCTTAGGCATAGGTATATTTCTATGATTTATATGTGCCAATGCTGCAAACCTATACCCAGGTAAGCCATCGTTGCTGCTACAGCCCAGTCCCATGGACTGATATGCACTGATCTGTAACCTGTAGGCGCACACCTTGAGATTTTCAGAACATTAGAGATGCTCGTTACTGAAGCTTTGAAAATCTTAGCATCAGTGTATATATAATTCATAACTTTAGTTCATTGAATGAGCTGCAGGAGTAGGAGCCACTTATCTGTGCAGGGGGTTGCTGTGTTGGACCAGCCAACCCTCAGACCTGCTCCAGGTTGCAAACCCGGAGAGCCGGGAGCTTCTGAAAAGCTGAGCATCTCGCGGTTCTGGCTAGCACTACTGATGCACTACCTAGGAAACCTGTCGGTGACATTGGTAGAACAAAGTGATTGCGTTTCTCCTATTTTGACTGTATTTTTTATATCCTTTCCCCTTAGATGACTATGTTCACATTTCTAGCAAGCCCTGTGACCTCCATTGCACCACTGTGGATGGTCAGAGACAATTGATGGTTCAAGCTCGGGACGGAACTTCCTGCAAATACGCTGACTTCCGAGGGGTTTGCGTGTCTGGAAAATGTGAGGTTGTTAAACATTATAGCAAAAATCTTGTCAGTAGCTTTCAGAAAATTACAGTGGGTGCAATATTTGCCCGGCCCTCAATGCTCTACTTACAATTTTTCTAGCCAATTGGATGTGATGGGATTCTGTTCTCCACCCACACGCTGGACAAATGCGGGGTTTGCCAAGGTGACGGCAGCAGCTGTACCCACGTTACAGGGAGTTACAGAAAAGGCAACTCGCATCTCGGTAAGACTGTCTTTCAATGGCTCTTTGCCTCTGTTTTAAATGAACGCATCTTTCCGAGTCTATTTGTTTCAGCTTTGACATCTTACCAGCAGTCCTGTTTTGTGGGAGCATTTTATTTGAGAAACATAGAAAATGAGGGTTGGAAGGGACCTCAGGGAGTCGCATCTAGTCTACCCCCCTGCTCAAAGCAGGGTCATCCCCAAGTAGCCCATCCCAGCCAGGGCTTTGTCCATGTTTGGTGTTTTTGGAGAGCATCGTTCTTATGCTTCTGGACAGGCAAGGATACAGGTAACTTTGCAAGGACTGAAAAGGATGTATCTGCACTTCAGCGTACTGGATAGTGGAGCAAGGCTACGCAAGGGACCAACCTCAGCTCTAAGGTCTTATTTCACGTGCCTCACTAAGGAATAAATGCTTTGTAACATTGGGAAGCCAGGATGCCTTTGAAAAAGCAGGGGCCTCTGCAGTAGTGCTGGGCAAAGCAATCGAACCCACCTCTCTCTCCCACGTGGTCTCAATCATGAACACCTGTATTACAGCCAGGGGTTCAGAGCCTCACCTGGTGTAAATCAGAACAGCTCTACTGCCTTGAGTGGTGTTGCATCTATTTACATCCACTGAAGGTTTGGCCCGGGAGTTATATATCCACCTGGTGGATAATCAGGGTAAATGAGAGGTGAAACCAGCTCTGACTCTCTAACTAGTTGCTCCTGCGTCACCAGCAGATGAACGCGTTGTTCCTGAATGCAGCTAAGAAAAGCATTCTCACATGGCTGCTCGTACAGCTGTTTGTATGTACTCCATATAAAGACTCTGAATGAGGTTATGATTATCTTGGGCCTGATGATCATAAGGTTTAATCCTTAATGCTCATGAGGCTTTTCTTTGTCCAGTTCTATCTTCCTCGGGCTCTTCTCCATGAACTGAGATCACAGGTCACATATTCAATATGCTGCGGCAGACAGATACAAGAAAACATGAGTTTTTTCCAGACTGGATCAGATGGCTGGTCCATTTAGTCCCTGACTCCTCAGTGGTTTGATACTTGATGATTCAGAATAAGGTGATGAATGCCTTTACCCCTTCCTAAATAAGCATGCTCACATGTGTAGGGAGAAGGGGAGACAAAAATCTTTGTTGATTGCTAATATGATCACATTACAACCTGATGCTTTTGCTTTTTCCTGGCGTGTGGAACTGCCCAATCTCATAATTGGTCATAGCGTTATTCAGATTTAAGTGCATGGACTATATAGACATTAGACATTAGGGGCTGGAAGGGACCTTGCAAGATCATCAAGTCCAGCCCTCTGCCATAGGCAGGAAGTCTGCGGGGATCAAATGATCCCAGCAAGATAAATATCCAAATGCCTTTTGAATGAGTCCAGAGTAGGTGCTTGGCTTGCACCACCTCTGGGACGAGCCTGATATAAGTGAGACAGACAGCAGAGCCCAGACGGTAGGTTGCAAAACACTGCCAGTAGTTCTCATAGAGCAATCATCAAAGCTGAAGCTGCAGTTGTGCTTCCAGATGGGTTATCAAGGTTATTCTCAGCCCACATTCAGTCCAATGGAAGGCACTGGTGCGCAAGAAATGGTGGGCAAGGTTTGCAGCTGGTGCAAACTAACATTGCTCCTCCGAAGCTGATGGAGCATCTCCAGTTCCTACAAGCGGAGATTGCACCTCTGGCAAAGGAGGCAGGGAAGCCGACACATAGATTCATAGATGCTAGGATCAGAAGGGACCTCATCAGATCATCGAGTCCAACCCCCTGCTCTGGGCAGGAAAACGAGTGAACGTTATGAGCAGTCGGATGGGTGTTGCCATTGGCCGTCTTTTTAAATGTCATTTGGAAGGGTCAAAGCCAACCTGGCTCTTGTATGACAAATGCCGGCTCTAGAGACTATTGTTGGTCCTGTGGTTTGTTATAAAGCGTTTCTTTCATTAATGCAACGTTTTCCATAGGCTATTCTCTGGTGACGCACATTCCTGCGGGAGCAAGAGATATCCAGATAGTGGAACGGAAAAAATCTGCGGATGTGTTGGGTGTGTATAACCTCTTGGTGCTCAGTTAGAATTAGTGCACGTGTGTTGTGGTTCCCACGCCCCAAGCAAAAGCATGTGCTGAGCGCAAATAACTCTACTGCAGACATGGGCCAGGGTCTTAGCTAGTGTCCCTTGCCCTAGCTCTGTTGAAGTCAATGGGGCTATGCTGATTTATGCCAGGCGAGGGCTTGGCCCATGGCATTCAACATGTTAATTGCTTTTGCTTTGAACCACTGGTCCAGGCATCGTTGTTGCAGAGAATTGTAACATTCGCAGCTCCTTGATCTCAGATAATTAGGTGCATTTTGTTTTACTTTAGATTCTGCATCTCATAAAAAGCCACATATGCTCAGTAGCAAGGAAATATGGCCTCTAGTTTTGCACTATTGATGCCTTGACAGGTGACTAATGCTTAGGAGGGAATGTAGGTTGGAGGATGTGGACAAAATAAATTAGCTTAATGAGCACACACATATGTTTCTCTCACTGTCATATTCTGAAGCTGCTTTTAAGCTCGGTGTCTATTAGACTCGTGCCTTAGGTGGCAAGATATCCCTGTTGTGAGAGATGGGTTATCAACTTGAGTCTCCAGTAGATGGAAGTGTAGGAACGCACAGTCCTGAAACATTTCCAGCTTGTTTGAAGCATGGAAAACTTTTCTTATTTAACATTTATGCTGTGGTAGTCCACGAAAACCTCAGCCAGGTGGGGCTTCACTGTGGTAGGTGATGGACGGGCATTTAATACGTGACAGCCCTTGTCCTAAGAAGCTTGCAGCCTAAAAAAAAATTTGAAGCTGAATTTTGTACAGACACTCAGGCGCACAGATGCACAGGCACAGACATGGCTTTGGAAGTGCACTAAAAACAATAATATGTGTGTTATGACATTTTAATAATATAAGTGCTCATTGAGCAGATAAAGATATTTGTGTGCAGTATGAGAAGCAATTGTGGATTTTTTTCTGCGCTACATTCATCTTATTTTCTCCTGCCTCCCGTTTTAAGCTGTTGCAGATGAAGCCGGGTACTATTTTTTCAATGGGAATTACAAAGTTGACAGCCCAAAGAATTTCAATATTGCAGGCACGGTGTTCAAGTACAGGAGGCCTATGGATGTTTACGAGACTGGCATAGAATATATCGTTGCACAAGGGCCAACTAATCAAGGCTTGAACATAATGGTATGCTTTGCATTTTTATATTGCAGGGATAGGAATTGCGGGGAAGGGAACGATTATGTTGGATCCTGTTGAATTTTTATTCCTGGCTGTTTCTTAACCATGTTCGTTACTGGTGGCCAAATCTTTTGTGTGCAGCCATAGCAACTAGACGGCATGCTGGGCTCTCCACAGGGGCTTGGGTGGAAGGATTCCTCTCCCCAGCCCCGGGCCACAGCATTACAGATGCTCCATGGCTGCAGAGTGGCTGTTCTGCTTTTTACTGCACTGGCTTCCCCCTGGTTTTTTGTCTGGGGTTAAAATACACAGCAGACTGTGTTTGCAGATGGCAAGTAGGGAGAGATGATGCCACTCATAAATGCAAAGAGCCATGTTTATATCCTGGGTGGAAATGAGAAGGCCACATGGACCAAAAGCACATGGGCAACATCAGCCTAGTTTCCACCATCGACCCTCGAAGCCCAGGTCTACGAAGATCAGACGTTGAGCGACTGGGCTGTAGCACATCTTTCCCTTGATAAATTCAGCTTTTAATTTTGTCACGTAGTCTGTCGGCAGATCATCTTTTTTCCTCGTATAGTTCGTTACCTCGCCCCCTTCCCCTGGAGGAGCTCAAAGCGCTTGGTCAGCCGCTTGCAGAGATACGAGAGAGAGAGTCTGGCTCTTCTGACTCCCAATTTAGTGTGGTATCCACTTTGCCCGAGGATTCATGATCGATTAATTTGGGTAGGTAGGACAGACCGATATCAGGAGCTAGTCCCCTGGTGACATGGTGACAGCTACATGAAAAATAGATAAAAGGTTACTTCGATAGGGATTAGGAGCTAGTCCCCTGGTGACATGGTGACAGCCACATTAAAAATAGATACACGGAGACTATCGACAGTCATTCCAAGACCCGTATTAGCCAACAACCACAGGTTGGTGCCAAATGCGCTCGACCTCTCAGTAAGTGTGCTTGTTCTGTGTAGGTGTGGAACCAAAATGGCAAGAACCCAGCCATAACGTTTGAATACACCCTTCTAAGGAAGCCGCATTCAAACATGCAGCCCATTTACTACACGTTTTCCGAATCCAATAGCGAGGAAAGCAGAGAGTTTGATGGCGACGGACCCTTGGGTTTCATCCAGCACAACGCAACCTACTTCGGGAAACTCTCCAGGGAAAGCATCGATTTGGAGAACCACGTGTTTGGCAGACAGGACACGGCGGAAGATCTCAACCTGAGCAAAGGTCAGGAGACCAATGAAGTTTATGAAAGGACGGAAGCAATTGACTGCGAGCCGAAACTGAAGGGCAAACAGCCCAAAGGTAGGGCGGAGACTTGGGCCGTTGTGCTGGGTTTTTTTGGAGGAGAAATGCCCGGCTGGTTACCTTTTTGGGGGCACTGTGGAAAGCTTTCTACCGGTCTGTTCTTTTTGCCCTCTGGCTTTTGTAGCTGCGTTGCAGGGGTGGCTAGCAATGCACGTGGGGTCAAATCAGTGCTTGCTTTGTGGGCTGCCTCTCCGCCTCCCTCCTTGCTGCCCCAGCTGCAGCAAGTGGAGAAGCCAAGTGCTGGTCCCAGGCTTCCCTACTCCTTGGTCCTCGGCTTCTTCAGCACCCAGCCATTATCCAGCCAAGCTGGCATCCACCCTGGAGCCATCCACCCACACTTTCCTTTTCTACTCCAGGCTTTCCCATTTGCATTGCAACAGTCCCAGGCATCCTGGTGCGAACCACCCAGCTGCCCTGGGCATCTCCCTTTCAGGGACCTCCTCCGTCCTTTCTAGAGATAGGGTGCTGGTGGTTTTGCATGGGAAGTTGGAGGTGTAGGTGCATCTGGGTGCTTCTAGAGTCTGTGGGGTGCGACTTAGGCAGCCGGACCACCTTTGTTCTCCCCTTCTCCCTGCTCTCCTCTCTGCTGCTGGCTGGCAGGGAAGAAGTGGGGGCATTTTCTGGCAGCGGCTCTTTCCATGAGAAGGAGGAGAGGAGATATGGGAGCTGCTTCTCTTACTCTGACCTCAGTGCTGGACTGAGCATCTGGAGGGGGTAGAGTGGGGCAAAACCTCCATTTCCACCACCTAACCCTCAACTTCCTCTTGTGACAAATGTCCCTGGAGGAGCTGATGCATCTGATGAACTCCCAGTTCTTTTGGTGCCACTAAGGCCTCAAAAACCAGACCAGAGTCTCATGGAGATCACCAGCCACCATCCTGTCCTTTCCCGTCTGATTTTGACTTGACTTTGCAGCTGTTTTTCTTTCCCCTGCTTGTTTCCCTCCAGATTCAAATGCAACCAGATCGACTTACCAGACAGACAGGGATGACAGAGACTTTGACTCGAGATTTGCCTCCAAGGAGTTCCTCTCGGAAAATGCAATCACGGACAAGCTTCTGGACAAGACCTCAGACTCTAAAGAGTTAGTCCTGAACATGACCATGAACAGCATCTTTGCCCAAGGGGACCCGGTAAACTCTGTGGGGCCGCACATCGACAGCCTTTACGTTGACTATGAGGACAACGAAGGGATGGTGACCTACACTGTCAACGGCACCTACATGGAGCTGACCAACGACAAAACCATCAACACGTCCTCGGAGACTCAGCTCTCAAGCACTAACATCACCGTGACCAGCCCGCAAGGGAACAGAACCCACAAAGCAAGGTAGGGGACATATTTACAAATATTCACTCCCACCGATTTGTGTCCCGGTCTCTCGCACTTAGGGCAATGCGTGTAACCCGTTCGGCGTCACACGCCTTGCGTGACGCGTGCTAGTGTGGCAGCCAGAAGGTAAGTGGGATGAAGACATCATAACAGATTCCCGCTAAAAAGCTCATTTTGAAAGGACAGTTCCAAAATTGCTACAGGCAGGGCCTAAAAAGATAGATTTAAGCAGGGTGACAATTCACAGTGCTCGTTTCAGGGAGATTGGCAAGGCTATTTTTATGGTTGTCGACATGCTTGTGCTCTCTGTCTCCTGTAGCATCTGCTCAGAGGCCCGGGTGTAATAAAACCTCATTTCCTACTCATTTTGTCTGCTCTGATTTGTCCAGCACTGCTCTGCTCCCCACTTCCTTATATTTCTAATGCAGCAGAAGTTGGTGTGGCTCCTTTTTTGATTACCTTGCCACTGTTTGTCACCCACCAGCATTGCCGTTGATGCCAGCAGGCCTTTGCCCACAGTCGTTTATGGGAAGAGCCTCTCTTAGTTCACTATGGCTGGAGAGTCAGCGGTGGGGGGACTTTGGGGAGCTCCTACCAAAGATTGTTTCTTTAATCAGCAACAAAGCACTGTGGGTAGTTGTTATTCTATAGGACACAAAGCCGCGTCCCAATGCCCTAAAGCTGCTGGTTTGAAGCCAGGTGCAACAGGGGATGTATCCACGCACCTAACTGCTGCTTTCTAATGACTCTAAAATGAACGGTCATGGATTTGCAGACAGGGCCTGGGCTGTATTTAATTACTGCGTCCATCTCCAGACAGGCACATCCTAGTTGCTCTTGGTCAATGTCTTAATAGGCAAAGAAAGAAAGGAAGGTCTGAATTGTGACTTTTCATCCACTCAGCCCTTAATGACTAGGTACTTGGGGAGCTGGAAATATAGATAAAAAGTTGAACTAGCTGAAACATCTCACCGGAAGCAAAATCCGAGCCTCTTAGTGAGCATGGGGCCTTATTTGCACTCACACCTTGCTCGAGGGTGGGGCACGGGGCCGGGAGCCTGGAGATCTGGCAACAGATTCTGTCCCTGGCTCCCGTTCCTTGCCCCTGCGATGTACCGGGGGTGGACGTTTGCTGCAATGGGCTGAAGGGAGAGTTTCTCTAGCACAGACACAGCAGAAGGCTACTATAAGCCGCCCTGTATTCTGCCCCCATCCCAAAACCGTGGCAAGGGATGGTGGGAGGGTAGAAGGTGTGCAGTGCATGCGGAGATAGAGGCCCTGGCCGTGCTGGACGGGAGAGAAGCACTTTGTATTCCTCAGGCTGGAGCTGTGAATCGGAGCATCCTCAGGGTAACTCAGGTTTCTGCCCAGGGCTGTTTCGGCCCCGGGGGCAAGCCAGATCCCTTTGCCTGCCTTCCTCCTGCTCTCTGCCTTCAGACCTGCACCTCTGCAGGCGCAGCATCCCATTTCCACCCTGGACACTATTCTTGGCTCTGCCACTTGCCCAATGCGTGTCCTTGGGTACATCACCTCACCTTTCTGTGCCTCAGTTTCCCCACCTGCAGGCTAGCGGTAATGAGCCTTCCCCTTCAGATTGGCAGAATGAGCCCACCTCAGAAGTGATTGATGTAACTGCTAGATTTATTTCGGTTAAAGAAATGATCCTTCAAGTAGGCGCACACACCGGGAAACCCCTTAACGAAAGCCCTTTAAATAATGCCAGGGGAGGAGCAGGTTTAAGCCCGGCAGCTCGATGGGAAAGGATCTGCAGGAGCTTTCTGCGAGCTGCCAGGGAGCGAGTTGAATGTTAGACCGATGCTTTTGACGAAACCAAGCTGATGCCGTTCATGTGCTAAAGCCTCGGCCTCTTGGGGCTCAAGGGACACAGATCATTTCCTGCTCTACCACAGATGTCCAGTGTGACCTTGGGTGAGTCACTTAGGCCGTCTATACTGTTTCCCTAGCATGCCTTGGGCCGTTGCTCAGGGGTGCACTTGCATATACCTTCATGCACACCCCGAACCCAGCAATTAGGCAGGGTAGATGGCTTAGAGTCGGAGCTGTTTGTGTGGCCTAATGGTTGGGCTGAGCGCCTGCGGAGTAGGGCCTGCTTCTCTGCGTCTCAGCTCTCGCCATGCTTTGGCTCCCCGTCTGCGTGACGATGGTAAAAGTGCACGCCTCCCAGCGCTGCTAGCAATCGTACACGCATCGCAGACCGCAATGCCAGGAACGGGCTGAGAGGAGCGCCCAAAGCAGGTAGCCCTGCGGTCATCTCCCCGTGCACCCGCTGCGTCCCACAACGGCATTACGCGGGCTCAGACTCTTTTGGGCAGGGTGCCTGCCTGGCATCACGGTTTTCTTGATGCCCCCCCGTGTTGTCCTCTCCAGTTAGGCTGGAGCAAAAATGCCGCTTCTCCTGGTGTGCTGGTCCAGCGGGGCCTTGCTAGGCTGAGGCAGTAAGTGGTGGCGGAGCTGTTCTTGGAGCATCCTTGGAGGGGGGAGCGGGAAGAAGTTTTGCATTCCTCCTCCTCTCTCTCTCTCTCGCCACCAGAATATTTGGCTGACCGTCCTGGACTGGCTCTAAACAGTGCCAGCTCCCACTGGTCCCCTGGGGCCATTCTGGCAGCTGCAAGCTGCCAGGGCTGAGGGATGCTACGGCCATGCCAAATCCTTGCCAGCCACTCCCCCCGTCCTGGCAGCCTGCGGTGGGTGGTTTCAGAGCCGCTCACGAAGGCCAGCCGAAGACAGCTTTGCGGCACCAGGGCCGTGCAGAACCGAATGAGCGCGGCTGAGGTCGGCTCTGCCCTCCCTCCACACCCCCAGCAGCGACGCTTGTAAGCAGGCCCTCAAAAGAAAAGTCGTGCGTGGCGGACATAAATGCACCGTGCGAAACCCCCGCTCCCCGGCCAGGAGGCTCCGAGCGTCATCGGCGGCTCGCGCTCCCAAATGCAGAGAGCGCGCGCCTGCGTGCGCACGTGCGCGCGCGTGCCGGGCCAGAAAACGGCAGCCCTGTGCTGTCGTGCATCTCGGCACGCCGCGTGCTGTACGAGCACGCAGCCCAGAGGACGGCGGACAGAGCGGATAATGCATCTGATTTATGGGAGCAGGGCTTGGGAGATGCCGGGGAAAGCTGGCAGCCGGCAACTAGGAGTGAAGCTGTTGTTAAACAGCTGGAGCGTGGAGAGGCTTTGCATTGCTCGGTGCAGAGGGGCTGCACGGGGGGGGCACACCTTGGCAGCTGGACGGGTCTCCACCGCGGAGGGCAGGACGAGACGCAGGAAGCAGTGGCTGTCTGTAGTCTGCTCCCCGGCTCTCCAGATGGATTTCTAGTCGGGTCAACCAGCATTGACTGCTCCTCCCTGGCAGGAGATTTGATCCCTTGACTACAAGACACCAAGGCTTCCTCAGGAAAGGTGCGGCCGCAGGGCAGGGAGGTGCCAGGAGAAGCCTGGCAGAGGCTCAGTTCCTGCTAGCGCTTGTCCTGAAGTCTCAGTTCATCTGAAGGCTCTGGGAACAGCCGCCCTTGCCAGCGCCACGGGGCAGGGAATGCACCCTCCCCACAAAGCGACGCCGTAGCCATGTCTGTGCTGGGAGAAGGGGCGTATTTTAGCACGTCTGAACCAGACAACGCGTTAACACGTAGAGAAGACGGGTAGTTTTCGGAGGCGCTGGCTGCTGGTCCAGGCAAACCCTTCTTTCCTTGTGGTGGTTACCTCCCCGGGCTGACACGTCCAAAGCCAGCGCTTGTTTGCATTTGCATCTTAGCGCGTGTTAAAACCACACTTATTTTTTCCTTGTGAAGGCGGTCAGAGGAAACTTGGGTGGTTTCCACACCTCTTTGGGGACTTTCCCAGGGAGGGTGTCTGTACTGGATCCTGCTCCCCCCGAGACTAAATGAGTTTCCCAGGCGGAACCGAGAGCTTGGTTTGGCCTCGCGCGGCCCTGATTTTCTTTTGGGGTAGAAGCTGAAAGAAACGGGCAGCGGAGCTGTATTACTCCGTTTGTGCTCATCCCAGGTCGGGGTGATTGGCAAGGGCCTGAACCCTGCGCCCATCGCAGAGCGGGAGAGCTGCTGCTGGTTGCAGTGGCAGCAGGGCTGAGAGCACCTCTATAATTTGCATTTCTTTTGGTCGCAGGCCAACACAGCTGCCAAATACAGCCCTATAGTTGCGTGACTGGCACTTGGGATCAGAGAGGTAATGACCGTCCCCTTTGCGCTCACTTTAGCAGGGGCAGGCAATTATTTTGGGCGAAGGGCTGCTTACTGAGCTTTGGCAAGCCATCGAGGGCCGCATGATGGGCAGATAAATATTAATTTTCGTTATTTTTTAGGGGCCCCGCGGGCCAGATAGAACAGCTTGGCAGGCCGCATCCGGCCCACGGGCCGCATTTTGCCCGCCCCTGCACTTTAGCCTGGCGTTAATGGCTGCACGTCGTGCAGAGGAACCAAGAATTTGAACTTACTAGTTTTTTTTTATGTTGTTGGTTAGGGGGCAGGGATGATGCCCCCCACGCCACCCCATATTAACTCTCAGTGTACATACAATGACCTCGCTATAAAGGCATCTTATTATGGGGTGACTTGTATCCATCCTATGTGGGAATAAACTGTATTGGTATAAGCACGTAACTGCTACACCCCTGTTTCTGCAAAGAGCCAGCCTAGTTTTTAAAACCCCCCACCTTCTTATGCAAGGCTTTACTCAAGTAAAGTGAATGCTTTACTAACCGCCTCCATTCACCCTGATATAATTCAGGAGACGTCTGCGCTGCCCCTGGGGAATACGCTCTTTGGAGGCGTTGCTTAAAAGGGCTGAAATTAAGAAGCAAGCAAACCCGGCATTGCGAGGGAAAAGATGAGCCCGAGGACTTCGACTGTGAAGCCTCTGTGTTGTTGTGTAGTGGCTAGAGATATCCTTCTGCCACAAAGACCCTTTCTTGACGTTAGGCAGCCAAAACAACAGCTGGTTCCAGGAGGACTATTCCTGCCAGGAAGAGACGTTTGCTTCCCCGGCCCCGGCAAAGCATTTCAGGTTGAAGCCAGTCCGGGGCGCGCCGTGCCGTTTGCAGAGAGAGGGTGGCGCTGGTTTTGCTGTTGCTCCTTGTTTGCTCCCGAAAGGGGAGAACCCTCCCAAAACGTTGCGCCGGGGAAGAAAAGAGGTGCCCTGATAGTAACCCGTAATAATAAGGATCCTAATAAGCGGAGAAAAACACCAGCCTGGTTGTATAACAGCTCACTGCTGTTTGCATTTAGAAGAAAACAAAATAATAGTTATGTCTGGGCCCTACAAGGGAAGAGGACTAAATGTTCCCATATGACGAGATGTCTCATTTATCTAGAACGTGCTCCCGCAACCTCCTGGCTTGGAGAAGCAGCTCTTGCACTAGAGACCCTTATGCTAAAGGGACACTGTTGTAGGGCTTTTTCGTCCTCGAGTGTGAGAAGAAACCTATTTTGGGGGTGCGAGCCAGAGGATGGGGAAGGAGAGACACATGCTGTGTGTGTGCCAGAGGCCAAACTCAGTCGCTTATGCCCGTTTAAATCGAGCGTGACCCTTATGAAGTCATGAAAACCCCAAGTTACTTTACGGTCTTTTCTCCTATGCCTGAAGAAGGGTGTTCGCGCCTGAAAGCTTGCAATGAAAGACTTTTTTTTGTTGCCAGAGTCTAGTTGGTCTAATAAAAGATATCGCCTCTGCCACAAGTCCCGATTGCTTAAAGTGACTTCGGATTCACTCTGGATTAACTGAGAGCAGCACAGAGCGCGAGGCATCTAGGCAGCAGGATCGTTTTCCAGAATAAATTAAAAAAAAAAAATAAGTGCAGGAGGCGCAGGGGCCGACCGCCATTTGAACAGGTCTCGGGGAAACCGGTTCTTTTGTGGTGCCTTCAGCCGACTAAACAGTGTAGTTAATGAGCAGACAGTCACCAGGGCTGTGTTGACATCAATGGGTGATGCTGGTCCACAATCGAAGCTGTTTTGGCAAGATAAAGCACTATTTATAGTAAGCCAAGATTGTTATTTTTTGAACAAAAATAGCCATGTTCATTTCAGCTCCATTTCAAACACAGGAAAGGACCCTTTGCCAAGATGACCGAGGCAAAATCAGTGGGGAAAATGAGGTGGTTGTTTTTAATTCTTCTAAGAGATCATTGTTAACAATGGACGGAGGGTGGGTCTAGAAGGGAAACTATAAAAATACTCAGCAGTGTCCTTTTAAAGCTATTCTGCGGTCGAATGGACACGAACTTTTCTTACCAATGCATAAATAAGGCAATTTCAGAGCTTCTGCTGCCTAGAAATCATACAAGCCGCATATATCTTGCTAGGCCAGAGACAGCTGGATATCAGGATATAACCTTGCATACAATTTTAAGCCAGTCTAGCCATATGTCAAGGGTTGAAACAAAGTCACGAGCATAGATTTTTCTTTTTTAAAAGAGCTTACTGTTCGAAAGGTGCAGTATCTCTGATGTACTATAGCATTACATCATACCCCTGTGCAACGAACCGCTAAGAAGTTACTCTGCTTGATTTCATGAATGCTTAGTTTTTCCTTTATCAATAATGGTGTTATGCGTGTGAACATACTATTTCCTAAGGGATGCACAGTATATATCTAAAATCAAATCTAGCCAAGGCGACATGTAGGGAAATGAGAACATGGCATGCCTGTTGTGATTAGACTAGCGGCCGCAGGAAAGTCCTGTGCCGTATTTAGGCTCGTGGAAAGGGTAAGGCTGTGAGATTTGAAAATCTCAAGTCTTTGCTTATAGGGAGAATTTGCTCTGTCCTGTTTGAGCTGCAACCGTCCATGCGGCATACGCTGTTGGATGCCGGCATCCTCAGGAAGGAGATACTGCACCTTTACGTACTGTCTGGTTAGGGTCAGGAGTATCTGAGCAAAAAAAAAAAAAAAAAAAAAATGCAAACTTTGTTAAATTCTGAACTGTTTCTTCTTGTGGGTGTTTTTATCCCATTCTCTCTATTTCTAGACAGTGGAAGCTCTGCCTCTAACCAGGCTGGGGATTCTACTTTGGGCTCAGGACAGGTATGTTGTAAAAAAATAAATAAAAATAAAAACCGATTAAGCAAAATCCAAACCAAAAAACCAAACCCAATTGCGGCCCGACAGCCTGACCTGTTTGCATATTTGCTGCGTCTCTGTCCACGCTCTCCTTGTAAACCCTTTTTTTGTGTTTTTGTGTTGTTTTGTGTTGTTTTGTTTTTTTGCTTATTGCTAGAAACAGATTGAAGTTGTTAAGAAAGGGCCAAGGTGTGAGTGCTGCTGACATGTACAGGTGGAAGCTTTCCTCCCACGAACCCTGCAGCTCTACATGTACCACAGGTAGTTATAACAAGCAGCCCCGTTCAGCCTTTGCACAACTCCTGCCATCTCCGGGTGCGTGAGTCGCTTTTATGTCTGTCAGATTGGGAGGACCTAGTAATGTCTCCGGACCTGATCCAGAGCCCAGCGGAGTCAGCGGGCTGTGCATCATGTGCCGGATGGAGCCGGTCGTGCCTGGATTCTGCATTTGGATCGGAGTGGACAAGCCCTGTGCCCATGGGGAGGCCCCTTCTGATGTGGTAGCACCTGGTATTCACTCTGTGCACGTGTAAATGCAGGAGTGGAGAATCACGTCAATACCTCTAGCTGGAACCAACAAGAAAGCTTTTTCCCAAGTGACTTAGGAGCATATGTCCCAGTGGCCCTTGGTTTCTAAGTCTCACTGAGGGCCTTTTGCAACTCAGACCCATTTATATTCCACGAGCATCTCGTTCCCTGGAATATGTTGCTTTTAGGGGGAAAAAGACCCACCCAGCCTGGATTTTTAATGCTTTTACATGCATGTAGTCAGAATCACTTTGTGCAAAGCACTGACATTAAGTGAATCCTTTTTTTTCCCAAACTTCCCCTCTAGGTAACGATTAACATTTTTTTCATTTCCTAGCCCAGCGGGGCTGCACTGCAGGATCCAGGACCCTGCAGGATCCTCAGGCTTGTACCAAGTTTTAGCTTACCGGCTCCTTGAACTTGAGCCATCAGGACAGGAGGATGATTGAAGTTTATGCATCCAATTTTTTTTTTTTTTCCACTCAGCTTTAAACTATTTTGCCAAGCGCGGCTTCTCTCCGACAGAGAGGAGGTTTGCAAACTGTAGAAACAAAACAGCGTTTGTTTTTTGATTTTTGTGTTGTTTCTCTTGTGCCTGATTCTGAGCGTGATCTCCGCGACACGGGGGTCAATCTGGCATCCTTCCGCTGATGTCAACGAGATCCAAATGTAGCTGTTGCCTCTTCGCTTCATCCCCTCTAGTCTCGTATGAGCTGAGCTCTCCTCCTCATTAAGGCTTATTGATTATTGGGTAGTAACTTTGGCCCACGAGCCATCTCGGGCTTGTCCTGAAAGATGGGCGAAGGCAGAACGTTCATCTTGAGAGCGGGTTTGCTTGCAGTGGGCACGTCTACACGAGACGCTAAATGCACAGTAGCATGTCACGTGGAAAACAGTGCTAATATGCTATGCGTCATGTTAGGCCGCTGTGCTGCAGCACCACTAAAAAGCCATGCGCCGGCACTAATGCACAGTAGTGCCAGTTACTGCACATTGATTTAGTACTTAGTTATACATGTGCTAAACTTAACGTGCTGTAACTACAGCGCATTAATGGGCATGTAGACGTGCCCACTGTGTCACAAACAGCACCATAATTGAAATAAAGCAGAAGCTTCATTGCTTCTGGAATTAGAAAGTACAAAGAAGGGATTCAAACCTTGACAGAGAGACTTTTGCAAGGAACGGACTCACCAATTTTTTTGTAGTGTCCCAGAGCTGTTGTCTTGTTCTACAGGCACTTCTACAAAATCTCCTGAGACCAAGAGCTTTGCAAGCTGTCCCTCTGCTCCAAATCCTGGAACCAAGCATGCTCTTGAGCGGTGTGATCCCTCCTCATCGTATTTCTCCATGCTGAGGAAAGCTTTGGGTTTGACCCAAGCTCTTGACAGCCGGGAGACGACTTACTTCTTGCAAGTCACATAGACTGCCTAATACACGTGCTGGTGGAGGAGGGGGAAAGGGCATTTTAATTAGAGCGGTTCCTGGAGAGCTGCTCTAATTAAAATGCCTCACTGTTGAGCCCCTGAGGGTTTAAAAATGTCTGTGGAATGATTGATCTAAACCTCATTCGAGGAGGTTCAGATAAAGTGCCTCAGTGGCCATTTTTAAACATGCGGGGGCTTATACACATGACGATGAAGCCGCGCTGGAGCGCTCTAACTAGATTGCAGAGCAGACTTGATGCATCGAGTCTCCTCTGGCAGTCTAATGAGAACGTGAAGCGGCACGCGTATAGGCAGCTATATATATCGGAGGAATGCTGCAATGTCCAGGCTCGTAGATCCTTTTGCATGTTTTGGAGAGGACCGGGACAGCCAGGATCCTTGTTTCCTGTAGCCAGATCAGCCTGTTGGTTCCAAGCCGGGTCCCGAAATGAGCCGATAACCTTTATTCTGGCAAACTAGGCTGCAGGGGAAAAGGTCCCGGTGTGATGATGTTCTGCTTTCTGTGCCTGACACAGGAGACTGGGGATTGATTCCTCTGTTAATGGTCACGAACAAATCAATACGAATCATTCCCTTTGTTAATACTCATGTGCAAATTAGTACCATGCCAAGTGTACTGTATGCGCCCTGTGAGCGTAAGGGTATAATTGTGGCATGATTTGTGTGGATGTGTGGGGTGGGGGGAGGCTCTTTTCCATTCTTCACCCAAGAATAAGGCAGAATAGGAATCTAATATCCTGGCAGTACTTGGCTGAGGGCCCCAGCAACACGTGTGATTCGTTTCTTTGACCATCCTACTCTGATGCCGATGTAGGGGCAAGTGCTGGGTGGGTGCTGCATTGGCATGCAACTAAGGAGCACCGAAGGGCCTTCCCGGGACCATCCTGCCCTGTGTAGGTGGGATGACTTAGGAGTTCCTCCACTGCACCACCCTCCCACCACTGTTTGCTTCCTGCCCCCAGGGTCCGGAGCAGGCCCTTTGATTATACTTTGGAAAGACATTTTGGAAAATACAGCTCAAAAGGCGTGTAGGACGATAGTCACCGAACTTCCATTCTGTGTGTGTGTGTTTCTTTTAAAACTAGGAGTGATGTCCACGTATGCAATGTGTGTTCGTTATGATGGGATCGAAGTGGATGATACGTACTGTGATGCCATGACCCGTCCTGAGCCTGTCCATGAATTCTGTGCTGGAAGAGAATGCCAGCCAAGGTACCACATCACTAAGGCATTCGTAAAGGGGCCGCACATTTTTGTCTTCCTTAGGATTGCTTGGAGCAGGTGGGGACTCTCTTCGAGACTCCTTAGCCCAAGCCAACAGATCAAGAACTTCCCCAGCGTTAGTTCCTGGGATGTTAGGATCTGGGGCTTGGGCTTGAGTCCATCTGTAATGATCCTTCCCAAGCCAGTGCAGAAAGGGGGAGAAGAACTCACTGGCCAGGATAGGAGCCTTCATGATGTACTTAGGTTGAAACCTATTTTATTGAGCGTTTGCACAGGTCAAATGGAAAGGCTGGACATCCCTCCTGCCCACAGGTGGGAAGGTTTGAGCCCTTTGGCACAGTCTGGGTGGGTCGTGTCCTGTTGCCTGGGTAAGAGAAGGAGACTTCCCGAACACTTTCCCCCCTCCCACACCTTGCACATGAGTGAAGTGTAGGCTGGACACTACTGCAATAATGCATCATCGCTGCCTAGGCTGGAGCAATGCCAGAGGTCTGGCATATGCTTGCAAGTGCACAAAAAGTCTGTGTTAGCATTGTCACTTGTGAGATAGATTTATTATCTGGGAATGGCGAGTATGTGCAGTGTTTTTTTTTGAATGGCAAGATCTCTCTGGACCCAAGACATGAACGACATCCGTAGTGGTTCAATGGCCTGTGCCCATGTCTTACTGAGCATCCTGAGTCCAGAGCTGTCCTTCACACACACCACCCAACTAAAACAAAAGGGCATTAAGTGTGGAGCTTGTGCTTCTGGAGGAGTGGGGTGTGCATCTGACATGTTCCTACCTTGGTACGACCCTGGTATGGTTCTTGCATTCAGTGAGGATGGAGTAGCACTTGCATGTCTCCTATCATCTATGCATGCTTCGGGTGCTTGCGTTCTTGCTGGTCTGGGTCTCCTGCAGTGCCCATGGCTGCAAAGCACAGTGTCTTGTTTGAAACACCACTCCCTAGCTGCTGCTTTACTCCTCATCATCACAATTTGAAGATATCTGTGACACATCGCTTCAGTGGAGCAATGGGAAATAGTACAACACCACAGAGCCATCTTGAGAGCCCAAGTGAATGGCCTGTGGGCACCAAACCTCAATACCTAAAGGTGGTCATCCAAAGTCAGGCTTGAGGGTCATAGACAAGAACTACAGAGAAGTGTAGCTGTCACTACTGGGAATCCATCTCTGCCTTTAAATATGTTGACACAAGTCAGGGTGGCAATGTTGGGTCACTGAAAAGTGCCACGGGATCTCTGATTTCCATTTGGGTGGCAGCTGCCTGGTACAGATAGACAGGACTGCAGGTTAGTGAATGCAGGCCGCACTTCTAAGAGCGCAGAATCTTTCCAGTGCCTTTCAGCTCCTTGCATCCGCGTCATTATTTGGAGCTCAATCTGTAGTGGTCTGCAAGCAGGAAGGTAAGCGCCTGCAATGAGAAGTTTTGATCAGGTGATTGCAATGGGCCACGTTATGAGCCAGCTCAATTAGCAGAGTCCTCAGGCACAATATGCTAAGAACCACAGTTACTTTAGGGCAAGTAACAGTCTTTCTTTGCTGGGTGAATGCCCGCTAGGCATTGCATCTACTCGGGGTTCACCTCTGCTATTGCCGCAGCAGTGAGAGCATCCTGTTGAGTGGTATTTCCTCCACGGTGACATCTCGCACCGCTGGAAGTAAAGTGTCACCACTCACATTTGAAATGAGACCAGGGTACGGTTGGGGTCCTGGGCTGAGAGAGCCCTATGCTTTCCCTGCCCCACGAAGTCTGGCGTTCTGCTAGGTGCTTGTTTGAAGGACGACCCCTATCTGCAATTTGTGGGGCAGGGATGCAGTGCTTGGTCCACAGCTACAAGCCCCTTGTATGGCGGCTTCCCAATCAGAAGCAGTCATTTATTAAAGCGTACATACCTCCGGGCACATTGATGGCTGCTCGCTAGTCACAAGGAGCAGGATGCGTGCGGGCATTCACTCAGCAAAGAAAGACCATTACTTGCCCCAGCGTTACTGGGAGTCTGAACATATGGAGCCCACTTTCTCTGCCCCTGCGGAGTTGTGTTATGTTATTTCATATTTGGGAAGGAACTGAGGGGCGGCTGGGCTTGCTCCTCCTTCCCTGCCTTCATTGGAGGGGTGCTGTGTGATGAGCTCTAGTGTACACACGTGGCCCCCAACGACTGTTGGGCAAAAGCATTTTATCTTGTACACACGGGGAGGTGTGTGCCAAGAGTGAAAACCATGCGGGCCGCATCTCGGAAGAAACCCCGGCGCTGTAAGGTAAGTAATTTCTCAGGTCTAGGTCCAAGTATTTTCCGAATTGAGTCTCTACAGAGCTGGGCTGTCGCGCTATGTCCTTTCAGGGTTAGACAGAGACCCACAGAAGTCATTTTTTGGCAGAACTGTCTGGGTCTCTATCTTCCTTTTGCTTTCGGACCCACGGTGATGGTGTCTGAGCATTGCACAGCCCATGTGAACTCAGGTATCCAGGGTCAGAAATATTAATAAAGTTAGTCCATGGCAATGCTGAATTCTACCCCTCTGGGAAACGACTGATACGTTTATAGCCCAGATACAGATTATACCTGTTGCAACCGTCTCTCTACAAGCATTACCATGGGCAGTGTTGCTGAATGCCACGAAGAGACATTGCCGAACACCGGTAGACTTCATGCAGTGCCATTTTTGCAGGCTGCTGTCGGGTCATGTCTACTGTATGCACCCCATTCAGAAGGCAGATCCTGAAATCCCGGGCTCTCTCTCGCTTGGTTGCAGGTGGGAGACGAGTAGCTGGAGTGAGTGCTCCCGCACGTGCGGCGAAGGGTACCAGTTTCGCATTGTCCGCTGCTGGAAGATGATCTCCCCTGGGTTCGACAGCTCTGTCTACAGCGACCTGTGTGAATCTGCTGATATTACCAGGCCGGATGAACGCAAGATCTGCAAGAACCCAGCCTGTGGGCCTCAGTGGGAAATGTCAGAGTGGTCAGAGGTAAGTCAATGGAGGAGCGTATCGAGGTGCCTTGGGATCTGCGTCCAGGTTAGATGAGTGTTTCTTGAGTTCTCTTGAGTCTCAAAACTACGCCAGAAACCAAAGGCCTGTAAAGCTAGAGCTAAGATCACATGAACCTTTGAGCTGCAGACACAGTGATTTCCATACAGGCCAACATAAGCTACAACAAACTCTTCTTTTCAGATCTACTCGTGGTTCACCTCCGCTAGTGCCGCAGCGGTGAGAGCATCCTGTTGAGTGGTATTTCTTCCGTGGTGACATCTCGCTCCACTGGAAGTCGAGTGTCAGTGTTCACTTGAAATGAGACCGGGGTCCTGGGGCTTCCTCCCCGCACCCCAAAGGTCAGGGTTTTGATGAGAGGCCCCTTTAGCCCATTCTGGAGGAAATGACCATGTCTGCCTTTTTCTTCCTCTCAAATCTCTGATCAGGGATGGGCTCAGCTGAGATCTTGGGACCTCTGAACCCCCTTGGACTCTGAGGAAGTGTTGATCAAGCTTTCAGGTTTTGAGGCAGCTATGCCAATGGCCTCTTTCCTTGCAACGAGCTTTTTCAGCTGCACAGAGGGTAGGGGCTGCAAGCTCCGAGTGTGACTGGCACCTGCCTTTCATTCATCTTTGCTATCCTTTCTCTCTGCCAAATAATTTAAAAGACGGTAAGGTCCAAATTTGCTCCTTTTCCCATAGGAAAAGGGTTCGGGAAGGAACTCTGAAACACAGTAGCCTGAAAAATCATTCCAGACCATGGAGATGAGGCTGTGTCCCATAAATGCTTATATGTCCTCTCAAGCATCCCCTCTTCACAGCATCTTGCTGCACCACAAGCAAAATTAGGTGCTTTATTAGTTGTGCCGTAAGCAAATTGCTAAACCACTTGGAAGATGTGTGTGTCATCTTTGTAAGGGCGAACAGTTCTGCTCTTGTCTTGGCTTGTCATTTTAAACGTGGAAACATGGATGACTTAAGACAGGCAGAAGCATTCAAGGACCGTTTGAGCTGAGATGCCATTTTGAAGCAGCGTCAGCCACTAGGCAGCACAGCCACTTTTCCCCTTTGTAAGAGCAGTCTTTTGAGTTCACTTACGGCGACCCGCCTCGGCTGCGTGCCAGGGAACACCTGCCAGCTTTCCAGTGTTGAAGTCTGCAGCATAAAACCACTGAAATGACAAAACCAGTGGCCGTTCCTTGGGGAATCCAGGTCCGGATTCCAATCTCAGTGTAAATCCGGAATAGCTCCGCTTAGCACAGTTGGTTGGGATTTACACTCCCGTAATGGAGAGCAGCCCCTAGCATGGATTTCTAATGAGTGTGGAATCGCACTTCTGTGCATTGTTGGGAAGCAGTCCCGACCTCTTAAATTCCTGGCTTTTTACAAATCTCGACACCGCAGCAGTTGCATCCCTCTGCACCAGTCTGAAAACACCCGAGCCAAATTGCTATAGCGTCTGGAGGAGCCACCCAGTTTGCCCTTCCAGCTCAGCTGATCCGCGGAGCCTGATAGCCAGTCTCACTCAGCGGCTGATTGCATCGGAGGATGTCTGAGCAGCTCCACGATGCTGCTGGACGTTGATGCATTGGCGTACATGGGGTGTGAGTAAATTGCTTCCTGACAATGGGCTGATCCGCTGTTACACTGAAGGATGGGTTTTGATTTCCCCTTTGCATAGATACAAATGGTGTTATTGCTCATATATTAAGCTAGGCCCCTTTATAAGCAAGAACAAATGCAGTTGGAGACCAGAGTCTCTGCTAGTGCAAACTGGCCTGGTTCCACTGACTTCCATGGACCCGTGCCAGTTTTATACCGACAGATTTTGGCCCCTTTTCTCCTCCCAGGGGATACTTGCTCATGTTTGAATGCCTCCTTTACGCTGAATGCCAGTGATAAGTAGCTTTCCACAGCACTGTTGATGGAAAGCCTGATACGTTCTCTGAATTTTGTAGGATGTTTTGACTTTCCCCACTCGGTGGAGAGAAGCTCCCTTTGCACATGCCGACGCTGTATTTTGACTGGCTCAAGAAACCAAAGCAGCTTATGTTATAGAAATCCATATTCTCCTCCAGTATGTGTCAGGGGCGGATTGCTGAGCCATCTCCTGGAGTCGGTCTCCTCTAGCCAGCAGCAAAGCTAATCTAATTTGGATCAGCATCTGAAGCAGGGTGCCAAGTTGGCTTGGAAAAGCCATATAAAAAAAAGCACGTTTTGGAGCTCTGAGGATTAACGTATCAGTGCAGCGTGTCTGAGTATTGGGCTGTTGACACTTTTGCCTGCTTTATGTTATGTAACGAGCAAATTTGTATCTGTGACACTGGTGTAATTCAAATCCGCTTCTACAGAACGTCGCTGGGGTTTGACACTGCCAAATTTACCCACAGTATAAAAATCTCAATTGCTGCGGTTTGGAGGCAGCACTTCCAAAGGCCTGGAAACGACTAAGCTAGTTCTTTTCAGAGAGGGAAAGGGGAGCGATTGCACCCCAGCCTTTAAAATGCAGCCGCGTTTTCGGGGTTGCTAGGATGCTCTAGGTGCCTCGGGGCCTGAGCAGCCATCCGGGGGCTCCTTTCCAGAGGTGCTCTTCACCTGTGGTTGTCACAGGCTTCAGCTGGACCTGTGTGCATGGCTCTTCTGAAAATCAAGCCGGGGGTATGTCTAGCTGCACTCCTAGACACAGGCACTCATGCCTCGTGGCCGTGCTCTCGGGTCTTCGTTTCACAGGGCTGGAATGGCAGGAGTGGAAATGGGGCAGGGCTGTGCGGGAGGGCCCAGGTGCAGAAGCTGGCCATCTGGAAAAGGAGCAGGTTTAAGTGTTGGGAGAGACTTTCATGCATCGTCTACTGGGAGTGAAGTGTGTCCTGAATGGTAGCCAGCTGCTGCGCTCAGGACTGGCTTTTAACCCAGCCGCTGGGCTGCCTTGAAGATATTTGCACGGTGCTGGTGAGATCAATGGCTTGGTGTCTGTTGGAGTGCCGGGGAGAGGAGCTGCTGGGGTGTTCGTGATCCTCCCTCCTGGTCCTCCTTTTGCACAGCACCAGGCAGGATGCAGCCCTTACTGTACATTTGAGCTCCTCTGCAGAGGCTGTGTGCGGGCTTTGGTGCTTGGGGGGTGTTTTTTTGCCTGAGATCAGGACTGTGCAACTGGCAGCCTGTGAGCCCAGTAGCATAGCTTGGTGCTGGGGGGAAACAGGGCACCAGCCCTAGATGTTGACCGAAGTGGTTCACCTGCAGCCCTGGGCTCCCAATTTGGCTGCAACTCTCCCATCCGCTCTTCCTATTCCACCTCCCAATGGCAGGGAGCACAGCCCATGGAGCAGAGGTAGCTGGAGCCAGAGCTGCAAGGGGAGCCGGGGGTGCTGGCACGGCTCAGCACGGAGGTGCCGGTGTCAAAACGTGGCACAGCGTGTGGCCCGCACAGCAGGAGGCCCCTCGGGCATTGGACAGCCCTGCCCTAGGTGACCGCAAAAGCCCGGTTGTAAGGCCATTTTCTGTGCATTTCTAGCATATTTCATGCTTTTTCTTTTTTTAAAGCCAGCCTAAATTGCATCTCAAAGCAGATGCACTGGCCAGCAGGGTGAGAGTGGCCCTGGTTAGAGACGCTGCTGACCCCATGCCTTCCTTCTGTGTCCTTCCAGTGCTCGGCCAGGTGCGGGGAGAGGAGCGTGGTGACCAGGGACATCCGGTGCTCGGAGGACGAGAAGCTCTGTGACGCCACCACCAAGCCGCTAGCCGAGAAGAACTGCACGGGCCCCCCTTGCGACCGGCAGTGGACCGTCTCCGACTGGGGACCGGTGAGTCACCCTTGGGCGGTGGGTAGCGAAGTGACACCAGACATTTATCAGGAGCCCAAAGGCGATGGTTTTAGCCCTGCTCCTTTATATCCTATACAGTCCACAGGCCACGGTCTGCTCCTGGCTGCCCCTGTCTGGCCTGGGAAGCTGCAGCCGAGCTGCCCAGCAGCAGAGTTTCCTTTTCCCTCTGGAAGAAACTTTCAGGATCCCTCTGTGCTTTTTTCCACCCCCCCCTTCCCTCACCTGTGACCTGTGGGGAGCGGGGGGAAGGTCTGTGGTCAAGACGGGAGAGTGGGAGCCTGGACCCCTGGGCTGTCATCTCGGTGCTGTCTGGGCCTGTGTGACCGATGCTAGTCTCCCGCAGAGCTGGCCTTGCGGGCTTCGGTTTCCCCCGCCGCGAAAGGATGCTTCCGTGCATTTGGCATTCACGTATGAAGGAGCAAAGCCGTGTGCTAGACAGCACCCCAGGCTCCTGGTCGTCTGCTCTGACCGCTGCCTGTCTCAGCACAGGGACGCACCACGAGGGCGATGCCTGCCTCGCCAGCTCGGAGCACGGATGCTGGCAAGGCCCTTTGCACTGGACTTTCTTCTGGTGCTGTGGGGCACAGGGGAAGGAGTGAGAGAAGATGGCTTGGTGTGCCATCATCTGAGGATACCAGCGACCTCCTCCGGACCCCCCCCCGGCATCGTAGCAGGCGTCACCATGATCCCAGCCCTGCAAGTCCAAATATAGCAGCGGCCAGCGCAGTGGGGACAGCAGCGAGCAACAGCAATAAACTTCACGAGCTCGGAGGAGTGGCGTGTACAGAAAGCAAGAGGCGGGAGAGAGCGGAGGAGCCCTTTGCGTCGGTGTCTGGAGATTACTGAGGCCACAGCAAATCCTCCTGCCATCTGAGCACTCGCAGTTAAGCTGACCTGGCACTGCTTCCCCCTGGCTGGGGATTATGCTGAACTTGTTAGCTATCGTTCAGAGACCTGAGCTTGGCACCAGCCCCCAGGCTTCCAGTAACACCTCGTCTGCAGCGCAAGCCGAACCCCCGCTGCAGGCTCCTTGCACCATCCCCTGTGAGCCAGTGCGTTACAGGGAGACAGAGCGAGCATAGGGAGGTGATTACAGCTGTCATCGCAGTCCGGGGCTTGGCGGGAGGTGAGGCAGCCAGCTCGGATTTTGCAATCCGCTGGCCCCACCTGCAACTTGTTTCCCACCTGGCCTGGAAGGAGAGCCCCCAGAGTCCTGCGTGGAAAGGCATCTCCCGAGGGCACTGGACTGGTCTGCATTCCCAGCCTCTTCTTGCCTTCGTTAGGACCATGCCTCTGAACCATTTCCAGGTTCAGGTTATTTACAATGCTTCCCACTCGCTGCAACTACACCGACACCTGCTGTTATCGGCTGCTGTTCAGAGGACGAGAGGCAGCCAGTGGGCTGAGAGCCATCGTGGGGTGGGTGGAAAACTCCATCCATCTCCTTGTCCTGCAGTGTCTTGCTTGAATAAACAGCTGAGGGGCTCAGTTCCAAAAACCCAAGGAATTATGATCCCTTTATGTGGCTCTGGTGCAGACTCTCGCTCCCAGCCAGGGCTGGGTCTAGCCAAGGGGATGGGGCAGGCGTGCAGCCTTGCTGTTCCACACAGGCCTCCCCTTACGTGTGTGCAAGTGGCTGGCAGCTTACCCTGTCCCTGAGATGCCCCAAAGGTGGAAGAAGGAGGGGAGGATGGGATTTCCCTCCACCCCTCCTGCCTTTTCCAGCTAAAATGGATAGAGTGCATGCACGTCAAACCCCTGCAGAAGCTCATCCTAATGATTTAGCAAGGGAAACCCCTGACAACCAATGCATCACTTCTGCTTCATCCTGCCCTTCCAGAGACATGCAACAGACTGGTTGCAGTAATCAGGTTAGGTGGAAACTACAGGCTCTTTACTTTGTTTGCACACTGTGCAGCAAATTTGAGGCCAGATTTTAGACTCATTTCCGGCAGGGGCCTCCCCTTGACTCATGTACCCGAGAGCACAGATCAGCTGTGAGAGATTAGCACATGCTTCTTTATCCACCCTGGTCTGGTTTGAGCAAACTTCTGGGTTTGCTCAGTTCAGCCTCTGGGCCAGTCGCAAGCAGCTGGGGCAAAGCTATTGCGGTTCGCTCAGTGGGATCGTCTGTGCCGCACAGCTGGCTGACTCGCAAACCTCCCAGGTCTTTCCAGGTGGTGGTTTAAATGCCCTGGACACATGGATGTGCATTTGCACGAATGGCAGGGAATCCGCTTTGTTCTTCTGAACGAGAACGAGCTAACAGTGGAAGAGAACCAGAGGGTTTCCCGCATGCCATCAAAAAGGTGGCCCCATTTCCAGTCTAGCCATGCTTTTATTGCAGTATTCACTCCGTCTGCTCCTGCACGTCTTTCTCCCCCAAATCCTCTCTCTGTCTCCCTGAGAGCAGGGAACGAGCCATGTCTCTCTGACTTGATCTTACCACCCAGGGCTGGGTAATCCTAGCTAGACTTCCCAGGCTACAGGAGCTCTCCCTGACGATGCAAGGCTATGCGTGCAAAAACACACGTGCCCTTTTTGATTGCGCAGTTGGTTATGTGTACAAAACTATGTGCAAATGAGGAGCTGGCTGAAAAATCAGGGTGCAGGATCTAGACCAGCATCCTCACTGTGCCTGTTCTTGATATCTCCCTGCCAGGGTTTTCCATGGCTTCTTTGTAACGTTCCAGATTAAGCCTGGGCATGCACCGCCAACACGATCCCATCATCCACACACGGGAGAAAACCACAGTTATGAATAATGAATGGTCCAGCTGCAAGGATCTTAGCTAATGTGCATCCAGCTCCAAACCTCTGCTTGGCTGCAGGAGCACTTGGGCAGGGGGTTCAAGCTTAGCGTGAATGGCAGCCTGGCTCTTCCCAATACAAAGCAAAGATCTGGTGGGTGGGCCATGCCTGGAGGTCCCCGCTCCCAAAACTTCTCTTGGCTCAACCACTTGAGGACTTCAGCACAGGTCGTCAGGTGTGGGAGGCGCTCCAGTTATCATGTTTTCATTAACCATCATAGCCCGAAGAGCAGGGATGCGGGAATGGACTATGCTGATGACATCAAGTTGAGAGGCATCCTCACTCCAGAGGAGGATCAGAATATCATAGAGGAAAGACTGGATGGCTTGGAGGCAGGAGAGTCTCTCTTCTCCCTTGGGGTATAGTTTTTGCTTGAAATGCCTGAAGTTTGGGAGATTTCAAACAACCCCGTTGTCTCCCCCACCCCCAAAAAATCTTTCTTTAAAAAAAAAAAAAAAGGTGTGGTGAGTGTGTCAGCCGGGCCTTGTTCTGGAGCTATTTTTATAGAGATTTTGATTTGGTGGCATTGGCTAAAAATAAGTGGTCTCCATGACAACAGTTGCAGTGTGAAATACAGCACATCTCAAAGCGCTGCAACAAAAGAACGTGAGGACTTTCACTGTTTAAAATATAGGTTGAGACAATACCTGTGCAGGTTTTTATTGAAATGAAGGGGGTATATTTGTAACCAGTTACCTTATTTATATATATTTTTTGTCTCTTTGAAGGCTGCTGCATGTTTTATCTACGGCAAACAGAGCACTTGGCCTTCTCATTTTCCTCTTGCACCTTCGTTCTCTCCCTCTAGCCAGCAGTGAGACTTGGCAAGTCATTCTTAAAAATTAAGAGCCAGCGTATTGCACTGCAGGGTGGGGAGAAACGGGGGTAAGGGGATGAGGAGCGCAGGGTCAGGGGGAGCAGCTGGGATATGTGGGGGGGGGGTCCTTTAGGTTTCCCTAAAGGCAGCTTCTGTCTTCATCCATCTCTTCCGCCAAAGCAGAGAGCCCTCTTGTAGGATTTTGAAGCCAGATTTTGAGTTTAGGGGTGATTAAGAGAGCCGCACGGACAACATGTTACAGAACCAGGTGTCTTATTTAGCACCGTATTCATCCCAGCTTGGAGATGAGCTCCTTTAGGACTTGGTGAGTGGGCCTGGTGGTGTCTTGGCTCTCCGTGCACGTCTGCCATCTGCTTGTTTGTGCTCTCACCCACGCTGGCCACAGCCACAATAATTGGTGTCTCTTTTGTTCCCCATAACACACGGGCACCAGTTACTTGTTAGCTGAGTTCCCAGCAGAGAAGGGGGCTGACGGCTTTTGTAAGAAACGAGGTGGCTTTGTCAGGAAAGTCCTGGCTTGGGACTTCGGATTCGGTAGCCAGGTCTGCCAGAGCCTTCCGGGCAAGCAGGGCAAGTCATCAAGCCACCGTGGCCCAGGGCATCTCATGCTATGCTGGCCATTTTGGTTGCCCAGATGGAGACCCCTCAAAGGATGCTAAGGGAAGGAAGGTGTTTTTCAGGCCCAGCTCCGGGTCGGTTTCTAGCTGCCTTGGGCAAGCTCTTCTGTACCGTTCCAGAGATCAACCTACAGGGCCTGAGTTATTAAAAAAACCTGTGCCCGTGAAGTCCTTGCTGTAAGGAACTTGCATGCACGAACTTCCCATCCTTGAACTCCTTTCCGGCTGAAGCTGAGGCAGAGACGATCCCCTGACGGGCTTCCCCGTCACCGGGTAGGGCTGGCACGCTGTCCCTTCCTGCTCCTCACTCTCGTCACCCTGCTCTTTCTGTTTCAGTGCAGCGGCAGCTGCGGGCAGGGGAGGATGATCAGGCACGTGTACTGTAAAACCAGTGACGGGCGCGTGGTGCCGGAGTCGCAGTGCAACCTGGAGACCAAGCCGCTGGCGATCCACCCCTGCGGGGATAAGAACTGCCCTTCGCACTGGCTGGCACAGGACTGGGAACGGGTAAGAGAGACCTGTGCTAAGGCTTATGGCTTTCCGTCCTCCTCATCCCTTCGGTGAGAGGGCAGTACAGGGGGCTCTTACTTTCTGGGTCTATGCATGGCTTGGTTATCCTCCTTGCAAAGCAGGGGTAATGCAAACGGTCTCAAGAGCCTCAAGGACAGGCTTATTCAGACCTTCCTGCAATGGGGAGGTCGCTGAGGCATTGCCATGCCCTGCTGTCCTGGGTTGCTGGCAGCAGGATGGACGCGTGGATGTTGTGATGTGGTGCCGGGAAACCCCGTTCACTCCGACGCCTGGGTTGGGCGTGAGCTCGACTCCAGCGCGCTCTGCTCAAGATGACGTGATACCGAGCATCTCTGGGACATGTCATTTTAATCTCTCCTCCTGTCTGGTTTCTGTCCCGGGCAGTGTAACACCACCTGTGGTCGTGGGGTGAAGAAGAGGATAGTGCTGTGTCTGGAGATCATCAACGGGAAGATAAAAACACGCAGCCCCTCTGACTGCGACGTCACCAAGAAACCCGTAGAAGAAAGCACCTGCTTCGAACGGCCTTGCTTTAAGTGGTACACGACTCCCTGGTCTGAGGTGAGAGGGTTGCTGAGGTCTGGGGTGTGTTTCAAAGGAGTGCCACGTAGATCTAGTAGGGGCTAATGTGTGGGTGATAGCCTGAGACGGGAACAGGGCACCCGGTGGCCTGTCCCTTCTGTGTCAGACCCCTTCTATCCTTGCCTCAGTTTCCTCATTGACAAAACAGAGGTAACGCTGTTCATTCGACTTCACAAAGTGCTCAGAGGTGCCTGGATGGGAAGCAGCAGTGGCGTGCTCGATGCTGCCTTTGCCAACGGCTGCCCATCTTGGAAACCTCAGCGGAGGTAAGGACTTATTGGAGGTGAGGGTGGAACGATCCTCTCCCGCCCTGCCTTGGGGGTCCTGTTTTGAGGCACGCACTGGGAGTGTGATCCTCTGGTCTGCAGAGCAATCAGGAGAAGGACCTGCCCCTTCTCCCAGCCTTTCCCCTACGGCGAAAGTGCCAAATTCTTTCCGCACGCTGTCTGGCACACGGAAGAATGCACAATAGCTGTAAATGGACATAGGAAAACGGAGCACAAAATGAACGGTTCCAGCGTAGCTCGCATGGCACAGCCGGCAATGGCTCATCCAGAGACACTTCTGGCCTGATTGCCAAGAACTGATTAGGATTTGGCTGTTTGGGCCAAGGCAGCCTTTCGCTGTATTAGCAGCTCGAAGTGGAGCACGCGCCCTGCCAAGATGTAATCAGTACTCGCTGTGCTTTTGGAGAGCAGGAATGAAAGGAAGTGTTTCGGGTTGGCTTTTTGTTGTTGTTGTAGGAATCTGGCTAGGTCTGCGGGGCCAGCCGTCATCGTGTGTGTAATGAGACAAGGGAAGGGATTGGCAGATACAGGCTGGGAGTACGGGGGCAGTAGATCGTCCTTCGAGCAGTGAAACCTGCCCAGATATTTGCTGCACTGATGGCTCCTAGGGTCTGGAAAAATAAGGGAAGAGATCCCAGGGCATACGTGGGGGAAAGCTGGGGGCCGCTCGCACCCTCTCTGTGTCATAGTTAATATAAATGCACATGCACTTTTGTAGCAGTCCCTGCAAAAACAGGCCAAGGTCATGGAGGTGGAACAGACAGCTTCTTCCTGGAGATGGTGCTGGGAGATTAGGGTTGATATGGGTTGGCAGGGGGGCACAGATGAGAGGGTTTGGCTTTTCTTGGTGAATGTGTGCGTGCAGCATGGTAGAGGTGAAATCCCCAACCCGTGCTTGGTTATGGCTTGGCAGGTCGGCTCTCCGAACACACGAAAACTTGAACCTGGACCAGATTCTGGTTGTTTGGGAGGCGGCTGTAGGACTGACGGAGTCCTGCAGGCCGAGGTCTTGCCAGCTTGCAGATTCCCAGCCATGAAAGCTGGCACCGTCCATGTGTGCTTAGGGCCCTACGAGCACGGATGGACCCTGAGCTGGGACATTCCTGTCTTGTCTTGAAAGACCAGCACACATGGTGCTTCAAAGGCAAATAAAGAGCTGCAGGTCCCTGGCCTTACAAGGAAAGAAGAGCTTGCATTATAGCTCTTCCCTTCAGCATCCCAAGCAGCTTGTTTGATTTTCTTTTGAAACCAGTCATCGATGTAGCCCTTCATTAACCAGGCCAAACCTGCCGGAGGGCCAATATGAGAACCCATCTTAGTGTCGGTAGAGAGAGGAAGAGCCAAGGGATCAGAAAGATTGACCTAGTTGAACTGAGTCGTAAGGTCTAAGAGGGTGCTGGATTTGCCTAGTGTGCTGCTCTGGGGGGCTTGGCTGGACAAGTCCCACCAGCAAAATTTGCCTGCCGTGCAGAGACAGCCGATAGAAAGTGCACTTCCACTTTGTGCGTGGCCCTGTGGAGAGAGGGGACTCGTATGTGTGGTTGTGTCCACCTCTGGAGGCAGGTCGGGATTTTGCTTAATTCAGAGACTCGGTTCAAAAGCAGCACTGCAGAAACTGTCTTTGCAATGGGTTGTTCAAGGCAGGGGCAGGGTGGGTCTTGATGAAAGGGAACCATTGGCAACCTCCGAACATGGCCAGTGACTTCCTCTTAGGGGTTTGCCACGTATAGGCCTCAGAGGCTTCTGCCAGCGACGAGAAGTGAAATGTGTGAAGTGAGGCCATACCTCTGTATTGGACCAACCTGTGTAGCTGGGAGAGATGAGCTTTTGGGCTTCAAGAGCCCTTCATCAGGTCTGGGAAAGAAGCATCCAGAGGGCAAACTCAACTGCTCTCATTTCACTGGCTTGTTAATCTTGGGCCACTGGGACGAGAAGCGGCTAGTTCTCACCTGTGGAGTGACGAGGAGTTAGCAGAGGGGAAGCCGAGAGGCAAGCTGTGGTGGGCCATAAAAACAGTGTCTGGTGTCCAGCAAAACTATGCC
>JAGPOW010003310.1:20004033-20031177 GCA_030014935.1 Caiman crocodilus
GTGTGAATATAAACTAGTAGTTATACCCAGATAGGCCTGCCCGCACCTTTGAGAACACTCTCTTCTTCCGGTGTAATAAACTGTCCAAATGAAGTTGCAAGGTCATGATAACCACCTCAGAACGAGGCACGTTTCTGTACAGCAGTGGGCCTGTCTACACGTGCTTTTACATGCGCCTAAACTTAATGTGCATTTTCCTAATGTGCATTCAGGCGATTTAGGTGCATATCTACATGTGCACATGCTACGGCGCACTCATGCGGTGTGCAGACCGACTTGGCTCCCAAGTCAGTTGACACACACAGTGTGAATGCAGCGTAGTGCGTCTACATGTGCATTAAGCTGCTTTGGCTCTCTGCGCATAAATTTGACACCTACTTTTGCAGGTATCAAATTTAGGTGTGAATAGCCTGAAATCACCATTTTTAAGGTGCGTTAAGGGTGTGCACGTGTAGACCTGTGCCCTTAGTGCGCCTTAAAAATAGCGAATGCACCTTAAATCGGCACATGTAGACGCCCTTGTGTGTCTGTCAGGTGCTAGGCATGCATCGCTCTGAAAGGCAGTGCAATAGCTGCTAAGGAGTCAAAACAACAGAGATTTCTCTGGCCTAAAGATAACCTTGCAAATGCTGACTTTGGTAGCATGTTGCTGTGTTTAAATCCCCACTAAGGTCTGAGTACGGTTCATCTGTGCTCTTATCGGAATGATTTTAGACTCCTAACATCCTGTGGGATTTGTGACCATTTCATTTTCCAGCTGGGGTCCCTTGGCCCCAAGAGGCTGTGATCTCCAGTGAACGTGTAGTTCTCAGTCTGTACTAGAAGTTGGAAATAAAGATGGTTGTGTGCATAAAGCACAAGAGTGGGGGTCTTTGGGCTTTGCTGTGCACTTGCTTTGTGGCTTCTGTTACCCATTGCTCTCTCTTGCCTGTGGCGGTGAGGTTTGATAACACTTTGTGGATGGAAAGCATTGTTACAAGGAGGGAGTTTTTTGACTCGTTTGGTTGCTGCCCACGTGCTCTAAGAGCATCTCAATTGCCTTTATACAATCTTGGGACGTGTGTGGGGTGCCCGGAAGCTGCCATTCGCTCCAAGTGGTTCCCATAATCCTGCTGTTCTCAGGGTTTCGTTATCACGTGAGCGTCTCCGGGAAGGGATCGTCTGCCTTTCTGTTCAGAGTTGGAGTAGCGTCTAGCACAGAGGGGTCCCAGTTTGTGAGTGGGGTTTCTCTGTGCTACTGGGAAACAAATGATAAATAACAGGGATTGCCTATTTCCCCTGTGCCCTTCCCCCATTGTTACCAGATCCCAGTGAGGCAGCACGTTCATCTTCCCCTTTCATTCACTGGCATCCCAAGGGAGAATTAGGCTTCAGAAACAAACCTCAGCCTCCTTTGGCCTGGCACTGAAACGTATGACCCTGTCCCAGCCCAGCTGTGCTGTTGCTATTTAAGAAGCAGCAGCACATACATAGCGAGGCCGTTTCCTGGGATTCGGCGAAACCTGGGCATTTCTACTCTGGGCCAGTCCTGCCTGGGTTGCATTCATTTAAAATGCCAGGCAAGCCCCAGAGGGATTTGAGACGGGCAGGATGCTGAAAGAAGCCTGCAAAGGTCATTTTGCACCTTGCAGCTTGAAAAGGAAGGACTGAACGGCTCTCCAGAGGTGGGTAGAGAGAGCGTAGCTATATTTGAACTAACCAGAGAAGGTCTTTTGATGTTGCCTTTTGACTTCGCCTCTTGATTGCCAGTCTGTGTTTCCCTTCTCTAGATGACAGCTGTCAGGACCAAGCTGGAACGAACTGTGCTTTGGCAATCAAAGTGAACCTCTGCAGCCACTGGTATTATAGCAAAGCTTGCTGCAGATCCTGCAGGGCCCCTCATTCCTAGTGGAGAGGTTAGAAGAAGGACTTCGGGTCTCAGACTTGGAAGGAACGGAGGGTAGTCTGCTCACTAGCATCCGGCGTTTGGCTAGAGCAGTAACAGGGAACACCCCGGTTTCATTCGACTGCTTCCAGAAAGCTCATCTTGCCATCGCTCTGGAGAGCCAAGTGCGCCACGGACTTGCGCTGCGGCTGTCTTCTCCCACCGCTGAAACGATCCCACCCTCGGTCCTCTCCCTCCTTCCTCAGAACGGAGGGAAATGGCACCAGCAGAAACGACAGCTCCGTTACTACTGTATATGGGTAGCCTCTGACGATCGAGAACTGTACATAGCATCTTGTATATTTGATTCAGCCTAGCTCCAAAACATTCACGTGTCTTAAAAGGGCTCGCCTTCATTTGCTATTCAATATGGGAGGTGTAGATGGATGATGGTAAAGAGCAAACCACGCGACGTTGAAGCACCACGAGCTTTGCCCTAGCAGGAGGTCCTCGGACCTGCTTTCTGATTTAGCCCCTACGCCTAGCCTTCGTTGCCTTTCTGTAATGGCAGGAAGCTGAACTTCATTCCTTCGATGACCTTAAGCCAAAGCCCTTTGTGTAATATGTAGGTGTATACTTTTTCAGAGAATTTTATCTTATAATCAAACTTCAGTGCCATAGCCCTTATAAAAATCATAATGCTGACATAATGTATATAATAAGGAAACATAACTGCACTTTATATCACAGAAAAGATGTGCTCTTTTTAATATATTTGTTTACAAACAGCGACCTTTATCCCTATAATCATTAATTTGTACTCGTATGTATATTTTAATAAAATTGTCATATTTATGATGGTATCTTGTTTTATTCTCAAGTTTTTAGCATGTGTTTCTCCCTGTGTGCGTGGCAGCTGATGCCACGGAGGGATAGGAGTCCCTGCAAATAGAAGCCCTGATCCTGCAGACGCGTATGTAGCGGTCCCTTCACGTCAGGTAGGGACCGTCTTTGAGTTCGTGGGCCGGACGCTCTGGCCCACGACGGCGTTGCTGTCAACAAAGAAAGAGCTCAGCCTCTGAAACCATGTCAAAGAGTAGTTTATTTTATTTTTTTATTATTTTAATTTTTTTCTCAGTGAGCTCAGAAGTCCTGTACAACAGTTCACCGCGTGAAGGTGAGTGCAACGGGTGGCGTGGCTTGCTAAGGTGTCGGAGGTCTACTGGGAAAAGAAGAGGGAAGATGGAAAGGGAAGTCTGTCCACAAAAAAGGCAAAGGATCCAAAGTCTAAATGCATTTGAAACAAACTGGAGTCAGGAATTGCACAACGTAAGAGAGCTGTAGAAGCGGCTGCTGTTACACTAGATTACTCAGAAGACAGAACACCATTCCCCAGCAAACACACGGACATCAATGCTTCCCCAGTTACACATCTCAAGAAGGAAGAAACCAGGCATATTAGACTTGTTACAAACCAAGACAGAACCCCCCTCCCCAAGAATGTCTAAGATATTCAGTTGTAAAGAATGACTTGCACATTGAAAAGGTCTCCCATGGAATTAAAAAAAAAACCCCTCAAGGGCAAAAGTAAAATATCCAGTCGGGCCATATACAGTATTTATAAACGGCCGAGTCTGAAATGAGTGCTTTCCCCTCGGAGCGCGCGTCTTTAATAACGAGCCCGGGAAGCGGGCGCGACGCGGAGGCCGTTAGAGTCTATTCGCAACCGGTCCGTTCTTCTCTGCAAACGAACGAGTCGTTCTGCGATTCCGGAGCGCTGCTTTTAGCCTGAATCGCGTGTAACGCCGTGACAAAGGAGAGCTTCCAGAAGACAAGTCGTGTGCAGCAAAACACAAAAGAAGCCTTGAGCGAGGCACGCACGTGCGCACGCCCGCGGAAGGGCCTTTCCAGACGCTTATGCTATTGCTGGTTCCTTCTTCTAGAGAAATTGGAAACGGTTGGTTTCTTAAATGAGCAAATGGTTCCTGTTGCTTGTGTTTTATCCAGGCAAAGCCCTGCCTTCCTCCATCAGCACGTGGCATTCCTCTGACCGCTAAGCACGGTGCTTTTTGGGTTGCAACATCAAGAATTTACAAGCCCGATCATGTCTTCAGTGCACGCAGGCTGAGATTAGCTCGTCCGCCTGTTAAAATACCGCGGCAAGGTCACAGATTGTGTTTCCGCTCAAGGGGGGGATCTAGCTCTCTGCCTTGCCCCTATTCCAATGCTTTCCCAGTGTGTCGGACTGTTATCATGAAAGGCAAGATAACGGTGGCGCGTTTCCACTTTCATCTGCGAGCAGGAGTTTGAAAACTTCAGAAGACGGTGCTTCCAGAGCAATTGCTGCTCAAGACAGCAGAGGGAACAAGGGGTGGAGAAATAGATAAGCTGGGCATGGGCCCTGGGCACTACCGGCTGCATAGCAGCCCCCTTTTGAGGTGGGGCATGACCCTGGCTATTGCTGTGAATTAGAAATTCTTGTTATCGGAGCTCTGCCAGTGGCGTGGAATTGAGACCGGTCCGTTGCCTCTGCCTAAAAGCCTTGTGATGCGTTTCCAGGTGGAAAAAAACGGGGAAAAAAGTCATCTTTATTTTTTTTTGCTTAGCCCTCAGTTGCCCAGTTCAGAAGTGCGTGTGTATGGTATCATTGCGGGGGGAGTGGGTTTGGAAAACCAAAGTTGCTTGGTGATAAATTGTCTCCCGCTTGTTACATAGAAATCAGATAGTGGTGTTAAAAAAACCCAATTACTTTCCCTAGGGACAGATGCATTTCAGCTCTGGAAGCCTCTTCTAGAGGACAAGACCATGCATTAGCTGCGCATCCCGTGTCTTGGGGGGCAGGCGGCATGCACATGTCCTTCTGCACATGGGGTTGTGCCCAATAAGTAGACAGGAGAGAGAAAAAGCGTGAGAGTGAGAGCGAGAGCTCCTGCATTGTAGAAAGGTCACAGATGACCATTATGCTTCACTAGCTCGTAGATCAAGCCCATCTCTGTTGACTGCTCACACGGGGTGACATTCCCCTTCGAGCCCTGCAAAAGGCCTGTACACCACTCAGTTCCACCTTGGTGCCATTCCCAGGTCTGCCGTGGTACGTAGGCTGCGGCCCCCCCGCTCAAGGATGGGTTTGACCCTCCAAGAGGGATGGCAGCTGCCTGTTGGCTGGTGCAGCATTGTCTTGCTGTGACAGCCCCTGCACCTGTACCTGCTGGCACGAACCACCCTGACGGTCATCAGGGGACCTCTTTACGGGTATAAAAGGATGCACAATATCAAAAACCTCGTCTAATAAAAAAAAAAAAGAAAAAAAAAGAAATGTGCAGCCCCACAAAACCTCTCCAAGCAGCATATGCTATGGCCCTCTCTCCCCCTCTCTCTCCCCACCCCCCCTTTATTTTTGCTCTTTATATAGTGGTTTACTATATGTATAGCTATATATATAACGTATAAATACATTCATCATTTTAAAACACTTCCACGGAATTTTTTTTTTGTTTTTTTTAAAAGAGTTTCACCATTATTAAAAGCTCGGATCTCCTAGAAAAAAGCCTCACGCCGGCTGGCCAGCTCGCTATGTCCAGGCTCTAGCAGCTCAGACATCCGTGCTTATGCTCCGGCTGCGAGAGAAAGCCTCCCGCATGGCCGAGAGCCGGTTTGGGTTCAGCGCTTGCAGGTTCGATACGCTCACCGGCAGTTCAATATCTTCCTGGCTGATGTTCTTGTAGCTGACGCGGTCGCCCCCATTGCGGACCTCTTCGGGGGGCTGCTGGAGGAAGAAGGTGGGCGGCTCATAGTGGGAGCAGCTGGGGCACACCGTCCGGCACTGCGAGTGCTTTTTGTGGAAGGGCGAGGAGGCGGCGTAGACGGAGGGCCCGTTGGTCAGCACTACATTGCGGTTGCTGTGGAGCGGAGGGATGTGGGAGTGCACGGCGAAATCTGGCTCCTCCTCATCCTCTTCGGACTCGTCTTTTTTGCAGCAGTAATACTGAAAAGCCGACGAGAAGGAGAGCGACCGGTTACTTTGGAGCTTGGTCCCCCTAATGCGCAACAAACCCCAGCTGCAAGCGGCAGGTCGAATGTGGGGCGTGTTGGGTTCAGCCCCGGATGGACGCGGAGCTTGGGATGCACCCGAAGCTCAGCTTCGTCCAGGCTGAGGCCCCATCTCTTGCCCTGTGTTAAAGGCATTGGATAAAATGGGGCGGGGAGCAATCAGCCACCAGGAGCTCTGGCATCCCTCTTCCTCCAAGGATAAATTAAAGGTTGCATGAAGGGCCAGACTGGGCCGGGCTGAGACCCTGGCTCCAAACGGCCTTCGAACACTGCAAACCCCGCATGCGCCTCCTACACTTAGATGCCAAGTGCCCTGGGGCAGGACTGGCTGAGGGTAACGTCATGCGTTGCAAGGTGCCCCACGTGCTGGCCGCTCTTCGGCTGGGCAGGAGTGAATTGGACTCCGTGTTCCCAGGCTCTGGCCATGCCCTGCCTGTAAGCATTCAGTGCTCAGCAAACTCGCCCGCTCCTCCCGCCCTTCCGTGCTGTCCCCGGGCTGAGCAGCCCGCGTGCCCAGCAGCTGCACGGGTGATGCACAGCCCCGGTGAGCAGTACCTGGAGTCTACAGTAGCAGAGAACCGCGATGATACAAAGCAAAATGACAGTCGCTAATATTCCACCTGTGATGACCACAGTCCCGGCTGTCATTCGACCTCTTCTCCATTAACAGCCTGCAAGACAGAACGGGCGCCTTAATCATCGTGGGGAAGGAGGGCAAGTCTGCCTGCAGCCAAAAGTAGCCCTAACATCAGCTCAGCACCCACCAAAGGCACTGTGCTCTGAGGGAGGGGAGCCAAGCCCACCCTTGCAATACTGCCCTGGGATGGGTATACTTCTCCCCAGCGGGGTCCCAGCGCCACGCATGCTCTGCCATCAGGCTTGTATCCCACAGGGTCAGGGTGCCAGCAGCAGCAGGGGGGGTGAATGTCCCACACTGCGTGCATCTGAAATCATTGCCTGGGTCCAGGCCAACCCCATTCCTGGTGTCAAGGGAAGGACGAGTAAGAGGATTTGTGCTGTATGGGCCGGGGAGGAGCTGGCCAGTGTACAGGGACTGCTGGAAAGTGCTGGGGCTAAAAACATAAGTTCAGAGTACACCGGGAGATGCAGAAAGCCTCTCTGTGATGCCCCCCCCCCCCCCCCGTCCCCAAACTGCAGCCAGCAAAGGTCCCCTAGAGCCACCGGGGCTGGGGCTGCCTAAGAGCACCGGTGCCAGTCTGGACAGGAATTACCTTGATGCGGTCTCATCCCTTCTCCCTCCTGCAACAGCTGCGGAGAAGCATGCATACCCCTTGGGCAGCAGCCCTAGGCTTGCATAGGGAGCACCTGCCAGCTCCTTCCTTAGGGCTTCACAGGGGAACTGAGCGCCTGAGGCTGGCCAGGCCTCAGGACCCAGTTGGTCATGGGTGGTGGGGGTGGCTGGTCTACTGCCCCTTTACATGGGCATAGCTGTGAAGGCTGTGGGGGCACACCCCATGCCCCAAAAGGCTTCCTCAGAGCAGGTAGAGTTGGCCCTGCTCCTGCCAGGCACCGGCTGCTGCCACATGCCTTGGAGGGTGGGGTGGGGGGTGGCTCTAAGCCCTGTTAGGGCAACAAAGCAGCCCCCGAACTGTGAAGCCACGGCTGCATGTGCTGCAGCAAAGCCCTCGCTGTGTCTGTGGGCACCCACATACCCTCGCCTGTCCTGCTCGGTGCTGCACCGTCCCGGGTCCAGCCTGCCCCTGTGGGCTGCCCTGCTATCACAGCGGTACATTAACAGCCGGGGAGGAGTTTGGTCCATGGGGCTTAAGCGACGCAACCAAGGCTACTCAGGAGACGGGGTGCCGAGCTTGTCAGCACGCAGCAGAGCTGCTGAAAAGAATGGCGTGTGACTAGCGGAGGGGCGAAATGATGGGAAAGGGCTCGGTGCAGTGTTTGCTGCACTGGGCTGGGAGGCAAAGTCAATGAAGGTGGGGACGTCGTCCCTGGATGGTGCACATATGCTACAGCAGCTGAGTTCCTGGTGCTCAGAAACTACACGTGGCCCACGGTGGCCAGGGCATGCCCCTACTGTGCAGGCCTCAGTCGATCGAGCGAGTGTCTGCCGGGATTAGCGTGTAGTCTCTGACCGTCTCCTGGCCTAAGCCTGCCACCCATGAGGCTATTTAATACCACTCATGTCAGTGGCAACAGGGCCACTTTGAACTGGGGTAAGAAAGCTCTGCGTTAAGCTTAGCAATAAGGAATTAAAGAGTTAAAGACATGGCAAGGTTGGGATACTTCACATTTCTTGGGGTGCGTGGAGGGTTGGCAGTGGCAGCTCGTGCACATGAAGCTGTCGCGCGGGAAATGCCTGCTGTCTACCCGCCACGAACCCAAATGAGTGCAATCAGGGCTTGTAAAAAAATAAAATAAAATTAATCCACCTGGAACCAATTTGAGTAAATCCACCTGTTTCCCCACATCAGGGCCTTGGCAGCAGCAAATGCACCAAATGCGGTGGAGATGGTATCACCCGCCTCCGTGATTCCATCTAATTGCCACCTGGCAGGTGCATGGTGCGAGGAGTGGAAAAAGGCGCCACACCGTGACTGTACGATTTAATAAGCACAACTGCAGCCAACAAGTGGAAAAAATAATTGCGAGGAGGTCAGGGAAACGTCCCGTGATTCTCTGGGTTGGTCCACGCCTTGCAAACACAGTTGTGCTCAAACAGAAGAGTGGCCAAATGCTCTTTCCAGTTGCAGCGCCGAATTCAGTGGGGTTGAGTAGGTGAGAGATTTATTCGTCTTGATGCCTGAACTCCAGCGTGCGGCGTGACTCACCGTCATGTGCTTTGCAAGACAAAATAAAGGTCTCCGATGCTGGCGCTAAGCATTTCCAGCAGAGGAGGTCAAGGGAGCAGCAGCATATTTCAGGGTCACGCTCGGTGGCTCTGTGATAGCGTGCTTTCATCTTCTAAGCGGTTAGCGAGCTTTTATAGGATGCCCTGTCATATGCTGCATCTCAGAAAAGCAGAGCTGGCTCCTCGATAAAGGGCTACTCAAGAGTAAGTAGGCACCAGTGGAGATGTTACATGGCGTAGCCTGATAATGATGCTTGCCTCTGGGGATAATTTGGCGGATTAATTAAACATAAGCCATCAGAGCCTTGATACTTGGATTATGGCTGAGGCACCCATTGCAAAGTATAGAGCTCCGGGAATGCACCAGTAAGCCGCTAACAAACCAGCGACAGCCTTGCAGGACCTTAAGCATCCCCCCGGCAGCTGGAAGGAGAAATGGAGGCATATTGAATGCTACCCAGACAGCTGTGCACTGGTTCAGGACTTGAGTCTGTGAGCTCTTACTGGCTCAGAGACCTTTCTGACTTCAGGGAGCTGTGCGATGCCTTGTGGTATTACTTGGCTGACTAAGGGTTTCCAGGCCTGGCTTCTGTCATTGTAAAATGTACAGCGTGCTGGCAAAAGAGCCAGTCGAGCACATCTTTGAGACAGTAAATGAATTCCAGCGCTGACGGACTAACCTGGTGTCCCAGGGAAGAAGGCCGAGACAGGACAGATACAAACAACAGGCATCGGGACCAAAGCATGGGGCGGGGAGTTTTTCTAGGAATCAGAGTCAGATTGGGGCCGAGCCGGGGGGGTGGGGGGGAAGCCAGATGACACCTTCATGAACCAGCCCAAGAACAGCTTGGAAACACAGCCCATGAGCGTGGAAGAAGGGATTTGGGCTGCCGCACTTGCTAGCTCTAAAGGAAAGTTGTGCTCCAGGCAAGAACGGCATGCTGATATCTAACAACTGCTTCCTCAGCCCCACGAAGGGTCTTTATACCCGAAAGCTTGCATAGAAGAAGTTGCCCAACTATCTGAGTTGGGCTAATCAAGAATATCAGATTTACCCAAAGAACCTTGTCTGCCCACGTCTTTAGACCAACACGGCTACAACCAACACCCCTGCAACAACCGCTGCCATTTGTGCCACAGGCACCATGTATGCCAATGGCCGAGGGGGCTCTTAGGATAATAGTAGCAAACAAGGCACTTGGAAATCGAGGTGTTCCCATGTTGTCTTACAACTGGTATTACTGTGTCATGACTGCTCCCGAGCGCTTGGATACCGCGGGCTCCCGAGACCCAACCAAGATCATGAAACCCTTGTTTTGGGAGCCCTAAGCAATACAGCCCCGGTCATACAGTCATCGTGTGTGAATCTTAAGGCCTGTGGCTAGTGATAATGGCTACAGCTGCATGCTGCGAGCAGGTCGATCAGTTCTCATGCTTCAGGGCACCTGCTGGGCTCTAGCTGATGGTCAGGAAGCTGATGGGGGAACGCTGCATAGGGTGGTTGTTTCCCTTCCACCCAACAACTCATATGAGCTGTGGGCAGAGCACCTCTAGGCTCAATCCAATGCCTCTTCAAGCTAAAGGGAAGATTTCCAGTAAGCAAACTGGTCCCAGAACCAGGACCTGTGTTTATAATAGGGGCTTGCATCCTTTTCCTCTCAAGCAGGAGCATCCCCTAGCTCAGAGGCAGGCAAGATGCGGCCCGCCAGGCCATTCAATCTGGCCTGTGGGTTCCCTAACAAATTTAGAAAATTCATATTTGGCTGCCTGTCACACGGCCCTCGATGGCTCGCCAAAACGCAGCAAGCGGCCCTGTGCTCGAAATAATTGCCCACCCCTGCCCTAGGTGATCTCAGCTAGCATCCCTTGCAATACTGGAGAGGGGAGGCAGAGCGGTCTTCTAGGAGGTCTTAAGGGAGAGCTATGTCTTTTTGTTGAACTGCACCAAGAACAATAAAATACTTGAGCACTGAGGAAGGGGAGTGGGACAGACGGCCGGCCGGACACGCGCACCCCCCGTCCCCTTAGGAGCCTGTGCAGACAGCAGCTGAGCTTTGGAAGGCCTTGCACAACCGCCTCCGGCTCAGAGCACGGGGCCAGCTGGCTGCACCTGGGACCCGCTGACTGCACCTGGGTAGCGAAAGCACTCGTCAGACTGACGGGACTTGGCGACACTGGGCGCACCGGGTAAGCCGCGCGTGGGGAGCGCGAACCATGGGGGAGTAGCTCCGTCTAGCCAGCTCCACGCGCCGTGTGCGTGCTGGCGGGGCAGAGGGAATTCAAAGAAAGCTATCGTCAAAGAAGCATCTATTTTAACATAACCCTTCCCACGTCTAGCAAGGGGAGAGTATGTGCTGTGCAAAGTCCCATGCTTGCTCACCGTGTCTTATGTCTTAAGCAATGTCTCGCCTTTAGTGTCTGTTGATCCTGCCTCGGGCAGGGGGTTGCGCGAGCTGACCTCTGCATGTCTCTTCCAGCCCTACTTCTCTACGGTGATGTCTGTGATGATGGATGATGTTGAGAGCCCTGTGTCAGCTAGAAATGCTTAGGACCCCTTTAAATACTAGGAAGCTTCTGGCTTGCTAAGTGGCACAAGTGCGGATGCTTGTGTCTACTTCGTGCAGGCTGGACAACGGAGGCGAGAGCTGGCTCCAGGCACTGGACTGGCCCTTTCCGTCCATGTGCAGCAAGGTCACAGGCCACCTATCTCTCTACCACCCAAGGTTCAAAGGCAACTGCCCTGTGGATCCTGGCGTAAGCACCTGGGACTGAAGAAGTGCTAGCCCTTACAGCATCGCTAGGCCCTGAGATGGGATGAAGTCCCACTGAGATCTCTCAGGACCCTACAACCTAACGACGGCATTGCTTGAAACGGCGCATCCCGCTCCAGCTGTTCCACCGAGAACACGCTGCACATCCCCTTCACCAGTGCTTTAATGAAGCTGGGCCACGGGCCATGATCCTTGCTTAACATTTCAAATAAGCCCCACATGACCACAACCCCCCAGAGGCAAGCAGCAATTTCTGTCAAGGCTTTTTAAATAGGTTCCACAGAAAATATAGCCAAACAGAGCATTTGCAGTCTCTTACCGCCCTGCTAAAGTCGGGCTGGCAGCGAGCGGAGGAAGCGCTATTGCACTTTGTGTTGCTTCGGAGCAGAACAGGAGGAGAGAGAAGTGTATAGCGCTGCTCTCTGTGCGCCTTCCTGCATGATGCTTCTCCAGGGCAAACCCTGGCTCCAGTCCGCATGTCCTTCCCTAGGCAGTCCTCACACTGGAGTAAGGCCTGAGCTAACCCACATGGCCAAGCACATGCATGGCCTTGGAGCCTAAAGCCCATAGTCAGATGCGACTGAGGCCAGGATCCTCCAAATCCGGTGCAACAGTGGAGGCTGCCGCAGTGCAGCAAAGCAGCGCCAGACTCAGCCTTCATGCAGCTCCAGTGAAAGAAGGGGACTGGCACCAGTGTGAACCCGCTCCAGTCTGCACTGACTAGTCCTGGAAGGCCTTTGGGCGCACCTGCCAGGCGCTGCTGTCTGTACGGCAGCTCAGCTGCACGCCAGGCCTGAAGTACTGCACGCATCCAGCCGCTGGAGCAAAGCAGTTGGGAGTCACGAGACCTGGCTTTGAGTCCCTGCTCCGTGGCTGACTTGGTGGAGTGACGCAGCCAAGGTCGCGCACCGAGCTCCTCGTTCGCAGATCAGCTCCGTGGCTCCATTTCCCCACGGATGAAGCAGGGGCCTGGGTGGGACGCGGGGAGCTCCTGGTCTGCAAGTGCACGCGAAGCCACTTCAGGCTCTTGCTTTGTCCTCTCGCTCAGTCGTCCAAGTGCCTTCCTTTCCTCCAGGGATCAATGAAGGACGATAATGCCCAGCCCAGCTTTGCTCGTTCCCTCGGCGTGCAATGCCACGTGCGTGCGCAGCCTAACGAGGAGAAGCCCACATATGCGGGGCTCTTCAGACGCCTTAGGCACCACTCGGTTATGACCAAGACCATTTGGAGGTAGATGGTTTTTTGTAACATATTTGTCTTATTAAAAGTATATACCTGGAAGCTTTAAACTCGCCAGCAAGTGGGGCAGGGGAGGAAAAAAACACAAAAAACGAGCGGCGGAGAGTAGCATGTGGAGCCCCACAAGCAGAACGGTTCCTGTCTAGACCTCCTTTACATTTGTTCCTAATTTCACGCTCTGCAGGCTCCCAGATTCATATAGTTAGTAATAAATACGCTGGTTAAAGGAAGTGCTGTGCAGCTCTGCTGTGGTCTTGGAGAACGTCTGCAGAAGCCGTGGTATGAGGAACACAGGCGCTGTGAGACACCGCTCGCACTAGCGCGCCGCTTGGCTCCTTGCTAGTCATTATGTAATATTAGGAGCCCTAGAGCTACTGTGGATGCCTGAAGAAGCCCCCACCGCTCCCAGCCCATTTTATTTTATGGCTAAAGGAGCGAGTGCCTGCAGCCAGGCGTTAACCCCACACAGCCCGGTCCGTAGGGTTACCGCTGCGCTCCGGGGCTCTCCCTGCCGACGGAGACCTGCTCCCCGTGCTGGGGGTCTGGGTGCCCACCCTGAACAAAACCGCTCCATCCCACGTCAGGATTCGCTCTCCTCCTCCATGCTCCTCCAGCGTCTCAGGAAGGACAGGGAGCCGGGGTGGGGATCTGAGGCTGGGTGGTAGGAACAGGGGCGAGGTGCACAGGCCTGCAGGCTGGCATGGGGCTATGCCGGATGCTGTGCTAGACCTTGGATTGTCAGTGCAACTGGAGCGGGGGGCACTCGTTCTGCCTTTGCCTGGCAGCGGCCCAGCGAGCCCCATCCTCCCAGGACCTGCCTGCCCTTCTATTTCCTCCTGCCTGGCCCGTTTCTGGAGCGACTCCGGTCAAGGGAAAAAGAAGGGAACTAATGGATTTGCAAATGGAATAAAGCGTCTTCTCTTCCGACTCCTAAAGCTCGAGCAGGCAGGGTTTCAGTCTCAGGTGCATGCAGAAAAAACAGAGCGCGGCCCCCAAACCGAACGGAGCGTTGAGCCCCGCTTCCGGCAGCGGGCGAGTCCGTGCCGCGAGAACAAGGCCAGGTAGTATTTCCATAGCATTTGTCATCCTTGAAGCCCTTTGCAAATGTTCCTTAGCCCTCGCAAGACCCCAGTGACAAAGAACGATGCAAGAATCCCTAGTTTATAGCTGGGTAAAGAGGAGCAGCCAAGGCGCGAGCATCTGATTCTCACGTACGTCTCCAGCCCTGCAGGTGCAACTTTACACCTGCAAACCAGTCAGCTTGAATTTTTTCACCTTCACTAAAAACCAAGCACTAGGTACACAAATCTTAGCAGCTAGACACATTACCTCCTCCTTGCATCCGCAGCTCAGCTTGTTAGATGGGGAGCTACGAATAGTTGCACCTGAAATCACTGTGGGAGCAGTTATGTGCCTATGGGAGAGGAGGCTGGGTTGAGAGCCAGCTGCAAAATCACCCCCTAAGGTCAGCTATAGAGTGCGAGTCAGAGTTAGAGCAAGCATCTGGGATGCGACTCCTCGTCCTGAGCTGCTGCCATTGGCTTCTGCCACACTCACAGCTGCACGCGCCGCCGGGCCCCTCTTCCTAACACAGGAGAGCTGGAAAACGATCAGATCCGCATGGCAGCCCCAGAAAACAATCGTTTTTGAAATGGCATCTCTAAAGCAAAGCCTCAGTTCCTCCTCACTGTGCTACACAGACTGCTAGAATAAAACCACCGGTCATGGCAGGGAAAACAGCAGGGGTAGGAGGAGGGTGTGCATGCGTGTGTGTGTGTGTAGGAGGAATGTGTGTGTGGCAGGAGGGAGGGATGGATGGGTGTGTATAGGCGTGTGTGTGCTAGGAGGACTGTATGTGTGTATGTGAGGGTGGTAGGAAGGGTGGGTGGGTGTGTGCATATGGCAGGAGGGATGGATGAGTGTAGATGGGTGCGTGTGCGGCAGGAGAGGTGGAAAAGTGTGTGTGGTAGGAGGACTCTGTGTGTGTGTGTGTGTGTGCCCTGCCTTCCAGCCCCCATACAGCACTGGCCTCAGCCTCTCTGCTTTCTGCTAGGTGACCCAGCCAGCCCGGAGATTTAGCAGCAGTGGGATCAAGCGTGATGGGCGTGTTGAGCCTCTTGCTGGGAGGCCGCCAGCATTGGTATGAACTGCTGACGGATCCCAGCCGCCCTCGGCAGGGACGCCCGACGGGCTGGGCCCGTGCGCGGGGGACCGGCGGGCTGAAACAAGCCTCGCGATTCACAGCGCGACCGGAGCTGAGCTGCTCCATTTAGTTTTACACCGAGTCGCACCGCGGCATCTTTCATTACCGGCTCCGCAGCCAGCTGGCCATCCCTCGACAGCTCTGCTAGCGTAAGCAGGTGCCTGCACGCCGCTCGCTTCCAACGGGCAGATGTGCGCAATGCTAACGCGCTGGCTCTCGGCAGTGCATTATCGCCGCCCAGCTGGGCTGCCCCGGTGGAGGCTGGGGCTGGCTCTCAGCTCTTCCTGCCAAAGCCCAGGCAGGGACGATTCAAATGAAAACAAGCGGGGAAAACTGGAGGAGAAAGCAGAAGAAAAAGGAAAGGAAACGCCGAGCGGACCGATCGTGACTGCTCCTTGGTCTGAGGACAGACCGGCTGCCTGTGATATCATTTTCTCTCCCATCACACTGCTGCTAAATAGATTTTCCTTTTGGCCAAACAGGGTCGCTCTAAAAAGCCGTGTGCTCAAGGATCTCAATGCCGAAGGCTTGTGAAGGACCGGAAGGCTCAGATCTCCCTCCATGGTGCCGTCCCTCGCTCCAGATGGGGAGAGCAAAGCACAGGGAAGGGTCTGAAGGCCCGCGCTGTCTCTGATTTGGGCCGTCTTGGCCAGGGGTGACATTTCAGAAGATGACCGGATGCTGAGCTCATTTGCAAACTGGGACTTTGAGTAGCCGCTCGTGCTAATACCCATTGCTGACTTGGTCAAAGGAGAGGTCGAATCAGGCCCAACACCACTATGCGCTACCCATTATAGCATCATTTCTGGAGCCGGCAGAGCCAAGCTGCGTTCGGGCGTGGAAGGAAGTGGGCAGCTCTACGAATTGTGCAGTGGCCTCTAAAATCCAGGCAAGTTTTCTACTGGAGCTGCCTCAGTTTCACTAATTGGGACGTTGTGCACTCCCCTAGCAAACGGCTTTCAGATCATGCCCGTGCGGTTGTCCTGCCGACCGCTCCAGGTCAGAGCTCTTTCCTTGTTCATTTTCTCGACGTGAAATAACCACCCCCCCACCAACAAAAACCGACCAGAGGTTTCAAGTAGTTTTGAGCCATAAAGAACTGCGGTAGGACTGCCACGTGGGGGCTGAACAAGAGCAATGCTTGCTGATAACCCAGCTCGACGTCAAACCGCACTGGCAGACAAGGTGACACGATGCAGAAGAAACCGGACAAGCAGGGCTGTGCTGCAAGGCTGGACCTGGGGGATCGAGGTCCTTGTCCAGCAGCGGGACTGAGGCAGGGGTGCAAAACCAGCAGCTACGGCCGCCCTGTGCACCACTGCTGCCCAAGGCACAAAAATGCCCAACTGTGCCTCTGTCGTCTTACTCTCTGCTTTGCCTTCGATTCACTGGGTCACCTTAACCCGTCTGAGCTCCACAGGTGGCATCGTCGAAGCTAAGATAACAAAGCGCTGGGTGCAGGGTGCATCCCTTTCCTGGCCATGCGCTGTAAGGACTTTGTACATGCGAGCTGGAAGATGTGACCAGGAAAAAATGCAGCTATTTTTCCCCGAGTGCAACTTACTTGGCCTTTCCAACATGATTGTACTTCCAGTTAAGTCTCTTTCTGCCTCATCCATACCTTGTCTTGGAATCGGAGATCCAAACATCGCACCGGCCAGGAAAAACCAGACCAACGTGACCTCCCCCCACCAAGGGGATGTTCGTTGCTCATTACATCTGTCGGGACGGAGACCCGGGATAAGAACTGAGCAGTCAGCAAAAAGATCGTGAGCCGCTGCTCTAATTGTGAAAGCCTGCTTTTGACCCAAGCAGCGCCCTGGGAATAGGTCTCCCATCCAACACAATCCTGCTGAAGGGGAGAGAGGCAACTTTCCAAAGCGTAACAGAAACCAGACCGGCACAACATTGCACTTGAACGCGAGAGAGGAAAAACAACAACAGAACAAATGAACCCAAAAAGCCTGTCAACAGAGCTGGCAATCGCTCTGCTAGCTGCCTGGTGGAGAGATTTCGCACATCTGAGATTCATTTCGCACCAAGGGGGACGAGGTCTTTGGGAAGGAAAGCTCTGTTGTGTAACCAGTGCATCTCAAGGAAGGAGGGATGCCACACAGACTTTCAAGCCACTTGATGCTAGTTTGCCAGATCCCTGAATACAAGGAAGGACCCGGTGATCTCTCTTCCCACATCTATGAAGTCATGTCGGCTGCCCAGGGCTCGGGAAGGAAGCGCGAACCAGCTGCACGAGGCCCTGACCTCCCCTGCGTCCCCACGGCTGGACGCACCTCCCATGGGAGCTGCTGGGACGGGCGGTTGTACGGGACCCAAGCACTACGACAGCTCCATGTGACATGTTAGCCAGAGGAAACTTTCACGTGGCCAATTTAGCTGCCTTCCGTGATTTTCCAGCAGGCAAACGAACTGTGGGCCTGATTCCCAGTGGAGCTGGGGCTGCTTCCAGATGGATGCATGTGTAGGACCACGGCAGCACAAACCCCAGCAGGCCAGAGCGCCAGCATGCTTGCTGGAAGTGCTGCCACTCAGCCCAAGAGTGGGTGGTGGCCCCAGGAAAACCCAGCCTCCTTTGGGAAAGGGGAAGGAGCTGGTTAAAAAAACAGCAAACCCAAAACGAAACCCCCAAACCTCTGATAACAAGAGAACGGATCCATGCTGCATCCCACTGCCCTCCGCTTGTGCATCTCGCACTCCTGCTCTGCGTCTTCACATGGGAAAAGAATAGCCTGGGTGTCAACCACTGCCTCTCTCGCTAACTGAAAAAGTGATTGTGTAACGGTGTTATTGCCAAGTGTGGAACTCAAAATTGTTTTAAAAATACTTTGCTCAAGTGTTTCTCGAAGGCTAAAAATACTTCCCCTTGTCTCGAGGCGCTCCGAGGCTGGCATGCCTTCACTTGTGGAGAACATCGGATCGCCTGCCTGGCAACGTGTAACCCCAGGCAAAGAAAATGCCAAGTGACAGTGATGCTGATCCCCTCTGAGTGTCACCAAAGCTATCTGCCTTTCGTGGAGGCCACACTCGGGGTGTGCCGCCCTGACCCACAGCTGAGATCTTGCCTTGAAGAATAAAAGGGGCTGAATTTAGGCCTGAACCTAAATGTGACCTCTGTGCCTGGGATAGAGGCTCTGGTAGGGGAGGTGACGCACGCCTGTGGCTGCCCTAGGAGGAGTGACTGAGGTTAGGCTGAGCTCAGCTGGTTAAGTGTGATCGAAACCTAAGGGTCTGGTCTCCTCCAGGGTCTGAGAATTAGTCCGACTGCTTTCCAACACCACTGTCAGCCCCTTATGCTTTAAAAGCATGGCATAAGCACTAAAGGCCAGACCACGAACGAGTTGGACTAGTCCTCTGTGGACCGTGGGGCTCCATGGACAATTGCTTAGTGACATGAACAAGGGCTTTGCAGACTGGCTTTAGCCAGTGATTTCTTGTCATCTCCAGACCCATCCTGCCTCTGAGGAAAATGTATATTTGCAGGCAAGGGGGAAAGTGAGCCACGAACAGGACACGGGACACTCTTACGGCCATTGAGCAGATCAGTGGCAGCTGATGCAAATGTTGCTCTGGAGTTCCTGGCTCCTGCTCTTGTCCGCTGGCCTCGATAGCCTGCCCCTGGGCCACTCCAGTTTCACTGCATTAATGCAAGCGGCGGCGGGCCCCATGCTGTCCACCCCCGGAGGCTGACCTGATGAGGATGGCCCCGCCACAGCAGTGAAGGGTAGAGACAGGTACAGAGGCCCACCCGCTGTCTATACCCCTGGTAGCCAGATGCCTTAAATATGTCCCCACATCGATGTAGAGGATACCAGGCAAGCAGCATCCAGCAATGGTGCTAAGCTGGACACTAGGAACTCGACCGTGGTCTGTAGGATTCAGTCCATGTTCAGCCTGTGCTGCCCCTTCATAGTCAGAGCTTGTATTGAGTGCTCAGATCAGTGACTGGGGATTTACTGTTCTGTCCTGCAAAGGCGTATTAGTGATACTTCCAAAGGTCTCCCTTGCAGGAAACCAAGGCTGACAAGCACCTTGCACCCTCCAAAGTGCGGGGTAGGGACGAGCCTTGTCAGTGGGCCAGACTGCCCAGGTCCGAGTGAAAGGACAGGACATTGGCTCTCAGGTCCTGGCTCTGGAGCTTCTTTCAACATCTAAGGACAAGAACGTCTCGAGCAGCATAGAGGACACAAGAAGGGCCATGCTGGGGCAGACCGTGGTCTATTCAGCCCGGTACTGGGTCTCCAACTGCGGCAGAGAAGTTATAGGGGGTCTGCTCTATAGCATCCACTATATTCTGCTGAACTGTGGATGCTATATATTCAGCACTGAACTGAATCTCTCTAGAGTGATCCATCCCCTGTTCAACACTCTCTCTGGCATCCACCTTATTGGTTTAGAGATGCCAGAAGAAACATTTCCAAACATTTTGTTCAATAGCCATTAATCGATTGATCATGCATGAATTTACCCAGGCCCTTTTTTGAACCTGGCTATGGAGTAAGTGTCTCCTTCTCTGGCACACCTCCATGGGCTGCATGGTTTCCCAAGCCTAAGGCCTACAGGGAGTACTCAACGGAGATGAGCCTAACGGCAGGAGCACCGACAGACCGGGGACCGCGCTGAACGAGTATGGCCATGATGGGGTCGGAGCCTGCCCTCCCGATCTGCCTGGTTTTAATACAAGCGCAGTGGGGCAGAGCAAGCAGCATTGCTCTCTCTGCTAGAGGAAAGCTCGTTGTTTTGTCACCGAGTGAGAGCTGAACAGCAGGTTTCACTGCTCACCGATCCAGCCCCAGCCATGCCTATCCAAGCCATCTGGCCACCAGTTGGGGATCCTGGCTGCTGGCAGGGTTGTGCGCCGTTAATTAAGGCCTTTTCCACCATGCTGTGTGCACCTGCCATACTGGGTAATTCTCAATTGTCAGCCCTGGGCTGGGTTCTCAGTTAATTTAAGGTCCAGCCCTGCACGCTGGTGCCTCTTGTGGGGGTGGAGATGGTGCTGCAGAGACAGGCATGGTCAGTACAGGCAAGTCCAGCCTCAGCGGAGGTGGGAGACAATGGCACGCATTGATAGGGGTGATGGGGACAGAGAACAAGGGGAGTTGCATAGGAAGTCTTGTGGGGAGGCCTCAAGGTATCTCCCCACCGTTTGGGGGTGCAGTGAGGGGCTGGAAGCCCCGGTGTGCCAGTTTGCACATACATCCCTAGGTGCCTGCTCTTTCCTAAAGGGGACAAGGACGAGCCTGGTCATGGCTCTTTGCTCTGCAGTCATCTACAGAGCGGATCAGCAGGTTGCAACAAGAAACCCGTGCACCTGGCTCTGATAGGGGCTCAGTCCAGGCCCCCGGTGCTGCCAGCAGTCTGCTCCCCCAAGGCACAAACTACCTCTGATAAAGCCCCATCTTCCCCTGCGGGTCTTGTTGGTGATGCTGGCAGCCAGAAGCAATGGGTAGCAAACCCTCTTCCTTTGCAGCTTTGTAAGCAGCGGTGTGGGGGTAGCAACACCTGGCCAGACAACGAGAGGCTGGCAGGGAAAGGGACAGCATTTCCCAGCTACATGGCGGGGAGTGAAAAGATGAGAAAGCTTGAGGTGTCCCATCTTCCTGAGCCTGGGGTGAGATGGTGCACACACTTTCCATGCAGCCCCAAAGCTGGGGATTTAGCCATGCAATAGACCGCTGGATGCTTCGCTCCTCACTCCACCCAAAGCGTTATTGAGACGTACAAGATTCGTGCCTGAATACCGAGCGCAGGTTCTGGTCTACAACTGTATTTATGCCACGAAACACTTACTGAATAAATGGCTGTTTGTACATCACTCCGAGAGCCTTGACGGAAAGGGCATGAGTGCAAAGGCTTTTATAAATCACAAGACATCCTTTCAGAGCTCTTAATGCAAGAAAAGAGCTAAGTGATGAGTGGCTAAGCGTCTCTTCTCTTGGGATCTGACATGTTCTTTTTGCCTTAAAGAAGAAAAAAAAATTGAAGGAGGGGGTGGGAAATCTCCACCGTGCCAGCAGGCTGGTCCTTACGGACAGCACAGCAGCTGGGCATCATTGCAGCTGACACCTTGGTCCCCTAGCACCTCTTTGGTCAACTGCAAAGGCACGAGCCAGGCCCCAGGAGTGTGACGATCTTAAAAAACACGTGGGTCTGGTTGAATCCAATCTATTCTGGAACATTTTGATTCAGTGTCCTGTTTCCAGCCTTTTCTCTGTAGCCAGAAGGGCCAGAAATACTCCCGTTGATGGAGGTTGAGGTTTGCAGGTAAGCTGGAAAGTTATGGGTTTAAAGGGAAAATACTGAGTGCCCAGCTACCCGCATTGCAACTGTGGGACTTGGCAATGCTCAAACCCAGGCGATGCATCCTGTCGTCGCTGAGCGCTCCCAGACTCGGGACCCTTGTGAAAACTTCTGCAACTAGAACCTGTTTCTTTCTCCTGGGGATTGTGCATAGGGGAAAAGGTAAGTGCCTCTGCTCCTAGGGGGTCACTTTGGACAGAAATAAGATAAAAGGGTGGGGAGGACGGGGGGGAAACGAGGAAAAAACTTCTGAAGAGTGCAGGGCTGAGGCCAGCGCCATGACCTGGAGTAACACCGGCATGCCTTGTTTTGGCTCCGCGGTGCACTGGCACATCCTGGGCTGCACTGTGTGCTTGGCAGAGTTATTTATACCCTCTGACTTGCTGCCTTGCTGAGTGGGTGTCCTCCCACACCCGCCAGGAACACAGCCTTGCTTGGAATTAAAAAGTCAAGACAATACAAGGCGGCAGCATGTTCTGCCTCGGTTCGATCCTCCCCTGTTGGGAGCACGGAGGAGACGTACCAGAGTCAGCACTGCTCATGCATTGCTATGTTCCAGTCCCATGTCGAACCCTCCTGTCACCGTGCTCTGAGCTAACGGCTACCTATTCTGCGGGGCGGCGCTGACACCTCTGTGCTCACCCGCCCGTGGGCACCCACCGGGGACGTGAATTGAGGAGCAAAGCAAACCCCGGAGCTGTCCCCCACAATGCTGGGTGCCTGGCCGCCAGCAGGACGCCTTGCAGCATCGGTCGGCGCTGGTATCTGCGTGTTTTGTCCAAACCGGGGAGCAGTCTCCAAAAGAGACTTTCCTTTCACGAGCTGCTCCCTGCCCACAGCCTCGCGTGACGTGGCAGTAGTGCCGGCTGACATCCATTCACCCTAGGGCAGTGTTTGAGAGGGGATGAGCCTTTGTTGGGGAACAGGGAATGAATGGACGCAGGGGATCGAGGAGGGTCGAGCAGGAGCGTGAGATGCAAGAACTGTTAATGGGAACAGACTGCTCGGGATATGCAAGCCACCCTGCTCCAGACCCTACACCGTCCAGGTAGCTCGGGCTGTATGCTGAACGGAAAGGTGTGAGAGGGCTCAGGGATGCTCCTCGCATTGCGAAGTAGTGACCCTCCCTGTCGAACTCCCCAGGGTTTGTCAGCCAGCCTTAACACCTGCCTTGTTAGTTAAACAGAGCCTTTTGCCTAGGCTGGATTATTACAAACTCGAAAGAGCACAGAAATACATAGCCGACAAGCGTCTCGCTCCTGCAGCATGTCTCATGAAACCGCTTATGAATGTTTCATAAAGAGCTGCAATTTCATTCTGGACCGATGCACTCCCGAGAAGCCTTCGGTGGATTAGCAATAGCCGAAGGTCAGAGATCGCTTCCCTTTCTGGGTGAGAGAGATGGGGAGGGGGCTAAAGACACCTCTGCTTTTCCAGCCATCCATTGACCCTGACCTGGGTATCTGCCCTCATTAGCGCTCGAAGCACTGGCACAGCTGAAGAAGAGATCTAAGACTCTGGATGAGGGTGTGGACGAGCTGTGGCAGGCTTTCAAAGGGCTGCAGGACTGGACTCCGAAGACAATGTTAATGCTTCAGAGACAGCAATTAGATTAGCAGTGCAAGCTGTGTTACTGGAAGCCTGCAAAATGCAGGCAGGATCTCTGGAGCTCCTGGACCGTCAGGTGCCTTTGCAAGGGGGCTGTGTTGTTAGGAGCGGCTGCCCTCTAGAGCAAGCAGAAATCATGACAACGGTGGGGAAAAAAGGGAAATGCTGGCACCTTTGTGGGCTGCAGGATGGGCTGGCGGAGGCTGCGGGTCACTGGGGCTGCTCGAGGAACCCAAGTAGGGTCAGCAAAGGGCTGAGTGCTCCCGAGATCAGGGACTTAGTTGCTGATGTGCCTGGATGTGTGTTTCCCCCCTTCTCTGCCACCAGATTATATACAAGGGAAAGACCCACCTCTGCCGGAGCCCTTCACTGCGAGCGTTGCACTACTTCTGAGCTCAGTGCCAGGGGACCACTCTGACTTCTTCCCTCTTTTCCGCTGATCCTGGGAAAAACGGCTACAAGCGGCAAGAAGGGCAAGATCCGTTTTCGAGAGGCACCGAACGCATGCCATCCGGCCCATCTGTCTCCCTCTGATGTTTCAAAAGCCCTTCGCACCGAAGCCTTGTCTACACTGATGGCTTTTAGCCATCATAGCAGCCGCATTGAGGCAGCGCCATCATTGCAAAAGCCCCAAATGACACATGGGGCACTGGGATGTTTTCTCCTGCTTGCTTGGGCAGTAGCAGACATCCTAAATCCCTGCCCTTGCCATTAGGGTCTGCTACCAGTGAAAGGGGCGGCTGAGTCTCCATGTTAGCGCTCACAGTCGCTTTAACCTCTCGTGACCCCTCCAGGGCCGGTCAGCTTCTGGGTCAGTCTGGACCCGAGGTAGGATGTTTTACTGCCCCTTTGCAGCCCATGAGATGTGCTCCCACGGCCGGGGGAGAAGACAGGCCTATGATCTCTTATTCCAAACCCACTCCACCCGCTTTGGCATCAACCGCTCCTGGACTGCCAAACCCTTTCCTGGCCCTTTCCATTGGCAGAGCGGGAACGCTGGGTGCAGCGAGGTAGGAAGACAGCAAAGCCTTGCTCCCTATGGAAAATCCTGGCTCTTGACAAGCTACCGCCACAGCTCACGATGCTGCAGGGTTTGCACATGCCCGGCTCAGCTCAACATCCCGGTCTGGTATTTTGCACCCAGCCTCCCCAACCTGGGGTCACCACAGGCGCAAAACCAGAATGCAACTTTGGAAATGACCGCAGCGAGCCCAAGCCACTGCCAGGCCACGCGGTTGGAAAGCGGCAAACAAATAAGCTTGACTCCAGGATGCGTTCGGTGGCAGATATGGCTTGCCTTCTGCAATTCCCCCCAGGTCCTGTAATCCTACCCAGTCAATGAACAGGAGCCGGGCTGCTAGGAACAGCAGGGCAAGGTGCCAATGGAAGACCTTTCGTTCATGGAGCCAGAGGGCAGGGCAGCTGCCAGAAACCCAGGCAGGGAACGTGGCTTCCCATCTGAAAAATGCTTTAAGCAAGAGAAGCCTGCCTTGCCTAGGTGTCTTTCTCTTTCTTATGACAGCGGCACTTTGAGCTTGGGCATGGATGAAATGGGGATAGCGGGCATAGCAGCACCGGGGCTCCTTGGACGTGGGTTTGCACGCTTAACAAGAGTGCGCGGCCAGGGATCTTAGCTGGCATGTTTCTGGGACGATGCTTTTTTCATCTCAGTCTCTTTTGAATCGCGGAGGCATTGGCACTTCCTTGGTGCTTACAGGTCACCGAGACCAGAGGTTTTCAACCCGTGGTCCATGGACTCCTGGGGGGTCCACAGATGATGTCTAAGGAGTCCACGAAAGATGACTGTGATCAGTCAGAAGTATGTGAATGCCCACGCTTGACAATTCAAAGGGGTCCACACCTCCAGTCAGCATTTTTTTAGGGGTCTGCAAATGGGAAATGTTTGAAAACCACTAATCAAGACACTCCCTGTGCTCTGCAGGAAGCTGTGGGAGATGACCACGGGCTTCGGTAGCCTCATTTTCTTCTTGATTACACTGGTTTTACACCAGCTGTAAGTCCACTGGGCTGGATTCTCCTCCCACGCATGCGGGGATGCAGGAGCTGGGTTGCTGCTACCGCCGTGGCAGCCAAGGGACGCAACACCACACGGTGCTTGAGGACAGGGAGCAAAGCACCGCGCATCCTCCTGAAACTCCACTTTCCATATTCGCCATGCAATTACTTGCTTTGAAACTTGCCTAGGACCCTCCAGATTTAATACGCTCATATTTCAGGATTGATTTTATTACGAAAGCATCTCTAATAGATATTTAGCTCAGAATATAATCTATCCCAAAGGGTTTTACCTTCTGCTAAAGTACCCCTGACCCCCAGGCAAGCCAGGACGGATTTTAGTACTTAAGTCCACATTTGCGTCTGAACTGGAAGCAGTATTTTCTTAAAAGACATTTTTATACAGTGCTACAATAAATTATTCAGCAATCAGGATACCACAGGAATCGTGCTGATCTCTGCAGAATAGGAGCTGGAACTACCTAAGGGCTGGGCCAGGAGAGAGAAGCACGCACACGAAAAAACACAACGGCCCTGACAATCTTGTCTGAAAGATTAAGGTGGTAATAATTATCCCTCTGCCATGACAGCACGCTGCAGTTTTTAAGCCTGCAGCCACACATTTGACAGCGGCACTACCAATCCTGGAGGCAGACAACACAAAGCCGGGGAAGCGCGCTCTAAACGAGGCGAGGATGTAAAGCAAACAGCTCATTAGATAATCGCGGCGCATCAGGAACGCTCCTAATGCAGCGTTCGGCTCCTTAACTGGGAGGGCACACCAACAGGGTTTTAGCAGAGGGGTTGAGACGGAAGGAGAATCGTTTGACTGAAAATTTCTTTGTCAGAGGTCCAAAAATATGTCTGCTGTGACACTAAGGTGAAGCTTCGTGAGGGCGAGAGGCAACGGTGCCAACATCAGCGGTGTATCCGAGTGCGGCTGTACCGCGGAAGAGGCAGACATCGAACGCCAGCACTAAGGCTAACGATGGGCCTCGGTGCGTCTGTCTCTGGAGCGACTCGCACATCGGGCAGCGCTCTGCGGGGCAGCTGGATGGCTTCCACAGCTCAGCATCCGAGCTGGGAACAGATGCCCCTAGGTACGTGGTTCCCAGAGCCCTGCTCTTACCACGCACCCACACGCCACAGCTATTGCATTGCCAGGATGGGAAGGAGGCTCATGGAGAAGAGTAGGATTGGGAAGCAGGGGGGGGAGAGTCATTATATTTTTTAACTCTGGTGCTGGGCAAGTGACACAAGGTCCAGCCCACACGCACTGCTCATCTGGTTTAAGAGACGCTCGTTGCAGTGCCGCATGGGTTGCTTAAGGGCACTGCTAAGTTAACCTTCTAGACATGGCACATCTGTCATGGGAAGTTAGTGGGACTCGGTCCTCTGGCTTATTTGACTGCTTTTTGGAAAACACCTACCCCGTCTCCTCAAACCTCTTGGTGCCACCTCCTCCCTGTCATAGATGGGACTGTACTCACTGCACATGGCTCTTTGAGTAACTATCCCTTAACAACTGCTTTGGGATGCTAAGATATAGGGATCTTTAAAAAGGCTAGGTATTGTTGAAACTTATATTGTGATTGTGGGGGTCTAGGTGTTGCATTGCTTGAGAAATGCCTCAAGAGCGGCTTGGTTGTTGGTTGCAGCCGTGTTGGGCTAAGGGCGTAGGCAGGCGAGGTGCTTTGGGGAGATGCGATCTCTTGTATTAGACAGCTGAATTGTTGGAAAAGGAGTTCTTTGCGAGCTTTCAGGCCCAAACACCCTTTGCCAGGGCCGGGGAGACTCAAGAGTGGCTAGCATTGCCATTCATTAGCATTTAGGAGACCCGATCGTAGATGAGGTCCCCGCTGTGCACGCTGCTGTACAAATGGGGAACACGCCAGCCTATTTTTAAGTGACACCCTGGAAACTAGAGGGAGCGCTTCAACAATGTTTTAGAGAGAAGGCAGCTGGTGCTTTGCATGTGGAAGGGTTTAATGTCAGCTTCTCCATCTCTGTAACACTAAACCTCCCTTGACTGCTCGATATTTTTTAAATTTCAATGGACCGGGCAAGGCAAGGGAGAATTTCTGCTTTTGCAGGTGTGTGCCCCAGTGTCATGCTCGCTAATAAAAAAGGCCAAGGAGCTGTGTCTATAATCACAAGGGTATGGTGACGAATGGCTCTTTATGGTGTCTATTGTGTTAGCTCATGCTGATACGTAAAGAATAATGAGAACAGGCCACAAACAGAGCCACGGGGG